>JASFYC010000675.1:0-600000 GCA_030412335.1 Botrylloides violaceus | reverse complement strand
AACACCGTCAGACGCCTTCTGATCGCGAGGTGCCGGGATCGATTCCCGACCGAGTCAAACCCAAATTCTTCTATCGCGTGGCTCCAGACATTATTACGGATCAATGCGGATATTTGGGTACGAAAATTGTCGCATTAGCGTTCAGTAATCTTGCGTAAACACCCCATTTCCTTTTTTAATAATATCATACCTTTGATGTTGCCGCGGGGGTCGTACCACGGTCGGTAAATACCGGCTTTTTCTCCAGAAAATCATTGCCCTATTGACTATGAATTCGGGAAGTCATTGTCGGCAGAGAATTGACGCGGATCATTCGCAATATACCTTGAACCTTCGACATAATTTCGGAAGTTCGTCGTTTTCAGGTGCTGCTCAGGCCTTTTCACCCTACTAAGGTCATGTACCCTAAGTGAATGCTTATAGCAGGCGATCTCAATATTTCCGGTTTATAGCCCGTATCACAACCACAACCCTTCGCACTTTCCCGTCGCCGACTGCTAAGGAAGCGGAAACGGATACTAATTATAAAGTCTTCGGTTTGACTCGGGAATCGCATCCGAAACCTCCCGATCAAAACGGCAAAGCATCAAGGCACTCGGCCAATTGAGCGAGAATCGGGTGAAATGGCACCTAAGCGGTTGTGTTGTGTATAGTGTTTCCCAGTCCCGTCAATGTTGGGATCACTAAGCTTACTGTAAGAACTGCAAATTAGCAAGCTCAATGCTGTGTCCACGTTATCGGTCAAAGCGCCGGTTACATTTTCCATGTTTTCCAGAAATTCCATTAAGCTAGCGCTCGCAAGCTCAATACTTGCGTCTCATTATCGTTGCCGATCAATGCATCGGTTAATTTTTCCCATGTCCTGTTATTCTTATACATCCTGAACATCAACCGAGAGCCCGCCTCTACGATGTCCCCTTCCCTTTGAAGTTTAAACGGAACTAGTCAAAAAAAATTCCTGTCCGAGTAAAATGACCGCCATCTTTTGTACCTCACGTCACAGACATCCTTCGACTATAAATCAGAATGGCATTCAGCTGTTTCGCACAAAAGATAATAGTTAGAACATCTGAATTGGGTTTGAATGGTGTTGTATTGTTGAAGCTACAATAGCAGAACGCGTATATTGTTTGTACCCAAAATATCGTTAGTGCTACCTGATAGGTGGCTTTGTTTTTCGACTCAATCACTTCTGGCCAATTAGGTTCTCACAAGAACTTTCTAATTCCTTACATCCTTGCCGTATTATGAACAATTAGCCGTAATTAGGAATCGAAGTCATGTGGCTACTGTGCTGTAGCTCCAACGAGTAGGCGGGCTTTTCATCACCAATTGTTGACTGATTCAAAAGTGTGAGCTTGCCTTCGACGTTGTTTATCGGGGTCGACCGTGGCCATCGAGAACTGATCGGCGTAATCGTAATCAAGCTTTCGGGGCTCCCTACTACCCCCTTAGCCGATGCGCCTTCGTCTAACACGTGAAACGATGCATGGTGGATGCACAATTGGCTAGTAAAAGTGCCTCTAAATTAGTGAGTGCACACTGTTATAATGCGCAAGTCGGCGACAGCAATCTTGGCGGGATGATTTTCAGAATCACGCCAACCAGATGGATTCCTCGCCCTCGGAATGAGCTTCAATATTGACGCCTAATCTTCGCCCATTTTCGTTATAACAACACACTATTATCAGTAGGCGAACACATCAAATAGATCGCAGTATCACGATTATAGCAATAAGAGAGATCTCGCTAACACAACAAAATCACATTAAGCGACCTTAAATAGGATTTATGTTTGGAATACAGACAAGTACAAAATATTCCATCTTTGATTTGAATTGGTAGGTATGATAGAAGGAATTCGTAGCCATTACAGTCGAATGCTCATTGTTGTTCCAGAGTGACATTCGAACAAAAATCTATTATTTATTACGACATAATAGCGAATTTCTAATCGATTTTGAGTTGCGAGGCTCTACAAAAAATATATATCAAACCGTTTTTTCTAGTGGGGGAGGGTGCGTTACAGAGGCTAATTTTTCTGACCTGCTGCTCCAATACGCATCGGGGTCACAGATTGATTTATCATTCGTTCACACACAGGCGTGTACAAAACTTGTGTAATCGAAACCCTCAGAATTTCAGCCACCTTTACTAGACGGACAGGGACAGATTAACTGGCTTAACTGGCTTAGAACTGAAACTATATTGTAGTCTAGCATTTATGTAGGGATTCGTCATATTTCGCATCGTACGGTGAAGTAGATTCGTGAGAGTGTAGGCCCGTATTTCATATCGATACATGCCTTCAGTCTTAGCCTACCCATTAGTCAGCTAGACAGGTATATTATAACTTTCAGCTAACGTCTCGAAGTCACGGATTATTTGTCTATTGATGGTTTTTGTACTGGATTCAATATGTTTACCTTCTATCATGTCATAATTCCAATACGAATTGAATAGTGTTACGTCATAAAAGCGGTCGCGGAGTAATCCGAATTCGCATAGCCCAGGGATTTACGGAGATCACACGAAATGTTTGAGAAAATTTCTATGTAGTAAGCTCCTAGCATGAATCATGACATTAGGCTTTTGCAGCCGCGAAACATACTTGTCTCAATATTACAAAATATTCCCAGATATACAGTAGTAACCTACCACATAATTTATATATTTAACGTCCAGTCCAATTTTTTGGAATATAATTCACAAGCTTTCAGAGTATTACCCTACTATAGTAATATATTGAATAAGTCACCACAGATTTAACGTCCGGTCCACTTTATTGGAATATAATTCACAAGCTTTCAGAGCTCCGCTCCTTCATCAGGTGGGTGGTTTTACTGAGCTCATGGGAAACAAAGTGCCCATTGGAAACACTATGCTCACGGGGAACACCGTGTTTGCGTGGAACCACGTGCTCACAGTGAACACTGTCCTTACGGGGAACCACGTGCTCGCGTAAAATAGTTCCATTTTCACCTGATGAGCTCCGTAAGCTTGTAGTAGGATATACAAGTTTCGCGGTCGAGAACACCGTAGAATAAAAGCGTAGATGTCATTCTTCATAAATATTTATGCACGATTCCAACAACCTTTCACAACGGTTTCAGCCACTTATGCGTAAAATCGAATTGGGCCGTAAAATTGCACTTGTTTAAAGGTGTATATTTAGTTACTGTAACAAATTGGCTACAAAACAACTTTCAAATCAATTATGGGAGGTTAGTAGGTTTTCGCCGTCGATTTCCTTTGGTTGTAAACGTACCGTGATCAGAATATCTCAAATCACCTGAAGCAGCGTGACTGCGCATGCGGGCGATCTCCGTGTAAGAAGCTTTGGAAGGTTGTGAACTTACTGGTAATTTATATATCGCTACGGATCGGGACCGAGATCGTTGCTTAGGCAACTCTAATTCCACTCGACTATGATGCAACAATGCCGTATTTACAATTAGCGACGAAACTTTCATCTTGGCGGTTCTATTCGCCTCTGCGCATAATTACTTGAAATCCTGGCTCCTGCGCATGCGCTAGAGTGAAATTGAAACTTTATCTTCGCCCGTTTAGTGAGTTCGCAGGCCGCGTGTTGTTTATGCCTTTGATACAAAACGCAATTTATTTTGAAAATGAAATTCGCTGGTTGTGGTGAATTATTATGAATCATGAGAAATTACTTTTAATTCGCATCGCACAAGAGTTGCTTAGTCAGCCATGAATACCCTCGCACTTAATCCTAGCACGATTTCAATGTCTAAAACCTATATAAATTTGTTGGAATGGGGTCAATGTACGTCTGAAGATGTAGGCCTATTTATTTGTCGTGCCAGACGACTGTTATTTCCGGCCGTGGTACTTACGATAGGGTGATTCGTTGGTTATATTCAGCTTGTTGTAAGACGTGCTCTAGTCTAGTTTTAGTGCTGATGTCGATTCTTGTGCTTTTATGGCCAGGATCACAACCACAACCCTCCGCACTTCTCCGACACTACCCCCAAGCAGAGAATTAACGGATGCCAATTTTAAAGTGTTTGGTTTGACTCGGGTCGAGAATCGAGCCCGAACCCGATCAGAAGGCCTATATGGTCAAAGCACTCGGCCAACTGAGCGTTAGTCTTAGCATATTGTGTTGGCTCCCTTCAACCCTCGCACAACGCTGTGGGTTCGAGCTTATTCGCAAAAATGTACCTATTACATCATAAGCAATTACGTCACTACAAACCTCTAGATAATGAAGCACAAAAATGGGTCGAAATGATGATTACGCTAACAAAATTTGTTGAAAATATTCAAAAATATGTTCTGCTCATCAAAAATATCTCATTACATGACGCAATATTTGTAACCCCTACGAGACCTCGCAACGTCGCGTTCCGACTGACAGAAAGTGACGGATAGTTTGCTATCTGAGTGTGAAACGGAATGAACGAAAGGTCAATTACCAACTAAATCGAAATAAAAAACGTCAGCATTTTAAACTGTGCGTAGTCACACATTTTTTATTGGGGTTAATAGATAATAGCTGTATTGAGAACGAGGGAGAGAGAGAAGAGAGAGAGAGAGTTTATTAGCAAGCAGATTAAAAACGTTCTCACATTGCCCAGTATTCAGTGTAATTAGCGCAATCAACGTACTCAGCGTAATTAGCGTAATCAAGGTAATCGCTGTAGCGACTAACTATAATTGAAAGTTTATCGGCGCGTCCAGCGCACTCTCTCGCATTGGCTTCTCCACGGTCTCTCGTCAACGTATAGGCAAAATCAGTAACAACCGCAGCAATCAGTGCTGTCGCAGAACTGGGCGTTGGGCACGCGGGCGGGAAGCCTAAAATATCCACGGCTGGCTCCAGCTCTGATGACCATCGTCTTTTGTGATAATCGGCCAAACCTGTCCATACTGGAATCGACCCTTCACATATGAATTCTGTTTATTTAATATTGGACGGACTCTCTCTATCTCTCTCTCTTCTCCTTTCTCTCTCTCTCTATCTCTCTCTCTTCTCTCTCTCCGTAGAGTGTGTTTGTGCTATCGGCAGGTTTGAATTCGATGAGTTACAAGGTTTCTAGACGTATTTTCATTTTGTATATTTCCGAATCGGCAACCATCGTAGGTGTACGTTGTCTAGCATTATTTGAACCATCACGAGTGCGTTACTCATCGCGGGTGTAGTTATTTGTAAGCAAACTATCTTTGTTTGTAAATATTCCATAGAAATCTGGGCGAGTTATGTCAAGAGGACTCAAGTGGATTTGTTAGATATGTCTAACGATGACGTATTAATGGTAATACATAATGACGTATGTGGGCTCTGGTATTTGAAATAAGTTTTGGATCAGATTGTAAGTGTGTAATAAGTGGTTTGGATCAGAAATTTCAGACATGTAATTAATCATAAAAACAGTTATGGCAACGATTGGGAAATAGTTTTTCAACCAACAGGCGTAACATTATCTTGCCTTGTATTTAACTAAGGACCGGGTTTGGTAGGTTTTATAGACCATTTGCTAGGGCAATTATGATCCATCTTGACTCATTATCACTTTTCCGGGAGTTGATGTTGTTTTGAATTCATGGCATTTTCAACTACTAATGTAATATCGTGTACGCTGCACGCCAGGTCAACGCATATTTAGTACGCGATGTCGATACTGCCGTTTTATAACCAGGATCACTCTCTCCACAGCAACCCTGACTTCCTAAATTCCGTTGACTTAATTTCATTGTACCGGACAGACAAGTCGTTCAACAGATTCCAAGTGGCAGATGATGTCACTCACTTTGTAATTTTCTAAATTATTGTAAAGTTGAGCGTTTACCGATACGTAAGTATGGCTCTCACAAGACCGCTTCAGCTTTCTTATCAAAAGGTAGAATTTGCTCAGGTTGTTAAGAGTAGGTTACAACAGTAGTAGCTCAGTAAGTCGATGGATTTTGAGTGCTACGTACATCGTTGATTCCGCACATTCGTCATGCTCGCGAACATACCAGCTACGCAGCTGAGTAATAAATCGTAGAGTAGGGTGATTGGACTCTATCGAGTGGCCATTCTAGAAATCTAGAATGGCCGTTGCCCCGTTTGAGAAGAGATTTTCTCCTATCATGTTTGAAGTTAGTCTTTATCGGTATTCCGGCCTGATTATATTCCAATAAACTGGACTATAGGTAAATCTGTGCTGATTAATTCTGTCTATTTCTATTCGGATCGTCCGTCGTGGCTTGATTTCGAGAACAGACATGTACATCATGATGACCATTAACAAAATGTAGGTCTACACATGGCATTTCAGTTAATATTATTAATTAATATGCAACGCCGTCACTGACTTTTGTTCAATAGTGTATTGTAGTCACCGTAAATGCCAGTAGCTTGACGCTGGATAAGACCAGTGACGATTGCTGGATAGCACGGTCCATTCGGTGGTGCATGGCCTACTTTAGTAGGCCATGGGTGGTGCTAGACCAGTAACTGAAGTTGTCCGATAGACGATGTCCGGGGATAGCTGCTGTGGCTTTTATCACTGGCTCTGTTTGACGGTTGCGACAAGTTGTGCGTAGATGGCCACGATTTAGATTGTAACATTTTTTTCCAGAGTGTTCCGCTGGACAATACAAAGCTAACATCGGCAACGGACGTTGCCAAACCTGTCCTGACAACAGCCTGTCCATTCAACGGGCGTCAGTGAAATGCATCTGCAGCGCTGGATATTATAAATCATTGAAAGATGACGTCGACAGCCCGTGCACAAGTAAGTGAGGCACACAATTCTCGGTCATGTGAAAAGACTTTATTAAGGTCGCGGATCAAAAAGACGTCATAACGTATCCATGGCCTACTTTAGTAGAGTAGGCCATGACGTATCCCTGGCTTAAGCCTTAAGCATGGTTTCCAACCCCGTCCATTATAAGGCGACAAATTATAATGACCTATCCGGGGAAATTTACATTTTTTCCCAGCCCTCGTTGTGTGCGTTATATGTCAGTTCTTATCCTGTTTCCATTTCCAACAGAGTCGCCAACGGAGCCTGTGGATGTTGAATACTCTGTCAACAAGACCTCTGTCGACATCAAGTGGTCACCTCCAAAATACACTGGTGGGAGAAAAGACATCACCTACAGGTTTGTGTTACGATACCAAGCTGTCTTTGAAATTACTAAATGGGTGTACTTAGGCGGTGAGGTCTCCTTGTTTCGTACGGTAATGCAGGCTTTGCATAGCATTGATACAAGTTTCTTCATATGCTGACAGCAAGCTTTCGCTCTC
Organism: Botrylloides violaceus; assembly: GCA_030412335.1. NCBI lineage: Eukaryota > Metazoa > Chordata > Ascidiacea > Stolidobranchia > Styelidae > Botrylloides > Botrylloides violaceus. The sequence goes on along the minus strand of JASFYC010000675.1, from coordinate 592,739 downwards.
TCTCTCTCTTTCTCTCTATCTTTAATAATTAATAACTCATAAATAACAATGTTTTTCAGCATTCGGTGCCTTCGCTGCGACTCGTCATATTCTCTCTGCTCTGAATGCGGGGACAACGTAGATTACGAACCTCGGGAAAGATATTTGCCTCAACCCCAAGTTTTGGTCACTCAGCTCTCTCCACATACCAACTACAGATTTAGGGTAAGGGAAGAATTTATGAAAAAATTTCACATAGTCAATTTCAATTGGATTACGTCTATTGATCCCTGATTAGACTCGTCGAATAGTATACTTATTTTCAAGGGTATTCGAAAATGGCAATCAAATATTTCTAGAACTTTTTGAAGGCGATATAGAATAGTACGACGACGGAGCTGGCCTCTCGTGACGCTAGTCCCAGACACGGGCCGTTCAATCCATAGATAACTGGGGGTTGCGACATGAATAAAGGGATGGATACGCAACTCACTACTAGAGGAACATCTTCGGACTAGACTCACGTGTGAATACTTTCCAGATCTACTCTTACAATGGAGTCACCAAAATCAGTGGCAAGGATCCCAAATACGCTGAAATCATGTTGAAGACAAGTGAAGCCCGTAAGTAGACAGGACATTCTCTAGAAATTTCGACTTCGAATCTCAAAAATGATGAGCTTGCTGGTCTTGTTGGTATTGCTATACCAAGCTTGTCATTCTTGAAACTATTAGGGAGTCGATAACGGACGATCATTATAATATGGTAAGAAGTTGACACCGCGGATATAACTTTCTTCCGCATTTATTGTAAAACTTAATTCGCATTATTTCAGAGATGGAGGCGTCTTATATGTCTTGTTACGATCTTGACCTCCTGACCCGTCTCAGGTTCTCAGCTCAAAATCGACCCTCTGTTTACTATGTTTGTAGTTCGGACTGTTTCAAATATTTTCACCTTCAATGGTACTTTATTCTTTAGCGCCATCTGCCGTTGGTGGAGTTCGCGTTATGGAAGAGAGCGACACCAGTGTCTTACTACGTTGGAACGCGCCACGAAAACCAAACGGAGTAGTCCTAGAATACGAAATTGAATATACGAGTGAAGGAGTTGATGGAAATATTTTGAAAAGAAAAAACAGAACGAAGAGTCAGATATTCAGGATCAAGAATTTGCCGAAAGCGACCTCATTCTACCTACAGGTGGGTTGACCTTCTGATAAGTATTGGACGTAATATGTCTTTATTATTTTATGTCCTTAAACACACACACACACACTCACTCACTCACTCACACACACACACACACACACAGGCTAGGCAAGGAGGTGATGGAGGAGCCTGTTGGTTGACGACGTCAATATACGCGATTTGCTTCAAAACTGCCTGTATTGAGTACATCAGTACTACCACCTAAACGTCAAGACACTTTATCGTTGTTGATTTAGATACGAGCACGAAACGCTGCAGGGTTTGGGCTGTTCAGTATTCCAACTGTATTTGAGACAAAAGGCTTCAATCATATGAATGCCGACGATGATGATCAAAATCCTTACGATCAGTCTGGAGTAACACCAACTATTCCTGCCAAGCAACAGACGGAGAACGTCCACCTTGTAGCTGGAATCGCTGTAGCGAGTGCGTTGATTATTGTGATTGTTGCGTCATTGCTCGTGATCGTGAGGATTCGAAAGAATAGGCGAATACCAAAGTCGCCGATCGAAGTTTATCCGTTTTTTGATAACGCAGGTGAGACCTCTTGCGGTATCTTTCTTATGTGTAATTTCTGAAGTGAAGAGAGAGAGTGAGAGAATTTTTTTCTGAGCTGAGCAAAGTGTATTTATATAATACTGTATATGTATATAATATTGAAGAGTGTAGTGGAGCCGATGGCATTGCCCATCTCCTGCTTTTTGGTAGTGAAAAAATCTCTCTCTCTCTCTCTCTACCGGAATCGATCCTTGGCAAAAATGTTTGTTCTTTCTGTATAAGGAGATATTCCCCGTGGACGGACGGACACACCTTCTCTCTGACTCTCTGTCTCTCTCTCGCTTGACGTCTTTGATCCAGTCCCTGCTCAATTTTCCCTGCTTAGTCTCTGTAAACACTACCTCTAATTGTTACTATAATTTTGTTTAGTTGACCTGATCCACGCGCAACGAGCGGCGCGTACCTACATCGATCCAAGCACGTATGGTGATCCGTACCGGGCAGTTCACGAGTTTGCCAAAGAAATTGATTCATTCAATATTAAGAAAGAGGAATTGCTTGGATCTGGTAAGAATTGCTAAATTTTGACTTGAAAATTAGCAGCTCAGTGTACAGGTGGGCCCTATCAGTTCTATCAAAACGCGGTAAGAAAAAAGAGATCCATGTACATGGTCTGTCTAATGCCTGGGCTATTCTGTTTGTATATTGGATGGTACAGAGGCGATTTTTTAAGGATTTTTGACAGTTTGGACCCAGATGTCTTATGTTTTATGGACGGGCTTTATTGATTTATTGATTGATGATTGTAATAGAAAGTAGTGGAGGGGTGCCAATTTTAAAGAAAATTCATATCCATTCAGGTGAATTTGGAGATGTTTACAAAGGTCTTCTACGACCTTTGACCCCAATATGCGATGAAAACAGCACTCTTCGAACAACCGCTACCTTGACAACGATGAATTACATTGTGGCGATTAAGACACTGAAGACAGGGTACACAGAGAAACAGAAGGAAGATTTCTTAACAGAAGCTTCAATCATGGGACAATTTGATCATCCTAACGTCATCAGATTGGAAGGCGTCGTCACTAAATCAGCGCCGTTTATGATCGTGACGGAGTATATGGAAAATGGATCACTGGATTCGTTTCTAGGGGTAATTAACCTACGCCTAGTATTAGATAACCTCTTGCATGACCAATTGGAAGTTGCCACGTCATAACTTCTGATTTGAATGACCCGTCGCGCGTCACGCCCCGCGCTAAGCTCCAGTGCCCCACCTAGCGGATGCTCCCGACGAGCAGAAGCGTTTTTTTTTTTCACTTAAATTTTGGAAACTCAATACGTCATAATAGGGCTGGCATTATCCGTTCCTTCTCTATTTTATAGTCAGTATCGGGGAGTGCGGACAATTGTGGTTGTGATGGTGACCCGGGCTATAAACCGTACCGTAAGCATTGGCTTGCTTAGATTACTATAGTAGGGTTGAAAGCGCCAGAACTTTGAAACAACAACAATTGATGAAGATATTTACGTTTACAGGACCGTCATCTTCGTGGCATGGAGTTACAGACCTACCAGCTAATCAATATGCTTCGAGATATTGCTGACGGGATGCTTTATTTATCTGACATGGGTTATGTTCATCGCGATCTCGCAGCCAGGAATATATTGGTTAACGATCAGCTTGTTTGTAAAGTTTCTGACTTTGGATTGAGCAGGATATTGGAAAATATACTAGATGAGGATACTGCCATATATACAACAAAGGTAACTGTTTCATTTCATGTTGCTTCGGGACTGACTTACTCCATTCACTCTCTCCTTTATTACTGACGATGAATCGGATCTGTGTATGCTCATAGCAAACGAATCGAGGTCTGTGAACTTCTATGATGACCCCATGAAGGCGATGACGTCGTTCTGCCGTAGACTAGCTCTCTCCTCTCTCTCTCTCTCTCTCTCTCATTCCTATTATGATTCATTTTATTAATTCGTCTGCTTTCACTCAGGGAGGAATGATCCCTATTCGTTGGACATCACCAGAAGCTATCACCATGAGAACATTTACGTCATCAAGTGACGTATGGAGCTTTGGTGTTGTCATATGGGAAGTGTTAACACACGGAGAACGCCCCTATTGGGAAATGCCAAATGCAGATGTAAGTAAATTAGTATCTCTAGTTGGTATAGTCCGTCCGGTGTCTGAAAATCCCAATTTTGGGTAAATAGTGTTTGACCTCAAGTTACTTTCAAGATCAACTAAATTTTGTTTTTTATTCCAAATATCTGCGTTTTCTTTTGGGCCAGATGATACATATTGAGAATTATAACCAAAAACGTTAAATTTGTGGCGGGGCTGATTCGGCAACCAGATGGGTACATACCCTCCTCGCTTTACCATGTCTTTTAGCCCTGACGGTTTATATCAAATGTGTCTTTTTTCAGGTTGTGCACTGCGTTCAATGCGGCTATCGTCTTCCGCCTCCTACGTTTTGTCCGCGACTTCTACATAATTTGATGTTAAACTGTTGGAACGTCGACAGGACGAGGCGACCGACTTTTAAACAAGTTGTATCCCAACTTGACGCAATGCTTCTTTCCCCTGACAGGCTACTGGATACTATTAATAATATGTAAGCACCTTAAGTATACTGATAGATCTACTATCATTTTAAGCTGTAGTTGTTTAACGGGGCGGAAAGGCTACAGCCAAGGTCAAGGCCAGTTCTGCTTAGAAGTGCCTCGAAAAACGAGGGTTTACATTGACATTACGCCACGGCCACGTCCATATTTCGTTAACTTTTGGCGTCTCCAATCTAGTTGTCAACTTGCCGTATGCCATAGGCCAGGAGTCGACAAAATGCGGCCCGCGGGCTAAATCCGACCCGCCCGTCATTATTTTATGGCTCGCGAATAACTACGAATAAAAACAGATCGTATGTACAATTCGTTATAATTCCACCGTGGCTTTACGTATGCGTGTATAGACGGCTTTAGTACGGCCCGCAAGTTGGCGACAATGTGTATAATTGGCCCATCAGTGCAAGAATTTGCCGACCCTGCCATAGGCCTATGTTAATTTTCGTCTGTTTTTCTGTTACAGTCCAGTCCGCGAACAGCCGGATTGCATTCCGGAATCGCTGGATCTTTCTTCGCTCGGCCAATGGTTGGAAGATATGAATATGACGCAATATAAAGACGTTATGATGAGGTTTGGTTGCGTCACAGCAGAACAGATAACAAGGCTTTCTTCAAGGTTAGTGACGTCATCGTTACTAACGATTTGAATTATTCACATTTCTGTAGGTCTAGTTTGTAGTGCTTTGAATGTACGCATCGGGACCGGTTGTCTGTCGACTGCTAATACCAATGCATTGTCTGGTCACTTTGCTCTACATCTGAGCTTGTTTACGTTCAAAATTTGAACATACAACATTATTATTGACAATGGTGAATTGCGGTTGCCATGGCAACTGTCCATGAAATGACTCGATATTTTTCAAGTATTGATGGAAAGAGATACCGCTGACTCATGTGGTCAATTTCATTTTACAGTCAACTTGATGAAATGGGCATCACCGATCTATCAATACAACATCTCCTCCTGAACGGTGCGGGACGGTTGGAAAATATGCTTCAAGATATTAGCAACAACCGCGGAATCACAGTGTGAAAGAATATCAAAAAATTATCATGTAGCATCAAAAACGCTGATATGCAAAATAGTACTGATCGCCAGGTTTTGTTGTTCGGGAAGAATCTGTTGCAAAGCCTTTCTAAATCAAAGCGATCAACGAATGCGTTCGTATAAGAACTTTAAAAATCATGTACTATGAAATTACGCTTGAATCAAGATATTTGCCTTTTAATATTTGTTCCTATTTAAAACTATACAATTTATGTTCCTAATGAATTTTAAATGCTTCAACCTCGTTATCTACGTCATGAGGATACTCTGAGTTTAGTCTCTAAATTGAGACCCTGTTTGATCGGTACGATCGTACCAGAGGCTGAAAATCCCTGGAATCTCGGCGTTAACCCTTGGCTGTACACTTACTGTACTTACAATGGAATATTTGACGGCTATTGAACTTGTTCAAAAGTACCAGAGATTGGTTGAAATGATTGGCCGCTGCTCGTTCTTGAGACTTGAGACCTGACGTACCCCAACGTTTGATCAATAAGGGACGATTGGTATCCTGACTTGAGTCCTAGAGATATGAGACTCTGAGTCGCCTCTTGTCCTCTCTGACTCTGCTATAATCCACCATCAATGTTGTATTTTCTAGCACGTTTATTTGCATTGAGTATATTTCTACGTCACGATCACGGTATTGCATTTTTGCCAGCGTGATTACAATGTCCCATGACGAGATAAAAATATATCTCTTTTTCTCTCTCTATCAAGCGAGAGATGTTATGTTTGTTTGAGGTGTGATTTATCAGTCGGACTAGTACCGCTGAACATATTGCGACACCTAGTGTTTGACTGTACGCGATTTTAGTTTGAATATTTTTGTGCATTGTCACGTATGTTCCTGAGTACTTAATATCGGCACTGTGAAATTCACTCAGTTGTTACGTCATAGTTAACGTTGTTTCTGAGCGCCCACCCTAAACCGTTTGCCAAGTTGATAAAGTGTGAAGTACGCCACCGTTATGTATCCAGATTGCGGTTTAGTGCGGGTACTTTTCGAGGTCGATTTCAAAAGTATATTGTCATCACAAATATTATCATTTAGCTTCACATGTATTCGAAATTAAGTTGAAAAACCCCGCTCATTCATTAAGTAATGTTGTTGACGAGGGGGCCTTAATTGAGTGTAAAACTTATTGCACGTTTGAAACGAGTGTGGGAACTATGTGAATGAGTGAGATTTAAGTCACGTGATCGCAAAAAGTCAACCGCATTAGTAGTTTGCGATCTGACGTCAGAGCTTTTACGCTCATCGAGAGATCGGCGTGAGCGTCAAAACGAGAGACGCTCAATTAACGCAGAGCACAACAAGCACTAATTGAACGAACAATTAGCGGGCAGTGCAAACAAGGCTTTACGCTCACTCCCAAATTGAACGAACAATTAGCGCTCAGTGTGAACAAAGCTTTAGGCTCGCTCCCAAATTTGCATCATGCACCAATGCAAATATTTCCTGTAGCTAGCGCCCAAGCTTCCACAAGAGGCCTTTGGCTTGCTTCTTATGGCACGATTGCCTTTGATCACGCCCACGATCATAAATTGTTCACCTACTTATTATTCCATATTTTTATGTTCTATTATATTGCTTCAATTTTTATCGTACTTTTAAAACAATTTTTATACTTAAAATGCATATGAAATAAAAGCTATCAACACAGAGGGGGGCCTACTTACGCGATCGCACGGGTTAACATAATACACAGAATATAACGCCGAAGACGTCGACGAGCCGACGGACTAACAAGTCAGCGAATGCCACCGATTTCGGCATCCACGACATCCACGAAGCGTATCATCTCATCTGCACCTTCCACTGTAACCATATCAGTAAACCTTCTGTGGTAAATCAGAATCGGCGTATAGGTTAGTCGTCAGAACTCCGGGCGGCTTCGGCCGGTCGGTCCCTCCGCGCATGTGCCACACAAGCTCACAGTCTGTACGTTACTGCATGCAATCAATTTGCGAGGAACGTACGCACGATAGGAATCTATGTCGCATTGCGTGTTGCCACGCAAACCTATTCGACCAAAGCAATGCAGTTGAAATCGCTGTGAGTTTGAAGCAACCATTACGACATTACGCAATAAATGGCGGTTGTAGTTTTGCAATTAAATTTGCAGCAATTACATCATGAAAGAGGGGAAGTCATTACCTCCACAAGCGGCAGGTTTACACGTCATTGATTATATACGGAAGGCTAGTACCTACGTGCGTCGTCGGGTTTAAAGCCCGGATCACTATCACAACGACAACCCTCCGTACCTTCTTCCTCGGATAGTGACTGCCAAGCAAAGACGCGGGCCCTAACGTTTAGCATACCTAAGATTCCTATCATGGCCATCATGGGTAGGACTACTTTCCTTGTATATTGACTCAGTCGATGTCACATTTCAATTTGCAAAATAATAAAAATTGATTGAAAAACTAATTGATTCGGTCGAGAATCGAACCCGGGACATCCCGATCAGTAAGCAGCAAGGTGGTAAATACCTCCGTCTGTAATTCATTTAAAATTTTAACTACTTTTAGAGATTTTTAAATACTAAAGCAGTTGAGGGTATGAGAATATTTTCTTCGAATTGTGGGTCATTACTACGAAATTGCTAAAATTCTTTCAGTTCAGCTACAGTCTGAGGAGAAGCAATTTCACCAGAACGTACAGTGCTTCTTGCTTGTACATGGTGTTGTGATATGCGCGTATCTTGCAGTTGTAATTCAGTTCTTCTAGAAATTGTCAACTTGCAATAAATTTGGCTGGACCTTGTTAAAACTGTGGTGACGATCTCGCTTTCAATCGGAACAACTGCAGATAACAGCGGTCGATGATTTCGCTGAGTCCAGAGAAAGGCGGTCATCAATCAAAAGACTGTCAACCATATATAGCGGATGATGAAGATATCGAAGATTCTAATGAGTCCTATGACGACAGAGAAATCCAACCTTTGCTTGATGCTAGCGGAGAAGATTTGTCCACTACAAAGGCTAGAAGTTTTTGGAAACGCACTGACTGGCGGTTGAAGTCAGTCTTGGTATATTTATGTATAGCGAATTATCTCAATTCAATATGCCACAGTGCAAGCTCACCGTTCTTAGCGAGAGTTATCCTTCAAAAAGGTGGAACAGTTGTATTGTCATCACTTGTTCTGCAATTTCCAACTCTGACAATGATGGTATTTTGCATCATTTTTGGGAAGTATCAAGCAAAAATTGGATCTAAAACTTTGATAATAGCAGGGCTACTGTGTCTTGGGACCACTCAAATCGCATTTGGTGCTATTGCATATTTTCAAAGCTATAAATCATTAGTTGCTGTTGGAACTTTGCTGAGAGGTTTGCAAGGGATCACTCAGGCTGGACTTAAAGTTGCAGGTCTTACCATCATTTGTCAAAACTTCCCTGATTTCATATCAACTGCGTTTGGTCTATATGAAGCCGCATATGGTGCTGGATATTTCACTGGTCCTTACATCGGCGGGTCGCTGTATGATTGGAGTCAGGGAATGATGGTGCCAATGGCAATCATTGGTGTGCTTATTCTACTTTTTTCATTACCTGGTTTTGGGATACTTGTACAGCGTGAAGATAAACAAGATCGCACATCAGGATCACATACCTGGCGTATCATTAGCAATCCCAAAGCTGTGCTCATTTTTGGAGTTAGCGGGACCTTAGTTGGAGGATTTGGTTTGTGTGGAGCTACAATCACAGTGTATTTAAAGCCGGAAGGATTCTCAGTAACAGAAGTTGGGCAAATGTTGTTTTTTGAAGGTGTGGCGTACAGTATATTCGCTTCTATCATCGGACTTGTGATAAATTCACGAAGACGATGTCGTAGATTTGTTATTGCACTCGGGACCCTTTGTGGATTCGCGTTTCCGTTTTTATGGCAACCGAACCAATCTGACTCTTGGATCTATGTCGGTATAGTTGGGTTTGCAATGTCGACATCTTTCACATTCATTCCAACATTTGAGGAACTTCGTTATGTTATAAGTAGCGACGGGTCAAAAACGTCTAACGACGTGGCTTTAAACGGTGCAATGTCTGGTGTGTGGTACGCTGCATCGTCATTGTATAGTTTTTTTGTGCCGTTGGTGGGATCCGCAATGCAGGCGACATTGATGTATTTTGTATCATTTGTGTCGGCTTTGTTAGTCTCGTACGGTGTTACAATATTGCTAATGTTACTCTCTGCTATGTTTAGGAAGGCGTATACAACTCAAATGGCTTGATTATAAAATCCCGTCTGTTACGATTGGTGAACATTCATTTGTTTCGATTTGTGAGCAAAAGGCGAGAGCGATACACTATTCACCTTTTCATAGACCCCATAGGTTAGAAACCCGAACGTGGTGGCGTATGCAGTTATGCTATTATTATTATTATTATTATTATATAGAAGATTATAGTGGCGCTTATCACCGGGCGGCGTTTTGAACCACGAACAAGACAGGTTGGAGCAGATACATGGATATAGTAATCGTGATACATGATAACATGGACATAGTAATCGTGAAACATGATACATGAATACAGGTCATCGTGAATATAGTAATCGTGTCAATACCACCGGCTTATAGCCAGGATCACTATTACAATCACGGTTCTCCGCACTTCCCCGATACCGACTGCCAGGCAGGGAAGGAAAGGCGATTCGCGATTCGCGGTAAAAAAGAGGCGTGTGTTGGGATTTGGTAAATTGTTAACCTAAACCCTGAGACAGTTGTCGTTATCAGCAGTAATGCAGACTATGAACCATATGCATATCGAGATCGCGTGCTATAAGCATTGACCTGCCTTAAATGCCATCACATGGCCTGGCGTATACGCCAATTCACAACAACAACACCGTGAAGCGCATGATTTATTAAATACTAAAAAAGATAGCAAGATAAATACGAAAACGTCATAGATGGGTCATGAACAGTAACGAATATCGATGATGGACACGGGAGAGTAACCTCTTGGGACAGAAGATCATCCCCGTAATGCATTGTAAGGAGTGTTCAAAAGCGAAACGTACGAGAAAGTATCGAAGAATATAGTGGCGCTGATAGCGGACAATCAATAGATATCTTAACGAAGATTCACCACAGATTTAACGTCGAGCCTTGGTTGATTGAGAATTATTACATTCACAAGCTTCATCAGATAAACATCGGGGACAATAATTCGAATGAAAAACATTATTATTCCAGCCAGTCCAGCTTTGGTAATTGAGAAAATACCTGAAACGATGCCTCAATAGTAAAGACTTGTCACGTTCAGGTCAAACCAAGACCGTGTAAAAGGCACTGTGTTTCGATGTGAGTGCTCAGAGCAAGGGTGGTCAGGCCTAGTCATTCTTATCATTGAGATGTCTTTGTTTCACTGCTAGTTTGAACAGAACAATCACCCAGAGCCATTCGAAATCTCAATACGAGTCTTGAGACGGCCAGAGCAGAATTTTAAGGCGTAAGGAAACTGGTCATGCGGAACAATAAAAGAAAATACATACTGTACAATATGGCTCATTGACAACGACGTCTATCACTAGAGCACATTATTACGGCCAATCAAAAACGTTATAAACCGCGTCCCGAATCATTCAGGCGATGCCGAATTTTACGTCGCTAAGCAACGAGGGAGAGAAACTTCAATAGGAAAATGTGGAATAGATTTAAAATATCACGCAGGAATGTTATCATCTTATCAAAATGATTTGATGAAAAAGACATAAAATACTATATTAAAACGGCTAAAACGGGGAGCAAACATTCTTAAAATCGAAAGCTTCTTAATATACAGTTTAGAAAAAAAAGTGAAATTCAAACATAATAAAAGCTCATTCACACGGAGCGTAAATCTTGTTTTATGTGCTGTCATAATTGCATTCCGCCACGCACCTTGTACTCTTTTACAGCGGTACACCTACATGGTTCTGTATTGGAACTCCTACTCTGAGATGCACGACAATATTGACGTCACAACGTCCGTGGACCATTTATGTTGTCACAAAATTTATGTCACAAATATTAAAATTTTATGACGTCACAAAATCCGTTACGTAATTCTCTCTTCACTACGTTTGAAGAAGATAGCGGGTTGTACTAGTGCCAAGCAATGTGCATATGTCGAGGTTTTCAAGGATTCAAGATCGGTTGAAGGTTTTCTCACTCGGCGTCGTACAAGTACTGTAGAGCATTGCACTTTTGAATTGTATCCACTTTCGGCGCCGTCTGCGGCATTTTTGTGTAGTGTCCGGTCACCTTGTTCTTCAAACCGGTATTCCGCTCGGAACGCGGGTGTTTCGACAAGATTCTTCATATTTCGGGGGTGAATCGATTTCATAATTCTTAAGTCGATGTTGGTAATAATTTTTACTTGTACGCCGTCCGTATAAGTTCAAATTCGTTGACTCACGCATCGACGAGATACTCGCCAGCAGTCGGTCTTGATGCTGTAGCGTTGTGATTCCCATCCGATTCAAATCACTGTAGAAGAAAATGTATTGCGTTAAACATAGGAAAAATGGGAAGCTCCTGCAAAAGACGCCCGGATAATCGGTCGCGTTGTACCCGGATTTCTCCAGGTAGGTCTACAGCAAACTCTGTTTATTGTTGAATGGAGAGTTGTATGTTACGCCATCATCACATTTGAACCGGCCGGCTCAGTCGCGCAATAACTAAGCGAACAATGCTTGGAAATGAGCGAGCAAGCGCGTAGTACTCACTTTGTATTGAGTTGGAGAACCTGCTCCAACGATGTGCACCCATTCCTTGTAAAGATTTCTTTATATTGTCCCATAGCAAGATCATCCAACCATGACCCTAACGAGGCGGGGCTATTTGTGACATTGATTGGAGGCGTGGTCGGTTGCGAATTAGCAGCTGAAATTTGGATATCGTCACCCCGCCTATATATCACTGATGCGTGTCCATTAGACGCGTTGGCAGGAGATCTTCGCATCAATGGTTGATCTTCTTCGCAGTCTAGTTCATCAGCAGATGTTGTCGCTCGACTTGAAGAGCCAGTATTGCAAGAATCACTGCTAGCTCCGGTGGTTGCGGTCGCTCCGTCGCTGCTTTCTCCAGCTACGTGGGTTGGAGGAGGAGATTTCGGCTTACGTACAGTTCTAGAAGTACAATAAGAAATTGTTAGATATATCAGAGAAAAAGAAGGAGAGAGAAAGTGAGAGAGAGAGAGAGAGTGAGAGAGAGCGAAAGAGAAAGTTATGTGTATTAGTCTATCAGGAAAAAAACAAGTCAACCATGCCTAGCGGCTAAGCCAGGCGCCACGACCCAAGTCCATGGAAATTGTATAGTCAGTGCTTACGCAATAGCGGTTCGGCTGAGTCCGTACTAGCAAACCGTTAAGTCAGAGAATTTGCCTCTACCAGCTGAGACTACACCAGCTACAAGTCAATAGCGTTGAATCGAAGTCTATGATATAAATCTTAAGTCTTGGTTTCCACGACTTACGTTGAGTCGATCTTTAATATGGTCGGCTCTTTCAACATCTTATCCAAAGTCGCTACGATTTGCGGAAACTTTGGTCTCTGGTTGCGGTCCTTTTTCCAACAGTCTAGCATCAGTTGATGTTGGATGTGTGGACAATCCATTGGAGCAGGGAGACGATATCCAGAACCTACTGCTTGGATAACCTGGAATAAGAAAATTTGTCATTCAAAATCTTTAGTTCCATCTTCACCTGATGAAGGAACGAAACTCTGAAACTTCATAGTTACTATAACTCCGCTACGGTATGCTGGGCAGTCAGTATCGGGGGTGTGCGAAGGGTTGTGGTTGTGGTAGTGACCCGTGCACTAAACCGGAAATATATGTATTGGGTACGATAGGCGATGACCTGGCGTATATGAGAGGTGCAGTTGAGAACGCCACAAATTCAATACGACAACAGCTCGAACGCAAATAGTTCGCAGTTTGATGGCAATGTACTTACATCTTGGTTGGACATTCCCCAATAAGGTCTTTCACCGTATGACATCACTTCCCACATCACAATGCCGTAGCTCCATACGTCACTTGCTGAGGTAAATTTACGGAAGGTAATTGCTTCAGGCGCAGTCCAACGAATCGGAATTTTTCCTCCCTAAACAACAAATTTGATCAATGTATTTATCTGTCTTTCCCCCGAGAACCAATAGAAATGGTCCGTTTAATCACGTGACTACTTACCCTAGTTGTATAAGATGCCTCGGCATCATCTTCAAGAACTCGGCTCAAACCAAAGTCTGACACTTTGCATACAAGTTGGCTGTCAACCAATATATTCCTTGCCGCCAAATCACGGTGAACGTAACCCATCTCGCTGAGATAACGCATACCTTCTGCGATGTGACGTAATATCCCCACCAATTGAAGAACGGTCATCTCTCCGTCATGGTTCTATAAGAGAGAGAGAGAGAGAGAGAGAGTAGGGTTAATAAGTGTATACTGACAGAATCGGCTTGGCATACATAACCAGTCTCAAGCCTAATCTCGGACAAGCGAGCTTAGTTATAAATAGTCATAACCAACCAGGGAGGGATCGTCACATTTGCTTCGCCACTAGGGGCACTTTGTATTATTACGTAGTACGCGAAAACAAAGGGTATTACGTCATAATGAAATGGGTCGGATGAACACTTACTGCCTCTAGTGACGAAGCTAAGTTGACGGTACCTCATTATGGGAGGACCGAAAGGAAATCTAAACATCCACTCACTCGTAAAAAAGCGTCCAAGGAACCATTTTCCATGAATTCCGTTACAATCATGAGCGGTCTTATCTTTGTGACGACACCTTCCAATCTGATGACGTTCGGATGATCAAACTGTCCCATGATTGACGCCTCGCCCAAGAAATCTAATTTTTGTTGAGTTGTGTAACCGGACTTCAACGTTTTGATTGCTACCGTTTGCTCTGCCTTGCCACCAGCGTACATACGACCTTTACATACGTCCCCGAATTCGCCTGAGAGAATAATATGAATGGTTAGGAGAGTGAGAGAGAGTGTGTGTGTGTATGTGTGTGTGTGTGTTGATTGATTCAATTTGACGTGTTGTGGAGGAGAGGAAAACGAGACTTCGTTTATTTTGCCCAGGACAAGGAGACACTGATATGAGCTGGATGGCTCTTCTGAGCAAGCACCCCCCATAATGATGGCGCTTAGCCGAATAACTGAAGATACCAATTTTGGCGTATTTGATGTTACGCGGTCAGGACACGAACCCATCCTTCCCGATCTGGCGGCTTGTGCCTTGACCATTGCAGCAGTAATCCAGTAGTACAATAGTAGAGTATTGACACTTACCACCACCGATGACTTGTTCAATTTTGATAGTTGTGGCATCTATCTCTTTAGTAAACTCCCTAACCGCCCGATGCGGATCTTCGTAAGTTGTTGGGTCGATGTAAGTTTTATGTCCTGGGATTTCTTTAGAAAACATCGGCTGCTTCTCAAGGTCACGCTTTTTGCCTTTACCAAAGTTCTTTCGCCTAAAAAATAAGACCAAAGTTACATTCTCTCATGAATATCAATGCGTTATTTCATTGAACAGTCAAACGCGAGTAGTTTCGCTATCCGCCTTCTGGTATGGAGGTCCGAAGTATGAGGAATAAGGAGGACTGTGGTATCGAAGAAGTGTGAATAGTTGCGGTTGCGATATTGTTCCAGGCTACATGGCAGAAGTATTGACACGTGTACTATGCGTAGACCTAACGTACATAACAATAGTAGGGTTGAAACGTCATAAATTCAAGACAACAATGGCAGTTAACAGACGAAGTACCATCACTGTAGTCTGTAGGACTTGTCGGAGAGTAATTTCAGGTTAGAACAAGCTCAGTTACAGTCAGTAATTGCGGCTTCGTACTTACTTGGACCAGAACAAGATAATCGCAACTACAGCAACTAAGATCAGAATTCCACATCCCACGGCGACAACAAGTTGCAATGTCCTATCGCTGTCACTCGTGATTTTGTCAGGAACTGCAGCTTCACCGCCCTTCGTCTCTACCTTGATAGGAACACTGTACTTCCCGAAACCAGCTGATGTCCGGCCACGAACCTAACAAGATAAAAGAAGATTTCTAAGTCAAGCTAGGGGCTCAAAACCTTCTTTACACAGCCTAAGCAATCTTTGTTTTACGCTGATTACGTCATTGTATAAGCACTTACCTTTATAATGTAGGCAGTCCCGGCTTGAAGGCCATCAATTTTCATATGCATTTCCGTGGTTGTGTTGATCCTTGCTTGATGTGAAGATCCCGACCCAACGACGTCAACATCACTAGGGTCACCATTGTATTTTTGAATTTTCACTTCATAATCCAATATCTCGCCATTGGCGTCTTCTGGTACGTCCCAGATCACGAAAATAGAGTTGACATCGATGCGCTGGGCCTCTGTCCGAACTCCAAGGACACGGGTTGGGGCTGAATTTAAAAGAAATGTCCGATGATCTTGATGTTATTATATATAGTGTGACTCTGACATCATGCAGTGGTGTGCATTACCGAGAAGAGGTGATGGTATCGCTTGAGATTGATTGATTGATTGATTGTACAAGTAGCTACAATTATACTGGCTTATGCGATCTAGTGAATTCTTCGAGAAAGGGTGTCTTGTCTAGGGGTCGACCGATTATCGCCCCGGCCGATATTTGTATTTTTACGATTATCGGTATCGGCAGTTAGTCAAGTAAGAATGTCAATATTGGATATCTTCCTCAATAATCAGACCTAATATCGACTTTTGACCGTTATTCATGATTTTCGGATTATCGTTATCGGCCATCAGTCATGTGAAAGGCCGATTATCGTATCGGACTTAAAAAGCCAATATCGGTCGATCTCTAGTCTTGTCTACTATTTGATCAAGTATAGACGAGTTACATCTTAGAAAGGATTAGTCCGTTCTGGTTAGTGACGCGTGCAACACAAGCCATCTCGTTTGACTCGGATTATCCCTAACGCAAACCAACTGACCGTCGGTCGTTTGTGTAAAAAGATCAAACGGCTCACTTCACCTGCTACGCGTAAAATACAAAACGTCCGCTGGCATCTTAATACCGCACCTACTCAGCAGATATATAGCCACTAGCCACTAATATCATAACGCTTACGACGGAGTGCGAATAACAACGAATGGGAAGTAGGTGGTCTACTGATAGAGTGAACTGAACGGATATCGAGCATCCACTTCTGTATGCTAACCCGGACGGCGGTATTGCAGTCACCATAAACCTTAGTAATTGTACGAGGAAGACTTGAAAGTCCAGCAAGTCCGGTTGTCGGCCGATTCGCTATATTGCCGTCACCATAAACGTTAGTAAAATTAGGTCGAAGCACTCTGTCTTCAATGGCGATAAACCGGCCGTGACGGGACACCGCAGTGTAATGTATATATTGAGGAACATAATGGAGCCGATGGCGAGCAAAGAACAAAAATCGAAGATGGCCAGGATCGGTCGTTCGTCTGCGGTGAAACTTCTTTGCAATATCTATTATACGAAGACGCACACGTTCGTCCATCCCATGGATGTTTTGTATATATTTATGTTATGACATGTTAGCAATGACCCTTGAGACAGTTTTAACATTATGTTTACGCAAGGTATTGCCTTTCATTAGGCAGAATCGGTGGTAATCTGATCCATAGACTTGAAAACTGTGACTAAAACAACCTTCTGTTTGCTAAAGTTTGATTAGGATAGCGTTTCACAACTTGGCGAAAATGAAAGAATGGGAAACTTGATATGAAGCCGTAACTAACGACCTCCTATGCATACTATCTTTTTGCTTCGACAGGAATTAATCCGTTCTCTGGAAATGCTTGGAATATTTGCTGATACGCGGATTTGTGGGTTAAATCTTATTTTGGGAGTCACACAGGACGGAAGAGAGAGAGAGAAAGAGAAAGAAAAATTTTACTTAGAAATCATACACCTTCATCATAAGAGAGAGAGGAGGGGGGAGAGAGACGAATGCCTCTACACACCTGCTTGACTGGTTTCAACGGTGACTTCAATAAAGTTGTTTTCAGCGGCGCCGTTGTTGAAAGCTTTCTCGCTCACCCCATTCTCTGCGTATACCTATGAAAAAACAATTGTTACGTCAGATCTGTGAACCAAGTTATATAACTAAATTAAAATTGACGTTAAATCTGTCGTGACAATATCTTTTAAACAGTTAGGGACGGCTATGAAACAGGTAGTCCACCCAGTTTCGTGCCCCACCCCATCCCTGGATGGCGAGGTCATTAGGCTACAGCTTATCTAGACTAATGGGACATCCGACACTGAGGCCAGTCCAGGCCAGGATAAGAACAGACCCCACTAGTTAGCCAGATATCATATTCAAATCACCTTGAATGAATAATAGGAATAAGCATGCAGTCTTTTGATGACGGCTCTGGTCATTTTAATCCCAGATTGAGAAGGTTGAATATCAACTGCACGAGAACACGGATCACATGATTGGTAACCGGCACTGCATCTTTCACATGTAACTCTGAACAAATGTAAAGTTACAGTAGTTGTAGGAACAACCCGACCAGGGTAAGGTTTGCTAGTGTAGGGTGGACATGGTAACGTGGTTGGTGAGCACGTGGAAAATATCCAAGACTTGCTACTGGTTGTTATCAGGGTGAGTTGGGGGTAGACACAGTAAGGTAGTAGGTAGTAGAGATCGACCGATTTAGGTTTTATCAAGGCCAATACGATAATCGGCCTACCACGTATCACATGACTAAGGGTCGATGTCGTGAGATGCCGATAATCCAAAACTCATGAATATCGGCCTCAATAATAGGCCTAAAGTCGATATTAGCAAATTATCGTTGGATCAACGGGTCCGATAACCAATATTGACGTCTTTATAAGATAAAATATATGTATAGCATTTATGGTGGATAGCAGAGTTCGACCGATATCTACATTTTTTAGCGACACCGATATATCGGTTGGGTTGCAGTAACAGACTACATAGTACTAGTACCATAGTAGGGTCGTTTTGCTACATATAGGCTACAGTGCACACTCTACAGGCACGGTGGCATACTTGCACACTATTCTCACAGTTATCTGTTACACCACGTCATAGTGTGGATTGAAACATGTAGACAGTGTCTACAAAAGGGGACTGCCGTCACTTGCGCTAGGCATTTGTAGGCCTACGTCTGAGTTCCAAGCCTAGAAGAGACCTTAGGTTCACAGTCAGTTAGAACAATTGTACAAACCTGAAGGTCGTGTCTGTTCTTCCTCCATCATCAAACGGTTGGTCCCATTGTAGCGTGACTTGTGTGTTGTTCACCGTAGCGCGCACATTTTTAGGCTTCGATGGTGCCTCTAAATATAGAAAATGCACATGAATTACGGTGTGCTGGGAAATATAGAAATATATAACTTAAACCAACCACTGCTATATTAAAGGTGTACAGCTCGGATCGCAATCAACCACATCCCTCCGCATTCCCTGATAACACCGGTCTACAAATCTTCGAGTTGTTTTCATTTTTTAAACTGAGTTAATTTATTGGGGTTGCTGATTTCAGAAATGAAAACGGTTTTTCTCTATCACGTCAAGATTACTTTATAATGGTGACATCAAATTTTATCCACAAATGCCATTTTCTCATTTGATCAATTCGCGCTAACTTTGCGACATTCGTAAACCACTCAGTCAACTGATTGATAAATAGTTAACTATTAGATGGGTTATCGCATGAAAGCAGGTGGAACTCGAGAGCGGGAGATGATAAATGACAACAGAGGAATTGATTAATGAGTGTTGGCGTTGAAATCGAACGTTATCAGAGACCATTCTTGTATAACAATGGTAGGCAAACACGTAACAATGCAAGGGATTTGATAATGAAGACAATTGATTATGATACAGCGGCCAATGGAATGCGAAGTCGGGGTCGACCGATTATCACCCCGAGCCGATTATCGAGGCCGATATTTGTATTTTTGCGATTATCGTTATCGGCAGTTAGTCAAGTAAGGACGTCATATCGGCCTCAATAATCAGGCCTAATATCGATTAATGCTATTGGCCATCAGTCATGTGAAAGGCCGATTATCGTATCGGCTTGATAAAACCAATATCGGTCGATCTCTAATGCGAAGAGCCCGTCGCGACTCTTCGCGAAACAACGATGACGTCACGCGCTCTATCTCGTTAGCAGTGGTGGTTCCGCTCCGAAAATTTAGAGTGCCAAGCGCGGACCACGAAAAAGTTTCGGGGGGAGGAGCAAGGTCTTGGAAAGATGAGATAGGTGACGTCACTAGGCGAGTCCGAGGTTTGAGGGTACCGATAAACCGCTATCGTGACGTGACCGTGACGTCAATACGCAGCCAATGTATGTCAGCGCGGTGTTGCCAATACCATGAGCATCGCCCAACAGTCAAGTCAAAACTTTCAACAAGCATTTTCATATAGCCTATACTTTGACAGTGGAATTGATGAAGACATCGTGTTCACGCGTGTAGTTCAAATTCTGCGGGTTATGACTTGCACTATTCGCCGCCTCATCCTTAAAATAACAATTCCCGCCAAAATCACAACACGCGTGTCCGTCATCATTAATCATCAACATATTTCGTGATTTTCTGCGCGACGCACGCGACGATTATTTACTTCGGTTAAATCAGACGAAATCAAAACATACGTTAGAGCGTCGTGGCGGAATCGCATCTAGACTTAATGAACCACTACAGCTTCACAGTCGAGCTTCCAAAACCAGTGCTTATTTGACTTCATGAAAACCCGGACCCGCTATCATATGTGCAGACTGTAGTATGGTCAAAGTGTCACCTCGCGACATGAGCGGCATGCGAGTGTAGTAAATAGGGTCAAAATTCAGACTATGTCATCCATTCCTGTGCAATGTGTACGCCACCCAATGCAATGAAGTGACTGGTCTGAAGAACGTGGATGAGGTCACCAAACAGAGGCGGCTGTGTGGCTGCCCTGACGTCTAGTCCGTGGAAAAGAAGAAGCAGCGTCGGAAAAGTGGATTAATACTTTGAAGTTCACGACTTAGCGAAGTTCAGGAGTTGGGCCGCATATTTTCCCACATGAGTCACGTTGTAGATAATCCTATCAGGATATATTTCAATGAAATCACAAATTTAAACGAAATTTTGGGGTAAAAAGCGTCATTATTGAACTTTTTGAGGTCGCCTAAGCAAAAATCAGACAAAACATCGACGAATTTGACAAAATGTTGGCATAAATTGTCTTTTTTAGGTAGAAAAACTCTTACATTGCAAAACAGAAAACCTTTGTGTATTAAAAGATCTGATTAAGCCAGGAAGCAGACCACTTAGACCGCTCATAGGGTCATCTAATTCCCTACCCAGACGGTTAGTTTCAGTTTTACCAAAACCCAATTTCGGGGTCATTGCTTAATTCAAGTCCAGTCACCCTTCAATGAAAATATTTTAAAATTGTGGTTTTATCGTATTTGCACTTCCCCAAGTAGCATGATAGATGGCCAAAATCATGTTTGTATTGAGAGCGAATGAAGCGAGCCAACTACAAGGATGTGATCGTACTGTGAGTTGATATCAAGTTGACCCAAATCCTGTTTATATTGAGAGCGGCTGAAAGGAACGTATAGGTATACGATTTCGGTCCGTGGTAGCCACACACGATGATGACTGGCACCGTGATTTGGCTAATCCATATTACCTGATTTGAGACCGGCACCGGAAAACGCGGCCCAGTCAGAGGCAGTGGGTTTTGCGACACCGACCGGGATCTTAGAAAAATCGATTTGGATTGATGACTTCGTCACGAAATCATGACGTAACAATGGGATGGTTTATATTTACACGTAATAATGAATGCTTTAATGACCCGATCATTTAATTTGATTAGGAGTTGGTTTGGATGATACGAAGGTCCCTTACTTGTACATTCTTTAGTAGGGTCGTCACTATCTGCACGGTAATATCCCTTTGAACAAGCACATACTCTTGATCCGGTAGTGACGGAAGTGCTGTAGGCAGGACATCTTTTGCATCTCTGGTTGCCGACTTCACTTTTATATTGCTTTTGATTGCACGCTAGAAAAGATGACGATGTTACATTGGTTTGTCGAATCAAACGTTTTAATCTCAGATTTCACTGAGTGGTTTGACTGTCCGCCTTTTGATCGGCAGGTCCTGGTTCGATTCTCGTCCGTGTCACACCATAGACTTGGTAATTGATATTCTTTCTACTCGGCTTGGCAGTCAGTATCGGGGGAATGCGTAGGGTTGTTGTTGAGATAGTCATCCGGGCTATAAACCGGAAAATTTGAGATCGCACAGTAAGCAATGACAGAGAGAGAGAGCGTGCATGACCTTAGTAGGGTAAAAACACTATAAATTCAAAAACAACAACTCCGACGCAGCTGTTGCTCAATCGCCAGCGCGCAGAAGATTTTCATGACACGAAAAAGCATTGCAAAACTTCAACTGCCAAACCACAACCGCTGGAATATCTGTGTGGTTTGATTCAGATTCGTGTATTCAGTTTCAATAGCCCATCCCTAACATCAAAGTCAATGCGCGTATCAACGACTTTGACTCGCCACATCCTCGTGAGGAAGGCGGAGTGTCTCAAACTTGCGATAGATTGATGATTTTGGTCTCAGAAAACACCAAATGAAAAAAATTCAAAAGCGTAAAGCGTAACAATGCCATGAATTCAGGAAATTGTCGCCAAACAATTAAAACTTCAAACAATTCACCGACATGAAACTACAGATAAAACGAACTCAAGAATTCAGGAACGTCATTACAATTTATACGGGAAACAGCTGGAAAATATCGAGTGGCTAAACCATCTCGTTGTTTATATCACTTTTAAACTGAGCCTAAATGGGAAATGCGATCGCCTCCAACAGGAAGGGAGAATATGACGACAGTAACTCATGAAGGAAGTCACAGAAAAGTTTTGAATTATTTCACAACAAACTTGGTGCTGGACGTTACCGAAGGATTGCTCTCAGCACTGCTATACGTGAGGATAACCTGTACTGATGTATTGGCTGGAATTAAGTAGCGTGTTTTGTGTACATCACCCTAGACACATGAGCAACCTAATTCAGGATCCAAGATCCCCTTAGTCTGTACCTATCCCAAGCTTAGGAGCCCATGTTCCGTAGATACATGCGTTAAGTCAGCGTACGTAATAGACTCTAAATTGCCAGATTAACATGTCTATACAATACCGGGAATTGCAGCTCTAAGCTTATGGTATACAGTACTTGCACTTTGCACGCTAATTTAATCCTCTTGTTTTAAACTAATGATCTTCACACCCACAACAAAAGGATGCGATTGGTACCCTGCTATCGCCATTAACATCTTAATCACCTTCCCGCCAAGTTTGCCTATAAAGACAAGCTAACAAATTAGGCTAATTCCTTTACTGAGGTGGGCTGTACGTTTGCTAAAACGTACCATTAGTGAAGTACTTTATCACTGTCGAGGCGTTAGTCAAAGACTTTCAAACATTTCACTTGGGGTCACATACAGACACGCATATTGATTACTCAGACGAACGAAAATGTGACGCACGTTTTAAGACAAAATACTCGAGCAGTTTGATTGACCGTCCTCTGGACTGGAGCCCGGATCACTATCACAACCACGACCCTCCGTACTTCCCCATACTGACTGCCAAGCGAAATAGCGGATATTAATTTTAAAGTCTTCGATTTGACTCTGTCAGGAATCGAACCCGGAACGTCCCGATCAGAAGGTGGACAGTCGAACCACCATTTCGATTTGTCACTACAAACGATATAAGTATTCTCAAGTCGTTCAATGCTGGCTACAAGCGTGACATCTTCTTCGACTCAATTAAGCCAATTTTTCTACCTACCTATGCGTGAGCACATTACTTAAACCGTTTTCCTTACCAAGGTAATATCTCTACTTTAGCGTGACGTCCGTCGGATCAGAGTGGGTGGGATTTTACCGGCAAGTGTTGTTATTTTTGGGGATTAGAGCTCCGTCTTTATTCTAAAACTTTGTGTCGAAAAGGCTATTCGTTAAGGATTCGGCTTCCAACTCTCTATGATACAAGCGCAGGTGAAGGCGGCTAAATGATTGCCGGTAAGACGTGACCGTTGACAAGTTATCATTAGCATGCTGATGACTGGAAGTGGATTACGATGTTTGAATAATTGCTTGGGTGGGAAAATATGACTGTCGACTCTCGTAATCCTGGCGAAAGAACTATGAGCGGTTAGGAGTATTTATGAACCATCTGTAGTGCAGGAAACGCTTGACATTTTGGTGACGGTTGGGCACACAAACAGGTAGCCAGGGTGGCTCGGAGATATTTTGGGGCCTAGTAAAGCTTTTTTAACGCTTCGAAATTGTACAATTGTGGTCATTCGAGGCTTTTGAGGCCCTAAAAATACCACCCCCCCCCCATTAATACGTAAACAAGCGGGCGTATCTGCTAAAAATTATCAAATCGAGAAGAACACAACAAATATTTGCGAGGAGAAACCCTCTGCGTGGCCAACAACAAACAGCACGACACGAAAGTGCTTGACAAGGCGTTAATTAATCACGTTTGGTTGCATAAATTACTTAATTACTTAATTAATAAAAATAAATTACATAATTTTTCATCAAGGTCAGTTAGGTAGGGAAGCATCCTCAACAAATTTTGAACGGCTAATAGATGGATGGTCCGATAGACCCGGATAGGGCCTTTCAGTGTACATTTACTAACATTTACGGTGTCCGCAATAGTTAGCATGATAATTAAAGTATCTTCAAAGTTAATTATTGTGCAAATGTCGGGGTGTGTTTGATGCGGCTGTGACAACATTAAATATTTGCAAGTACACACCCTTGCAAATAGAGTCAGGTGACTTGTAAACGGAACTACGAAATAGCTCGCATAGTTCGCGAACGATGCGTGAGAGGCCAAGGCAGTCACCTCATATATCTGATAGCAGGTACCTCTAATTCAGTGGACGGCAACCGTTAGTCCGCGAGACCTCCGTAACCGGTCAACTGGATTCTCGATTTGAACCACATGTTAGAATGCGTAGGCAGGCTTCAAGAAGTCAAGACATGTGCCTTCATGTGCGACCCTGCAACGTCAGCGAGTGAAGTTGCAGACCCCTCTGCTCTCATTTTGGTCCACGAGAGGAGCTCATTTGCCAAACTGTTCCGTTTATTCTACATTTTGCGCGTTGCCGTTGTGCTGGTTGCGTTTAACAATTCAAAACGCTGTACCTTCCCTTCTGGTAACGTAGATATTAATAGATTCCGTTGCGTTTCTTGCAGTCTACCCTTGACCCTTGTACTTCGGAAGTTAAATGTAACTGGAAGCCTTTGTAAGCACGCGACACTTAAGATCCTTTCACAAGGTGACATTTAAATGCTCGACCACACTTCCGACGACCCCCAGAGTTGAGTTATCAGGATTTCGTAACTCGCGGCGGGGAGGGGGCACTCTCATAAATACGGGGTCACCACCATTGCTAAAGTACTGATTTTTATGCTGGATGCCAGACTTGTCTCAATTTTCCTCATTTGTCACCCGGGCTTGGAAAAGGCGAGCAAATAAACATCTTTCCATCCTTGCACGGCAGTGCGCCTAAGGAACAATGTTTTGCTCTTTGTCAATGTAGCCTAAACATTACGTCACTAGATAAAATTTTGAGCGTGTTGAGAATAACAGAAAAAAAGTTTGTCCGTGACAACGATCTTACAAAGTTCATCAGATAACATGACAAAACGTAATCATTATTACAGAACAATGAGGCGAATAATGTGATTATTATTTTGTCGCTATCAGATTAATAATTTGAATTACATGCTGTTTTCAAGCTTGGGCGGTAGCCAAAGAATATTTTAAAACTCATGTGAGTGTCCGTAATGAACTAATGATACACGATTGAATGTCGCCACAGTTGTAACGTAACCTAATAATGACAAACCCTACACGTCTACATGTATCGTAGATGATCATTCACCATTGGCTATATACCATCAATGTTAATAATACCGAACATCTTCCCCCCCTCTTTCTCTCTCCATTTTTTTGCCACATAACTATCAGTGTATCTCTGTGTCACCACACTGAGCATTTACGGTAGATCTTTGCGGACGAAAAATCTCTGTCTCTCTCTCTTACTCTCTCTCTCTCTCTTTCTCTCTGCATAATTGCAGAGTAAAATTTTCGCCACATAACAATCTGTGTATCTCCGTGTTTCAGGGAGCGCTAAACAAACAAACTTCTAGAATTAAGCCCACCCTATCACAACATCGAAACAGTGGAATACCATCACTCCAGCAATTAGTCGATCTCATCTCCGACTCTCCAACGTCTGTCTCTTATCATGATCACTAAGCTCATTAGAGGCAAAATATTTCGTCTGCAACCCGAAAAATGAGCTTATTCAACCATAAAGTTACGGCTAATGAGTCTAAAAAGAGTTAAAATGTCAAATATCGCGTGGCGGCAGACTGAAAAGAGTCGAAAACTTACTTCAAGTGCGTCGAGTAATTATAACGTGCGTGCAACCACCGGTGATACAGCTTTAATTGTTATCGTAAAAAAGATTCATTGAGGATTTAACGCCCAGCCTTGGTTTAATCCATATTCACCTGATGAAGCAGCGGAGCTCTGAAAGCTTGTGAACATTATAATTCTCAATAAACTAAGGCTGGACGTTAAATCTGTAGGAGTGTAGCTCCGAAAGCTTGTGAATGTTATAATTCTCAATAGACCAAAGCTGCGCGTTAAATCTGTGGTGAATCTTTACAGTATCCGTTGGTTGGCCGCCATCGGCTCTACTATATTCTACAGTATACTGCAACTGTCAGTATTCAAAAGGCGATATTTGCTTTGTTAGCTCAACGCTCTTCGAAAGAAAGCTATGCTTTCGATTGCATTATAAGCAGGCAGTCAAAAGCGTGTGATTAATGAGCGCCTTATTCCACTCCGTGGAGTTTTCTACAAATCTAGTAACGGCTATGACGAAACCATGTATTCTCATCAACAAGGATTGTGTGTAAAGACAAAATATGACCGACTCGCGTCGTTAGATCGTTACGTACAGAAAATGCGCTTTAAACGCACTAAATGATCATGTAACACTCCTATCGAAAGGATCAGTATGACCTTGACCTTTTTACAGGATTATAGCGTGCAATATTACAGTCATAGCAAAGCATCTCTATTGAAAGACGTTTTCAACCCTACTAAGGTAATATACGCAAGATGAATGGTTATAGTACGCTTGTTGATATTTCAGGTATATAGCCCAATTTCTATCACAGACCCTCCGCAATCCCCCGGTGCTAACCGGTGCCAAGTAGTGGCGCACTTGATACCATGCTCGTCTGCAGAAACGGTAGGAAATATTGGTGTTGTTGGTTAGAATTTATGACGATTTCAACTGCGCAGATCATATACGTCAGGTCTATCTATCTAGTGCAAGTTTCGAGGATTGCTATCGCAAACCACAACCCTCCGTACTCCCCGGATACTGATTGTCAAGGAGAGAGAGAAATGGACATTAGGCCTAATCAAATTCATTCAAACACTAATATGCGGTCGCTAATACACATGGATATAGTGAGAGTGACCCGACATAACCCCAAAGTATTCCTTGCCACCCTCCCTTCTCTATGTGCTTCTTTAACCAATTCAGCCACACCACAAGAATTCTCATCAATCAAACAGGGTCTGCTGAGTGAGGTTACAATCTATAGTAGGACGCACTCAAGCAAATACAGTCGCTACTTAGATTGAAAACATTCAGAACAAGTGAAAATCGAAACTCAATTATACCACAGATGACCCTCATTGCACCAGACCATCCAAAAATGCGATTTGTGCGGTGGGCTTTTGTAATGGATAAGGCACATAGATCATTTTTGTTCTTTTTTTCTTATTGCTACATTTACGCAGACTCGCATGATACACACACAAACACACACACACACACACACTGATACTACTGGCGCATATGCAGGCAGTACAAGGAGGCGCTTCACAATATTCTCCAGAAATATTGGTGGGGATTTCTCTTGCATTTGTTAAGAGGGTATCGTAGTAGGCGTACATCATAAAACGTATAACATGAAGAGAAAGAGCATTGTTCCGAAAACTTGTGAATTATTTTCCAATAAACTGAACCGGACGTTAAATGTGTGGTGGTAAAAAAAGTGCATCTCTACAGTCAAGGGTAGACAATTTACTTCAACAGTTTTCCATAAACAGCAAATGTTATTCATCTCCCATCTCTCCCAAACGTGGCAATTATCCGACGCAGTGAGTCGGAAAGCAAATACAGATGGCCATTAATCAAAGTCGAAGGCAAGACAAAATTGAATGGGAATTCAAAACTTGTGTTGATGGGAGAGATACGTTGAAAGAGACGTTATCACTCAAAAAACAGCCTCGCAGATATAAAGATAGTAAGAAAATCATGATAAATGATCCGTCAGATTCAAAGAATACTAACACAAACTCAGCTGACACTAAAACACGGACCAGCTGAGACTCTACTAGACGGATCAAAGCTGACATTAAATCCCAGACCAAGGCTGGCGCTGAAACACTAAAACACGGACAAAGATGACACTAAAACACGGAGCAAGGGCAACGCAGAATTACCGACACTAAACAGAAGAACGTGGACATCCAGATACTAAAACACGGACAACAGCGAAGACAGTCAGAGGCAAATTACCTGACACAGGTATAACAATTACTAAAACATTATTATTATACAACCAACACCAAACAAACCGAAATTGATTTCTCATAAACATGTATGGCTGGTTATATCATCACAACAGCCTTAGCGGATGTGAAATATTGAGTATAACATTCAACTTACGTGTGCATTGCGTCATATCTGAGTTGGTCTCGAAGCCAGGCGAACACATGCACGTTCCTGTTGGCACTTTCCAACTTCCTTCCCCGTTACAATACAGCTTGGGTCGTTTCTGTTCCTGAAATATATTGGAGTTGAGCAATAGGAGCTGATGGCGGACGATTAAGACAGAGAAACAAATTTCTGTGAGTCCGGCTAGGCGGTCACCAAAAGAATTACCGATGGGAAAATGATCAATAACCGACGCTATAGTGTTGTGAGTATGCTTTAGGAACAGATATGTCAACAGTTGACTGGACACAAACCGTACATTGCAGTCACCATAAATGCTATAAAGTTTAACGCGGTACAACAACGCAGGTGACTTTCTACTACTGGCCGGTCGCAGTCACCAAAAAGATTATAAAAGATGTCAAGATACGTATGCGGTGGCCGTCAAGCCCTCTCGCTGTTTGATATGCCAGTAGTAGGGTATTTTCCTCGCCAGCTGGCAAAATTATGCATGTGGTGTACCACTCGACAATAAGGCTGTGTGTCAAATCTCAAGCCCGATCGGTGTGTTATTTTTATTTCAAGATCGGTCTTGTTTCAGACAGCGCTGCGTAATGCGTACTTCAACTTCAAGAATTTTTGATCAGTTGTAAGCATGTCCGTCATCACCATTTAAGTACTCTGCTATTTCCAGACGCGCCTTTTAACAACATAATTGCAGGTTGTCTTACGAAACGGCAAGCAGACAATTGAACTTTGAGTGACTACTTCCGCATTGTAATGACTTTTCAAGCCTGTAGATGTTCGAATCACACAATAGCTGATGTTACTTTGAATGAACCAATTGCAGTGACCACAAAAATTTTCAAAACGCGACCTTTTTTTGCTATGCATATCACGTGATGAAGGAGCGCGACTGTGAAAGCGCGTGAACCTATTTTGACTTAATCTGAGGTTAGTCGTTAAAATAGCAGTGTCGGAGTGTATCGCCATAGTTTTAACGTCCTGCCAAATTTATAGCAATACATTGATAGTAGCCGATGTCGGACGATCACTTATGATAGATATTGAGAGCGTCACCACAGTTTTTCACTTTTACGTATTTCCGCTTCTTCACCCACTGGGATATCAATATTTGAATTTGTGGCATTATGATATCATAGTTACTATATTGGAAATTAACCAATCCAATACTCCATCTGTCAACAGTAAACCACCAACGAAATTTTGACGATAAGAGGACGTCGCCATTGAAAAAACACGCCTGAAGGCAATTTGAAAACATCAATTACGGAACGTCTGAAAATATTACTTGACTATAATTTATACTTTCGTCACCTGCCCGATGGACTTAACACTATTATTATCAGCCGCACATTTTCCAATGGCAACGCATATGCGAGGTGTCGGCCTATAGTTTCTTTCTCTGGGGATGAGTAGCCGTTGGTGGCTCAAAGGAACTCCAGTTAACTTGTACTTACTGAAACAGCGTTCGCTACGCACGTTCCTTCAGCAGAAACCAATGAGGTCATTTCTTCTCCTGCTGTAGTCCTTGGAAAATACGCGAGACTTTCTGTATGTGGGGAGCAGTATTTGTAATATATCCTCACATGCATGATAGCCATGCAAGCTCCAGTGTCCTGTCATCACAAAACGAAGGTTTAAGACTGCACCGCACTAAACAGTTTCATGGTAGCAACAGTGACAAGTAGCTGCGGGGTAGGTGAAAAATATAGTAGGGTTGCGTACATCTTGCTGCTCGAAGCTGTAATTGTACGCTGAAAGTAGCTGGGCTCGTGAAAACTCCCTGCTAGGTCAGAGTACCGTACAGGCTGCTGTATCGAGACTGCTATACAAGGACAATTGGTTGACATTATTGCGTCATGGCCAAGATCAATCGTGGTTGCCATAACAGCGGTATATACATACCCCACCCTCACTACCGGTGATTATATACTTGGATCACTAATAAAATTCAGGAGAATAGGAGGAAGGGTTAGTAAGGGTGTTTACCTGTATGGCTAAATATATCCCCCTTTTCTTGATGGGTCCGATATCTCTGGTTTCAAAATTAGTATCTTGAGATCCGGGTAGAAATCTTTTGTCAGCAGCAATTGTGTCGATCTGTTGAAGGTATTCAGTGAAACTGAGGCTTTGAAAACTTAGAAATTTGTGAGGCTTGGAGTGTTTAGGCATGGAAAGGTTATACGCCAGGACAAATTCAAAACAAACAGACCATATATGTCATTTCGGACCAAGATTCTTGGTAATTGTTGTTTGGTAAGTGGGGATATTAATTTCGCGTCTCTCTCTTTCTCTTTCTCTCTCTCTCTCTCTCTTGGAAGGGCGGATAAAGCACTATTCCTTTCCATGTTGCAGCCGTCGTGTTTGACCTTTGACCTCAACTCACCAAAGAGATGAAAAAATGAAATACGAAAAACGAATTCACCTTAACATACGATCCTTCTCTCCACGGTGGGAAGGTGGACGTGGCATCGTCTCTGTCTGACTCGTAATAATACATATTGAAGGTTTCTTTGCAAGTCTTCACATTATCAACATCTTCACAAGCTCTGAAACAGAAAATATGCAGTTTAGGCACCTCTGTCAGTTGGTTAGTACCCTACTGTACCCTACCAGAGTAAGCGCATCCAGTTTCACTAATATAGCAACTACAGCTTAACCGCATTGGTGATGCAAAGGTCAAGGCACCAACCACCAAATCCGAAAAGCTGGATTCGAGTCCCGTTCGGATCTCATCAAATATGGTGAAATAGGTATCGTCCGTTGTCCTACTACGCGCCATGCAACATGAGGTTTGTGCGGATGAATGCCGCTGGATTAAAATGGCTACACAGCTCATATCAACGTCTTCTTGTCCGAAGGACAAAATAAATGTGATCTCCTCTCTCTCTCTCTCTTATTACGGAAACAAATCGCATAAGCTCACAGATAACCTGTAGCCTAACTAGAGGATGCATTCAAGAATTCGGATCCCTCTCTCTCTGAAATTAATGGCACAAATTGCGACACACAACCAATATAGTCTATAACTACTGTATAGAGGATGAACTTGAGGTATTCGGGCCGCTATGACCACCCGTTGTATATTTTAGGACAACAAGAATGTATGGCACGAATTGAATGTTATCAACAACGTTCCACTTTTCAATGCAATACATTGTAGGCGCTGACATTGATAAACGTATTTATCGTAAGTAATGGCATCGTAAGCGGGTGCTATATCAGATTCAAAGGCACAAATACAAATAGTACTTGACCTTCAGTATAAGGTGATGCCTGTAGAATCTCATACCTTCTTTTTACAAGCTGACAATTAGGATCTATTGCTCATTACTCATCTACGTTCAGGTCGGTAAATCATAGGTACCTATGCAATGTTTATAACTGTGACTAAGGTAAGCTATTCTACCCAACCTTTATCCTTAATAGCCAGTGTTGTAACGAACCGATACTAACGGTGTACTGAGTATACCTATACATTTTTTCGGCTTTGTGTGTAATGGTCGGGAGTCGTACTAAACAGCGGACCAAATAGAACACGGGTAATTCGCAATTAACCAATTCATACTAAACGGCGGATATAAATCAATGCGGAATTAACCACACGGCGCCTCGCTGTTCCAGCTCACCCTATCACCGACGCACGTGTGAAGGCTAGCTACAGACCGGACATACACCATTTATACTATTACGTCACTGTAAAGACAAATCGGATTTGTCACAGCAATTCAACCCTTAGGTAATTATAGAATTTGTGGTGGGTTCGTTTGCGCAGAAATTTATCAAGTATTAGGCTATACTATATCACTCCACTTGTCAGTGTTGTTGTGTATTTTATCTTCAAAGTGTCCAATTATAACATTTATTCAAGGACGCAGGCAACACCCGGGCTCCTGTTTGAAGCCTAATTAAATACAAATACATTTATCACTCTCGGTTCTTATCGCAGATGGTTGTAACAGTAGACGGTGTAGAAGCGATCGAGAACTTGTTGACCCCAACGAAAGTCAACCAGTTGATTGATCAGACGTTTTAAAATATAGTTTAACGGGAATTATCCGTCTAGCGAAGTCAGTTTTCTGCCACATCTAAGTCTCTACGATGTCTAGGTGGGCTGCTGATTTGCAATGGGTCAGGGTGAGCAAGGACTAAATCTGGATGTGTTGATGATTTGCCATTGGCGATACTAAACAGCGGCCAAACAGAGCAGGGAAGACGCGTAATTAACGATCGTAAACGGCAGAACTGGGAGGTATGAGATACTGACGGATGGAACGAAGGAACAATGACTATACGTTCGGCGACTCTCCGAAGATTTCTGTCCGCGAGTCCGCGAGTCCGCCGTTTAGTATCACAAAATCCGCTAGGTCTCCAGTACGATTTGTTCGTCATTTGAAATATTTCTTTACTAGTAATAACAGAAAATTGCATATACACATCGTGAATATCTATGAAATAGACAGGCGATGTGAGCTCACCTGATACTGAATTCTATTTCAATGTATATTCGTTTCGCGTCTTCAACTTCAATGAAATGCGTTCGTAGCCAATTATCTTGATGTTGTTTATGAATTTTGCAGACTTGTAAGACCCGTCTTTCGTTGCCATTTCTGTCATGCGCAGAGTGCTCGACCCACTGGAGGAAAAAAGGCAGAGGTTAGGTACAGTAGTATGGTATGGGTCACATTGCAACCGATCATCGGTACCGTCACTTACGGCGGGGGCGGGGTTTCGGGGTGGCATGTTTGGTCACCCCTGACTTTGATAAATGGGGGGAGTTAGGTAGTGTTAATGTACAGATCATATTGCGCTCCCCCATCTGACGTTTGACCGAAAGGATTTAACGACTTACTGGTAATTATAAGGGTAGAGACTTTGCTCTCTCAAATTTAAGTGCACATATAAAAAAAGTCACATGGCCTGAGCCCCGGAAGCTCAAAATACCACCGGAGTCTCAAAATCGACAGTCCGGGACCCGGAGTTTTTAAGATAGACCCGCTACTGACTAAACATCTGCTCCGTATCAAATTCTTTAGCGGTTCCTGATTTCACACGCGAGCTTATCAACGCCAGCCGCTCAAGTTCAGTCGACAACAGACCATCCGCTAACATATCGCAAAAATTTATCAAACGCCAAGTCAAGTTTATGAACACGTAAGACAGAGCAATTGCTCTGTTGACAGACTGGAATTTAAAATGTCAAAATTCAGATATAGAGTGTGGTCGTTTTAATGTGTTCCGAATCTCGATTCTGTACGTTATCAATATTTTTAATCTCAAGCGCTTCATTTTTGTTCTAAATATCAAGAATATTTAAGGTGGTCTGGTCATAACATTTCAACGCTACTGCCACCAAAACGAGGTACTCTAAAAAAGCGCTAAAGAGAATCAATCAACGGACGACATCGCGCGAGGCTTTATGACGTAATTAACGGTACATTTATCGCAATCAACGATTAGTGCGTCAGCGATCAGCTGATTGCAAAGAGATTGTTACTACATAATGACTCTTTCAAGATTACGTCACACTGTTTTAGGTAGGCTAGTGGTCATCTGCTGACGCAACCCTCGCCAACTATACATGCTTGGAACCGGCCGCGGCTGCGAGCAACCGACGGACCACCCCGATAAGCCTAAATCGTTAGCAAAGTTCACATTTTATAGCACACCAGTTTTACACACAGGTGTGACTCCAATTCGTGCAGTAAAGTCGTGAATATGTTTTTAAAAAAAAGCTTTTAAAACCCCGTATAGCAAGAAAACGTTCAATTTGAAAGCCAAACGCAGACTACAGTCAGGAGAACCGACCCTATTAGATAAAATAAAATTGCGTCAATTTCAAAGCGAGCGCCTCACAACATGATGGGTATTGAATATTTCTTAACCACAACAAACCTCATAGCTAGCGTAAAAGCGGAAGATGATTAACAAAATGGAGATTACTAGATGGATTAAACGCACACATGAAAGATTCAATGCTAACACCCACACAATTTTATACGTTATAGACGTCAGCACTAGACGATAAGCCTTCAGAGTTGACTGCATTATTGCATATTTACGAAGATATATTCAAGGGTTGGAATAATTTTCGCACGATATTGAAGGATAATACCTAATCTAAAGACATTATAACCCATTACCCAAAATATGTGGATTGTGGGGCTAAAAGCATTAAAATAACCAGATGGCAAGCTTGTCTATAAGCTGAAAATTGTAAGAAAACTGGATCTTCATAAACCCAACTCCTGTAAACGTGGTTTAAACGGGCGAATTTGAAATTGACATTAAACCATTTAAGTCCAGCTTTATATCTGGAATGGAAAAAGTTCTTTTCCTGGTAACTTCGCGGGAACCTATGCGTAAATCCAGATTCAAACCCTGCGGTACATAGTACCCGCTAGTCTAGGGGTTCTCAACTGGGATGGAATCCCCTTACCAGGGGAGCGTGGACTTTGTAATAGAGTTATAACATACTTCTAGTGCCACTGTTCTACTCTATATGCGCCAGTAAACGAAAAACCGCAACGCATCAGAAATACAACCATACCTCTGATCCTTGCGCAATAGTCCACCCCAAATCGGAAGTAGCAGTTCTCGTGTCCACCATAACAGCTGCAAAAGAATTATAATATTTAGATTATATCGTTAATACCAAGTCTACAAAACAAACGATCAGGGAAATCAATCAAGCAGTAAGGTGGTAAAATGTGTACGGTTGCCAATTTCAGAAAAATACCCGCAAGGTATTTTGAGTATATAGTTAATGTGTTTAAAGGCTGATCGCTCCTATTCCAGCCATGTTCCATTCGTTGGTGGCTGCTGGCGGTGGTATTTACATCGGGAACCTCCGGATTTGAGTCCAACCGCGTCCTACTAAAGACGTGAAAGAGGTATTCGTAGCCTCCCCCGCGACCCAGCTAAATTAGTATATAGTGAGGAGGGGCAGGCTTGGCCGATCCCCATCACATTATATACATATTACAGTATAAACATTTGCTCTCCATGATAATATACCAAACAATTCGGTAATGGCCGTGCCAATTCAGCGTGGTATTACACAAGGATGCAATTATGTACGTCACAAAGAGTAAATTAGCCGATTTTCTGCGGACACATCCTTCACAACACCAAGAATGGAAATGTCGAAACCACAAGAAAGCAGAATAACAAAAAGCAAGGTTGACTGAATTTAAACACAAGGAGAGTTTCATTTCCACGAAGCCCTAAATAAAAGGAAATGAAGCGCATTTTTCGAGCTAGCTAACCAACAAGAACATTCCTTGCTCACCGGCGTGTTGCAAACAAGGAATTCTACCTGACATTGAACTACTTACAAGAAATGAACGATATTTTGAATAAAATACACAGTGTTTGAATTGAAAAATAGTAGAGTCGATGGCGGACTACTCAAATAGTAATGGATAGAATAAGTCACCACAGGTTTAAAGTCCTGTCCATTTTATTGGAACATTATATTATGTTAAATCCGTGGTGACTTATTCTGTCTTACGCTATTGACCGTAACCTGCCTTCTGCACGGGGAGATTCCGATCGAGTCAAACCATTGACTTATTAAGTGTGTGTGTTTGTGTGCATGTGTGCGCTCGCCTGTGCTTGCGTGTGTGTGTATGTGTGTGCTCAATGTTCGCGCATGCGTACGCGCGTGCTTGCGTGTAAGTATGTACGCACAACTGCTTCTGAAATTTTGCATGTGAAACGCACAAGGGATTTTGACTAGAAGATATATCGATATCACTGGTATCATTTTACAAATTTCCATGAACACCCATTATAAAACACTCAGAAATCAATAAAACTCGCCCATTTCAATAAAGGACGCCACAATTACGTCTAGTAGGAGATGCCAGGTACAAACATCACTGTAATAACTACCTATCGAAATTTTTTTCCTAAAAAATGTGGAAAATTAACAACAGAGGTAGTGATTTCAAGCATTTTCGTACACCTTAATTTGACGCATGATAATTTCAAAACGCCTAAAGGTAACAAACGGTGTCATTACGGCCTTGTTCCGACAACCTGTTCCCATGAAAAAGGGTATAATTTGACACCGTCGACGTTGACTGTTGGATAGATGAATTGGCAATTATGTTTCGATCAGCGAGGGTAAAAGGATGAGCTTCCGACTTAATTAGTTACATGACTGTCTGCGTTATTTGAGCACGATTTCCTATTTATAGCGGAAAGTTTTACGACATCCTTTTGTTTTAAAGTTACATAATATATCACTGAACACAGTAAACTTCCTACTTCTGGGGGACTTGGCTAAGGTCAGAAGGTCAAATCTGTATATTTCACGGATCGATCTGTGATTCACAATTCCCTTATGAATACCAGTACAAATAAAAAGTCACATCAAAAAAGATTAAGTGCACATTGTTTCGAGAGGATTTTGCGTATGGATATCAGAATTAAGCAATCTTACGTCATCAACGATGAAATATCGCTCGCGGCAGTGATTGAGATGAAATTTCATCTCTAAGGGTAGAATATTCTAGTTGGAAAGGCCACATCCCACATCACGAAGTCATATCACAAAGAACAAGTCAGAAGTCCATGATAGTGGTGATATTCAAACCAGACGGCTATGTACGTCAATTCAATACTATAATGGGGCTTAAAGCCAAGGCTGACAAGGGGATAACGTAGGTTCATATTCAAGGCAAGCATATACAATTTAACCGTATCAGATGTCTAAAACGATTTGCACGATATCCTAATCCAAGGTGAGAATAGTGATAATCGTCCGAGGATGAGCTGTGGAGCCGATGACGGAGTGTTGTGGTTGTGATAGTGATCCGGGCTATAAACTGGAAGTTGGACAAGTGTATCGTAAGCATTGACATGGCATACATTACCTTAGTAGGGTGAAAACACCGTAAATTCAAAAGAACAACAATACAACATAGTAAGAAGTTGACACCATGAATGTAACGCCCCAACTCGTTTATTGTATCTCGCCAAGTGAAAACGTGGGTTAACTAGCTATTAGAAAATACTATATTTGACTAGTTACACCGTATTGGTGATTATAGTGACCTTTGCGTCTTTTCGCATCGCCAAATTAACTTGGCAGGGAAGTCAAATTATTGACACACCTCAAAATAACAAAACTCGCCGTTGTGAGTAACCTAGCGAAAGGGCATATCGAAAACAAAGAGTGAAAGTTCCGTAAATACAAGCCTTGCTAATTGCCCAAATCGCTGTAAAACGTACAGCCTAACAGAGTAATGGAATATTGGCTCGAGTATCGCCCTTTCCCACAGAGACGCTTGACATATTCTGCTCTCAAATAGGACGAGAATTTAGCCAACAAGAATGTGGCTGATCGAGTTCGCGGGCGGTGAGAATGAGAAACAAACAACAGGAAATGCGACGTGACCGAGGAGTTTAGCAAAATGAAAGCATGCGGGTCAGTGACGACACGTGAAATTCACTATGACGTCACGTGACGTCACGTATAGCTTGATTTGAAAGTGTGACCACCTTTTTATCGTGCAGCTATATTTACAGGAAACTTATTCAACAAGGTTTCGGAACTTCCGCCGTAAGGTCCATTATCGCACTGCCACGGTTAGTTCAAATCAGTCCGGCCCGTGCTTCGTATTTGTACGCTATAAGTGATCAGTGCAATATTCAATTTCCAAAATACACGGCTAGCGATCGAATCCATTTCTATGACATAACAATCTTCATTCACGCGTCACAATATATAATCTGGCTTTGAAAATTTACGAGCTCTCAATACAATTCAAATTGGGTTAAATCAACAAGCACTTGTTCCGCTGGGCAACCAACCAGACATTTGAAATATTTTAAGATATTATTGCTTCAATCTCTTAGACATGAGGTCTTAATTGCGCAGAATTCCATCAGAATATATAAGGCAAAGAAGATTCACCACAGATTTAACGTCATGGAATAAAATCAGTACGAGCTTTCGGGGCTGCGCTCCTTCATCACGCGTGATGAATCTACTCCACGATATCTATTGATCGTCCGCCATCGGCTCCGAGACAACGCCTTCATCGATTCATTGATGTGTTTTAACCTACAGTACTTCGATTCAATGCTGGTGTATACGTCCTCAGCTGTAAACACCAAAATACAACCCCCTATCATCAGTATCAGCATCATTAGACCTATACATCCATAACACAACAAATCGAGACGTTTTCACACTATATTTATGGTGATTGCGCCAAGACCATTTGAAAACCTGTGGTTAGAGTATATTGCTCGTAAATTGTCAGAGAAATAGCGGCGCCATTGCTGATGTGTTATTATGATTTACGCAGGGGCAGTGTTATATGAAATTCCAACGGCCTAATTAAGGATATATTCTAGGATCTTGAGAGATTAAAGAATTCTAATTATGAAGTCACACTCCTCTCCCCTGATTAACGATTGCATAGACTCGTGGCTATATCATGCGGCCATGATGCGCATGCGCACGCCGGAAACGAAGGCGCTGATTGAGAAGGGTATAGGCTATCTGACTCAAGATTGGGGCTTATGACTATCGCGGCCTGCACAGTACTGATAAAAGTAACAGAATTTATCGCCTAATTATTACTGAAGAAAATGGGACTAGCAAAATCGCGCGACTTCGGTCATTGGCGGTCAGTCGGGTTTTAAAGTATATAGTGTCAACATAAATTTATCGTTCAAAAAAATAAACCGTGAAATTATAGTAGTGGCACGACAATTTGAACCAAGGCTGAGCGTTTAATCAGCCATCTGTCATGACACTATACATTCAGCATAACAAATTGAACCCCGTGGGCACAACCTGTTCAAATGTACAGTGCAGTGGCAGTTTCTCAAAAACACTGAGGGTGGATGAAAGTTTGTGGTGACACGGTTACACAGTAATATCAAGTATGCCATGTGCTTCTCTGAAACTGGCCAAAAATTCTTGAAGGGTATCCTTTCCTTTAGGAAAGCAAACTACTTGAACTGCGCTCTATAATACAATTTATCAATTTAATGACTCTCAGACAATAAGTGTGTTTGCGTAAGTACTTGAACAACAGCTAACAATGTTACTAAATCACTGCGACCCAACTCAGATAATTCTCACATATTTCCAAGTTTCTGCTGATCAAACCCTGGCCCAATCGCTAATCAAAAACTTATCAACACTTGTCCTTGATGGATTTAATCAGTGCCCGGCTCATAGCCGTAGTCGTAGCCGAAGCTTTGACTAAGGTCTTACGGTACGCGGAGCTCCGAAAGCTTGTGAAATATATTCTAATAAACTAGACTGGAGGTTAAATCTATGGTGACTTACTAAATCTAATTTTATTAATCTATCATTCAGCCCCAAATTGTAGTTGATGTATAACAAAAATGATTTAACAATTAGTAATAGCTATGGTATGAAGAAGATAGCCTTAATTTTATATACATTTTAACACTGCTTTTTAGTCTTCGAATGCATTAAGATAGAAAAAATACGTTATTTACGATTAAAGGTATATATTTAGTGTAAGAGTTTCTGGGTTAAAACTCTGACTAAGAAGGCTGTGTGTAATAGATATGCAATGCTCATAAATAAATCTTGTCTGACTGGTTTGGGAAATGTCTTCGTAGATCTATTTAAAAGAGCTAGTCACGGGGTTGTAAAAGGTAATTGTACATTAGTGTATTCTCAAATGCACTCAACAAGCACTGTATACATTCAGCCAGAAATTAGGATTTTTTACGTCAAAGGCAATTAGCGATTGTAACAAGCATCTTATGCAAGATGATCGTTACGAGTGTCTGACTAGAAATGGCCTCAGAAGCTATCAGTGGTTTGGCGGCACGCCTTCTGGTTAGGAGGCCATAGGTTTGATTTCCTGACCGAGTCAGACCGATGACGTTTTCAACCAGGTTCACTGTCACGACCACAACTCTCCGCATTCCCTGATACTGACTACCGAGCAGATGAGAAGCAAATACCAATTTAAAAGTCTTTTGTTTCACTCGGTGGGCATCGAACCCGGGAACCTCCCGATCAGAAGGCGTACAGTCAAACCACTTAAAGCTTTTGACTTGTGAGTAAGGCCTACATTCCAAGACGGACACTCGTAATCGTCATCACAGTACAATCAGTGGTTTGTAGTACAGTCGGAATGGGTTCTAGGAAAGATAGGACCCCTTACGATGCATCATACACGCTAATATAGCCAGAATACCCACGGTTGGAAACAACGTTATCAACATTCCCATTTGGGGAATAAATTATCTTAAAAATAGTCATAGCGCTAATAACCAACACTCGAGTTATCAGCTTAAAAACTAGGTCGCATTCCAAAAACCATCAGCAAAAAGTGTTCTATTTTTAAAAAATGCTATCCGTGTGACGTCACAATGATTGATATGGACGCTGTCCAATGAGAGATGGATTATACCTTAGTTTAAAAAAACATAAATAAGAAGAGCGATTGGTTTTTGTTCTTACTTAGCATAGGATTAAGTGCTCACTATGCTGCTATGAAACTAGGTCACATTGTACAGAGAGATAGTTATTATTCTATGAGTATTTCTAGAGTATCTCGGTCAGCCACAGCCGATTTCAAAACAAATGAATTGGGACAACATTTGTAGGTTTGCTTAGGCTGAGGTGTCGGTATGGCAACGTCCAACATGCTCTAGATTCTTATCGTGGCTGTACCTTTCGCGTATTCTACTAGTCCAATTTTCTTAGGCAGGGTTCGCTAGGTCAACGCTTCTCTACTAAAATTCGCGAGTCAACGCTTCCAGCTTATAGCCCGAATCACAATCACAACTCCCCCGTGTTACTCTGCGTGTCTGCGCGGTAACACGCAATATGCATTAGATTGGCCGTTTCCTTGGATTTTGCGTTTTACGTCACGTTTCAAATTGCTAGAGGTTAATAAATTGATTGATTGATTGATTGCATTACGCAAATTCAGCAGGCAGATCTTTGTCTAGCTCTCTCCTTTTTTGGGCCATGTTCCGCATGTACGAGGCCGTAGCGGATTGAACCGCTTGCTTATAACGTAGCCAGATTTCCTTCCTGGCGGTTCGAGGTACTTCGCATTTGCCCACACTTTGAGTAGCCTATTTCTGAGAATTTTATTTTTCCCTTAATCAACTAAACGTGCATTCGTGTAATCCGCGGTGTATTATCAGCTTGGGCAGCAACAACAACGGATATGACGTGTACTACAGGGTTCTCACAATAATGTCGGAAATGACGACATAAGCACCATCAATTTTGATATGATATCAATTGAGTGTGTTATGACATAAAAAAAAAAATTCCCAGCGATATATTCTCAATAATGGAACAACGAAGCTCTCCATAACATATCACACCCACTCGTATCCTTCTGATGGCACTACACTACAATTAGTCAGCCTACTCATATCATTGTGAAGAGGTATGGATGTAATTCAGGCAACGATTCGTCAACTCATTAAGCAGACATGACAGAACTAAATGAAAAGGTGTCGCGAAAATGACACATTAGCGGAATTCTAATTAGACAGCTGCATTTCGATTAATATTGGCGGGAAATATATTCAAAAATTTATTATACTGGCTTCGTGGTGTAGTGGTAAAAAATATAGAACGTTCTTTTGTGTCCCGCCATACCATTTGAAGCTTTTCGCATAGACGTATTATCGCGTATTCTGGATCGTGCGGAATGGCCGCTTGACTTCGCCTCCATGCATACATTCACGTACAGTCACGTAAGTTTCGATATCAGATAAAGGCCTCAATATACAGTCGATAATAGGCCACAAACTCTAGTACTTTTGGCCTATTATGACTTGACAGATGTAACGCAATCCTAATTCAACCGGACAGCAGTATGCATGATCCAACAGTTTAGAATCCGTATTATTGTGTTGGGCCGGTCACTAAGATAAAGTATATTTACCACATGCAGTCAAATTCACTCTCATGAGCTTATATTCAGGCCATCTGCTACCAAGTTTAACTTTGGCTCAATAACTAAGTTAGGAACTTCAATATAGCGGATCACTAGTTTTCACAGCAGGAATCATATTGCTGTCAGCGCGGAAGGCGAGATTCCATTTCTAAGCTCAGCGTGATATGAAAAACTAGAATCGAATTTAACAATAGCAGTCCAATAACGTGACAGAAGAGACACTTTCCTACGCAAATTACGTCATAATGAAGAGAAGAAGTAAGTTTGATTATGACACGCGGTGATATCATAAAAGAGGTCATAACGTAATTTTTGTGAATTGGATTCGCTCGGACTGCGGTTCTTGTCTTGATATCGAAGAAGGCAACCCTAAAAGACGGATTAACGGGACAGCGGAACAATCAAAACAAAACACTTTCGTTATAATACCCTATTTTAGTGTTTTGTTCCGTTAGTTCCGCTATGCCATTAATCTGTCTTCTGCAATATTAATGTTGTTGTTGTTTTGAATAAAGAGCGGTTTCAACCCTACTAAGGTAATATACGCAAGAATCACGTTTATAGATGCTTGTCGATATTTTCGGTTTACGGCCCGGGTCACTATCCCAACCACAACCCTCCAATACTGACTGCTAAGCAGAGAGCGAACGGATACCAATTTTAAAGTCTTTGGTGACTCGGTCGGGAATCGAACTCGGGAGCTCCTGATCAAAAGGCGGGCGGATTAACCACGCAACCAACTGAGCGTATTCGAATACAGTGTACTTCGTCTTCAACTTCATCCAGATTTTTATTTGTTTTGCGTCAGACAATTCTTCTGATTTAAAAATCCGCTGACGGAATGTCATGACCACAGAGCTGAATTTTCAAGTATTAAGCTCAACAACGGATGACACATGATTGGTCGTTAGCGTGTCAGTTCAAAGGTCAATGAAAGTTTGTTCGATGAATAATCTCTCAGACAATGTCATTTTGGCATGAATAATAGCAGGCACCTGTTTGAATCAGTGAATTTTGTACAATGTTTTATACGGGTAACAGACCGTTACATATTTTCCGGTGTCTCGCAAACCATGTTTCTGCGCCTTCAAAATTAAGTTGGCCGAGACACCCCTCATTTCAGAGAGCCAAGACCCTCACGAGCCTCTATGTATACAGTTAGAATCCTTCGATCGGATTCTTAAACAGACCTCATTGAGAGTAGAGACCGACCTTGATCGCCCTTTCCGTCTGAATGGCTTTGCCCGTAACATAGAATATGTCTGCTGTATATACATAGTAACCGATTGCGGACAATCGCTTACGAATGATATAGAGAATTCCACCACGGCTTTATTTGATGAAAGGAGTTTCCTATATATTTGGCTGGACGTTACGGTACTTCATCATTCCCTCCAACAGCAAGTTTGTAGCTTGATGATCGCGCGGTAAGCGGCACTCTATGTTTTAGTAGTTATTTATATATCACGGAGCTTCATTCAACCAAGTAATCCGCGCATAGAGTTTATATATCTCACAATCCCTGATAAGGCAATGTTTTCGATGTAGCAACCACAAAATGCCGTTCTGCTAACGCAAATATTTCCACAGGAATGTATAGAAACTGCTTCGTAGATGACTTGCAACTTCTGTGAGGGTGGGAAACAAACAGCTTTCACTCACACACTGTGGTGATACGGACTTCTTCTAATTAAGTTACACGCTACCAAATCCGTGGTAATTATTTTTGTTGCCCCTATGATTTATACATGAACGTGGTCGTTTCGCTTGACGCTTAGTCTAGTTTTCTTGTATGTTGCCGTAGTCAAATTTTCAGTTAATAGAAGCCTTGACAATATTGGACTAAAAGTCATCATGTGAAAGATGGCTTGTAAATCTTGTAATGCATATAAGAAGAGAATCAAATGAATCTTCTTTACGATATCTATTGATCGTCCGCCATCGGCTTCACTATACTTTCTTCGATGATTTATATATATACTAGTGAATAGTCGG
Organism: Botrylloides violaceus; assembly: GCA_030412335.1. Lineage (NCBI taxonomy): Eukaryota > Metazoa > Chordata > Ascidiacea > Stolidobranchia > Styelidae > Botrylloides > Botrylloides violaceus. Next base: position 548,550 of record JASFYC010000675.1, on the reverse strand, counting down.
TTGTTGGAGTAAGGCCAGTCCTTATATTTACAGTATGGCATGGATAGACGACTGACCATCGAAATTTTCTGTTTTAAAAAGTTTTCATCGCTAATAGTCCATCATTGTCCACACATTTGACATAAGGTAGATACGTGGACTTAGTTAGCCTTAATTTCTTTGCGTGAGGTATGATAAGAAAGAGAGATAATGTCTATACATATTAAATAGATGGATCGTTTCATATCCGGCTAAGCCTGTTTAAATAAATACATACAGTATTCTAATTTCAAAATATCTCAGTTGGTTAGATGCTCCATCAAAACCTCGCGTTTTTCGTCGCGTGCCTTCAAAAGGTACAAATATGAAATTGAAAGGGTTGGTTCGTATGAAAAATGCAGCTTGTACCGTTCACTCATCCATGCTTTTGGTTATTGTTTGTATATTATGATTGATTCTAGGCAACATCTCTTTGTGTAGGTTTTAGTGTTGAAAGACACATTCTTTTTCGATGTTTTTGGCAATTTTTGGTGAAATTTCGATGTATCTATACTAAAATGGGTCGTTACACTTGCTGAGAAAATAGTGTTACGCTGCAGATCTGCAGACCCGAAAGCTTGTGAAGGCTGTGGTGAATATTCTTTACAACACCATTTTACATAACTGTAGTCAGACTAACTAAAATGGTGCTGCACTTGCTGAGAAAATAGTGTTACGCTGAACATCATTTCACGTGGCAGTTAATCTGACTAACGTAGGGCTACGTGGAGCGCAACGCCCATTTGTTCGTCTCCGATTACAAAAATATTTATTTGTAATTCCATCTGTATGTTAGTTTCGTCAAATCGACCAAAAAGCTTGTGCAAAAAACAAACACGTCCTTATCATGTCAGTGGTTTTACCCTACTGTCGTAAATAATGCCGTAGCAGGTTCAACTTGCCTTCACGTCATAAGCTTCCACGAGTTTGTAAGTAATTTGCTACTTGCTACTACTACTTGGGTTTAACAGAACGAAATCACTCGGAAATGATGGCGTATTGGATTTGTTGTTGACCAGTGAATCGGTATCTGCCAGCAATCAAGCGAAATAACCAATCAGGCCTTGTAAAATCAATTGCAGTCGATCTCTACAATGCGCAATGCACGGCCACGATAAAGTATTCTGTGTCTCTCGAAGCACAACGCACGACAACGCTACGGTACGTTACTGTACTGTAATAAATTTTGCTTTGTTTTTTTACATTAAAAGTATCTAATTTCGTTCCATAGAATTCCATGAGAACATGCACAGTAAACGAATTATATCTTCTTCAATTAGAGTTAATCCAATTAAGTAATTGATGCGATTCGTGTGTATTGATTTACAAGATCAAAAGCAGTGTACAAAATACAGCGAGAAAAATTTCAAATATGTTGTTATTATGTGGCTCAAAGACGCCGAAATTTAACTAAGTATTTTCACACGAAAAGCATCAAGATATCGCGCTAGTTCGCCGAAAGTAGCATCTCGTTGTGTGCTATTTCCAGTAATTGTATCTGACGCTTCGCCACTACTTAGTGCAGCAATGTTATTGGTCAAAAAGCTACCGTAAAGAAGATTCACAACAGATTTTACGTCTACATTCACAAGCTTTCGGAGTATCGCTCCTTCATCATATGAAGATGGAATTGATAGACGGTGGAATGCCTACGCATGGCACACATTATCCCTGTACTGCAGTATAATTCTATGTCGGTGTCAAGGTCACGGTTTTGTTTTCAAAACAATCTCAAATTCTACATTTAGCCGCCAAGTTGTCTATTGTAACACATACCCTCACCGCAACGGTTCGTTCGTGGTCACACTAAGCGGTCTATGTTACTTATTTAAAAGAGGATTTGAAAACGCATCGCCTGGATTTCGCAAGAAAAGATAAGAAAAAGGAATACGGATCAAACTTGCGAGGGTAACCGAGTGTGAAGTCTAGAGTTTTTAACGCAGAGGAACATTACGATTGGCAATGTTTGTATATCCTCAAAATCTACTGCACGTTTTCCGGATATAAAAGCAATACGGGGAATGAGTTGTTGCTAAGATTGGCATATCATGAATCGTGATACGGCATGGATTTGATACAGACAGATCGCGGCCGGGAGTCAATCATGTGTTGTACAGCTTCACTACAAGTTTTCAATTGGAGACTCGCGTCGCAATGTCTTACAAGCTTGCGAAGCTGCACACCAGCATTTCTGTTGTTGTATCGCATACCGGTATCATTAATTGTGATGCAAGGATGCAACAGAGCGACCCCCGCGGACGGGAGACGTAAAGATTTACGAAGCCGATAGCTATAGAAAGCGCCACCACAGTTTTAACGTCCAGCCAAATTTATAGCAATATTTGATAGTAGTCGATGACAGACGATCCCTCACGATTGATTTATCGTTCCAGCTTGGATAAAGTGTGGGTGTGTGAATTTATCGTTATCGGGCGACATCAATATATATTACCACGAAACCGGTTAGAAACTGCACGCGATTAGTCAACCAAGCCTAGAACATACACTGTTGATAAACGTCAATAATTTGTAAACAAGGATTTTCTATTTACTATTCAAACTTGTGATTTACATAAATCTTGGAGAAAGAAGCGATTTTAAACAGAGCCTTGCCAAAACACCCCGTGTTTTAAACAGTATAATCCTAATCATGCGGTCGCTAATTCGACTTTCAGCTTCACAGTGAATTTCTCACTACTACGAGATCGTGACCACAGAATGCTTTACTGCATCAACAAAATGCAAGAAGTACAGAAATTTTCCTCACGCGTTTATTCAAAAGCAAATAACTCCTTCTAAGCAAATTTGTTAGAGAATATAGTGAAGCCGATGGCGGACGATCAATTGCTATCGTAAAGATTCACCACAGATTTAATATCTAACTTTCGTTTATTGAGAATTATACGTTGACAAGCTTTCGGGGCTCCACTCTTTCATCAGGTCAAGAAGGACAAGACCTTGAAACGTCCGAGACCTTGTGAATGTAAGAGCCGATGGCGGGCGGTCAATAAATCATAACATGTAACATTTACCTTCACAAACATCATAAAAACCGACAAAGTTTGTTTTCACACCTGTTTCATACTGGCCTAAATGCCACACACACAACGTTGATATGACAGACGACCAAAGCGCTAAGATTTTAAGTGAATTGTAGCGCGACTTGCGAATGAAATATTTTTACAAATATCAATCACTGAGGCGCTTGTTGTGTTGATAGACGCCATTTGGCACAGGTTGACAGCTTTTATGTTTGAGAATGATGAGCAGTGTAGCCGATGGAGGAAAATTTATAGAATGTATTAAGACATTGTCACCACGAATTTCAAGGTCCCGCCTGACTTGCTAAGCTGTAGAAGCTCCGATCCTTCATTCTAAGAAGTATTTTTTATATCACGCATTTCTGGGTTTGGACGTCAGGTGATGAAACACAGCGCGTCAAAAGTCGTGGAATTTCGATTTGAGAATTTCCAAGTAGCATTCATTGCGTTAAGGCAGTGACTTTCCAGAAAGCTCTGCAGTTTCCCACGATGCCGTTCGCCTATTCTGGCTTCGATACGTTGGTAGCCTTCATTTTATTGTTTATATCTTCAGTTAAAACTAGCTAAGTCTGGTGTCTAAGGCCTATAGAAGCCAAATCACCAAATAAACTATTATTATTATTACTAGTACGATGCCTAAGCAAATCAATCGGGAATGAAATAAAGCTCGTGAGTGAAGTAAGGTATTACGCCAGTTCGTTGGCTCCGTCGAGTAGTATCGTAAAAACTGCTCGGTCCGCAGTCCGTTTGATCCGTCATTTAGTGGCACCTCACTTGAGGAATGACGTCAAACTTTAGGTCTTCTACTGCTAGAGAAAGTTGGTTACGAGGTGACATACGAGCGTACTCGTCGAGATTGCAATCTAGTGTGTGTACACAATCACACCTCATAGCAATTCCCTGTTTGTTTTTTCCACGTATACGCCTTGCAAGCAAATAATCGACATCGCACGCACCGCTATACAGACTTTATCATGGGGAAGTCGGAAGTTACTTCGTAAGAAATCGCTTGCGTTTGCGCTTGATTAATATGAACTTTCGCAGATACCGAGCGCATGTGCTCAAAGGTGAAGGATAATGAGAATACCAGGGAGCACTGCAGGCCACTGTCCACTGACAGACCGCGCCGATACTGCATACTAGAATACCTATAGTCACGAAATAGGAAAAGTTTCATAGCGCGACATCACATTACACTCCGATTAAACTTTTCAGCGCTGCAAAGCAGAAACCCGCAGTGTCCTAATTTGACGCGTCAGACTCCGTCGATGCTGCATATTGCAAAACCATAGTCAACAAATACGAAAATTTACATAGCGCTTGATGCACTTCAGTTTAGCTTTTGCAAACCCATGAAGCACGAGCCACTGTCCTTATTTGACGCGTCAGGCGCCCCGTATATCGCGTGTTAAACAAAATATCACAGTAAATAAACAGAAAAAATCTAAAAGGTCAAGATTGTGTTCCAATATAGATTTGATTAAAAAATATATCTCATGCGTAATGCTCTAAATAGGCCCTATTATTATCATTTTCCAAAACTTAGTCTTTTAGCGGTTCGCCAACACGCCAAGAGCAAATTAGCTGAATCTAGGAATTGTTTGTCGGTATAAATCGTGTGGGAATTAAGACAGATCATGCCTGATTACACGAGGATAAGATTGGATATTGTAAGAATTCTACCTAAAGGAGAAACAAAACAAGCACTTGTATTTCCTACGTGACTGATGGAGTCGCCACACCTCGGAAAATATATTTTAAATCAAACTGGATTTCATGAAATGACAATTTCATCCAAACGATGCTCGTACGTTTTCAACTATACTAAGCTCATGTCTCAGTGGTTTCGAGCACGCGTGTTACTATTTACGGTTTATAGCCCGGATCACTATCACAACTACAACCCTCCGCACTCCCCCGATACTGACCGCCAAGCAGAAAAGAAACGGATAGCCAGTTTCCAAGACTTTGGTTTGACTTGGTAGGCGAACAGGATATTACAGTCACCGTAAATGTTACTATATGTACATAGGAGCACCTGGGCTCGGTCCGTCCGGCCACCATGCGATGCATTTGGAAAGATTGAGGTAGATCGGAAAGCCACCGTAAATGTTAGTAAATGTATGCAGGACCACCTTATCCGGTCCGTCCATCGATCCGTCGACGCACCAGGGACAACGGGGTTAGGTCAGGAAATATAGCGACCGTCTTTCGGCGAACACGGTATTGCAGTCACCGTAAATGTTAGTAAATGTAGGAAGACGCATACGCGCTGTCATTCAGACCACACGTCTGTTCACAACTGTACTGTTCTGTATTGTACTGAAGTACTGTTCCTCAGTAGAGTAACAAAACGCAGCGGTTAATTACATTCGACCAACTCGTAGGAAATCACACGGGAAATAACATGACAACGCTCCGCATTTCTCCAACACTAACTACCAAGCAGAGAGGCGGAATGAATACCAATTTTTAAGTATTTGACTCGGCTGATCCAACTGATTACTAATATGGGAACTGAAGTGATATTATCAAACGAAATGCTTTCCGTTCTCACGGCAATGGAGTACATGATTGCTAACATTATCTCTTGCTAATTTCAAACAAATTTTGCTGTAAAATAACATAGTGAACAAGCCAAATGACATACCGTACCATCGAAATTGTGCCTCGTAAAGGTACTTATTCATTTCTCGCATTGCTAATGTAAGATAGTATCGCTATCCTGATAGCCAAATGTAGGGACATAGAGATTGTCACCACAGTTTTTAAAGTCCAGCCAATTGGATTGTATGTATTAGTAGACCAAGGTAGCGTGCGCCAGGACAACGCTTATATCTTGCACGTGTCGATATCGGACTTATAGCGAGGATCACCAGAAATCTTAACCTTGCGCACTCCTCCGACTTTTGGTTGACTCAGTCGGGAATTTAACCAGCAACTCTCGAACTCTCAGAAGGCGGACAAGTCAAACAACTCATTCAACTAAGATTTCAACTGAGCGGCCAAAATTCATTTCAGCAAATCGGCGGAAACACATCAAAGCATTAACCCTAAATAACTACGTTGTCGCTGGTTTCCTGTTCCACCACTAAAAACGGTCAATAATTTTCGATAAATGGAGTAATTTTCGGTTAAATTCAACCCGATTTTCAACATCCTTCTGTAGGTGAACCTTATTAACATCACATGATTATAGATTCAAATTTTAAATAATCGTATAGATACTGTGTTTTACGTATCCGTACGGAAAGTTGTAATAACGGCTTGGAGAAAATGTCGGGGTTGCGAAAGTTTCTGATGAAAATGAGGTGCGCATCTTGACATAGCGGCAAATTTGCGTTTTCATGTTCTTGTATTTTTGCGATAATTGGCATCGGCCGTCAGCCAAAAGGATGTCGCGAAATACAGGTACCGGTCACCGGCCAACAGTAATCGATCGAAAGCCGACGTTGATTTTTGATCAGTGCGATCATCAATCAAGAGAGGCGGTCGATTAGCGAATCGAACACAGTATAACGCTTGATATCATCAGAGTGGCAATTAGCAATATTACATATAGTATTTGCTAACGCTGACAAGCTGTAGGCAGTTAAATTTGTTGTGACATTATAGCCCTGTAGACCTGGAGGAACAATAAATACTTCGCCGCGAACGCCTGCCATCATTATCGTATAGTAATTAGCAATATTACAAACAATCTTATTGTTCACACTGACAAGCCGTAGGCCGTTAAATTGTCTGTCAGAGTCTTTTAGTGAAAAACTACCTTACAACAATCGCCTGACGTCATCAGCGTACCAATTAGCATTATTACACACAGTTTTGTTCCTATTGACAGACTCTAAGCCGTTATAATTATATTCCTCAAAAAATCGATTTCCCAACCGCCATCGAAATTTGTAATGGACCAAATTTTTAATCAAGATATCTCAGCTTGAACAGCTGTACCTATGATAACCCATAGCGACACAGGTTAAGCAAATAAAACTCATTTTAACTTTACAGAAGTCAATTTATAATGTGACTGACTAAGAGAGAGAAACTAAATCATTGGAAGTAGATGACAAACGGCCATGACACAAGCTTTTGGCAAACAAACATTTTCGAAAGGTCGTGAGAGATCCAACTCTTGGGGGAGGGGCGGGTCAAAAAGACATACCTGACTTAAGCCTTAAACCTAGTTCCCATGCGCGTCTAGTATAAGGCGAATAAAGTATCATCTGAGCGTGTTTCTTCTATCCAAAACTCGTGCCGACTACACAATATCGCTCTAGATAAATGACCCCCATAGCTCCATAGACGGAATAAGTCCGGGGATAAATTCGTTCTCGCAAACAGGATTTGCCGTCTATCCTAAGTTTTTGTCGCGCGATTAAAAACTTTTAAACCCGGCATAAAATGCACACCATCTTTAATGAGTTACGCGATCTTTTTGATCCCCACTACTGATTGGGTTTTTTGTTTGGGTTGGGGTTGTTGGTGTTTTGTGGGTGTGTTTTGTTTGGTTGGTGGTTTGTTTGTGTCAAATGTTTTGTGTTGAATGGAAAGTGGTAGCTTTCGTCACCGTGAAGTCTCGTGAAACGTGAGAAACAAAGCGATTTCGTAATGGCTACTTTCGGACTCCATACTATCCACGTTCTCGACCTATAATCCTTGACCCTTGAACTTCGTAAAGGGAGTTTTGGAACCCTGACGTTGAGCATTTTAATACCGACATCACCCAATCACGACCATGGCTGGCGAACCATCAGTTTTGCCGTAGCTTGAACAGCGTACCGTGACAGCTGATAATTACTTTCGGGTCGTTTTTAATTAAGATGTAGCTGACTTATTAGAATTGCAGTCGCGAGAGTGCAGTTGGAATATTATACGGTTCAGTCTCATGGCTTCGAGGCTTGGTAGTGTGATTCTTACATCGGCTACGACGTTTGCAGTCGCAAACATTCCCTTTTGTCGGGGCGTTGAGGACTAGCATAGCGGGCTAGAAATTTTGGGAAAAGCAACACTCAAAACAATATTTTATAATTCCGTCACAAAAAAAGCATATTTTGACAACAGGCCGTTTTCAAAACTTTGAAAAACAGTCTTACTTTCCCACTAACACACCTCTAATCATAGGATCAAAGGATCACAGGAAAGCGGTGATTTTGAATTTTATGTAACAATTTATCTGTTGATATCAAACTATCATGAAAGCAGCTGCAACAACGTCAATACAAAATTATAATCATTTGTGCAAAAACATCACATTCGTCTGAAATTGTCTTGTAACATTTCTCGTGGTTTTCAGAAGACTTTATGGGCATGAAACAGCAACCTCGAATCAACAGTTCTATGTCATTACAGAGAATGTTCACCTAATGAAGGAGCGGGGCTCTGATTCACCATACATTTAACGTTCTACAGCATTGGTTTCATGATGTGTGTGAAGATGTTATGTAGCCTATATAATTCTCAATAATCCAAGTCTGTAGGTTAAATCTGTGGGTATTCTTTACGACATCAATCATGCGTCATCGGAGCTCTGAAACCTTGATTTCGCAATGATTGCGATTACGCTAATTAATGACAAAGCCGATACCAGTCAGAAAAATGAGAGCGTTCCTACGTGACCCGCGTGTGGGGTTGTCAAGGCTTGCGCATGTAAAGTCACGCGTTATGAGGCCCACACATGGCCTTGTTAGGGAAATACCTGGCGCGTGTACATTATTGCCACAGATGGTCCATGCCGTATCGCAGTCACGTGGGGCATTTATGGCCTGTGTAGGGCCGTAAAAGGCCCAAACACGGACAGTGTTGCGTTCGCATACCCTTAACCACACCCCGGTCACCAAAGGCCACGCGAAATAGCAGCCTCGTGCCATACGCGGGCCGTACGTAGATTTCGGATTTGGATGGCGAGCGACGATAGACCAAATTCCACGCACAGTCTCAGTATCAACTATAGGTCTAGCAAACTAATTCACATCTATCAATTTGTGTCTACAAAGCACGGGAACTCGCTTAAGCAAGCTTCACTTGTATCCCTAAAACATGACGAATTTTTCTACTTTGGATAAATAATTTGCACCAATTTAAAAGATGGCCAAAGAACTATAAGGTTCGTCACCGCATTCTGACTGATAAATTAAATTTGCTCAAAAGTAAATCAAGCACTCGACGTGAGAATTTTATACGGTCAATTTACTGTGTCTGTACATTGAAGGAAGTTGTAAGATTTAGAAGCCATCTGTAGCGCGAATGAGGGTGAATATACAAGCAATACAAAATATCTATCAACACTTCATTATTGCGAACTTCAATACTTTGCAGATTGTTTGATTACCCTCCTTTCTAGCGACAGAATAAATGAGAAAAATGATTGATCCGGTTTGATCCGCTTCAAACCAACCCCGAACAAGATGGCGGCTACTCTATAATCTTTTACCCGCACTCCAGTTTCCGACGCTGAAGCCGAGAAATACACAATACATGAAACTATAAATCCTATTATCATTTCATCTTCGCGTAGTGAAGGAGCTCCAAACGCTTGTGAAGGTTATTCTCAATAAACCAAGGCTGTGTTAAATCTGTTGTCAATCTTTTTTACGATATAATACGTCATAAATCGCTCATTGAATAGGAAACAGGCTACACAACTTAGAAACAGCCGTTCGCTTTGCTAAAAATGAATAAATTGCATGGTGATGACGTCATGCTTTTATCATAAGTCACAAGTCACTGATGAATTGGAAATAGCGAAAGCTTCGTTATAATAATTATTAAACAACCCACATTCCCTCTCTCATAATGATTTGCCACCCACTTTGACCTTTAACCCCACAGCGCACAGGTAGCTGAATATTTATCATCAATGTCTGTGGCCACTCAGATTACAAAACAATCGATGAGTAATTCAGTTAAAAACGGTCGAGTTAACGACCCAAGCCTCTTAAATCCTCAACTATCCCAAAACGGGCGTCACTGAGCTGCCCCCTCTTGAACATTGAGAGGTAATACATCTTTGTCAACCATTGAGTTTATTTGTATCTTAAATGAAACGAAGTGAAATCCGTACAGTTAACGATGCGTGACGGAAGAGGAGAATATTTGTTACATTTTTCGTTAAAACGTCGCAGAGTATGTAACTATATCGCATGTGCGACCCAAAAATAAGACCCTTGCAACCCTGAAACATGGCCTATTCTAGGTATAAACGAACTAAAGTAGGCCATGCCTGAAATTAGGAACTGAAGTCCACAAAATCAGACCCTTAAAAGCCGAAGAAAGTCAAGCTACCCAGACCAAAAACCTGAATGAGGCAATCAAGTAGTGGCTGCAATGTGGTCGTCTTGACGTCTAATCCGAAGAAAGCCATGCGAAAGAAGAAGAAGGTTCAAAACACCCAAAACATTCAGCCCAACATCCCCAAAATATAAGGTACCCTAAAGCTCAACCATATCAGACACCGTAGAAGAACCAAACAAATATCCACACAACCCCAAAAACACGTAGCTGACAATCCGCATATTCAAACCCCAAAGAACAAAAATACAGAAAACGAATGTTTGCGATAAATTCAAAAGACGGGCTGCGATAGCAATCTCACCGAGTCAGTAAACTCCCGAAATGACAGCTTTGACCCAGTCAGCTATCACAAGTATACAACCCTATAGTGAACACTTTTGATAAGAGCTGAATTACGGGTATACAATAACAGGTGGTATGCTCAATAAAGACTTAAAACTTCACCCTATTTCATGCACGTGCCGTGGTGTCACGTACCAATGAGATTTTTCGTTGAATAATACCAACAAAAGGAACCATTTCTTCAACAGATTCTTTCAGTTGTAAATATTAAACAAATTAAGCCGTTGGGGTTTCTCAACTAGCCGCGTTTCTCCTTTCAAGGAAGTTCGCATGGCTGAACACGGGATAAAGAAGCCTTTAATTTTTCGGCAGTAAGGTGATCCTTTGAGCGTTAGTCACGATGTTGTAATGAAATAGAGCTAAATATTTGGTGAATTATTCGACAACAAATGCCAAAAAAACTTCACAAATACAGAAGAGAATTTGAAAATTTGAAATTTCGAAACTTTTTGTGCCGATGGCTGATGATCGATAGATATCGTAAACAAGATTCACCCATGTCCTACTTTACTTTACCTATAGAGTAGGCCATGATTCACCACAGATTCAACTTCCAGCTTTGGTTTATTGAGAATTAAAACGTTCTGTGCAAGGCAGGGATGATCAGGTATTTCCGGGTGTAAAAAACACGGAAAACAAAATTATGAAGAGCAAAAATGTAGGTGAAAGCAAAGTATACCTAACATTCCGAGACACGTGAAACGTTACGCGTGCCGGAGGCCAATACTGCATGCCTGATAGCCTGGTGCGTATAGTAATCTTAATCACCCCGATTACAGTAGGTACTTATTGTCCTTGATTGGTGTTTCCCTAACGCTCTCCCAGTTATGTGTTTGGGCGTTGTCTATCTTGTTTTACTTTAAGCTGATCATTCTACTGATAATGCCGTTCTTTATTGCTTAAAGCCGCTTTGGTCCGTCAAAAGGGATTCCGTACACCACGAGGTGATTGTGGGAAGTATATTCCCGGACGCGCTCATGGGAAATGATAATACTATAATGAGTACCCCACGAAATAAACATCTTTTCAACTGTGGTGGTGTCAAGCTGATACAAGGCATTAAACAACCCGCTGTAGATAGTGCAGTTCCACTGAAACACCCACCTATGTATTGAAACAGCACGTTCCGGCTTTAACAAAACCAAAACATGTAGTACGGTACATATAGCGATGTAGTTGACAAACAACAGAAATCTTTATTATTGAGATAAACCTCTTATGTTTCCATTTATATTTATTTGCTTAAGGCACAAAAATTGTCGCTTCTACAAAAAATTATGATGAGTCACCGCTGAGTCATGTCCGCCAAATACAGTCGTTGTCTAGAAGTTTCAGTTCCGCTTCACTGACATTACGGAACGCTACCTTAAGAAGTGGTACATCACACAGCCTAACAAACGCGGCGGGACGTTAACTTCGTGAAGTCTACTTCTTACCATATAAACAAGATTGTGGAGCCGATGGCGGAAGATCAATCACCTAATTAAGGATCGGAGCTCCGAAAGCATGTGAATGTGATAATTCTCAATAAACCAAGGCTGGACGTTTAAATTTGTGGTGAATCTTCTTTACGATATCTTACTATATTGTATGAATCGTCCACCTTCGGCTCCACCACTAATCTTGGATATGCGATATAGTCAATATTTTATGGATCAAAAGCCCAAATAATAAAAGGCATGGGTTTCTCGTTTTTATTAACTGTGCAGAACTCAGAAGCGAGATCACAGACGCAAAATGTACACCATTCGTAAAGTGGGTTCCGTTTCGGAGGTACCAACGAAATATGCGTAGAACCACGGATAAAACTCATTTATTTTCCCGTCACTTACATTTGAAGAATTTCCCCTTTTGGGGAACAACTTAGACAAATAGACGAGGATTTTAATGAAACATTCTGATTGTCTATACTCAGAATAACTCACTGTAGGGTGGATAAGTTCATAGGGCCAATGTTTTAGCCTGCCGAAGAAGCGAAGCTCTGAAAGCTTGTGAATAAAGTTTCCCAACGAATTTGGCTAGAGGTCAAGAGTAGAGCTCCGAGAACTTGAGAATTTATTTGAGATGACCTTGGTGCGATATTGCCCAGACTCTCAGACAAGTAAGCGATTCGAAGCGCTAAACGTTAAGACCCACATTCGTATATAAAGGGTACCAGTAATAATTGGCATCACGGAGCGGTAACGTTCAACTTAATTTTGAACACCGAGTCCGTATCATAATGCATCACCTGACCGTCCGCCATGTTTGGAAACATCGCCGTGCATACCCAGCGCGATTGTATACATAGGACAGTGTTTCTCTGCGACTAATGTCCAATAAATTTGGCTGCCAGAGGGTAATATCACGATTCTAGATATCCAAGACGTTGGAACATTCCCGGAATAATCGCTGGAGGGCGCATTTCTCAAATCCCTAATCAAAACAGCCTCTACGGTGTTGCAAAATTTCAAATGATTGCCCCAAGACTACATGCAACAGAGCGTAACGGGTTCAAGGGTCAAATTCCTGAGAAAAACTAACCGGAGATGATCTGGATCTGAACAGAACCGAATTTCGGATTGAAGATCGTAAAACGGGTTATGATTCAGATAATTTTTAGTCTGCGTGCGTTCGAGTATGAGATCGAGATGATCCGTATCCGGGTAGGATGGAAATTTAGATTAGAAATCGACAAACGGGTTCAAATTCGGATAATTTCTGCACAGATTTAGTTTCAACTCAATCTCAAAACACGATTAAACATAATCTGAAATTAAAAATCTCAGATTAAATATATGACCGAATCTCTGATTAAAGATAATCTCAGATTAGATTTCCGGTTAAAGATAGTCCCAGGTTAAATCCCCGTTTAAATATTAAATCTGTCACCACACTATAAAATTACACAGAGTTCATTACGCCGCGGTTGTTATGACAACATGAAATCGTGAACTTGTAGTATAGGAGCGTCATATCGTTGTGGCATCCCGCTAAATACTAACTAGGTTAACAAACAGGAAATATAAATGATCAATTTTGGCTAATGTGACCATTTTAATACACAACCACACATAACCCACGTCCATAACACATCATTTAAGCCTAGGTTCAAAGATACAGAATAGCTTAAAGTTATTTCAAAGCCATCATTATTTCATATCTTAAATAAGAATCATGTTATTGAAAGGACAATATTGGTTGTTTGAATTCCTTTGTGTGTGACTTTTGAGTGATCATAACGATACGTGGCGTTGGTTAAATATAGAATATCGAGAGGTTTGTACGGCCACGCGATAAACGGCTGCGTACGCTGAGTAGTGAGTGACTGATGGGTAAGGTCGGCGGCCCACGAGATCGGAAGAAAGACTGCCAACGTTTAGAAAACGAATATTGGCAACAACGCGAATTTGTATCCCAATAACGAAAAAGCAATTAGGGAAACGCGGAGCAATAATGACCGTCAGCGTTACCAGAAGGTCCTGACATCTCTAATTAGGTTGCCAGAGAGGGTCCTCTCCTCCATAAAAACTCCTCGGCCGGGGCCCTACTGTATATGTAGTAGAGATCGACCGATTATCGCCCCGGCCGATATTTGTATTTTTGCGATTATCGGTATCGACAGTTAGTCAAGTAAGGAAGTCAATATTGGATATCGGCCTCAATAATCAGACGATAATCGGTCTAATACCGACTTTTGTGAAAGACCGATTACACTGGTCTACAAAATGCGATGAGATAGGAGAAAACGGGTTTCAGATTTGGGATCAGCAACTCAATATTAGCCTAAATCAATTGAAATTTTTGAAATCGGTCAATCCCTAGTCCTGAGTTAATTGAGCAATCGTACAGATCAGGGGCCGTTACTTATTCATTTTCGTCAATTGTTATGATACCATGACGTCATACATGTGCCGATAAGAATATGACGTCGCAAGGTGTGACGTCATTGCGCACCAACCGATACTACGTGAAAAAGTTGGTTACGCGCCTGCAATGCGTTACAAAGTAAAACGTATAGCGTAAAGACTACGAGGGTCCAAACAAGCGCCGTGACTTTTGCAAATGTGATGGTAATGAAACTAGCGTCACCTCTGCAGTCAATCAAGGTTGCGATTCGAAACGGCTGAACATGAATCACGTAAACTTCCGCAAACCGCACATTTCACGCGCATTACAATCTGTTACCATGACGAAGACTAAATATAATGTTATTTTAGGAGGAAACCAACACAAAAATCGTTGCGAAATTCGTTCGTCATTCCCACAAAACTCACGTCTGCTATTTAATCGGATACAGAAGAGATCCTGATACTCAGATGCTGTTAATTAAGGCAGTTACAGACGAAATGGTTCATCTGCGTTCAAAACACCCGCGTGCTTTAATTTGCCATATAAATCACGCTCCAAATCAGGGTTATAAGACTGCTTGCATTATCACAAGCATCTGCTATTTTGAACTGCGTCGATAATAATACTTCGGATTTATAGCCTAAAACATCTCCAACCATACGCACTCCTGCAATACGGGTAGTGAGTCACTGCTAGTGACTGCTAAGTAAAGGGAAAAGGATATCAGTGACTTGATCAAAAATCGAACGTTGGACCTTCAAGCGAAGGCAGACGGGCAAGCCATTCGGCAACTCAAAGATCGGGAACACTTGCTGTTTTGGATTTATTTTCACCCTACTAAGGTCATATACGCCAGGAACGCGTGTCGATACCTCCGGTTTATAGCCCAGATCACAATCATAATCACAAACCTCCAACATTCCCCACGATACAGTCTGCCAGAAACGAATTTATTGGTTGCATACCGATCAGAAGGCATACAATCAAACAACTAGGTCAACTCAGCGGTCCGAAACAGTTGACGAGGTAAATAGCGTCCGTAATTAGCGGGGTTGCTTCCTTTCAAGTGTCCTAACCAAGCAGGAAGTTTAAGTCAAAAGTTAACTAGGTAATATCCAGTTAAACTAACAAATAACATCTGCGTTATCACAACCAACCAATTACCAGCATGGTACCCAGAAAGGTATAGACGTAGGAGATGTGTATTAACAAATATTACAAAAAATAATGGACGAACCAAATAGAAATTGCATCCTCACCTGATTAAAGAGCGGAGGTGTAAAAGCTTGTGAATTCTTATCGAATAAATTGGACTGGACGTTACATCTGTCGTGACTTATTCTATCTATTACTATTTGGATCGCAAAGACATCGGCTATTTCTTTGGATGGACCCAACCGGACTCCATTCCAGTCATGTTATTTCCGCATGAAATGGCAGTGAGGATACCGTGAAATCGAAGTTTTTCGACCGGCGATGTATCTTTTTAGTAAAGACATGAGATATTATTTCTCAGTGCGAAGCATCACCGAATCCCGACTTTGCGCTACTACGCTTGTTTACCTTCGTTCTCGTAAATGAGGCTACCGTGAAATCAAGATTTTTCGACCGGTTTTAGTAAAGTCTGCACGGCGAAGAATTTTATCAACATGACAGTCGCAATGATTTATAACAGTTGATAGCGAGGTCATATAAAATAACTTAATCCTTGCGTATTGAAAACAAATGATGCCAAACACAACTTTTATCTCACGATAAAATAGGAAATTCTGGGACTTAATGACGCCGACGACATGTCGCACACGATGACAAAAAAAATATATGCCTCATCATATCAACGTCTACCAGCTTACAACACGTCTTGAGATGATGATCGCCTAACTCTGATCAAGCAAGGCTCACACTAAAAAGCGGACAAAGCGGAACGTGAATTAATCGACACTAAGCAGGGTAACTGACAAATTGCATGAAATCACATTACCGCTTGTGATAATGACGGGATAATTCTGATCTAGAAAGGGTAACACTAAAAGGCGGACAAAACAAATCGCGGAAGTACCATTTGTAAAGAGGAGACTGTGGGATCGCAGGACATCTGAAAGTTTCAAAAATTCTACCAGCTCACATCACCTGTCGTGATGATATTGATATTGATGATCAGGTAATAAATATAATATGTCACAACAGATTTAACGTCCAGTCCGTTTATTAGAATATGATACACAAGCTTTCGTAGCTCTGCTCCTTCATCAGGTGAAGATGAAAGGGTCATACTAAAAGGCGGACAAAGCGGAACGCGAAATTACCGATACTAAACGGCATACCACAGGATCGCAAAACACTTTAAAATGTCAGAGTTATTGATAAAGTTACGGCACAGAAAGTGGAATGGTTCGCGTTCCAAATTATGGTCTGTCTTTTAGTGTAGCAACCTAGCAATACCAGAATGTTCCACGAGAATTGTCGTTGTATGTTTATAAATAATTGTGTTCATTTCAAACTGCTATCTACGGGTGGGAATGGTTGTGTAAACACCTCTAGCAATACTCAAGATTTGTCTTGACATGCATACGAGCTGGTACGAGTGATTACCAGCAGTCATTATGAATCAACAATATATCATTTCTAATTTCCTACACCACATGATTTCGGAACGGTACATCACCTTCGTCACAGCTTCGATTCTCGATTCTAGAGTGTCGGCCGCAACATACCTAACGGAGCGTTTATACTTTTACGAGTTTGGTTTACGCCAGCCAAATTCAGGAATATGTGGTCTGAGAACTCCAGTAACAACTCGACCAATCACATTGAAAATGGTGTTCGCTACTCTCCCACTTGGCATTCAGGATTTTGGGAGATTGGGGAGAGGGGTCGTGGCTGTCACAGTGTTCCCCGTTCAGGGCAAAAGAAGTAGCAGGCCACTAGGCATATCAGTATCGAGTCTGTACGCTACGCCTATACGTGCACTATACCGAAGTCGACAGAAGATGAGGAAAAACGCCATGAGTTCAAAGCAACAACAACACATCAATCAAGTCTAGTGTACTGCCGCCTTCAAACAAGCTGTAACATCCGAATAAATCCAATAAATCATACTGTAGCATTTACTAATCTGCTGCATGTACTACACTACTAAATGATCTACACAGCGCTTCAGAACTTGGGGCTACACTTCGACTCAATCAGCTACGGTTCACAATATTAACAAGCGACTAAACAGGTGATGGCTTCAAAAATTTAAAAAGATTCCTGGAATGACTTGTTCACATTGAGCGTAGAGCGCGTAGCGTCCGTAACGAGAGTGGAAGCGCTTGGGAGGGAGAGTAGGAATATGATCCTTGTGAGTTTAAGCCACATGATCCCGATAAGTCAGTATAGTAGGACTTTGGGCTTTGACGTCAGAACGTTCTCGTTCAGCGAGCAATCGGCACGAGCGTAATTAACGCGGAGCGCAACACGCGCTAAATACTAGAACAAACAAATATTAACGCTGAGTGAGAACAAGGTCAACTTCTATCGTTCTAATTAAGCCATAGAACCAAGACACGCTCAATGAGAAAATCTAGGTGAGCGATTCCTGATCTACGTCTGACAAGCAGGGAGCCTGGACATACCTATAGTAAATATACACGTTGTCACAAAATCTATGTAACTTGACCTCAGACCCATGGGCTATGCGATCCTTACATCATTAAACGACTATGACAAGATGTACATAAATTATGAACATCACCCAAACGGCTTACTCTAGTTCAAACCAGTGGATACGTACTATCAGAAAATCTAGGTATAATGACCTCTAACCCGAGACTCTGGGGCCAGACAATCTCTAACGCCAAAAACGTATACTCTTACCTTCTAGGCCGTCCACGACTGCGATGCCCTTTATGACGAACAAAAAAAATATCCACGTCATGTCTTTAATTTGATCCATGACTTTGATAAATCTTTGAGAATTGAATCTTTCTCGCGAGGAAAAATCTTTTGAAAGCTTTACTTCTAGACTAAAGTATTTATTTTTTGATCATCTGTAAGTCACAAGTCATAAGTTTAATTTTACTGTAGATAAGTAAAGTTGAACTTCAGCTTAGACTTAAGTTCAGGTGCTTAGGTGCAGTGATAGGTCGTTGGACTCGAAACCGATAAGATTCCAAGTTCAAATCCCGACAGCATCACATGATATGTTAAAATGGTTTTCGTATCTTCCTTGCTAGATTGCAAGCGCCATCCGGCTTTGTCAGTGCCTCATTGCCTGCATATGCATATAATGCAGGCTTTCGTTTGCTTGGGATCGTCCAGTACAGTACATTCGGCTATAAGCGACCAATAATAGCCCTTCGTTTAGTCTTATGGAATTATTGTACCAGTATTACCGGTAGCAGATGGCAGACGAACGCGAGTCTCGCGGCGGTTTTCAAATCTACCCGAATATTTTGGAACCCTGTCCCCTTCTGCTAGACTAGGATAATCGTGTTTTAGAAAAAACATACTCCACTTTCTACTTTATTCCCGGACATAGATAATAACACTGGAAACCCGGTTAAACAAAGACAGTTTGACGCAGGCTTTAGTAATAACACTGTATGATGCTTTCTTTCCCGGACACAGATTATAACACCGGAAACCCGGTTATAAGTTTGACAGGCCTTAGTAATAACAGTCATGATGTAAGATATTTTGGGCTATTGATCGCAATGATGCATGGAAGGTCATCCCGTGTCAACTTATAACGGCGGGGATTTAGTATTTGCCTGCCACGGTAGTCGACTTCTTATCCTTAGTAGATTATCTAAAGTAAATAGTAGGCTGAGTCAATATAGGACTACATTTCAGCTACACTACTGTTTAGGTAAGTAAGAAAAAAACCCAACTCTGTCCATTTAAGAGTATGTGAATAATTACATGTAAACACAAAATATACTGATGAATGAGAACTCTTATCACTAATATCTAGGTGTTGGCTGTTTCAATGTAATGTCAAATGGAACGCATGGTGCCGCAGATACTACTCTACGTAAGTTTGACTTGATTTGATGTATAGACAGTGTACTTTTGTACTAAGCTAGAACGGTGACAAGTTAATAAGATTATAAGTTACAATTTTTAAGTCGATCTGTTTGCTATTGAGGCAGAAACTTACGTCTGAGGGAAGGAAATGATTCATGAAATTTGTAATAAAAAACGCGTCAATAAAGCTTTAAAAAGTACAATGAGTAAAGAAATCGTGATGGCCTGGGTCTGGGTGGGAATTGTGAAAAAATCGATCTCGCTAACTTTGACAAAACACCGAGTAGCATGCTACTTCCACTGCGGTGGAATTCGTACCCCAGACAGCCACGGCTGTTCCCAAACCAAATGTTTAAGTGTTAAGCGCAAGTATAGTATGCATATGCAAGCTGGACAAGGAGGTACCGATGTAGCCGGCAGACTATCGGAATCAAACGCCACTACTCCACACTATATCCTCGATGAACTGGCTGTCTAACGAGGAAGCTACGAGTCTCGAGATTTGTATCCTAGAACTACCGGTGTTTGGTGTTGTGAGAATTCGGCGTACACGAACTTAGTATAGTTGAAAACACCACAAATGCAAAAACTACAAGAAAAAGGTCCTACTTTTTTAAGCTAACCGCCTCCTATTCTAAACTCTACCGTAAATTTCAGAATAAAAAATAGGTCAGATGAGTAGAATTTGTGTGTAACCGTAATTATCTCCTTTTAGAGGACACAGAACGACTAGAAAACAGACTAATATTGAAAAATAAACGCTCACAGTTTCATTCTTATCCTTCATAATCCAATCAGTGCTATAACTCACATTCCAACGGAAAATTTTGTGCTAATGGTAGTTTTCCTAATCAGGTGAATTACAGAAATTTTTTAGCAAACTTTATAAAATATATCACGACGTCATAACACTCTATCTATGACTAGGTTTCTATCACTGTTCAGTCATATTGTGTTTATGAATTATGACTAATTGTCGAAGTTGGTCATATGGAAATATTGGAAAGGATTGCTATGACGGTTAGGGTTAGGGATGCCTTCGGTGTCGTGATACCGCCGATTTACGCATCGCTTGCTCCCGCAATCTAGACTTACACATACTTGTGAACGCAACCTAGTTCATGGCCTACTAACACCTACTTTGCCTAATAGCCTAACGGAAAATGCAGAACAAGCCACACAATGCGATCTGGCTTCGTGAAACTAAGCCTTTCCATCCATTATACAGCCAAGCATAGGCCTACGACAAACGTGGCCTAACCCCGCAAAATTGACTTCTACATGGACGTGAATACGACAACGTATAACTCGTGGCCTAAACGCCTACTATGCTTGCGTAATTTAAACTGCAACTCTCAACGTGTAGGATCTGGCTGCATGAAACCACGTCTTTCCATTCCTTATGCCAACAAGACTGCGTGTACATAACATGGCCCCTCTTCTAATCCTTCATGCTATAGGCTTGTACAGACGCGTAATCAAATCAATAAATTATCTGATGCACTGCACTAATTACCCATGATTACAAACATCAACTTCGCGGGATCAATCCTTTCCGACTCATATAAGTAATTTTCACATGAACATGAATAGCGGACAAAGCGACGAAGAGCTCGAGGTTGCTGAGAGTCAATTTCGGCCCACTTGCAATTTGCTCTGTCTTGCGATTGATATAAATATTAACGTCTGTGTCTAAGTATGTAAGCAGATCACCTCTATAGACAAAGTATTAGCCACTGCACGTAATAGACATCAACCTTACTCAGCTGAAGTGTAAGATTCTCAGTAAAAACAAGTCTGAGTAAAAAATAGAGTAAGTCAAGGCCTCTCTGTTCATCAATGTGCCTTTCTCACGAGAACCTGAAACTTCGGAATTTTTTCCATTGAGGAAGTGAAGCTTTCTTTGTCTGTATATCTATCGTAAGCAAGGCGATCTTAATAATTAAGATAATAATTAAGATCGCCTTGATCGTAAGTGATTGTCCTCCATCAGCTACTATCAATATATTGCCACAGATTTAGCTGGATCTTGAAACTGTGGCGACACTCTCTATATCTATCTCAAGGGATCGGCTGCCATTCGCAACTATCATCGTATTGTTAGAAATCTGACTTGACGTTAAAGCTGAGGTGACAATCTCTATATCTATATCTCAAGTGATCGTACGCCATCGGCTACACGGCTAGTTAGCAGCGACAGAACAAATTTCCACAGCGACAAATTGACAACCCCGTATCACAACCATCCAGACACACCGAATAATCCATTGCAAATTGCCTTGTGATCGGCCAAGTGCAGTCAAATGGAATAAACAGTCACAAATACACTTCGCTATCTCCAACTTAGTACGATTAAAATTGAACATGTCTGCCCTACTAAAGTCAAGCGTACGCCGGCGGATACGCGACGGAACTCTCGGTCTCGTAAAATGAACGCGTTTAGCTCATTGATCTCAACCAACTCCTCACGTCTTTCCGATTCGTAACGCCATCAACGGAAACAATGTAGAAGTTAATTATGAATCACAATGCAATGGTTGCGGGTCACGGCAGTAGCGCAAGATAGACTCTCCTTGACCTCTAAATTCATCGCTACGAGCTCGCTGCAAGTAGAATACCATCTCAGACTTGGTGAAGGATTCAGTCCTCAATTATTTTGTAACAACTTCACACAACAGTACAATGCAATAGTTTTTAATCATCTCAATATGTGAACGAATGCGTAGATGGCTAAACCCGAATCAACTCAAAACGTCATCGTCTTATGTACTGCACTGTAGATATCGTAAATAGCGATGGCAAGATGTACTGTTCAAGCGTTTATTCATTGAGATCTTGAAACGTACCCAACAAAATAGCCTCAGTCTAATGCGCAGGTCTAACTTCTTGAAATCACAACCACGAGCGAGCGACGAGCGAATATGCATTTTCAGCTGGTGAAGAAGCGGAACTCCCAAAAGCTTGGAAACAAAGCGTTCAATAAAACTACAGTGTACTTTATACACTAAGAAATTGCACTGCCCTCTGCAGATCGCGTGGTTTACAGAATTTTACGCCTAGAGAAATGAAGACCTCGGTGTGAATGCTTCGATCTAAGAAAATTCACACAATTCTTCATAATTAGATAATGCTTCAAGCCTGCTTTACCTTCAGATACAAAGTCGTACAATTTCATATATTTTTGTAATATGGCTACCTGCCTGTATCAACCAACGTTTAAAAGTCAAGAATCTGAATTCTACTTATAGTACGCGTAAACAGAAACCATGTATTTTCACGTATCTAGATGAGCCTGTGCAAAGAATCCATAGCTTGGCTGAAGGGCCAGTCTGTAAAACATTTTAACGAACACGTATACCCTAAATGGACCAAATCGATCATGCTAAGTCCTAAGCGTGGCTACATTGAGATAAAAAAATATTGCAATATCACATATTTAAATGAGTCTAAGTCATACGCTTTTAGCTACCTGTGCCAAACTGTGCATAGACTCCATTAGAATCTTTCCACCTTTTTACCAGTTTAACGTACACGTATACCCAAAAAGAACAAAAAGTCACGCAATTCACATAATTCTAAATCCGTAGTATAAGCCTGCACCAACCTAACAGTGTCATAAAATCTATAGCTTGAAAGTCTATTTTCCGTCAGACAATACAAGCTAATATTTTTACAACGGTTGATATTTCACTAAACGCGACACTTCCTGAGATTCCGCTCCGTCTAGCTTGCTTTATCGTTTCGTTGACCCTCGAGAAAGGATAACAAAAACGAGAGATAACTTTACAAACAGAAAAAATGCGCGCTTAAAAAAGAGAGACGAAGACAACACAATGTGTCACGCTTCGTTGCACCTAGGCCGAAGATGATAGTTTCTCAAAAGCAGAGGAATTTTTAGCCGATTTCTTGGGCAAATTGTTGATCAACCGAGCGTAAATTTGGAACGTTTGAACTTATACCTACATGAACATTGTTTCAAAAGTAGCAATCTAAAGCTTTCCTCTGTGGTACATGCACTTATTGCCTCGAATGAATAGAGTATATAACTACTGTACGTAAAACATGTTCGCTAGGTCAATATATTTATTCCTTCTGATAATTTTTAATGTATATTACCCTCCGCCGTTAGAAGAGCAACGGTTATTTCTGTGTTTGGGTTAACGTGGCTGGAAAATGAACGCAGTTCGTCCCGATTCAAAGGCGAACATTCTGTCCATTGGCAAACAGAACGGTGCATTTCTGCAATGTATCATTATCACTTCACAATACCTAGTTCTATTACTTCATCGGATTGAAATAGACCCGTGAGTTCTGGCACCGCGTGATTTTTACAGGATGCAAGGTTCATTAGGAAATTCCAGCTCGCTCATCCAGCACACTCGGATGTTCCCCCCGAATAAATGCACGCATTCAATAATAGCAAAAAAATGGTTTCCCGCATGATAAACTGCTATTAACTCCCATTACGAGTATATTTGCCTTGTGGAATGTTTATGCTTATACTGTATATTTTGTTTTCACTTTCTGCTTATTTATATTTAATTATTTATGTTCCCCCGAATAAATACACTTACAGGACAACTGATTGGGTTTAGAACTACGCAAGAATTGCTAAATACTGACATTGCTACTTAGCCAACAAAACAGACCTTAAACCGATGCAAACGACCGACGAAAAGCTACAACAGTGACCCTTATGCAACTGACAATAAACACGATACAACACATACTGCTGGCGAAGTGCTGCTGCTAAAACCTGATACTAACGACCAACATCGCATATCGTAACACACACTGCCTGCTAAACTCGACTGCTACAACGGCGACCTGATGCGACTGACAACGAAATTGCAATAACACGGGCTAATTGGACAGTAACGTGTGCGTGCCAATCAATCAATGTCGATCGTTGACAATAGCGACGTCGCAATATGCCCAATCCACATACCCAACATCGATTCCCGACCGAATCAAACCAAACACTTTAAATTTGGTATGCCTTCCTCTCTACTTAGAAGTCTGGCGCGGATAAGGATAAGGACATCGCATTATTTTTTCTTTGTTCTTTTTACTTCATTTACACATACTCGCATGATAGCCTGTAAACACATACTACTGCGGCATATGCATGGCGTGCAAGTCGGGAAGTTCAAAGACCCTTTTCACAGACAAGCGTGGACGGATGACAAAAGCCAGAAAGGTCGTCCACATGATTTTGAGGGATCCTGAACGACGAAACCCCAAGGGTGCAGCGTGCTTAGCCAAATAGGAATTCCGGTAACTGCTTCAGTCCACTATATATCAGTTTTCATATCTATAGCAGACAATATCCTATCTAACAAGACAGTGCGAGTAAACACCTTGTATTTAAATTCACAATTCCGCACCAAGTTGTCAGCAGACAAACTAGCACGGTTACTAGTTGTATCGCCTGGCTGCAATTTCCTCCTGGGTACGTCATTAGCAAATATGCAATAATATCGTACGTGGAAACAACATCACTAATACTTAATGTGAAGTCGATTGTTTAGCGACAGTTATTGGGTAGTTTCTATATTTCATTTAATTACTTGTTTAGAGCTGCATTACCTCTTCAGTCTTCATTGACCACTCATAATGTCAAATACAGACACTCTCTTCCGAATGACCCACGTGAACTTTACATTTATCAGAACAGCGACGCCCTCGAAAGTAATAAATGATTTGAATTCGTTCATATGTATAGTTTACGTTTGCAGGGAAGTTCCGTTCAATCGATCTTCAGTGTGATTATTTCTGTCTTGCAAAGCATACGCACCGTTCTCAAGTCTCTTTCAAGGTTAGTGTGCGGAACTGTAAACCTCTAACCACAAGGTCATGTTCCATTTCTGGGTTGCCCCAGAAGATCGAACCGCGAGTGTAGGACCGAGTGTAGGACCGGCTGTGGTTGAGGAAATACTCCTTCACAGAACTCAAAACAAAAATACGTCAAATCTCTGTACATTCGATTCTCTTGAGTCGTGCTGGTCATCCTTCTGCTTTCCCAAGCTCCATTTTGTTATCCATAAAAGTGATCCATTTCGCCCGAAGGCTTTGTCCGCCGCAGACGATCCCAAAATTCATTCTATTTCCTTTCATATAATCGGAACCAAATACATCTCAAATTCGATCATCTGCCTTTACTGCTACTCCAAATTCCATTCTTTCGCAAGCTACCAAAAACTTGTTTTGAAGGAGCCTATTTCCTCAGGAAATGAGGAAGCTGAGGTCAAGGCCAATTGAGTTTCATCAAGTTATCAGACAACAAGGAACTTGTGACAACGTTTCTTTGAATGTTCTACAGTCTTATCAATTACAGAGTGCGAAGTCAATACAACACATTGGTTAAAACATCACCAAGTCCTTTTGCAATGTGCCACACGCTTTCCAGATACCTTTCGTTTGCCTTTATGTTAAATGTTGTTACATCAAACCGTGTCTTTGTATTTTGACGTGTTGCGTTGGTTTTCAAGTTTCAGTAGCGTGTCAAATTTACTGTAAAGAAAATCGACCGAAGATTTTCAGAACAAAATAGAGCATTCGAAGTGCCACAACAATTATCTATTGTTTTGAATTGACGACGTTTTCCTCTAGTCATATCAATACTTGATACACGATTTCGCTATTTCCCGTTTACAGTCCCGATTTCAATCACAACTACATCCTTTTACACTCCACCAATATGGGAGCCCCTCATACAAGAGTATCTAAACCCGATCCTGGCTTTGAACAACTGATTTAAACGATCACAAGATCCGCTTTAAATCAAGTCTGACCTGACCGTTCAGTTAGCCGAGTGGTTTAGACTGTCGTCCTTCTGATTGGGAGGTTCCGGGTTCGATTCCCGACCGAGTCAAATCGTAGACTTTAAAATTGGTATCCGTTCCTTTCCTACTTGGCAGTCGGTATCGGGGAAGAGCGGAGAGCCGTGATTGTAATAGTGATCCGAGCTGTAAACCAAATGTATTGGCACGTATAACGTTAACATCGACCTGGCGTAAATGACCTTAGTAGGTGAAAAACGCCATAAATTCCAAAAAAAAGTCTGACCTGAACGCGAGTCGACGAGGTCAGTCTAGTTTCCAATGACTACCATCAGTGAACCGATTCGCTGCGAAGTAATCTGATTATAACGGCAAGAGATAGATGTTCGTGACAAGTTGACATCTTTCGGTAACTGCTTCAAAACGCCGGGAGATTAAACCCCGCGTAATTGGACAATTTGTCACGCACTTTAACTCAGGTGTAAGACCAGGAAGAGTCTTGCTGATGTTTTCGTATGATTTCCTGATCGCCTTTTGTTGTGTTTCAACTAGAATATCAATGGTCACTTAAGTAGGCCTATATGCAAAAAGACTTTCTGAAATGAGTGAAATCGCAATTGAGCTAAGGACCCGTTGATACACTGGGGCTTACCACTATGCTCTTTTGTGGTATCGTAGTAGAAAGCTAGTTAGAAGGCTACCAGCCACACTTGGTTAGCCATGCACTCCAGGTAGACTAAGGCTCGAATATGGTCGGAATTGTCTCAGACACGGGTCCCATGTGAACGGGCCAATGTTGCATTGGCATAGGCCTACCTTAACTATGCACGGGGCTTCCTACGGCCATTTGCAATCGTATCGTCGTTTGATGCGTGTGCTAAGGGTAGATATCTAATTGGGAGATATCCTCTGCTTCAGGTAGGCTGGTAAAGAATGGTGCAGAAGGCAGAGACACCTAATTCGTTAATTTGTTGATAAAATAAGAAACATTGATTCAAAACACAATCAAATAAAAGACTTTGTTTCGGTTACATGCCTCCCAAAACCTTCTAACAACATATCTTTTGTGACGAACATTTTTTTAATTCAATCACTTGCTCTTTCATCTGTTATTTGATCATCATTTTAATGTCACTACGATTGAGACAGGATGGTTACTATTTTATAGACCGTGTTCAACGTTGGCTTCTATTCATAGTGGAGTTTTTCTCGCACAAACTACGGAATCGGTAGGCGGGGCTTTGTATCAAGTTATAACTGCCTATATTCAGTTTCAGCACGATCGGCAGAGTTACAGCTTGCCGCACTTTTTCCGGCTCGAAAACCTGGCAAGATGTTAACTCAACGGTGGTTTGACCGCATAGGCAGCCACATTCTGGGAATCTGGCCACCGTAGATCTCTGTTAAATACTACTTCTTCGTGTGCCTCGTCTGTCAGTCACACACATATCGGTAACTCTTAGATTGCGCTCCAGTCTCCAACTCATCTCTGCACGCTAGACTGATATTCGAAATTTGTCTTCGTTTTCTGCCATCACCAAAGTAGGGAGGTCGATAATCGGTGAGCATATCTATCGTCCTTGATAAATCAATATCGGACCAAATACCGTTCTACTCAAAACCTCGATACAGGCCGTCTAGCGTATCATTCAATTATGGCTCACAGGCGTCTAATATGCATTGATGCATGACATTTGTGCCGAGCGCGCTCTATCATGGTGGCTTCGAAACGGTGAATAGATGAGTGAGCTCCTGAAGCTGGTGCGGGTGCGTTAGGTGCGTAAAGTGATTGATTTCGTGAGTTGCATCGTAGACACTATTTTCTTAGGTAGAGGTGGTGCTCGGTTGCCATTTTGCACTGTATGTAGGCCTTTTTGTTGTTGAATTGGAATTTGTTCCTTATTATGATAGAGCCCGATTAACACCCATAGAATAGAAAAGAAACTGGATGAGGTAATTCTAACTGCTTGAAAATCTTATCGGCAAGACACTTTGATTCAGTTTTGAGAGCTCAGAAAGGCCATGAAAAAAGGTTGCAGAGTCTTTCCATGTAAAGAATGTGGGGAGGACTTCAATTCTGCATTGAAGCTCAATAAGCACAGAAGCGTCCACAATGACAATGCTGTATCGCCACACAAGTGTACGATATGTGGGAAAATGTATATACACGAGACCAGATGGAAAATGCACGTGTCACAACATTCCCAAAAGAAAGATGTTGAATGCAAAGTATGTGGCATGCAATTTTACGACGAGGATGAACTGCTTGCACACCATAAAAATACCCACGAGTCACATAAAATGTTTGATTGTGATATTTGCGGCAAAGAATTTTCCACATTGAAAAGTCTAGAATCTCATGAAGTTCGACACACTACAGAGAAGAAATTTGTATGTGAGGTATGCGGGAGACCTTTTGCCCATCAAATATCTCTTTCACGGCACGCAGCTCTACACTCAGCAAAGAGAAGATTCAAATGCGACACTTGTGGTAAAGAATACCACCTAATGCATTCATTAAATTCCCACATCAATAAAACTCATATGCCAACCATTCCCCGACGGTTTGAATGTAACATTTGTGGTAAAGCCTTATCCGCTGCAAAAGCACTTGAGGGTCATCTGCGCATTCATTATAAAATGAAAGATTTTACATGTAAAATTTGTGGAAAGGCTTGCATATTTGAAGCCAACTTAAAAAAGCATATGGCTGTTCATCAAGACTCAAGAGATTTTAAATGTCAAATTTGTGGAGCAGAATTTAAATGCAAGATATCTCAGACCAGACATATGAAAGTTCATGAAAAATCCGAAGACAACCCCTGTACGATATGTGGAAAATTATTTCCAAGGAAATCCTATCTACGCACACATATGATGTGTCACTCAGTCGAGAAGCCCTATAAATGTAAGGTTTGTGGAAAATCATACAGTTTGAGCTGTAACCTTGCTAGACATAAGCGAATTCATACTGCCGAAAAAAAACATCTTTGCGAGATATGTGGAAAAGAATTTCCGACTCGAAGCGACATGATACGTCATACCAACATCCACACTGGTCTGAAGAAGTTTGAGTGCAGCGTGTGTGGACGAGAATTCGGTGAAAAAGGCAACCTAAAAAGACACATGAAAATTCATGATGGTGTGAGAGAGACGGCCTGTGTTGTTTGCGGAAAATTGTTTCGTGATAAAGAGGATGTTCGAGCACATAGTCGTATTCATTCTGACATCAGAGAATTTGAATGTAAAATTTGTGGAATGTCTTACCAATTAGCCAGTCAACTTAGAAAACATATGATCATACATAAACAAGAAAAAGCTGTGGAATGCGATGTCTGTGGTAGGCTTTTCGCCGATGCTGATAGAATGAAAAGTCATATGATTATTCACTTTGAAAGGAAGTCAATAGATTGTAAGATCTGCGGAAAAACCTTCCTCAGCAAACAGGGAATCAAAATGCATATGAAGAGTCACTTCAACAATTAAAGAGTATTTGGTTGTATTACGGTACTATTCATGACCATATACATCCATATCTACCTGTGTGTCTAATTGATACAAAATAATGCCTAGGCTGTTACTGGTTTAGTTAGTGCAATGCATGGATGACTTCATAGACTATTCACATCCAGATAAATCAGTGTCGTCACAACAAATGTACAACTTGCATGGGGAATTGGTGATAAGATAGACACCCACGCTAATTTCTCACGTCCATAGGAATCTGTTACTTTTATGCATGAACTTACAACGGTGATATGTTTGAAACTGAATTGAGCTTCTCACAAAATTTTCATTTTTAATGAGTCCTTTCCGACACAAAAGTTGAACGTACCGGTACCTCCGTGAATCTGATGCACAGCTCATTTTGTCTGTTCTAGTCTTTTTTTTATTTCTGACAACGAATCTTCTGTGTCGTTTGCCCATTTTTCATTCGTGGACGGCCATAATGAAAATGATATTAATGTCTAGTCAGATGCCTTTTTGTTGCCTCTGTTCCCTATGAGTATTCGTCAATTCGCAATTCAATGGGATGATTGTTGTGTTGTGTTCATGGTGACGTGACTCTACAGTCCATTGTTATACCGACTACCGTACTAATGTATGTAGTCTTTGTTTATGCATGGAATTGACGTTACGCTGCATTGATTTACCTTCTTTTTTGGTATTGGTGTTATGCTTTTTCAGAGAATAGAGATAATCACCACTATTTTAAGTTACAGTCAATTTTCAAGGGTTGGCATAATAGTTTCAACCTGCCCCGCTGTATTGGGTACTAGAGACCTTTATCTTCAATTATTTGGCTTTATGCTAACACTGTGGTGCCACGAACTATTTAACGTAATTATTTACCCAGATACTGTTGTTGTCGCTGTGTCAATCTCTGTGCTTGTAAATGTAATGTAAGAATTATTGGAATGATTAAATGTAGACAGTGTGTGATATTTGTTGTTTACTTCCGCAAGTAATAAATAGGGGAATTCGCGTGAGGTCGTTACATTAGGTTTTCATCCACCAATGCGTTTGTAGGATCAGACGCCCTGGCTGGCCTCGCTTCCACTGCCTGACGTGGCGACGGTGTTGCGTGCGCAGCAATCACTGAGATGAATATTACAAAGATGCTAACCTTACAAACTTTCCTCCCATTTTGATTGTGTGATACTGATGTGTCCACTTTTTCGAATGTATAAGAATATTTCTGATTCTGCCCCTCTTAAAAGCCCATTGAGCTCTATGGTTCCGACAGAAAGCAGCAGAGAGCTAAGCTAGCTGTTTGGAAATCGGCTGCCGGTTGGATTTTGCCGTCGGGTTTTTCCACCCAGATTTGTTTTTCTACCCCTTCTAGGTTTTTGTCCAAAGTCTAAAAATACGCAAATGCTTCGTTTTGTCGTATGAATGTCACACGACGCAATGTAAGCTCCTGGCAAAGGGGTGGAATTCGATATTTTCAACCCCTCTGAAGCGACTTTAGCAGGTATACTATTTGGTCTTTGCCGACAGCAGAAGTGATTGAACAGTTCTTTATCCGGGGGTTTTTAATTGTGAATTCTAGTTTTTTTTTAAAAATAAATGAGTAGGAGCCCTGGTTGAAATGGCGGAACGCGATAAATCCTCATCTAAAAGGCAAAATGAGTCAAAAAAGAAGTCGGACAGGTCTTCATTATCGATTGAGTCTATGAAAGTTATAAGTGAGTCGATTGGAGTAAACCATTTGTCCGAAGACACATTGCAGTTCATGGCAGATGATGCAACCTACAGATTAAAGGAACTTGTTCAGGTATGGCGATTTCTACCAATAATATTAGTCTGAAAATTAAATAATTGCTCCCTTGGACTATGTTATCCCAGGTCAACTATAGTTTTGCTTGCCTACGCCCCTGCTCTGATATAACAGTACTAGTAACAGTTACAGACCAGTAATATGTTCACCAAAGGCAATGATAGTTGATGCATTTTTTTAGGAAGCTACGAAGTTCACGATGCACAGAAAATCTTCAACTCTGTCATGCTCTGATGTCGACAGTGCGCTACGGGTATGTGATATTTTCCTGTATTGTTTTCAAGCAATTTGGTACCACTCCTAAGTTAGGATAGGTAGATCGAATAATTTTTTCGATTACCTTCGATTTGAGTTGCCCATCCCTACCCCTAAGCTCTTTGACTTCGCATTGAGTATTTCTCAGTACCGTTATAATATTTTTTGTTACCGGTACAGGCAAAGAATGTTGAGCCTATCTATGGGTTTGTGTCGAAAGAGTTCATTCCGTTTCGATTTGCAAGTGGAGGTGGACGCGAATTGCATTACGTTGAAGATAAAGAAATTGACCTTAATGAGTTGATCAGTAGTCCACTTCCAAGAATTCCATACGATACTGCAATAAAAGGTAATAGAGTCATTGGTTAGTAATCTTTTCAGCCTCCAAAACAAGCCCGTAACTAGCTTTTGATCTTGAAGGAGGTACGTTGACATTGTGCAATGAAATCTGACGTCAGCTTTCGATGACATTCTTCTCAACAAATCATTAGATTTTCGTTACACTGGAAAATTTTGAGTGTGACAGGCAAATTCCTTTGTACTCCTCATGTCTGCAGGCCTAGTCCGAAGAGCATGGCCCCAGGTTCTCCTTTCTGAGTGCAATCGTTTTTCTGACTTACTATCGTTTGTTCTCCAGCTCATTGGCTTGCGATCGATGGTGTTCAACCAAACATTCCCGAAAACCCGGCTCCAGAACAAGTGACACTCTCGGATGTTTTAAATAAGACGGAGACAAAGCCACTTACGGGTGCTCAACCAATGAAAAGTTCAGTAGTACCAGCCAACAATCCTCTAAAAAATGCTGCTCAAAAGGACACAAAGGTGGGCTAGGACCAGATCGCGAGACATGGCGTAGGCTTGTTTCTAGAATAAGCTCTGTATGGCAGGCAAGGTCTGTTATGCAGTTACACTGAAATGTGTTCCACATTCTACAAGTATCCAGATTATGCTGATGGCATTATTTTTTAGATGAAGCCCAAAGTTGAAAGTAACGTTGAGCTCAAGCCTCGTTTCACGCATGAATTGGCAGTGGAACAGCAACTCTACTATAAAGAAATTACAGAAGCTGCCGTCGGTTCAAGTGAAGCAAGACGGGCGGTTAGTAGCCAAAGACGGACAGTCGAACCACTCGGCCGACTGAGCGGCCAATTTTTGAAGTTTTTTATAATGAAAAGTGTCTTTACTTCTCTTTAGGAAGCCCTTCAAAGCTTATCATCAGATCCTGGGTTATCACAGATGCTTCCTCGGTTCAGTACCTTCATTTCAGAAGGAGTTCGTGTCAATGTGGTTCAAAATAATCTCGCACTGCTCATTTATTTGATGCGTATGGTCAAAGCTCTCATGGATAATTCAACTTTGAATTTGGAGAAATATGTAAGCATCGTGTACATCTGTGAAATTTAGTGGGATGTTTTTCGAAGTTTTCCTCTGATCTAAGTATAATGTTTGAGCTGATGGGTTTTTGTTAAAAACTTAATTTGACTTTTTCAGCTTCATGAAATGATCCCTGCGGTGATGACATGCATTGTGAGCAGACAGCTTTGCACACGTCCAGACGTTGACAACCACTGGGCATTGCGAGATTATGCTGCTCGTCTCATGGCTCAAATATGCAGAAGTTTCAGTACTTCGACAAATGTTATCCAACCAAGAATCACATCTACATTTTGTAAGGTAAGTGAAACATGTAACGTAGGTCATGCTCGTTATAGATCGAGATTAGAGACTAGAATAGACATCAGGTCAGCCATTGTTTTGTGGCCTCATCTAGGTTCTTCAGACCAGTCACTCCTTTTAGTGATTTGTGTATATAGTAGTACAGGAGTGGATGACTTGGTCTGCGGTTTCCTCCTCTACACCACACTCGTATACCGCACTGGGCGCGAGACAATAGCTGCTGATTTTGATATGCTCTGACTTTGAGTGTTTTTGTCTTGTTCCAGTGTCTTCATGATGAAAAGTCGACGTTAGCTGCACGATATGGAAGTGTTGCAGGTCTGGCAGAACTCGGCCCAGTGGTATGTGAAGAATTGTGAATGTTCTTTTTGATATCCAAAGCCTCACGGCTTACATAGAACCACGTGGTTGTGGGGAACACTGCTTACTTAGAAC
Source organism: Botrylloides violaceus (assembly GCA_030412335.1). Lineage (NCBI taxonomy): Eukaryota > Metazoa > Chordata > Ascidiacea > Stolidobranchia > Styelidae > Botrylloides > Botrylloides violaceus. Next base: position 514,588 of record JASFYC010000675.1, on the reverse strand, counting down.
CACGTGGTTGTGGAGAACACTGCTTACTTTGAACCACGTGGTTGTGGGGAACACTGCTTACTTAGAACCACGTGGTTGTGGGGAACACTGCTTACTTAGAACCATGTGCTTGCGGGGAACACTGCTTACATAGAACCACGTGGTTGTGGGGAACATTGCTTACTTAGAACCATGTGATTGCGGGGAACACTGCTTACGTAGAACCATGTGCTTGTGGGGAACACTGCTTCAATAGAACCACGTGCTCGTGGGAGCACTGCTTACGTAGAACCACGGGCTTGCGGGGAACACTATGCTCACATGGAACCTCGTCCTCATAGGGAAACACTGTGCCCAGTCAGATTGCCTTAACAGATCAGACGAGACCATCTTCCACTATTTATAGCCAAAGTCTTAACATTCTGTTATGTTATCTACCTACACCAATATATATCCTGCGTCCCCAGGTTATTCAAAGCCTTCTTCTTCCTCATCTGCAAGCAGAAGGTGAAAGGATCAAAAATGTTCTTGAGAGTCCATTGTTAAACAACATTGACAAAACCGCTGCTGAGCATCTTCGAGGATTACTTGTGGTAAGTGTAAGTAAAGTTTTGTATACCGACTTGGTCCAATGGCATATAGTAGGACTACACTGCATTGAAAACCCAGGTAAACAAGTACGATACATGTATGCTATCTCCCTACATCTAGCACTCTTGTCAGGGATGCGATGAGATCGGAAACCCATAAAGGTCATAACCATAACCCAACTCACAGACTCCGAAGCCCAAATGAATGAATTTCAATTTTTACTGGCTGTCTGGTAAAATCTTCCCCATTAGACATACTGTATCGAAAGCCCACAACAGTTATGCTTGGAGTTCGTCAAAGTCTGAATCTGACATAGTACATTGAGAGTAGATTAGTGACATCTTTGCCTCTCTGCTCAGAAACACTGCGGACCTGTGATCAAAGGGCTTCATTCTCCACCTGATCGCTTGGATGAATACCAAATTAAATATGGATACCTTGGACCGCTTCTCTGTCATCACGTCATGAAGTTGAGAGAAGCTGAAGCGCATAAAGCCAAACTACTCGCGTCGGCTGGATTGAGTCGACCTTCAGTAAACGTTCTTCATCTTTTGTTAGGCATTTTTTGTTATCTATTCGGACTACACTTCAGGCCAGCCACTGTTTGGAGCCTCATTCAGGTCTTTCAGACCTGTCACTTCATTGGGTGCCTTGTACATTGTACAAGAATAGATGACATAGTCTGCGGTTTGCTACTCTGCACCACACTTACAACCTGCAGTCTGTGCGATCTGATAAAGGTACGATCTGATGCAGCCCACCCCTGTTCAGACTTCAGACTTCAGAGTCGATACAGACACGTCCAGATTTAAATCGATCCTAGGGCAATTTTTGAATCGAGAACTATAGCACTGCCTAGTGATAGACAATATTTGGATTTTGGATCAATCAGATGTTGCCTCTGAATAATGTAAGCGATGATGTGATTGTTTAGCGATAATTTTTAAATTCAATTTGTAGCCTGGAAGAGCTATGTTGTCAAGTCAAAACTCATCAACTGGAAGTTTCCAGTCTGGTCCTCCGTCAACTTCTCCAATGGGTATTAGCAGACAACTCTCGTCATCTACGCAGCGGAGTCCATCGACTACGACCCCGAAGTCGATGTTTCTTTCGTCCAGCAGCGGTGATCAGTCAAAAGTTGGAGCAAATGTGACTCATGGATCACCAGCTTTAGTTAAGGTATGCATAAACCAGAGATCGACCGATATTGTTTTTTTCGGGGCCGATACAATAGTCGATCTTTCGCATGACTGATGGCCGATATCGATAGTAGAAAAATCATAGATGCCAGCCTTGATAATAATCCACCAACTAACGCCAAGCAATATCGAGTTCCTTTACTTGACTTACGGCCGATACTGATAATGGCAATAATACGAGTACCGGTCAAACTGATACTCGGTTGACTCGTCGTGTAAACGGCTGTCTGAAATGAACAAATAGTGAGAGATAATTTGTCGCTACTAAGCAAAGAATCTTGTAATTTGTAGAGGTATTAGAATGAAAACATACTGGCTCCCCGTGCGCGCAGTGTTCACCATGAGCGCAGTGCTCCCCATGAGGACAGTGTTCCCCATGAGCGCAGTGTTCCCCATGAGCGCAGTGTTCCCCATGAGCGCAGTGTTCACCAGGAGCGAAGTGTTCACCATGAGCGCAGTGTTCACCAGGAGCGCAGTGTTCACCATGAGGACAGTGTCCACCATGAGCACAGTGTTCCCCATGAGCACAGTGCTTCTCCTTATGAGCACAGTGTTCCTTATGAGCACAGTGTTCCCCATGAGCCCAATGTTCCCCATGACCACAGTGTTCCCATATGAGCACGTAGCAGTGTTTCCCATGGGCACAACGTTCCCCATGGGCACAGTATTCTCTATGAGCAAGTGGTTCCCCGCTAGCACAGTGTTATGTAATGGCTTATACATTTATTTTATATTTGTTTAGAATCAAGTTTCTGGCAGACTCTCATCAGATTCATCACATTCTGGATTTGCGTTTGATTAAAATCGCTCAGGAAATGACCGTCGGGTCTGGCCAGAATATGATGTTATTTGATGGAAGCCCAGTGCGCAACCGATCCCAGCCAAGTATGCTTGTCAATGCAATCATCTCAATCAGATTAAAATTGTTGCAACCTTGGCGTGAGAAAACCTTATCATGGAATTCTCCCACCTGTTGATGGCGAGCTTCTGGGGTCCACGAATGACCTTGCCCACTGCATATGAAATGCCTTTTTGCTGCTAGCTAGGCGACTGATTAACTTCGTTCCGTAAGCTTGGTGATGGGCCACGGAAAATGTGGCAATGTTTTTATTACTCTATTTTTACGGCGCAATTTTCGTATTAAATAGAAGGATTTTACCGTTTTTCATTCGAGTACGTATCTGGGCACGATATAGGGATAAGTATATTCGAGAATGGCCAGCAGAGTGAGGCGTAGGGTATACGCATGGGCCGTTTCCGTCAAACTACAAATCGGCTTGGCCGATGTTCGTACTTTTGGGATAATCGACATCAGCCAGGCGAGGATGAGGCTCTGGTTTGGACGGGCTTCGAAAATCAATATCGATCTGAGAGAGAGCACTCTAGTCAACAAAGCTGAACCTTAGATTAGAAGAAGTATGCATACCGCCCACCACATTTTTGGTTTTCGGACGTCAGAAATGCATTTTCCGTAAGTCCGCTAGATGTCAGTCCTGTGGCAGCAAAAAATCAGCTGTGAAGTCGGTCCGATTTCGGGAGGTTAGTCGGCTCGGTCGGCGCAGGCGTTCTCTTTGAAAGTGAAGGCGGTTGAAGTTGGAATGAATGCCGACATTCCCGTTACTAGGAGGCTATAATATACGAAACTGTCCCAGAGTACTGACGCTGGCTTAACCGCAATGTTCTGAATCGCAGGTTAGTTCTTCAGCTTACGAGGAGATATTGCAGCCGCCCCGGAATTGCCGGTGTTGCGCTTATGTTATGAGCACGTCCTTGACCGCTTATATCAAGAATTAGGCTATACCCAAGGTTACATTTGGTTGCCGTCAGATCAAACCTTGTACAGAATATCATCATGTCAGACGAAATGGAAATATCTAATGAAGCATCAGTGAAGAACCAAGTAGAAAAACTATCTGAAGATTGCGATATGGACTCGGAAAATGATTCCATTTGCCCAGAAAACGTCAGCAATAAAAATGGTGCCATCGACGTTGCGGACTCCGCTAAAATTCCTCCAGAGAGCGGTCCATTTAAGAACTATATAAAGCTTGAATTTGCTAATAAAAAGACGAATTTCCAAAATAAAACTGATAGCAAAGTCTCAATAAAAATGGACGATAACTCAGCTAAAATTTCCCACAATGAAGCACACAAGCTATCTCCGCCAGTATTCAACTCTGAGCCGTTTCAGCAAGTAAACGATAGCCCATTTCAAAAACCGAATGTTTACCGAACGCAAAGTGTCGGCTCAGCAGATCCATCTCCTTACGCGATACGACGTCGTCCAGGAAAATTAGCTTTTGCAAACCAAACAAGAAGCCCTTCAGCATTCAAAAGGAAACTGAAAGCAATGTCACAGTTGAGGTTCGATGATGAAATGGAAGACAGTGATCTGAAAAGATGTAACAGCGCTCCAATGCTCCATGAAATGAAGTAAGTTGGCTCAGACAGGCCCCTATCACTAACGCCAGTATAGAAAGTTTGGGTAGCTGCATAGTCGAGATCTTCTTGCCAATAAAAAATTGCACATCTGAAAAGTTTGGCTCGAAAACGTAAGATATGTGTAAAAGGGGCCGAACTTTCCAGAGTGGCACTGAGAGAGAGAGAGAGAGAAAATTATTTTGTCATGCCGAAAAGCATAAGCAATGCATTCATATTATACCTGTAGCCCTACACCACTAGTTTTGCAGTCTCAGATATACTGTAGGCCTAGTGCAAAGGTAGCCTGATAAAATAATCCGAGGTCTTCTTTCCCAGTGCTGTCTACTGTATCCATCCTTTGGGGTCAGAAATGACTGAAGTCTTTTGCAGTGACATTGAGGCTCGAGTGCCTTGGCATCATGGAAGCGTCACACCAGGATCTGTAAGAGCGAGAAGATTCAGTGCCACAGTTTTATCGGTAAGAAATTTATCTTTTAAAAGCAAGATTTGGAATGGAGCCGATTACGGACAATTAATAAGATATGTATGATAGTAAGACATTGTGACCACAGATTTATAGTACCATCTCAATTATTGTTAATAAAACTTAGTTCGCAAGCTGTCAGACTCCCACTTATTAATCATTCAGATTCAACCGATACAATCTATTGAATCTTTAACATTGAACTCGTGCTTGTGATATGTAAGCAGAAAGTAGAAATGTCAGATGCATGAATCAACATCCTTTTTAGATAGTCTGGAATTTCCAGTTTTAAACATCTCTGCTATTGGTACGTGTCAGCTTGAGTATTCAGTAAAATATAGAGCATAGTAGCCTATACTTCAGAGGTAGGCCTACGGGTTTAAGTCAACATTACATTCTATTGTACCGGTAATTGCTAACAGCATATCTACCATAGTGTAAAGTTCCATCTTCAGCTGATGAAGGAGCGAAGCTCTGAACGTTTGTGAATGTTTTAATTCTCGATAAACCTAGTCTGGACGTTAAATCTGTAGTGAATCTACTTTACAATATCTATCAATCGTCCACCATCGGCTCCACTATATTCTGTGACTTGATAGTTAAAAGTAAAACTATGCCATGATCAATAGTAAATGCATTTCCTGCAACTAGTAACCAGTGTAGACCAATGTAAACTTGAAAGGGAACACTTAAATACATTTTAGCGTTCATTGAATATAAATTATTGAATTGCGATAGTAAGCAATACCTTTTAATTAATATCTAATTCAATAGTCAGTGTATCATTTAATGTGTTGAACGACAACCCGATGAGCGTCTTAAAATTTCGATTTCATTATGCAATGTCATTGATTGAGCGCCAAAATTGTATTTAGTAACCAGGAAACGATAGAGTGTCATCACGGTTTTAACTTACAGCCAAATTTTATTTGAAGCATAGTTCACAAGCTTTCACAGTTTCCTTCATAAAGGGAAAATGAATCTGAATTTGAACTGAGTTGTCGGTAAAACTTGGGTGAGAATGGAGTCTGATTGTCTGACTCGAGCCTGTAATGCCAGGCAAGTGGCAACGGCAGCTCAACTAGGTCAAATGTCATGTCGGACATGCAGACGTTTTGAGTGTGAAAATTTGTCTCCATGCTCCATCCTAAATTCAAACTGCACTCACTATCTGATCATAACATTCATATTATGATTCTTAACCAGTCAATAATGCGCCATCAGCAACAGTAGACTATGTATATATATATACTGGTATCTAGAAATTGGCTTGGATAGGCTTATTTCATCAAATTGAACAGTTTCGATTTTTGAATGGTTAGGATGCTTCATTAGGCCTAAGAAAGATGACACACTACATCCTCTATTCCTCCAATAACCTTCCTGCAATTTGATATATTCTTTGCCATAGGAAGTACAGTATCCCTATGACGGGCTGGTGAATAAAGATACAATACAATGCAGTATTTTAATAGAATGTGATGGCAGACGATCGCTTCTTATGATAAAATCGAGAAACTGTCAATTCTCATCTATATATTCATTATATTCACTTTTCACGTAGTAAGAGCAAAGCTCCGAAAGCTTGTGAATTCAGTAAAAAAATTGTACTACCTTGCTGCCACTATTTCAACATACGCGGTTGTGAAACGAGAAGAAACATGGTTGTTTTTCAAAACACCATAATTTTTGACAATGCTGAGTGTCTTCATTTTCAGTCTCCACCCGGTGCATCATCCAAGTCGACTTCAAGACTTCATCAACTGAAAAAGGTTTGTAGCCAACTTCTGATACAATCTATAAAGGGCCTTAGTTGACTCAGTGATTTTCTGTTTTCAGGAGGAAAGTTTGGAAGGCATACAACACAAGGAAGCTGCTCATGAAAGGTTAGGGTACTACATGAGTTTAAGATAAAATACAAGCTATTTCACTGGAAGAATCTTTCCAGCTCCTCCTTGTGGACTTGTCTTTCGGAAAAATTAAAATTGAATATATATATACAATTAATTATAATATTATATTAACAGAGAAGTCCAGACATCTCTTCAGATGAATCATACTTGTGAGGAACTTTCTCTGGTGAGTCTCCAGTCACCTGTTTGTATCTGATCTATTAGGCATTAGCTCCATTATTAAATCCGTTAGCTTAGGATGTGAGAACCACTGTGTTAGATAGTTTGTGTTTGAAAGAATGAAAGAACATACATTTAAAAATTCCATGTTGGAAGCAGTTGGAGTTAGGTCTGTTACCATGTTGAAGTCAAAGTGTTTTTCTACAGTACACACGCTATTTCAAGCATAAATACAGGGTGAATTGAAATACCTATGGGGTAGGAAAATGTTCAGTAGACAGCTAGCCACCAGCCAGTACAGTTTGATATTATCATCTCTAATGGCCTTCTCCCTACTGTTTTAAATATTACGTGCTAACAGGCTGTTGATTGAATGTAGGCCTATGGTGTTGGTGAGGTAGCTCTAAAGTGTCACCACAGCTGTCAGTTGGTAGCATTTCAGGAGGGATGTTGAATTTGTGATATACTGAATGTAGCTGCCGTTGATTGGCTCAAGCGTTTGTTGAAAGGTAACAATATATAACATGGTCGGCTGCAATGCTTTGCTGCTGTAAAAATATCTCTGTGTTGTATATCATGCCATCGGTTGAATGTACGATGCTGGCAGGGTTGCTAAACCATCATTAAAGTGTCAGTACAACAGTCCGATTGTTGGCATTTCAGGCATCCGTTCTAACTTCTCTTGATGTTGTAGTGCGGTGATTGATAATACTTGAACCCTGGGTACTCTGTGAGCTGTAGACTTATTTTCGTCCTACTTAACTGGACAATCGTGTCACTCGTGTTACTAATGTTGAATGTGACTTGGGCGTCATATTACTCTGGCTTGTTCGTTTGCCAATTGAATTCTAACGTATCTTTGTTCATTATAATTAATTTAGTCGACAGGAGGCAAGTCTTGTCCATCCATTCTTTAGATCGACATAAGTGAGAGATGGAATGTCTCAGTCAAACTACATTTCTAGAAAGTGTGAGATGCATTTTAAAGTCAACCTGAAAAAGTCTTCAACTAGACAACGTTGTTCTGCCTAATGCACACACCTTAGGAATTAATTACGGTATACTTCTAAATTGAAATTTACACAAAAATTCAAACATTTGAAGTACCTTTATCAAAATGATCGTCAAAAAAAAAAGTTGAAAGTGTTCATGCTAGGATTTTGCTTGTTAAAACATGGTTTTACTCATAACTCATTTACAACTTAATCCAACTAGTGACAGATTGATTAGAGTTCTATGCACGTTTCGACATTGATAAAGGCGAACTACAGTATTGAGAAAATAAACCCGAACTCATTTGTCGGGATACTCACACTATGCTTCTTGGCGGTTACTTTGTTATTGTAAAACAGTGATAATCTTCCATGGACTTCTTGTTTGATTTGTTGACTGTAATTCAATGTTTATCCTACCGAGTTAAGTCATAGAAGGCTAAAACCTGCTTAGTTTTGATGGAAAACATTGAAAAAGTAGGATAATTATTGTTTAAGTTGAGCTTATATTGTGTAGTCATGGTGACGGAAGGCTGAAACTTCTTCATTTTGACCCAAAACATGGAAAAAGTGGGGATATTTATCATTTCGGTTGAGTTTTTATAATTATGTACAGTACCGGTAGTCAAATCAAAGGAGGCTATAAATCGCTTCGATTTGAAAAACAAATACCAGTAGCGATGTTTAAGTTTCGGGACTTTTGGTTGATTTGTTAATTCTTGTCGGTCTCGGTGAATTTTTCCATTTAAGCAGTTGTTATTATGAGAGTGATCCCTCTCGGCAATGATCTGGGATTTATGAGATGAGATCATTAGCTAGTCTGTTCAATTGTCTTTGTGATTGAATCTACATGGATTACCCAATAGATGGAATAAGTCACCACATATTTAACGCCCAGTCTAGTTTATTGGAATATAATGCACAAGCTTTTGGAACACTACCCTATTATAGCAATAGATAGAATAATTTGCCGTATATTTAGCGTTCAGTCTAGTTTATTGGAGTATAATTCTTTCGGATCTCCGCCTCCTTCATCAGTTGAAGATGGATGGATGTATAGTAACTTGTAACCACTAGGCCTAATATATAAGTTGGTGACGTCATCACGATTCACGCTAAGAAATTTGCTTCGCAATATTTTTCGTTAGGCCATCCTCACGGATTTGCTTTGATTTGCTGCTTAAGCATAATTTATACGTAATCCATTTTTTTCCTAACAATTGCTTATATTTATAATTCATCTTACTGATCCTTCGTTGAACACGGAAGATGACAGTTAATGAAGTGGTCTCAATAGTCAGGATTTTGCACCTGAGTAGGTCTACTAAGAAGTCGGGTCGTGTAGTAAGTCATACTTCAACTTGCGCTTTTAAGCATTACCAAGTATTTTTTGTGTACTCTAAAATCCTTCTTGTGTCAGCATTACCTCAGCTTTACACTCTCAATGAAGTAATATCCCGCGGTGTACAAACAAAAATAATCTTGTCCGCTTCCTGTGTGTTAATCTTTTTCGAACCACTGAAGCTTAACAAATCGACTTTCTGGTTTCTTGCTGTCTGACATGCCTTGCATGACATGTAAAGAGTTTGTATACTTATAAAATTATGTTAGATTTCATGCTGTGGTTGTAAACCGTCCTGAAGTTTGGTCGTAAGGTGCTATCCATCATTCTAAAGTAGACATGGGCAAACTACGGCATGCAGGTCAAATGTGGCCGGTAAGAAGCTTGTCTATGGCAACACTGGAACATAAGCCATAGTGGATAAAACTGCTGTCACAGCAGACACAACATGCTCATTGGAAAATTGAGCTTTCCAGAAAATCAACGTTTTTTCCCCCTACTCTGGTGTATGTTAGAGTTTCGTATCAAGGAGTAATTCCTCATACCTGTGCTGGCTGGGCGTATAGGTAGGCCTACTTGAATTTGGGAATTTTTTTTGTAATTTGGTAAATGGCGCGAAATTAGAAAGAAGAAAACAGCTTGAGGCGATGAAGCAGCCTGGAGTGTCTGAGTTTAAATGAACTGTAGCTTTGTTTTAAATAATTCATAGAAAAAGGATGATGATTGGTAGATGGAAGGTACTTAGGACATGTCGATAATTTGGATATATACATGCAAATAACCCAGTGCACTCGTGTTGAATAAGTTATAAGGAAATTGTAATGTCCTTCAAAAGCTTTCATTCATCATTCATCTGTGTTAAATAGTCTTGTGAAGCCTGTAATGTAGCTTCCTTAAAATGAGCTTTACAATTCAAATAACCAAAACACTAGGTGGTGCTATATAAGACAATTTCGAATGGATTCGACAATTTTGTGATTCGATTTGATTCGATATGTCACTCCTCCAGAGAGCCAGCTAGTCTGTTCCTGAATTGCTGAATTTATGCTATATCACATAGCCTAAGCCTACTGAGGGAATGAAATGTTTGTCAACTACTTACCGGTACCCCTGCGTTTGAAACAATCACAGGCTACACTTTTGAGAACTGAATTTTCTATATATAAGTAAATTTCCCTGGGGTCCGGTAATTTTTTGCGTTGGGACCTGAAATTCTCGCTCTCTTTATTTATATGTAACTTATACTGGTATGGAACATTGTGTCTGTATGGAGTGGCTAAATTTGTATACATTTGGCGTCACGCTTCATTGATCCAGCGGTATGATATCAGGCCTTGTAATAAAACACTATTGTGTGCTGTGTGGTATGTCTCCATATCTTGGTAATTTGATATCAATACCCGTTTTTATTATATTAACACACACTTGCTGTGTAGCATCGCTGGAATGTTGCTTGACTATTATATAGGTCACATTTTGAACGGTTGAACTAGTTTGTGGCTATGTAGCACCAAATTTCCTACCCCCTTGGTATATGAGTATGACTGAAAATTGAAGTTCAATTCAGCAAGCTGGTCCCTTGAAAAATCTGTGACTGTAGATTCTTCGTCATCAGCTCCTCTAGTTCTGGGAAAGTACTCAAAATCAATTGTCATTGTGTGTAACAGAAATTCCATTCCTCAGCTTGACGGTGACAGTCGGTTGTCGCCATGATAACGATCTGGGCTATATACCCAAATATCTAACACCAGGCTGAGTTTACTGGAAACTTACTTACGTTAAAGTGAATTGTGGTGACTGCAACACTTTCTGTTGGAAGTAATCGTCCGCCATCAGCTACTGTCGTCACGGCAAAATAAATGCATGCATATTCTCATGAGAGAGAGAGAGAGCAGCTTGTAGGTTTTCCAAGAATTTTAATTTTCTTGGCCTTGCCCAACATTAGTTATCCTCTTGACTGGTTAGAATGAGCATAAAATTTCATAATGTTCCAGCGTTAGCAAACAATTCATGGAAATTTTGATCATTAATCGAGTTTCATTGTGACATCACATGTTAAAGTATTGGATGAGATTTACAACGCGGCCGCATTCACGCACGATACGTGACAACAGTTGAATCATCCCATTCATAAAACTTCACAAACGTTAATAGGCTACAAGGAATAGGGACATTGAATCGAATATTCAGAATCGATTTGAGGACGATTTCAAATCGGGATCTTTAGTGCCACCTAGTGTTGAAAACATTTTTTTTGTTCACAGTAGAATGAACTTGGCATAACTTAGGTGACCAAAAAAGTTCAAGTACAGGGCACAATTGTGAAATGAACAGTTAGGAGGACGTAACGTTCCTCTGTTTTCGAACCCATATCACCCTCATGTGCATTGATTCGATGTTTCAGTTCGATTCGAAAAAAGATTCAATTTGTATATATCTAGAATCACACCCATATATACGCCAACCACACAAGTATTGTAACAGGGTCTATACTCTGTTGGATCAAAATGTACTTGCCTACCATTTCAAGTCCTATAATGCGAAATTAGGTATTGAATTCACTTCCAGAGTAAGGCTTTGCATTATGTATGAGTATCAGAGTATGATATGCAATTTTTGTGTATGGTCGTCAATGATTGGTCGCAGTTAGCTCACAGGATGTCGATATCATTATTTGATGATTGGCTTGTTTCCGCTCGGGTTTGCCAATCATTTACCAGTAACCTATTACAACTGATTTCCATGGACGGCCGATAAGCTACGCCAAATCGAGTGCCATTCCGCCATCCACAATAAATTAGCCTGTACGGGTATCTTGTCGGCCTATTTATGCCATCATAAATACACAACTTGCGTACCGTTACGTTGAAAAGTTGGAACGCCTTGCATTTTGAATAAGTTGATTGATAGCCGTGTGTTGTGTTTGCGGTGACTTTTATGTAGTTGTCGGCTTGCCGCTTCTAAGTCTATTTGCATTCACTGTATGCCCTGCAAATATTCTTGTGAGGGTCCTGCTGGGTCTCTCTCATTTTGCTCGTCAAAAATTTGTGAGGCGATTTACCTCGTGTGTCTGGCTAGGTATTGGCGATGAGCATATTGAATCGAATATTCCGAAAAAAATCGAATCACAAGTAATTCAAAATCCATTTGCAGGCAATTTCTAACTCAGGATCGGTCTATAATGTCACTTAGTGTATGACGACTATTTTGTTTGCGGCTAAATTGACTTTTTGACTAAATTGACTAAATTTGTATGATCTGTGCCAAAAAAACATTTTAAGTGAACAGATATTATTAAAACATTGGACTGGAGTATAGAACAAAAATCCTCCCCTTTGCTTATCAAGTCTAGACATGACCCACAATAGTGCAGAACTGTTTAGATTCAGATTCGATGATTTGGTCTGTTTCAAAAAATGTTTGATCTGTATTCAGGAACGTAAATAATTCAATTTGCCTGTGTCTGCTGGGGTCTCAGAAATCGGCACCCCACTAGCTATCAGAGCGGCTGGCAATACAGCCTACGTTCTGCCATTTCGAAAAAAAACTTTGACTACCAATTGTAGAGCAGAGTAAAAATTTCAGTTCAGTTCAGGAAATTATATAGCGCGATAGGACAATATTGTGTCCGAGCGGTATTGTATTGAAAAGAACTTCGTTACGATACCGGTAGTTGAATTTTGCAGTCCTTGAAATGCTTTTGGTTCCACTATCTTTTTAAAAACTGTCTATAGCAGCCACTGCCTTTTTGCACCCCTGTTTATTGTTGTTGTTGTTTTGAAGTTGGCCTTTTCAAGTACCGGTACTTAGATCATATACGCCCGAACCTCGAACTCGAGACCTCCCGATCAGAAGACTTACAGTCAAACATGATTGTTTTTCTTTTCAGTCTGATGGAACGATGAATCAAATATCTGGACATGGAGACGGTCCTCAACTTCAAAGCCCACTGTCGGATCAAACTATATCTCGTTCTCCATTGCCTTCAATCAACGCTGTCTCTGTACCTTGTAAGTCGACTTCTTTTAAACTTTAGATTTGATGTCACTTTTGTGGTAGAGCCTGCACTGCCTATCAGCCAGGCAATAATCATCCATCAATACAAATATATAAGTCTGCACATTGCAAGATGATTTGCCTAGTACTGTCAAATAAACTCTCTCTCTCCAATACAATATTACTTTTGCACAATAAATTTGTTATATGCCAATTCTGTTATACCATGCTGAGTACTGTCCATGTCCTCCCTCCCTCTTTGGAACCTGTTGTTATTCCAGACCCCAACAATTGTTATATTTTTCAGATTTACCGGTTAGCAAGTCTTGTCCAATTCGATCGATAGACTTGATGACTTCAAATCCGCCTCTTGTTCACCACTCTCCAGTTGCTAGTATACCTTCTCCTCTCACCATCCCAACTGGACCTCTCAACATACCATCTCTACCTCCATCGCCCACGAGGCCGTACATATCGACAGGGAAGCAATGTTATTCACCATCAATGCAAGTTCATCTGCCAGCACAGTATTTAAGACCAGGAAGTCTAAGCCCGTCTCCAAGCCCTACAAGAAGGACTTTTGTGACGTAAGAATATTCATTCTTTTTCACTTGAGTAGACCTAGTCTAGTCGTGGGCAAACTGCAGCCTACTAGTAGACTATATCCCAAATTAATGCAGCTCTGTCTTTCACTTGCACAGACATATTATATGAACTTGAACACCTCAAATGTTTTGATCTGGCCTGGTGATACTGCAAAAATTACACAATCTCTCTCTCTCCCTTATATTTTTAAGGAAGGCTCTTGATTAAAAACACGAATGTAGGGGCACTCACTGTTCTAAGTGCGGGGTTACCAATACAACACAAGTAATGTTTTGATTGGTGGTAGATCTTGGTCATGACATAAGTTGTACTTGATAGCTCTTGAGGCTCAAAAAGTGTGTCCCCCCCTGCGCTCTGAACTAGACCTATTAAAGTTTTTGAGCTCAGTTTAAACTATATGGCATTGGCATTTATCTAAAATAGTTCTCATTTTGAGCTCTTCAAAATTCCTTTTTCATTGAGAGCTTACACGTGCGATTTGTCTTGTAGATAGAATAACTTTGCCATTCTATTGAAATTATCTTGTGATCGGATTAGACAGCACATTCTTTTTAGAATTTATGTGAAATATTAGACAACTCGTCTACGAGTAGCATATTTTTTAGGTATATACTTACTAATTCAACAAAAATTTATGCCAGGAAATGCAGGAATATTCTCTTGCGGTGAAAATATGATGAAGGCTTGATCAAGAATATGACTATGTTCAATTCCCTCACTCACGCGACATACGCACCCAACGTATCATGTTCAATTCGAAGTCCATTGTTGTGTTTTTGCTGCATTTACACAGATTTGCACGACACACACACACATCATATCGTGTCCTCATATCTAGCGGATCTCGGTTGCTGATCTGAATCGCTAATCGCCGATTAAATACACTCAGTTGATTACTATCTTTAAAATAGTAATAAATATAATAAGTCACCACAGATTTAACGTCTAGTCCAGTTTATTAGAATATGATTTCCAAGCTTTCGGAGCTCTGCTCGTTCGTCTGGTGAAGAATGAATGAAGTCATTCTTTAAAATGTCACTTTTTGAATATTTTTTATTAGACTGTCTTCTTAGATTGTCAAATAGATGTCTCTGTGTCTACAGGAGACGGAGAAGTCAAAGTCCGTGTGTGTTGAAGCCTAGTGCACTCGGTACAATTAAGCGAAAATGTAAGTGAATTTGGTTTGCATCTTCTTTCGTATGGCTTTCTCCAATTTATCATTCGGCCCCGAAAATCAATATCAGTTGATCTGTAATCAAAGATGTCGGGTATATTTCAATCTTTGTTTATCCATTACAATGATAGGAACGATTTTTCGCAGGTGATTCAGATTCTGAAGGAGGTTCCTCACCGAAGCGTATGTTTATTCCTGCAACTCAACAAAACCAACTCACCGTAAATTCAACTATTGGAGAAACTTACCCTTCCTATCCAACCGTCACACCTAGCTTCACAAGGAGTTCTATATATAGATCGCACAGGTAGAATATTTGACTTGGTCTCGTTATTTATATTTCATATGCTCTCTGCCCCCATCTTGTACTTTATATTCACGACTTTCTCAACTGGGGAGGGTTTGAACATAGATCAACGATCTGAGCCTATAAACAGGAAATATCAGCATAGCTGGCATTCTCCATGACCTTAGTAATAGTTGGAAGCGCTATGAATTTGAATTGAAGAATATGCTATAGTGGAGGTGATGGGGTGTTTGGTCGTGCTTAAGGCTGGGCGTTAAATCTGTAGTGAATCTTCTTTATGATAATAAATTCAAAGGAACAAAGTAAATGAACTTTATTTTTTCAGCCTCTCGTCAAGCTCTATTGACAGTGTGACTGACATCAACGTATCACCCAGTCCACCCCAGTCTGGGGTTAACATGGGATTTCTCTCAGCACATCCTCTTAGCATTTCTACTCAACTTCGCGACGGCAACACTGTGTCGTCTTTCCAGTCTCCGCTTCATCCATTTTCCAACACCGTTGTCACTCAAGAGTTGAGATGTTCATCACCTGCTAGCTCAACTTGCTCCTCTTCGTCACTCGAAGGATTAAAAGATCTTCCACCGTTTGCTCAAAGCCACCTAGTGACACAGTCAACGACTTTTCATCCACTAGTGAAACCGCAAATTAAGGTAATAAATTATTACACTATATTCGAAAAATGTAGTGTGGAGCAGACGAACATCCAAGCTTCGTATATTGCGAATTTCATTCAGAAACTTTCGGAGCTCCCGAAGGTGTAAATCCCAAGCTTGTGAATGTGTCTGTCACTCTTAGCACGCACCTCTTTGTAGCAGCACCTTGTAGCATGATCTGACTACACAGATCAATCAGGTGTCACTCATTCACTGTTTTGAATAGAAATTCACACAGAAACTTTCAATGGTCGCTTCAAACTGTTGTTGAAAATATCATTTCTCTTTGCTACAGGGCATACAAACATCGGATTCATCACGAAACGTTTCATCAACCAATCTCACATCATGACATATAAAAAAGCACATCTAGGTGAGCTGGAACTCATTTCTTATGATATGCTGAGGTCGTACTCTGTGTATCTGTTCCGCACCATGCCATAGATCCTATCCTGGCTAGGCCTACTCCACACATTTTTTTGACCTATTTTTCTTTGGCAGAGTCGCCAGACAGACTTGGTTTAGAAGGTCTCAGTGACCCAGAATCAGTGGCATGGTCACAACATTGAAAAGCTGTCGCGACTCCTCTCACATCCAGATCCTTTCCTTCCAGATCCTACAATCTTTTCCACCAATATAACTCTGCCACAGGAAGGAAATCGTTTGAAGATGGCTAACGCATCGTACATGTTGAAATTGAACTGTGGCTTCGCACTAGTACTAGCACTAGCAGTGCTGGATACTCCAGCACTCAGTAAAGCAAAAAAAACTTTCCGATCAAAGAAAACTAAATTTGGTTAAAGTTGATGTTAACCAGAGATGAGCAAGTCGAATCAAATCACAAATCGATCCAAATCAATTTGAAGGCATTTCAAATCATGCTCTTTGTCGCCACCTAGTGTTGTCAACTTATTTGTTAGGCAACTAAACAGACTAACTTCTGTGATCTGTGACAAAAAGCTGTTCAAAATCAAGTGGGCTCATTGTGAAATGATTAGCATACTGGAGAAAAAAGTTCCTCCATGGGCTTAGCTGTATATACTGTTGTTTACCTCAGTAGGGTAACAATTATAGACGTCGTGATTCAATGATTTGGCTTAATATTGCAAAAATGTTCAATTTGTGTTGGGATGGCAAAGAAGATTCACCACACATTTAACGTCTAGCCTTGGTTTATTGAGAATTATAAAATTCACAAGCTTTCGGAGCTCTGCTCCTTTATCAGGTGACCATCATTCATCTATTGATCGTTTCCAGTATATTCATCAATTCTTCTTAGGAAACCCAAACGGTTCGATTTGCCCATCTCTGGTGTTGGATCAATCAATGAAATTGTGAATTTGTGGATTAAGTTTTGTTTAAGTTTATTTTTGGCCGCGCTCGCACAATTTTTGTGTTTGTTTGTGAGTGACAGCTCTCTGTTGTTATTAATACAAATCAGTGTTTTATGTGAATGCGCTTTTTCTATGTTTACTGCTTCAAATGTTTGGTTGGTACTTTACGAAAACGAGACGCCGCAGCACTGGCAGCAGTACAAGACTATCGCAACAAGATTCCACAAATTTAACGTCTAGCCTTGGTTTACTGGTAATTATATCATTTCTATGATTTCTTCACCTGATGAATGCGCGGAGCTCCGAAAGCTTGAAAGCTTCTCGATAAATCAAGTCGGGACATTACATTTGTGGTGAATCTTCTTCACGATGTCTATTGATCGTCCGACATCGGCTCCACTATATTCTCCGTTACTAGGAATTTGTCACCAACCTTTAGCGCGATCTGCTTTCTGAATGACTCGATGCCATCGTAAGCTAGCTCTTAGCAAACCTACTGTAGAGTATTGTGGATAGGTGCCACGTCACGGCTGATTTCCAAACTATTCAAAGACCTTTATCACGAAAAGATTGCGGCTCTGTTCTATGATGAACGAGTTCTTCTAAATCACACTGGCGCGAACGATCGCATTTGCTCTATCATGGCCTACTAAAATATTTTTAGTATATATATTTCAGTAGGCCATGGCTCTATCTACTCGCAATGTTGTTGGCTCATTTGTTTGGTAGCTTCAAAATATCGGCTTTGAAGCAAAATCTTACTGAATTTTTTAAAATTTTAGATGGGTTACTTTTGATTTGCGTTTGTCAACGGGTTTCTCCGTTTTGAAATGGTTGTAGGCGCGACGTTGGAATGCTAAACCAACGTTGCAGTACAGTTCAATATTGTACATGCGAAATTTTATCAGCTTACGGTACCAGTTATATCCGTGTAATCAGAGAGAGAGAGAGAGAGATTTCAGGAGTAAAAACTTCCGTGACGGGATGTCTAATGATGACAGCTACAACCAGCAGCGCAGAGATATTTGAAATCTCAGCGGGCTACGTGATATCCCGCTATGGAGCTAGGTCTGTATTTTTGAAGTGCTGTGCCGCAATATAGATCCATGTTTGGGCGTGCCGTGACAACATTTGCCAGCGGTGCTTATACTGAAGCCATCAGCCGAGTTGTGTACGTCTCTATATTGTACCGGTAGGTGGCAGCAGCCGAGTTGTGTAGGTCTTTATGCCGTACCGGTAGGTGACAGCAGCAAGTAATAGCATAAGAGCTCTGTGGTTCTAAAAAAAACGACCGATAGACGTTGCGATCCAATCCTTTTCTCAATTCATACAAGAGCTGGCATAAAATATATTAGACGATGAAAGCAGCTATGAAGTCAGGGATATCTAGACAGATATCCTGTACAACGTATATAGGCCTACACCGCATCAATAACCAAGTCAACTCGGGTGCGATCGACCAAAACGCAGCGGCTCCCAGCGAAACCGCGGCGTCGCTCGAAAGGACACAACTTATATACTGCCCTCGCTTGTAATCAATGATTGATGCGGCGGTGCGGTAGGACCTAGTTGAACCGGCGGTACCAGGACAATAAAACGCTTATGCGTACCAGTAATCATCAGTCTCTATGTCTATTGCAATACATTTTTGGATCGGTTGCGCGTAGGAGTGTTTACAACCGTCGATTACGAAATCGCAATAAAGCATGCGTCAATAGCCTATATCTCGCAGTAAATTTTCGTGCAAACATTACGTCTTGAGCTACCAGATTTTATCAGACGAGCGGAGGTATCAATGCTATCAGTGAGCGGGTTTGAGATAATGTGTGCCGTAGACTCGGTGAATATAACCTCCCGCAGTGTAGTCAACGAGATTTGATATATAAGGTGGCGCCGAGTTCCGAGTGGGTTCATATTATTACACACAGCGAGTGTCCTAACTTTTAGAAGATAGAATCAAGAAGGCATTGCGCTGTTACGGATTTTCCTTTAGGCTATAGGTAGGCTGAAGCGTGGGGGCCTCGGCATTTAATGTATGTGGTTTAGGCCTACAGCGCTGGAAAAAAAACTTTATTGTAGATTCTGAATTTCTAAGTATCGAGTAGTAAGGATATGGTTCGGTAGCCTCTACATTCTACACACAGGTCTTCGTCTGATAACGCGAAGTTAGTGTAACGGAACCAGGGATATCTAGACTGTCTAAATATCCCTGAACGGAACTTTACCGTTACGTATCAATGTATAAAGTTAGCTTGCATGTAAATCTCACCTCGGCAATCGAAGTCACATCATGTTACAGTTGCCTCGGTCATACAGAACCTCCTTATAGACAGAAATAAGGGTCTTGCAGTAAGCTACATTCTGGCGCCACACATTTAAATAAAATTCATAGATAGTTCGTGGTGGGCCTACTCGAAGTACGTTTCATGGTTACGAAGTTACGCGGCGCGTCATTAGATAGAGAGTATACTATTAATAGATACATGTATTCGAAATTTTAGCAACAGTTCTAGCTGTAAGCCTTTTGGAATTGCGAAAGTCACACAGAATCTATCATTCTTGTCAATATTTGCATATGATAGTCGATAGCTCACGGAGATTATAAGTTCGGACTGTGTGGATACTTCTCCACTTCGATAACTGATAAGAAATGTGAACAACTCTAAAGAGATCATATAGCCTATACACGATTTTGACACTATCAAAAATTACTGAGCGAGATCGGTATGTATTAATCAATCCATCTTCACCTGCTGAAGAAGCGAAGTAGTCTTGAAAACCTGTGAATACTATTCTCAATAAACTGAGCCTGGACATTAAATCTCTTGTTCGTTGTTTTTAATTGATGGCGTTTTCAACTTCTTAGGTCCGGTATAGGCCTGCGGCTGCTCAATGATTTAAGCAACATTGATATTTCTGGTTTGGAGGCTACATCGTTTCATCTGCACCTGATGAAGGAGCGGAGCTGTCTAAATGCTACACTCAATAATTTAAGTCCGGACATTAAATGTGTTGTTATTATTGTTTATAATTGATTGCGTTTTTTAAGCAACGTTGATATTTCTGGTTTAGCCCGGATCGCTATCAAAACCAAAATCGTCCGCACTCCCCCGATACTGACTGCTATAGCCCCGTAACAGACGGTAGCTATTTATCTAGATAGGAGGTAGGAGGAAGCGTATTACCTCGCAGCCACACAAGAGTTCCCCTTTTGGCTAATTAGACAGCGACTGAAGAGCAACTCGGTGCTGTTTGCCAGCTACGTGTACAGCGAAACAACTCATTCTCAATATTATTTAATCTCTATTTACATGAGGGGTGGGTTCGTCTGACTGGAGAGTTATGACATAGAATTCATTAGTGATTTATAAAATTCTACCAGATCTTGTTGTGTTCCGTATTTCTTGATATATGAGCTTGGTTTCTCGCAGCAGCAGTTTCTACTGAGTCATGTCAACCGTTTATTACTGTGTGCACTGACCTCACCCACATTAAAAACTAGATGTGAAGATGGTGCTCACAACAAGAGCCTGGTTCGATGAATAAGCGTTGCGTTGGAGCTCGGACTTACGATACTGTAAAAATTTTCTGTTTTTATAACCCAGTACGTACGTTTGTAACTTAACTCACAAAAGGTTTTCTTATAACAAGGAAAGTTGCCTGCCTTTTAAGCGGGGCAGTAACCTATATGGTTGAGGACGTTGACGGCAACTTTGGAATCAATCTCAATTTTATCTTCTATCCTGTCTATACATCTGGTGAGACAGCTACGGTGAACAGACATTTCTATACAGGCTATATAACAGCACTTAGGATAGTTATGAAGCCATTTTTTGCTTTATTTTTGCTGCTTCCATGCGTTAATGCAATCGAAAGAGTCTACTACATTGGAATTGTTGAAGAAATCTGGAATTATGCGCCTTCGGGATTGAACCTTATCACAGGAGTCCCGCTTAAGGATGACCCGTAAGTAATCCTAATTTGACTCTTAGCTTTATGCATGATGTGAAGAGCCCGATTTTACATTATTTTAGTAAGACTGAAGCCTCAGGGTGCAATAGTAATAGGTTTCTGGCTCTAAATGCGCAGGATTGTGGTTGTTATAGTGGTTTTTGTTGAAAATCGTCAGGCGTGCTGTAGCTTAACATTGGCTTGCTGTACATGACTTAACAGTTGAAAACCCCAACAATTCAAAACAACAAAAACTGATCGCCTCTAAGTGAACCTGCCTGCTTCATTCCCGTTTGGTATTTTCTAGAGACGGGAGCGTATTTTACCAGAACGCCACCAACAGAATTGGAAGTCGTTACAAGAAAGCTTTGTATTATCAATATGAAGACGATACATTCACGAAAAAGATGGAAAAAGATCCAAAATTAGGATTCCTTGGTCCTACTATAGCAGGCGAGGTTCGTCAAATTTTAAACTAAAAAAAGAATATATAGTGGAGCCGACAGTGGACGATCAATTGATATCGCGAAGAAGATGCACCGCAGATTATACTTCTAGTGACTAGATAGACTTTTAGGCTATGTAGCAACTTTGGAAAAATAGTGGGGCCGATGGCGGACGATTCAAATAATAGTAGATATAGTAAGTCACCGTAGACTTAACGTCCTGTCAAGTTTATTGGAATATAATTCACAAGATTTCAGAAATATACCCTACTATAGTAATATATTGAATAAGTCACCACAGATTCAACGTCCAGTCCAGTTTACTGGTATATAATTCGGATCTTGGTCTCCTTCATCAGATGAAGATGAAATGTGTATTACTATACTAACTCGTAACCACTACTATTTAGGTCGGTGACGTCATCACAATTCACGCAAAAAATTTTGCTTCGCAAAATTTTTCGTTGCATCCTCACGGAGTTCAGTACTTGAAGGACAGCGAAGGTGCGGTATACATTGATGGGTCGCCGGATGAAGACAAGTATATCGCACCAAACCAGATGCACACATACACATGGAATATGCATGCCGAGTAAGGTAGCTGGGTTCTCTAGATTAAAACGCGAGAGAGAGAGAGGAGAGAGAGAGAGAGGAGAGAGAGAGAGAGGAGAGAGAGAGAGAGAGAGAGAGCCGTCCTTTTCAACCACTACGTCAGCAAACTAGGAGCGTTTATTGAACTACGGCTAAGACAAATGCGGGACAGGCTCGAAAAGCAATCCACGGACGTATGCAATGCCAGCGGTAGCAGCGGTTCATTAGTAATGATCCATTCTCCGAATAATCAGAAATCATGTTTAGTGAACGACGAGATTGTTTTTCGGTGTTAAAGTGAACCGTCACTCGTATTTACGCTGGCGCCGGTCGCTCGATGGTTGCCAAAGTTCTGACATCAAAATGCAAATTCCTACTCCTGTTAACGTTTTGCGATCACGTGACTTAAAACTAACGTTCTCATACCACCGATGACATAGTACAGTATTTCGTCTAATAGTCGATATAGTCAGAACAGTCAGAATAATACATGACGTCATCGGTGGTATAGTCGATATAGTCGGAATAGTCGGTGAGCACAGTCGGCTCAGTTAGTGAATGTCTCATACATTTTTCAGGTACGGACCAACTGACTATGACCCTGACTGTTCAACGTATATGTATCATTCTCACGTCAACACAATCAGGGACACCTACAGTGGACTACTCGCTGGAATGCTCGTATGCCGAAAGGGTAAGAAACAGGATAACGCGTCAGAAAGAGAGAGAGAGAGAGATACACATAGTATATACACAGAGAGAGAGGCACATAGTAGAGAGAGAGAGAGAGGGAGAGAGAGACATAATTATAGTATATATTTAGAGTCTAGACTCATATAGTAGTACGCTCACAGTGAGGTGATTCCATCTTCACCTGATGAAGGAGCGGAGCTCCGAAAAACTTGTGAAATATATTCCAATAAACTGGACTGGACGTTGAATCTGTGGTGACCCACTAAATCTATTACTATCAAGATTAAGGCCATAAACTGGAAGTTACAGCAACCCTATACATGGCTTCATCAATTCATTTCAATCAACAGTGAACTTGATCACGTGATCTTGATTCAAAATTTCTAATTTTCAGGTACTTTACGAAATGATGGGGCGCGACGTGACGTGGATAGGAATTTTATATTAAGCTTTTATGTTGTTGATGAAAATTTTAGCTGGTATATTGGTGAAAATATCAAAGTGAGTTGAAATTATTGTTGTTGTTGATGTTTTCAATCATGGCCTAATGTAGTAGGCCATGTTTCAATTTATAGCGCTTTCAACTCTACTTACGTCATGTACTCCAGGTCAATACTTCCGGTACATGCGTCAATAATTCCAGTTTATAGCCTGGTACAGTATCACAACTACAATTCTAGACTTTCCCGACATTGATTGCCAAGCATAGAAGGAACGGGTACCAGTTTTAAAGTTTTTATTTTGACTTAGTCGGGAATCGAACCCGAACAGCCGAGCCACTCGGCGAACCTGCTTAAGTTGTTGCATGAGGGCCGCTTGAGGGTCGGAAGTACGTCAGTGGCAACAGATCTTTGGCCTTGTTCACACTGAGCGTAAATCTTTGTCCAATCAGTGCGGCGTTAAGTCGAGTGGCTATCGTTTTTACATTTGAGCGGTTAGTTCGATGAGTGTAAAAGTTTGACGTGCCAACGTCCTAAAGTCCCCACGTTTACATGCCGATAAGCTGCGGTTACTGATTAACGTTTCTGTGGTGCGATGCGGTTTGGGTTAAAACCACCGACCAACTAACAGAGAGGTAGGCAGCCATATCACTGCACCTTCAGGAAGCCATTTTTTTAAAAATTATTAATCCTAATTAAATATCTTTCTTTTCTTGCAGCTGTTTGTCACTGACCCGGTCGATCCAGAAGATCCTGACTTCCAAGAGAGTAATACGATGCATTCTATCAACGGGCTTGGATATGGTAATCTGCAAGGTCTGGTTGCTTGTGAAGGAGAGAAGATTGGATGGAATGTGTTTGGATTCGGGAACGAAGTTGACATCCATTCTGTACGGTTCGAGAAACAAACGGTATGGACAAAACATTTACCTTGCGATGGTAGACGTATATGAATCACTATATTGCAAGTATACCAAGGCCGTTATAGTTTCTCGGTATCTCTTGAAAGCAGAGAGCCATCATTTTGAAGTCTTTGGTTTTATGCGGTGGGAAATCGAACCCGTGAGTCGGGACCTTCCGAACAAGCTGTCCTATCTTGTACTACTGCAATCCTTTTTTGCAGGTCAACGTTTCAAACCATCGGCAAGACACGATCAATTTATTTGCGGCTGTCTTTAAGTCTGTAACGATGATCGCAGCAAATCCCGGAGTATCTTTGATATCTTGCATGGTCAACGATCATTACTCAGGTACGGTATTATACTGTAAATATACATCAATTGATAACGTAGAACTTAGGGATCGACTGATTTATCGCCTTGCTGATTATCGAGGCCGATAGTTGTGTTGTTACGATTATCGGTATCGGAAGTTAGTCAAGTAAGGAAGTCAATATTGGATGTCGGCTTCAATAATCAGAAGATAATCGGCCCGCAGACACACCAGACTACCACGTCTGCCTAAGGAAATGAATTATTAGGGCAATTGCTGGCAATCCCTGTTTTTTTTGCAGCTGGTATGTACACTTCGTTGAATGTGAGTTCAACTTGCGGTTCGTCGGTTGCTACTGGCGATATGACATCTGTCAAGAATTTTTTCATTGCGATTGAAGAGCAAAGTTGGAACTACGGACCATCAGGAACCAATATGATGACGGGGGAGTCTTTGACAGCGGCTGGAACGTAAGTACCTGCAGTTTTGTTTTGTTTATTTTATATTTTTATTTGGAATTTATGGCGTTTTTCACCTACTAGGTCATGTACGCCAGGTCGATGCTCACGGTATACGTGTCAGTACTTCCGGTTTATAGCCCGGATCACAAATCTAATCACGGCTCTCCGCACTTCCGCAATACCGACTTGCCAAGTAGGATCACTATCACAACCACAACCCTCCGCACTCCGCCGATAGCCTACTTGCTGACAAGTAGAGATTAGAGAGTAACGGATACCGTCGATACCGGTAATAAACAGCAGGGAGCTTCGGATGTCATTTTTAACGTGTATTCTAACGCACGGTGTCATAGCAATGGTACCAGCTGGGACTGCTTTAAATCAAGTCACAGCCGATACTCGCCCTTTGACTTGCCGAGACGTGAGATCAAATCTGCAGTAAATCATTCCGAAGTATTTGACATCCCTTAAATGTTTCAAGTTTATGGCATTATAGACGTTAGTCTGTGAAAAGGTCTTTGCTTGCCAATAAAATTATTTCACCGTAAAGAGCGATCCTTCTGTGTACCAAACTTATAGTCTGTTTACTTTCTTTGCGTGTCGTAAAAGCCAGGGATGTGAAGGCGGTTATGTTTCAATCGCCTCTGCTTCCACGTCAACCGCCTCCACGTCTACCGCTTCTTCTTCCGTCGATGAGCAAGATGTCACTTTTGCGTGTCTGACTGATTGCGTCGGCGTGGATCAGACCAATAACGCTTCCGCATTCGGTGGAAAGTATATCCCAGTCACCGTAAACGTTAGTAATGTACGTAGAAAGGGACACACTCACAATTCACCTGAAGATCGTTGAAATTTCACAATATTTGTTTGTAAATGAATCCAATACCACTCCACTCATAAGATTTACGATAGAAAAAACTCTTTTCTAGCTTTGCCGTCTCTGCCTAAGAACTAAACCCTAGACAAAAATACGTTTAATATTTCTATTTTTCAGCGATTCAAGTACCTTTTTTACTCAAGGAGAAGCTAGAATTGGTGGAATCTACAAGAAAGCCCGGTTCGTTGGCTATGACGATCCATCATTTGAATCGGTGTCAGCAACGAGAAATGTTGAAGGAATACTTGGCCCGCTCATTGCTGTCGAGATTGGTGACGTCATCTATGTGACAATAAAGAATAACGCCACAATCGTAAGTTTAAGTCGTGCGCTATTTTGGTTATTGTAAAATAACTAACTTTGTATCTGACTTATTCTCAGCCTTATAATATTGAGCCTCATGGCCTACAAGTATCCGATACGGCTGCGGTTCAACCTGGCGATACAAATACTTTTACATGGTAAGTATGGGTCCGTATAGAGACGTGGGTTCGAATCCCACTTCTGGCATCAAGCGCCAAGGCCCAAGTCTAAACACTACAAAGCGTTTCGTCATTTGCAGGACAGCTCCCGATTTTGTGTCACCAACAAGCAAAGACCCGGACTGCATTCCGTACCTCTACACGTCCACTGTTGATCCCGTCAAAGACACAAATTCAGGACTAGTCGGTCCTATTCTGCTATGCAAAAGAGGTACTTTAAAATTTTTGGTCACATTTTTACTCACGGTATGAAGTACTTGGTAGGAAGGTTTCTCTCGGTCGCTATACCAATACTGCAACCATCCACGCCAATAAAATCAACTGCCTCTCTCTCTCTCGATGCTTTGCATTTTTTCTCTCTCTCTCTTTCTCTCCCTCAGGGACATTGGAAAAGGCACGAAATCGTAACGCATACAACCTACTGTTCACTGTTTGGGATGAAAACCAAAGTCATTACTTGGCTGAGAATATTGCAACGTACGCGACCGCTTCAACCGGCCTTATTGACACTGATGATGAAGATTTCAAAGAATCTAATCTAATGCACAGTAAGATTGATTCAAAGCTTGAATCGACTCAGAACGGGGGTAGCATATGTCTCATAAAGACTAAGTTAAAATATTGAGTTTACACGTCACATATGTACCTTCGTCGTACGCTTATAGCCGGCTAAACGTTGACCAAATTAGCTTAAGCTAAGGTGCAGCAGTGTAAGAATGATTCAAAGTATGATAAATCGACTCAGAACAGGGATATAGCATATGTCTCATAAAGGCCGAGTTGTAGGCCTACTATTCAGCTTACTCGTCATGCGTGAAGGTGCAAATTCGCTCAAATTTGTCGGCTACTATTCCACCGGTAATGACTGTGCTTATCCCTCAATCAAACTCGTGGTATCTTTCTACTTTCGACCTGTATGTTAAATTTAAAGTCATCTAGAATTCTAGATGTTGGCCGAATTCGCGAAAACGTAAGAAGTATTCACCATTCAGCTTACGCGTCGCCTATGCGCGAACTCGGGCGAGTTTGGCACAGATTCATCGGTATTATACTGGTATGTGTACGTTAACGTCTCGATATAACGCCATCAGGGGATCTCCATAACTTCCACCCATAACTTGTTGGCCAACCTTTCATCCTGTTAAGTGTTCTTCAAATCGTTACCATGCTAAAATATACTGGTTCACTTACAGGCATCAACGGGTTAATGTACGGCAACTTGGAAGATATCTCACTTTGCGTCGGACAGGAAACAGATTTCCACGTCATCGGACTCGGCACTGAAGTTGACATGCATTCAATGTTCGCATCTGGAGTTAACATCAGAGTAAGGCGAGTACAGTCTATCTCTCTCATGCCACGATTCCGAATGGTGACGCCAGAGAGCCGGGTTTGTTAGCTGACTTGTTTGACGCAATCTCATCGGGAAATACCTGGTTTTCTCACTGAGTAGAGTCGAAGTCTTTATAATTTGCATCCGTTCTCCCACTACTGTGGTTGTGACAGTGGTCCAGGCTAAACCGGATAGTCCGGAAGTGTCAATATTGCGCAAAGCATTAACCTAGAGCACATGACCAGAGCAGTTGGAAACGTTAGAAGTGACAAAAAAAAACAAGCGGTTCAGATAATGACCTTTGTAGCTGACTTCACACTTCACGAGTTGGGTACAGGCAAGGGTAACTTTTTCTCTCAATTTTTCAGAAATGAAAATCGCCAAGTCGCCAGCGTATTCCCACACAGTACTACAACCACAACTGTTCTTCCGACATCGCCTGGAAGCGGCGAGATCAAATGCGTTGTGGTTGACCATCTGTCTGGAGGAATGCTTACGTCATATACGGTAATCAGCAGGCCCTTTCCTACCTTCTTTCGACCATGTGGGTAGGTGACCACAGAGGTTCGAACCTCTCGTGAAAATTGGCATTTTTGCACTTTTATTTTAATACCAGGTGCCATTCCTGTGGCTCTCTCTCTTTCTCCTAACTTGATGCCAGTCACTGGGGGGAAATTGTCGGCATGCAGTAGCGTGTCTATATTCCAAATTCATATTTGTGACGAAATGTAGGTGTAGCCGATAACTGTCGTATCTGTCGCCTCCCGACAGAGAAGGGCCTTCGAAAGAGACAGAACTTACTGTAGTTAGGGCGTTAAATTTGTACTGATGCTACAAATGACATGTCCCGCTATCTGTCCGACCTGCGGCGTAGTGTTCATTCTATCTGTATATTCTTCGCCGGAAGGTGACGCCAGATTGCGGTGACGTAACGCAAGATGTGTCAGGAGTTACTAGGGAATATTTCATCAGCGTTGAGGAAGAAATTTGGGATTATGTCCAAGGTTCTCAAGTTGATGTCTTTGGAAATTCTCTCAGCGATCCAGACACAACAGGCTACACTTTTGTACATCAGGAAACTGGCCTGTTCATTGGTAAGTGTTTGTGCTGACTAGATCTACACATGAGAGAGAGAGGGAGAGAAGAGTGAGAGAAAGATATTTGGAAATTGGCCTGTTCATTGATAAGTGTTTGTGCTACCTAGGCCTACTCATTACAGACAGAGAGAGAGCGGGTGAGAGTGAAAGTTACCGACTGAGCAAGAGAGGGGAGAGAGAAAGAACGCGTGTGAGATAGAGACGGCGTGGATTTCTTCGACTGACTAATGGTGTAACACTATACTCCAGCCATATATGCATGCATACCTGTGCCCAGCTTGCGGACGGCCCACTGACGATGTGAGCGTACTTATATAGTCTGCGAACGTACAGCATTATGGTTAATTGATATTGGGTTTGAACTTATCTGGCCGCATGAGCGGGTCCCGAATTCTTATTAAATAGACCTGTAAGGTCATCCGGTCTCGCAGTCAAATAAAATGCAATTCAATCCTATATTCTGCCAACCTGCAACCAACCGGAATGATCTCAATGGTAAAGAAGGTTACTTACAAGCAAAATGCTCTTAATAGGCAGCAAGTATAAGAAAGCCATTTATCATCAATACGAAAGCAGCGACTTTACAACAAAGGTCACGAAAAACCAGAACTTAGGAGTGATGGGCCCTGTGATTGGTGGAGAAGCTGGTGATACCATCAGGGTAAGTGTAGTAGGAATCCGAATAGGCAGATTTCGTCCACTAGATATCATAGAGAGAGCGTCACAACAGTCAAATTGGTCTGCAACTTTCAGGTCACATTTCATAACATGGCGAGTCGGAATTATTCGATCAAGCCTTGGGGAGCAAAAGATAAAAATGATCCTTTCAACATCGACACGACAGGAATATCACCTGGAGCGCAAAAGATATTTGAATGGACCGTGAGTGGTTTTATGGTGTTGGTGTAATGGTCTGATCTTTTCGATAACTCGGGGCTCCAAGGTTTACGCGGCCTTGGTTGGTGTCATATCGATATTGTATTGTATATTCATTCATCAGCCGAGCGGCTCACACATTTCAGCCCAAGAGTGGTAGACAAACAGAAAACAATCACAAAGGTCAGTAAGAAGGAGATGGGCCGAGTGCGGTCACTAATACCCCCCATAATAAAATTCGTCTGGTCTGAAGGAAAAATTCGGATTTTAAAGGTTGGGAGAGTCAGGTACTCATCAGGAGTCACATCGCAAAACGTTATTCTAGTTCAGCTAGTTGGTTGAGAGCCTGGAGCTCGCCTGTGAGGTTGGTATTTCGAATTTTCGATGCCGACCTTCAACGATAAACATAAGATCTCCTTTATTATGGGTTTCTTCGGACCAGAGGTCAGGGAGGCCACACAGCAACCACTGGGTGGTAGTCTCATCCTCAGCCTAAGATACGTTGTTCGCAGACGCCATACTCCGTTATAATAGAGATAATGTCATTAATGTGGCGGGTTGGTGCAACATGACAATGTCTGCCACTTGTAGATTCCATTGACCTTGACCTTCAAGATATCATGAGTTCATGGCCTTTCTTTGGCTAGGTTCCAGATAGCGCTGTTCCTCCTGACGGGCAGCCTGGCTGTAATGCATGGATTTACCAATCCAATGTTGACGAAATTAAGGATGCCTATTCGGGATTACTAGGACCTCTGCTGCTATGCCGGACTGGTAAGATGTTTTCAACTCTCGCCCAGACTTGAGTAATACACGCGATGTCAATGCTTGTAAGCCTAGGCGTGCCAATACACCTGGTTGTCCTTTAGATACCCGACCCACCAACCCAACGCTCTCCCACCCCCATGCAGACCGCAAAGAATAGATGGCAAAGATACCAATTTAATAAATCTCTAGTTTGACTGAAACTATTGACACGCGTAGGCCTACGTGACCTTGGTTGTTGAAAATGCCGTAAATTCAGAACAACAACACCAACCTTTTTGATTATTTTAACAGGTTCGTTCGATGGCGTGAACGGCACGGATTCATATCAGGAAGATTTCTATCTTTTATTTTTGGTTTTTGATGAAAACCAGAGTCATTATCTTGATGATAATATTAGAATATTCGCCGGAACTGACGCAGGAAGTTTTGATAAAGAGAATGAAAAATTTCATGAGAGCAATCTGCTGCACGGTAGGTTTGGAGTTTGGTTGTTGTACAGGAAGTTTAATCAAGCAGTTTATGACGGTTACGGTACGTCTGCTTGCTTGGTTTGAAGCTGGTCCGCTGGTCACATAGGCCAGGAATCGAAAGGGTCAGCCTACCTAGCCTACAGTAGATGTGAAATCCGAAACTGGTCACGATAGTAGAATATTTACTCTCATATCTGTCGCAGGCATCAACGGAGTGATATATGGACTACGTGGCCTTAACACGACACGTAATGATGAAGTATTGTGGCATCTTATTGGCTACGGAAACGAGGTTGATATCCACACTGTTCATTTTCACGCTCACGCGTTCACTTACATGTAAGTACATTTCAAGTTGTCCTCGTTTGGACATACTGTACTTCTGTTGGACCCGGAGCCAATATGATATTGTGTCTTTCATGCCGGCACCGCTCTGTTTACGAGCTAAAATATAGCAGAGAAAAGGAGAGAGAGAGAGAAAAAGTGGTAGGGGGACAGAGAGAGAGAATGAGAGGGAGAAAGAGTTATGGAGAGAATGAAGGGGAACGAGAGAGAAAGGAAGAGAGAGAAAGAAGTAGAGAGGAAAGAAAGGGAGGAAATAAGAGAAAATGAGAGAGAAATAGAAAAAGAGAGCTAGTAAATCAAATGTCAACAGATGACGAGGTGTCACCTTTGTAATCCTTTATTTAGATCTGACGTCACTACATTTGATGATGTATTCAAACTTTTTCCTGGCAAAATCGGAACTGTGCATATGCGCACTACAGAGCTAGGAACGTGGCTGATGCATTGTCACGTTGACGATCACATAGAAGCTGGCATGGTGACAACCTTCAACGTCGCCTCGCAGACGGGCAGCGCGCAGAGTATTAGAAGGGAAGCCTGGCAGATAGCACTAATAGTTATAATCTCCAAGACACTCATCTCTGTAGTTAGCAAGTAGAACCCAACATCGGGTTTGCGTTCTTTACGATACGTCCGCCCTCGACTCCACTGTATCTTTATATCTGTGATAATTTAACCGGATTTCATCGGATTCGGGTCTGGAAATCCGGTTTTGCATATCTTTAATGCTAATCTTACGTTATCAATTCAAGTTCAACTTGCGCCAAAGTGCAAATATGTTGTTATTACCGCATTAGATAGTACGCTAATCTAAATCAGTGAAAATCTAACCGGATTTCACCAGAGTTTAGTATATCCGGTTTTTGCTAATCTGTAAAGTCTGTCTGACGTCATCAAAGTACAAAAACCTTTATTATTATCCTTTTTAGACAATATAAATACGCATATATAGAGATAGATTTTAAATATATTTCAAAAAAATATATATATATATAAGCTGTTTACCTATTTCGCAATCACTGGAATCCGCACCTTGGCTAACATATATAGACACATTTTGAAATAACCAGTATTATACTGGCTATATAGAAACATATCAATAGGTTATCAAGATTGCGACCTCTTCTGTCTTCCATTACAATTTGAGACCATCGACTGTGATATGTGATGATTTACGTCTTGCGAGAGATTGATTGGTTAGTTAGACCTACTATAATTGGGATTTCGCAGTGTAGTTACAAGCTGTAGTTACAAAGTCTCTCACTCATTCGCGTCATTGCTGTCTCCATGCTGCCAGATAGTGTATGTAACATTTTCAAATAGAAGATCGCGTGGTGTCGTGAGAGCTGTACGATGAGCCGTCCACGCCTTAGCACCGCCCACAACGAAGTGTCCGCCCATTCGCAAGTTCGTTCCGGGTCCAGGCAGAGGGGAAGCGTTAGCGCTGTCGAGGAGCTGCTGCGGGCGGTACAGATCGCCCGTTATGTCATTTATTTCTCTGATATTGAGCAATATTTCAAGTGAGTTTCTATTTAGATCAGTCTATAGGCTGGTCAAAATCCGCTATGGATCTGCAATCGTTAATTAAGCGTATGAACTCAACAGCTGAAAACTGGTACGTGGACTGGTTATATGGCGGAGTTGATTTCACTATTGAAGGAAATGGAGGCGAAAAGTGCGCATTATATTTACCTGGATGGACCAGATTGTTTGAATCTGGGGTGATGATTATAATTTCGGCTTTGGAAATTTTATGGGGCATGAAAAACTTGACTTTTGAAGAAGATTGTGATGAAGACGTTACGCCTTCTGAAGATTCAATCATATCTTCATCAAAGGGAACCCAAGCGGATGATGATGATCGTGCAATCGGAGCAGCCAACGTAGAGGAACCTGCACAAACAAGGTACGATATTGTAGGCCCCAATATTATGAATGTAAAGTCTCTTTTTAGCAGACTTTGTACGTGTAGTACGCGGCACTAAAATTTGGAGTTTCGATTTATCTCAACTATACGACGGACCACGGAATCGCTGACGTGTAGAGATTTCGGTAGCTCGCCTCA
Organism: Botrylloides violaceus; assembly: GCA_030412335.1. Taxonomy (NCBI): domain Eukaryota; kingdom Metazoa; phylum Chordata; class Ascidiacea; order Stolidobranchia; family Styelidae; genus Botrylloides; species Botrylloides violaceus. The sequence goes on along the minus strand of JASFYC010000675.1, from coordinate 481,328 downwards.
GCTTAGCTTGGGCATCATTCGCTCGGTCCGTCGCGCACGGTGCGTTAGTTGCGTTATTATCTCACCAGGTGCTGCAACCTTACAAATAGCGTTGGACGCCAAATTCTGAAAGGTGGCTTCAAATAAATAAAATCCAACAAATGTAGGCCCAACAAAGCTTCATAAAACATAGGTGCTACAGTAGGTCTTTATCAGATCGATATATTTTATGTGATTGACATTAAAATTGATTGAGACTGTATTATTACGATGTAGCAGAACAAACAAAACAAAATGAATTGATTGTGGACGGTTTTGTTTATGTCACACTTCTGCTGTGTCAAATATTTGATTGAGACAGCTGTCAAAGAATGAGTCTGGTGGTTTTTGTTTGATGAATAAACACCTTCTTCCCTTTCTGAGTATTATTGCCGGTATCATAAGCAACCTTCATTCACCAAGCACTATCGTAAATATATCTAGACGAATAATGCCATGACTGGTGAGCCAAACGTAGCGGAATCTTTACTATTGATATCCATCCACCCCAAGAATCACGGCTGCAAATGCTTGCGAACCAAGTTTCTGTACCTATCGTAAGCGTCCTCCTCTAGAAGTAATTTTTGAATACTGAGGCTGGGCTTGAAATTTGTGGTGCATGTCTGATCATCCATCATTGGCTCGACTATTTGTTAGGGCTGTAATTGTAACATACTGGTAGCTAAAAAATACTTTCTGTTCAGGAAAAATAATTTAGTTCTACGACAATATTTTGTGTAATAAATAGAAAAAGTTAAATCTGTGATGACTTATTTGATCTGTTACTATTTGGATCTGTCATCGGCACTTGTTATTGTTTGTAAAATTATGTGTCTTGAATTGAGCCTGTAAACTATTATAGCAGGGTAGAAATAGAAATTCCATTCTTGTTTTTTTGCAAGAATTGTGTTTTGGGCGAGTATGTTGGTATAGCATACAATTTTGTTCTTTGATGAATGAGAGCCCTGGGAACGGAATTTTAATGAGAGCTTGCAGTGAAAATATGATGGTTATAGCTGTGAAGATAAAAGCATTTATAAATATACAATGTGGCTCTGGTTGTTATTGTATAGGTTACAGAAATCATTCGAAGAATATAGTAGGCTACAGCTGATGGCGGGCAATCAATAGATATCGTAAATCTAGATTGGATTGCCTACCTAGATTTGATTGGCTACATTTGAATATGAGCTTGCGTGAATACCTGTGGTGGAATCATCCGCTATTTTAGATATGATAGGCCTATGTATTTATGCGCTTGTTCACGGGAGTACTACTAATGGCTTTCCTGACAATTTAACAATTATTATGTCTACTTGCAGTTAAAATAGTTTTATGATTAACACATCTACTGGTAGTCTAGTAATTTGACAATAGTCATGACTCATGATACACTCCTGGCAAGCACTGCCACTCAAAATACTAACACTAGTGCAAATTTTATAGACTTTTCTATACTGTAGGCTACATAAAATTCTATGTTAACCAACATGAGTTTTAGAAGTTTCTGTCTGCAAAATTGCTTTTTAGTAGAAGTTGAGTAAATGTAGAGCTGTGATAATGTAAATAAATTAAGTTGTCAGCCATAGTTTGCGCACATTCAAAATATTTGTTGCTCATGATGTCATTGTATGTTTAATAAGGTATATATACTGTTGATTTAATGTTTGACTCAAAGTAACCCAGGAACAGATGCCCCTCATAATTTATAATGAGATTGCTAAGAATATAATTATATATCATCTCATATTTCTAAAATTTTGTGTAGTCTAACAGGGGTCACCAGACAAAAGTATAGTAACACCACAAATTTAAAATAAGGCACATGTACACCTTTTTCTTCGTGAACAAAGTTAGAGAGAGAGAGAGAGAGAGTGAAAGTGCTGAGGGTTGTGCTGAGACAGTGATCTCGGCTATAAAACAAATAAGCATTGACCTAAGCAGTTTTTCAGTTGTTGAAATCAGTGTAAATTCAAACTATCAACAGCATCTGATCTTCAATCCTACTAAAGCAAAAATTGGTGCCAGTACCAGTAGCTCAATAATCAATTTGTAAATGCCTATTAACAGGATATAAAGTCTAAAGCGAATATCAATTTCATTGCCCATTCATTCTCTCATTGATCAATAATTTTTGTGTCAATTGTAGATCTACAGCTTACAAAGGCAGACAGACACCTGTGTTTCCATCAATTCTTTTTATAAGTACTTGGTACCCTGAAAACAAAAACTGATCGGAGGTACCAATTGTCTCTTTGTATTTTAATTAAGGAAAGGTTGTGTTAGACTATCTGCCTTAAAGCTATAACATTTCTCTACTGGTATTCATATTATCACTCACAGTATACATGATCAAATCAAACACTACTTCTTTTGTATAGCTTTCTTTAGACTAGATGATGGAGAGTGGACGATACCAAATTTTTGCCAGGCCACAATGGTGGAACTTTTTGTGAGCTTACATTGTGACTAGTGTGAGTACGTTTTGTATAGGTCGCACCATGAATTTTGTGTTAAAAAAGTTGAATTTGGGGTTGACTCGCAGATAAGTCGAACTGGAAATTTTGGGACTTAAAAGGCCCTTTCCTAGCTTTTTTGTACAGATAACCAGTACATTCAGACCCCTAACCCTGTGCCAGTGTATTTACTGTAATGCTGCATGTGCAGAAGACAACATGGTTTGATTACGTGACAGAAATTACTGGTGCATGACCTTGTGCTATTGGTTGTTTTGGTATGTGCGTGCACGAGTGCATGCACGCAATAGCCGATAAGTTTCGCTTTTGTTCCGACTTGGTGGAAATTTTCACTCAGGTATGACCACCGTATAGGTCGCACCCTAGTTTTTGGACGAAAAATATGAGAAAAAAGTTGCGACCTATACGTGAGTATATACGGTATATTGAATGCAGTGTGGTTTGCGCATCATGGCAATGACATGATCAAACGCAGCATGGTAAAATTGAAAGTATCGGTCTAATTCCAGCCGAGACCAATAGCGATACTCATCCCATCCCTACTTGTTGACAGGAATGCCGCTGCCACATAGCAAATGAACACTGTATCAGTGCCTAGTTGTATTCGAATATTTTGTCCTGGGTTTTGTCACAGCCTGAAATGACAAGTAAAAATTGTCTACTTAGTCGGGCTGCTAACAATCGTATGGCTTTTGAATTAGGGGATTTTCCTGTAATTTGGTTGAATTTTCGACACAAAATATTGCAGTAATGAGATCGAAACATAAGCAGAGCCTATCCGCAATACAGGGTATGACTAACACAATGGATCGATTTAAATGCTGGTAGTTGTGTTTAGCAAAATTGATTATACATTCTTTTTAACCAAGTGACTTTGAAATGACTTGTTCTTTGGAATAGTCTGTTAGCTGAAAACTTGGTGAACATTATTGATTACGATAGACTTCTAAATTTCAGATTCAAGTCCAGTTTATTGGAATATAAATCAATATTTCGGAGAACTACCCTACTACAGTAATACACAGAATAAGTCACCACAGATTTAACGTCCAGTCCACTTTATTGGATAGAATACTTGCGACCATTTAGATCACCCGCCCTCAGTTTCATTATTTTCCTTATTTTCTAGAAATTCATGGCCATGTATGAAAAGAGCGCTTCTAGTTTTCCTCTGCATTGTGTTCGGTATCGAAATCGGCTACAAATTCGCAACCAAGTCTCTTATTTATCTTCTCAATCCATGTCATATGGTCAACTTTATGCAGGTTTGTCGAAAATTTTTAAATTGAATTCCGTTTCGTATCTACGGGGTGTTTCATTGTCATGACAACACCCTTTTTTATTAATGGATAGTGACAATTTCTTGACTAAATTTGAAAATCAAAGCATATTATATATCCCTGTTGATTGCTATAACAACCCCGTAGATTTTCCTAGAGCGGCGAAAATTATCTTTTGTGGCGAACATTCGATATGATGTGTCCATGCCTTATTTGTAGGCCTACGGCGGGCCAAACGAAATTCGCAACTGTTAATGCTGTTTGTGTCCCCTAGACTTCGCTGTAGCCTACATTATCATACTCCTTGTAATATTAGCATAAGCGTAAACTAGAGTTTATATGAACAGTAGCTTCACCACAATACAATATAAACAGAGTGTTAATTTTATACTTGTACAGTAGTAGAGCTATTAAAACTCACTCTTCTGGAAATTACTACCTTACCAGTTTTAGTAAACTCAAGTGATGCTGACTAATGCTATAGTGTGTTTTCTTTCAAAGGACCTATTATTAATATTATTGTTTAAAAGATAGAGTGGCGCTTATCACCGATGAGGTCTTTTGCGCCACAGACGTAACACTAGAAACTAGAATGGCTATACATATTTGTTAAGTTTTTATAAGAATGTCTCGCAGTCGACGACGTACTCCACGACCGGGGTTAGTAGCTGAGGCACAGTTAACAGGTTGGCGAGTGATACGTCACAATTAAGCTCTCGGGCTGCTTCTCTGAGGAAGGTACAGTGGAAATCGTATTGAGGACGTTTTAACATGAAGAAGTAATCGTTTTCTGTATGGAAAACTTTCAAGGAAGGCTGCAATTCATGAGCAATTCATTTCTTCATAACTCAATGGTTCACTTAATCATATGTCAAATATTTTATGATATTATTCGATAGCTTCAGATATTATCTGATATTTCCACGAATTCATGTCAAGAAAATTATGGCAGGAGAGTGATTTTGATTCCATTTTCCAGATTTTTCTTCTTGCTTCTGATCATCAGAGGAGGTCAAAGGTCGTTAATACAGTTTTCAGGTAAGCAAAACGTCTGTTGGAATTGGAATTAAAACTTCGAGAATGGACGCGTAGGGTTAGAATAAAATTATCATTGGTTTTGTTATATTGCAGAATACATCTGTATCTACTGAATGGACCTCTTCTTGCGTTGATATTCTATGTGGTGAACACTAGGTTCTTACCGTTTGAGCAAGCTATCTACTGGATTCAGCATATACTTCTCTATATTGCTCCGATATATATGATTTCTCTTGGAGGCTCATATAAACCGGATCCCATTACTGGCGTACGATGGGCTGTAATGAGCACTGGTGTATGTGCTATGTATCATTTCCTGGTGTTGCAAAGCCTCGGTTTGGTGAGTTGTTTTGTGTCTTTAAGTGCAACTACTGGTACTGATATGGGAGTGACAGAGGTTAGCCTATTACTTTTGCAATGGCTTCTGGTACTGTCTGCTGTTGGCCTTTATATAGATATACTTTTTATTTTGGTAAACTTCTAGTCTGTGACTTGGCCGAAAAGCCAATGTTCTGGAATGACGTGTACCAGTACTGGTAATCATTTTTGGTGCTCAGGCAAGTGCGGAGGCTAATATTATCGGTCTTGAAGAACCGTTGATCTCTAGTTGTAAACATAAAACAGGAGTTGTTTTAATTCGGCTACAGCCATCTGTTCCTAAACTAGTGAAAAAAACATTAGGTGACTGGGTTAGAAAGGTTTTCTTCAGCCACTGACTGTAAATCTCTGGACGAGTTGTCACGGCGAATCATGGTTGCCATAGCAACGTTCTATTATACGAACCTAGTCCTTCAATATTATAGAATTAGATTTATGTGGCATCACATCGGCTTGAGTATATTAAACAAGTCTGCTTCCTGTATTCAAATAATTCAATAGCATTTGATTTGAAATAGGGGTACTTATTACTTTAGTGGGGTAATTTCGTTGCACTCTGATTGTGTGATTTATCGCAATCTTGCACTGTTTAAATTTGAATACGATTCCGAATTTGGATTATTTAAAACTTCTTGCAGATATACCCAATAGCTTGAATAACACCCTGTTTTTCTTACAGGTAACATGGACCAACCTCAACAACATGCTTTGTCCTGCTATCTCTGATCCATTTAAAGGTGAACACTATCGAAAATGGGCTTGCACACATCAGCATCTACTTATTATTGTACATGGCAAGCTGTATGTCCTGATTGCAAGGTTTTTAATCAGACTTTTGTCTGCGGTGCAAACATTTTGCGTAGCAGTAACGGTAAAAGCATGGGAATGGACTATTTATATGGTGGTATCAAGTGCAAGAGCTTGTGTTCGTATTCGTTCGACTAAATGTTCTCAGATTGAAGATAAAAAAACAAAAGTATCTTAGTTTTCAAGTTGATACGGTTCTAGTTTTAAAATCCTGCCATAATCATATAGTAGCCGGTTATAAAACGTCTGTCGTCATGGCGACACATCGTAAATCAGGGAAAATTGTCTGTTATTCCTTATAGTGACCGGCCGATACGATAGTCGACATCCTCGCCTGACTGAAGACGATACATACAGATAGGCGTAAGTCGTGAATATCAGTCTCAACATAACCGATCCATTATCGCCTGACCATAGAGATCGATATCTAATATTGACCTCCTTACTTTGCTCATCCGGTAAGCTTGTAAGTAGCCTACTTCTAATGTAGCAGATTAATCTCACAAATTTGGGCTTCCCGTGTTTCACCTTCCTGCTATGATAATCAATTTTGTCTGTGATATTCTGGAACCCCTTCTATTTTAGTTGCCTTCCTTTTTTGACGCCCTATCACTCAAGTATGATATTATATCAATCATTATTTGATCGTAACTAGTAATTTACTCCATTATATGATCGTAAGCTTTCATGATTTTGTCTTGTTCTGATGTTTAAGAAAGATTATTCGAATATTTTTGAAGCTTTGCTCCATTCTGATCTCTTAATTTGACATCTTACTTGAAATTCCATTACGCAATGTTTCCTGTTTGTCTGAACTTGTTTCCTAATCGAATCTGTTGTGCGGGTGCCGCTAAATAGCGGGCTGAACGAACTTTGGGAACCAAACGGCAGACCCTGCGGACCACAAAAATTGTAGTAGGGTCACCCAAACTTAGTCAGACCCCGTTTCCTCTTTCCGTCACTGACAAATGAAATGTAAGTTGAACGATCTTGGTGAAAAGAAATTTACTGTCGGCTTGCCAGCGATGCTGTTTTGCTATTTTTTGAATGAATTTCACATTGCAATCGGTTAGAAGGTCGTTGTTTCTTGCCACTACTAATATGTGCGAAACGTTTCGTCGCTATTCTTTTGAATAGATTTTTATATATCACGTTAGCTTTAGGGGTGCGTGCAAGTGCAAGTTAATTATTAAGTAGACTTTATGATATGTAGATGGAGCTACTGTACTATTTTCTTCGGATTCTAATTGGATCTGATAGTTCCCTAGTTGCCTCAGTTCTCGTATTTTGTCGACTGCTGTCCTGTTATTTTCTTCGTCTTGATGGATGTTTTCCATCTTCACCTACTTGCAATTTATTAAACCAGAAATGCAACAAAGTACAGCAATGTGACAGAACTGCATTCTTCCTCGAAGGCTCGCTTATATAACTGCTGTATAGCCAGGATCCAGACCTTCGTGGACTAGGGGTTCAAATGGCCTGGCTATACTTTGCGTTTCGAGTCGGATATCGGATCGCGCACGAGATTGCGACGTGTTTGACGTGTGTAGTAATGTACCATAGCTGTAGCGCTCGGGTAGAAATGTGCGCGAATATCGCGAAAGGTATCTTTTCTACTCCTATTTGACGTCTCTGTACGTACCGAGCGGCCGTAAAGTGCTACGCGTAAAGATAAAGGAATCTCGAAGGATTCACGATTAAAAAAAAACTGGTTCCCAGTCCGGGAATCGAACCCGGGCCGCCTGGGTGAAAGCCAGGAATCCTGACCACTAGACCAACTGGGAAGCCGAAAGGCGATGGCGTGTTAGCTTATTTTAACCTTGGTATAAAATCTCTCGCAATCTTCAGATCTCTCGTTCATGCTATTGAAAGCGCACCGAACGTTGTCTACGATTGCGCAAGGCAATTTTTGCCCTGTCAATACTATCAAAACGACAATGCGGGCGTTCCACATCGTTCCTCATACATACAGATACACATAAATATTTCATTCGGCCATAACTTCTGCTTTTTCGTTGCTTGTATACTTTTTCATTTCATTAGGCCCAACATCATTTATTTACATTTTATTATTAGGCTTACGTGGTAGGGGTAGGAGTAGCCTACTGTGTGTGTCTGCGTCTGCGTGGTAACACGCAACATATCGTGGGTACTTTTCTCGCATATTGATTCTGTGTATGCCACATTTTCGATTGGTTACATATATAAGTACTTATTATATCAAGTTGAATTCTGAGACGCAATCCATTGTATTGACTGATCAGACGGCGCAGGAATGTCGGCCGGTTAGCTCAGTTGGTTAGAGCGTCGTGCTAATAACGCGAATGTCGCGGGTTCGATCCCCGTACTGGCCACATTCTTGCCGTGATAGCTCAGTCGGGAGAGCGTCAGACTGAAGATCTGAAGGTCCCCGGTTCAATCCCGGGTCGCGGCAGGTAATTCTTTTTTCTTCTTCTGTTTTCAGAATCATATACCATTCTTTCAAAATTTAAAATTTTCCACAAATCAAAATTCCCTCGCTCGACTTTATGAGTAAACTCATGAAGCATGTACTTTTCGTTGTGCAGCGATTATGAAGTCTTTCTCTCTATTCACTTCATTGTCATCGATTCGTCATTAGATCATTCAACGACATATATGTCGTTGGATCATTCCACCATGATCGCGAAAGCATCTGTATTTCGAACGGAATAGGGTACAATCAAGATATTAGAAAGGAATACTGCTCGTTTACCTGCGTAAATTTGCCTTTGGTTTAAATCGGGCCATCACGACCACAGTGTATGCTTGACATGTACAGAATGACCACAGTTTATATATCCTTCCCCCACGGGTCAAACTCCAACGCGATTTTTCGGTTCATATCGACAAATCAAAAGAAATCAGATCCAGTAGTAAATCAGCGCAGTGATCAGATCTTAGATTAGAAAAGATCAGATAGTTATAATAATCGGTCTCTAGCAAAGTCACCATGGAACCATGAAAGTCACTCTGGAATCTGTGGAGTGGAGTGGAGCATGACGATGACGCGTGATGAAGGAGCAGAGCTCCGAAAGCTTGTGTGTTATAATATACCAATACACTGAACTGGACGTTAAATCTGTGGTGACTTATTATATTTATTAAGATTTGGATTTGGCAGATATTGATATAGTTTCACAATTTAGGTAGCTCTGAACCATAGGTAATCCGTCCATAAGACTAACACAGTCGCATTGCGGCACTGTCAGGAATTTGACTCAAAGATACCAAGGCTGCAGCTTGCTAAGGTCTTAGAATGGGAAGATTTTCGGGTCGATATTGATCATCAGATGTCTAGATTTAATGCGTGAGCTCTATCTGTCTTTCTCTCAGGATAGGCTATTTTGTGTGGTACTAAGTCTACACTTATGGAGATTGCGTCACGATTTCTTGGAATGTCATCCTACGCTAAAAAAGATGGCAACTCTAGCAATGCTTCAATTTCAAGCTCAAAATATGCCGGTATTCGTCCAATGCGAACGCATGCATACGTTCGATTTATGGAACGGTACAATCCTGGGTTTGGTGTCACATTGTACGAAAAAACGTTTGGATTTTCTACTTCTCCTTTGAAAAGATCATCAAGAATTAAGAAACGCAGACGTCAAAACCTAGAAATTACAAGATGTTCAACGTTAGAACAACGCGAGCAATATCGTCGTCTTATCGCCGATTATCGTGCCAACAATTTGGATAAATCGCCAAGATATTTCCAGAAAAGTCCGATTAAAATCAAGAAAATTCTTGAAAATTCAATCATCGATCTCACTGAAACTTCAGAATATGACAACAAAAACAATACTCACAAAGGTCGAATTTTACAAGCGATTGAAGAAAAATTGAGTGGAACACTCCCAGCTGAAAATACTGACATTTTCAAAAGCAAATATTCATTCCGAACAGCAAAAATCGGTAAAGTGAACGATCAACAATCAAAATATTTGTCTGAAAACTACCTACTCGATATGCAGGAGACTTTTGGTCTCCGTGCAAGGCAACGAAAACTTAAAATCAGCGCGGAAGAAAAACGAACGAGTTTGTTAAAAGAAAAAGTCGAAGCTCATCGAGCGCTTCTTGATGAACAGTTAGAACAAAAATTATCGCTAAAAGAGAAAAAACCTGCCGAAATCCTCAAAATACCTGAAATTACACCTGAAATGAATGATGTCATCAATAAAGCTTTCGAGCCATACCCACCGGATGAAATACTCTCTGAAGACTTCAATATATCTATAACTCGAGAGCATATGGCAACATTATTCGGCTTGAACTGGTTGAATGATGAAATTGTTAATTTTTATATGGAATTAATTGTGCAGAGGTCCAAAACCAAAGAAAATGTCCCATCTGTTCATGCTATGAATACATTTTTTTACCCAAAATTGTCTCGACAAGGTTATAATTCTGTGAGACGATGGACGAAAAAAGTGGATATTTTTGCAAAGGATATGGTTCTATACCCGATCCATCTCGGTGTGCATTGGTGCTTGGCTGTGGTTGATTTTAAAAAGAAAGAGATTCGATATTACGACTCGATGGGTGGAGAAAATCAAGAATGCTTGGAAACTTTAAAAAATTACCTCGTCAATGAGCACAAAAACAAAAAAGAAAGAGATTACGACGTTTCTGACTGGAAACTAACTTCTATGCTGAATATCCCACAGCAAATGAACGGTTCTGATTGTGGGGTATTTGCATGCAAATTTGCCGAGTACAATTCTGTCAATAGAGACTTTACATTTGATCAAAATGATATGCCTCATTTCAGAAAAGCCATGGTCTGGGAGATTTTAACCAAGAAACTGCTCCAGTGACACAAAATATAACACTACGGGGCTTGGTGATTGAATTTTTCAACTATTTCTATCACTTTTTTGTAAACAATTAACATTGACTACTTGTAGCTTTTGTCATTGCCGGCCACCGTTCCTGGCCATTTGAAATATTGTTTTCTAGCTCTTTTTAAATGTTATTAATATTCGTATTCCGATTCCTCACAGGCGTTGAAGCTTCGCATTTCCAGCTGAGATGGCAATATCTTTGATTTTCCGAAAGGTGCTGGGATTTTGGTTGAATATAGTCAAGAGATTCATGAATGTAATCTTAACCGCTGATTTAGAGCCTTCTTCTTTAATATGCGGCTTTGTCGGCTGGTGGAATTTTATCCAAAGCTGCAATGACATAATAGGTCTTACTGGAATGGTAATTAGCCTGCAGAATTTTTGTAACGATTTTTTTGGATAGGGTGGGGTGGGTGAGAATATGTTCTTTTGTAGGCACCTCCTATTATGCTATAACTGCACCGTAATGATTTTTCATATTTCAAGTTGCTGATAACGATTTTGAATTAGGCTTACAGACACAATTTTCTTCACAACACTTTGTTCTTACATGCAAAGAAATTGCTGACCGAGTCTCGAATTGGGTTGCCCAGAATGTCCTGCAGTCGTTTTAGACCTCACCATTTCGTACATCGCTGCATCTTCTGTTGGTTCTGACTTGCCAAGGATGAATTGAAGGTCTGGTTCTGACGCTCATGAAATGATACATATTCAAAACAGTGATGTTCAAACCGGTGAGGTACGATATGGCTATAATCCTCCAAAACAACCCTTTGTAATTTCCGACTTAAGTTTTTTTTCTTTTGCAGTAATGTCCACTCCCTCTGCCTAGTTGTACTGTTAATCGGTTTTACACTAACACAATGATGGGTCATCAACTTAGCTTTGTCACTAGAGGGCTTAACTGCTCAACCCATCCATTGCATTATACTATATCTAGCACCGGGTTATTTGTTTTTGCGTACTAGGGAATGAGCATTTAGCTCCCTCTAGTGGCATAGTAAAGATGGCGATCCCTCATTTGATTCATGTTCAAATACCGCTATTAAAAATCTAAATACCGTCTTTCTTTAGAGTTTAGATCAATTTAACTTAAATCTACCTCGTGTAATAATTAAGTGATAATATTGAGCTCATGTGAAAGACTTCACCACTTTTGGAGTAGAGGTTGTGACTGTGAGAATGATTGAAATATGTTATAGCGGTCTGTGGGGACCGGTGAGTATCGGAGCATTAGCACTGTATTTTTTAATGAAATGAAATGTAGGAGGTGGGGTGCCTCCAATTCAATTACATATTCCGTGAGATGTACTGTTCAAATCAAGTCCACTGGAGCTCAGAGCCATGGAGAAAGCACATTTTAGTCGTAGCCAGAGTGCGGGTAGTAGGTGAACATAGCTCGTTTGGAGCAGAAGGACAAGAACAGGAAGGAAGCTTGGAAAATGGCACATTGAGCTTGGAGAAGGAGTCAGAGATTATATTGACAAATATTCAGGCAAGTGACTGTATATATTGGTTGAAGCCATAGCTTAAAATCTGAACTGCTTCAGAGATCTGAAACAGGAACTTATGTCAATATCTCTGACGTCGGAGTGGGAATTAGAGTCAAGAAGATTGGGAGGGAGCCAGAAACTGGAATAATAGGCTGACACTGAACGTTTGCCTTCTCGAAAACCTTGGTTCAAACTTGATATATTTTTATGTGATGAAAGTTTTAAATTCATTTGCATAGTTTCTTTGGTATTATATCTATATATAATTATAATATACTGATGCATAATGGAACAACTTGGCCAACAGGCAACCAGTGATGTAAGAGATGAAGAGCCTGGTAACTACAATAGCCAAGACACCAGAACTGAGAATAGCAATGGTAGAATAGAGAAAGCTTTGGAGTATGCGACTTGGTTGAATGATCACATTGAGGACATTTGCACTGACTCGTCTTCTGCTGCAGAATTACGTGCCAAGCTGGCAAATAGTCTACAGATCGTAGATGCAACATTGAACCCAAAAAATGAATCTGATGGCCCGGTCACCAAAAAAACTTCTTTTGCTGGTGATATTGCTAATGAAGATTCCGTCACGAATGAGACGAAGTATGAGTTTGAAAAATTACAGCTGAATGCACCTTATAAGTATCCCAAAATGAGTAAGGAGATGTTTGATAACGTTGACGAACTCTTCAAAAAATTGGCGGTAACCACAAAAGCTTCCTTTGGTATTACAAAGGAGTCAATAGAGGATCTGACATCTGGTAAGGAACTCGACAGTGAGATTATTAATGAAAAAATGGACCTCATCAGAGCAAGATCAATCAGTTTCGTGGGAAAACTCCCTTCTGTTTTCATTATTCCGTGTGAAACTTTCTCCTTCCTCTATAACTTCAAGGAAGATGGTGTAGGTGAAGCATTGAGCTTCGACAATATTGATGTCCATGATATGCTAAGCTCTAAGTTGGTCATGTTTCCTCTTCATTATTATGAAGGAAAGCACTGGGCATTAGCTGTTGTTGATTTACGCCCCGACGACTGCGTTGTGATTAAATATTATGATTCAATAATCAAACGCGGCTTTGAAGGGCAAAAAGAAAGGGCTTTGGAGTCTTTAATGCTTGTGGAAAAGTTTCTAAGAGAGGCTTGTAGTAGGTCAAAGTTAACAGGAGGTGTTCTGAATAGAAAATGGAGTCATGAGATTGCTGAAAGTGTGCCGCAACAAGATGTTGAAAATGTGGTCGACTGTGGCGTGTTCATTTTGAAAATTGCGGATTACTTGTCGTTTGAAATGGATCTGAACTTCGACCAAACTCACATTTTGTACTTTAGGCAGGTTATTGCTTGGGAATTGTTGAACAAACGATTGTTTCTGATGCCGCAACAAGCAACAATTGCAGAAGAATAAAGTCACGTAACAGCCGCAAGAAACCAAAATGAACTATGCTGTAGTTTTTATGAAAAATTGAATTTTACCGGCTTACAGCCATTGCCTTCCTGAAATGTGAACCTGCAAGGAAATGCATTTTTGTATTGTTCTTATAGTTTTGTATAATTAGAGATTTTCTTCTTGTGCCTTATCTTATGTGTCATAGACATCAACGATCATAAATCGCAAGTTTTCGATAGCCTTAGCAACTGCAATTTCTTGTTCTTTCCTGATAGCAACCACTTGTGTGGGCCTACTTATGCAGCAGAAGCAGCCAGAGCCTGTGTGGATCTCACACCAGACATTGCTTTCAATTGAATTGACCTTCGATGCTCGCTGTACCTTTGTAATCTTTTGTAGCCAATTTTATTAAGGTGCTGAGTAGTTCCACTCCCTAGAAATTCCAAATCAATGATGAAATTCAATCCATTCTACTGAGATAAATTTTGCTATTCAAATAGCTATCTGCCATTTATTCTGTATTATATGCATATTTGTCTTCTGGATTACCATACTTGTAACATATCTTCCTTGTGTGTAAAGTAGTGTTTAACATAGGTAGCCTGTAATTTCGGTATTCGCTAAACTCATCACTCTATGAACAGTCCGAAGTAGTAGTGAATTGGGTGAATTGGGTTGGGTAGTAGTGAATTGGGTTGCACGAAGCGAGTGGCCACAGCTGCTACCCCCCATGGAGTTGAGGCAACCAGCAATGTAATGTTTGGCTGAATTTGGCATAGGACAAAGTTGAGAGTATTCAGATGACAGTTCAATTTTCGCGGAGTGACTGCCGTGCAAGAGTGATCCGAGTGACGAGTTTGCCGAATACTGAAATTACAGGCATTACTGGTAGTCTAACGTACCAGTACTTTTGTGAATTAAATGTGTGTTATTCTGCTATTTTTCAGTCTTCTTCATTAGAAAGGCTATGTTGACATTAGCGTTAGTTATAAATAACATACATTATGACTGACAATGACGACCTAGGAAGGATTTCTTCAGTGGCTAGACAAAGGTGAGCCCAACTGTCTTGCAAAATAGGAATATTGTTTGAGATCTGTTTTTGAACATCGTCTGATTCTTCACGAGATCCGTTGGACAAAGTGAATTACATTGTAACATGAAAAAAACTCCGGGCACCTTATGACGTCACTAGTTTTGTCTGGTTTTTCGTCAAACACCTCAAAATGCTGGTGATTATCGAAAAAAAATTAGTCAGGTTGGCATTGTATCTTTGCTGTTGAAAGCACCCTGCCAGCATGTCTCGTGAACCACTGCTACTGCACTTATAATTCGTAGCCAGCATAACTCACTCATTATGTGTTGGTCCTTCTCTTCTGCCTACTTAAATAAAAATGTAAATTTTTTGATTTTTCAGTCTTGGAAAACATGGAATTCTTTTGATAATTGCGAAAGTTATTCGCTGTTTTGGACTATTCGAGTGTTATGATCTGTTGCGAGGAATTCATCTTATATATTTCCTATTTTTTGTTAAGCTCTGGTAAGTAATATTATCAGTAGTATAAAATGTTTTATGCAAAGACCAGAACTATTCGGTTTTGTTCAATCACCTTGAATTTCTGGCTAAAATCTAGTGAGAGCCAGCCAGCCAGCCTGACTTTATGAGTGAGTGTTAAATTCTCAAACTTTTTAGGTCTTCAGTAATTCTCACACTCGTACAAAAGCCAATTTCATCAGGAAAACAGATCGTTCGGAGTCAGGTATGGGGATTTCTTTGACTTCATTGATATCACGTTTTGTCTAAAAATTATATTATCTATTTTTTTCTGAAGTCATCAGGATCTACCATCCAGTGATGTATGCAGCTCTTGTACTTCCACATCACACTCACCAGTACTTCATCCATCTGAAATTGGTTGAGCCCAAAATGAACCAAAAATCCCTTTCCACCCCCACCCCCAAATGATTGCTGTGGTGATGCAGGATTTGAATCGGTACTGTGTCTAAAATGCAACAACGCTGTGCAAATCCCTCTTGTACAATAAATACCAATCCGCATCCAGCATGTCACAGGGAGAGCTTGAAATTTCATGTTTGACTTATTATTTTAGTGGGTAAGGATATCAAGATATGCAATTTTGGGAATCATGGTTGATGTCTTCTGGCTATTTGGTTTGACACTGTGTGGACCTCTCAGGTAAGTTATAGACATATCTATAATACGAAAAATCGTGGAGCCGATGGCGGACGATTCAAATAGTAATAAATATAATAAGTCACCACAGATTTAACGTCCAGTTTATTGGTATATAATACACAAGCTTTCGGAGCTCTGCTCCTTCATCAGGTGAATGAATCTGTGGTGACTTATTAGACATATCTATGAGTTTAATTTTGGATTTAATATAGGGCCATCGTGGTCTACGTTCAAAATATTTGATGTTGGCTAACACTGACGTCGGACCTCCATTCCAGCTTGCCCCGTCCCGAATGTAGGGCAATCTCGTACAGTCTTTATGACATGACAAAAATGACGAATGCCAAAATTTTTTTCACATTTTTTAACTTATTGTAGGGATGGCCTATTAGTTACATCTACTGTGAATTTCTGTAGACTATTGAAATTATTCTGCAGGACGATTCTCGTTTTTGAGCATAATGAAGCAGTTGTGCTTGCTGTGATGAGTGCATTTTTCTCAAGTGGAGGCAACCATGCAAAGGTGTGGAAATTTTTCATTTCAAGTATTATGTAATATATACAAATTGAAGAACGTAGTGTGTGCGTGGGGGAGGGGGGGTAATTCCACCTGAATCACCTGATAAAAGAGTGTGGTTCTGACAGCTTGAGAATGTTATAATTCTCAATATAATAAGGCTGTACGTTAATTAAAACTGGTGAATCTTCTTTACAATATAAGTAGGAGAGAGAAAAAGAGAGTTATTTTGTTCTTGTTTTAGACAAGAGCCGCTGTTTTATTCGTTGCTGCCACCGCGTGTCTTCTATTATTCGATAATGACGACATGATGACGCAAATCTCAGAACACCGTAAGTTTTGCGAACTGTAGTAGTATGGACTTCTCTCGCTTGACTGATGAAAAACCATGAATATCATCCTTTTCCTTGCTTGAAGGCCTATATCTAATATGTTCCTTCTTACTTGGTCGACATAAAATCTTTTGTTCTAGCTGAGGGCCAACACGCTGGTCCAGTGTCGCATACAATATTTTGGTTTATATCAAAACTCGGAGTCGCTGATCACAAGGGAGGAATTCTACTTTTAATTGGAACTTTGTTATTAAAGGTAAGTTCAAATTACTCAAGGATTTGTATTTAACTACTGTTGTGGCGACTGCCTACTGTTGTTATGGCAACCGTCTACTGCTGTTATGGCAACCTTGGTATTGCTTCTGTAACATCAATCAAATTTCGGGATCACAGGCCTGTCGACTAATAAACATCTCGTCAGTAGCACAGCGGTGTCTTGAGAGTGGCCGACATATTGAATGTCGCCAGTGTTTTAACGTCCGGCCAAATTAATTGAAAACTTAGTTCACAAGCTTATGCAGTGCCACTCTAAGATATGCTGGCTGTACCTGCAGATAATTCGTAAAATCGAGCGTGACCTCTGACCTTTTAGCGACACCACTGATTGTTACCATACTGTACCGGACCCAGTCCTCTTTGTCGCCCACCCCAATATCAACAGCGATACCAGTATATTATATAGTGTGATGTAACACACGCGATAAACAAATGCAGAGTATAACCACAGAACAAGTGTACCCGAATCAGACGATTTTCTGTATGATGTCACAGAGCTCAAGTGGCACACCGTACACCATAGCTATAGATGATGATTATAAATAGTAGTTTCCATTTTCCTAAATGTTGATTTATCATTGATTAAGGATCTATGATTAAAGTCTAATCTTGGAATAATGGTCTCTAATTAAAGTGCAATCTCTGAATAAAATTTAATCTTGTTTAAAGTTAATCTTGGATTAGCAATCTCTAAATAAAGTTAATCTTTGATTAGGGATCTCAGATTAAAGTTAATCTTGGATTAAAGATCTCTGATTAAAATTGATCTTGAATTAACAATCTCTACATAAAGTTAATCTAGGATTAATGAACTCAGATTAAAGTTAATCTTGGATTAGAGATCTCGGGGGTAAAGTTAATCCGATATTAGGGGTCTGGGAATAAAGTCGAAATCTTCCGTGTGGCATCACGGAGCACGACGTTTTGAAAATGGCACCCAGTGCAGTGTGATTATTTTTTAGGTAGCCCACAGTGTTTTTGGCAGACGACTAGCGAACGATATTGGAGGTCAGAAACGACTGAATGCTCTTTCAACTATCGCATCGACAGTTATCCTCTCTCCGTGGAGCTTCGTTTTGTACATGTCTGGGTGAGGTCTTTATTATGATTCGATTTGATTCGGAAGTGGGTCTCGCACCCAGTGCGGCATGCATGCTTAGGAGCAAACCGCAGACCATGCCATCCATTCCTGTACCATATTATTGTATCTGTATCTTCGACATGACGTGTAATAATACCTTGATATAGAAATCACGGGGGCCACGTTACAAGGCTTCGTGGGCCGCATGCGGGCCGCGGGTTGCCGACCCCTGCTGCACAATATTATATAGGCCACGCAGTGCAGTGACTGGTCTGAAAACTTGGATGAGGCTGCCATGTCCTGATGTCTAGCCAGAAGAAATACCAAAAATTGCCAACGAAAGATCTTTATTTCATCACTAGGGGTGCTAAGGATCACATGTTCTGTGATTTTCTCCTCACCACCACAATCACATTCTGCATCCCACCAATGTTCTGCGTTGGTTGAGACACGTGCACTCTAGATACTGCAGGTTGAAGCCGGTTTGGGATGCTTCAGCGGTGGAGTGACTCGACATTGATCATTATGCAATAAATTTTTCTAATCTACCTTCAGATCAACAGGAGAAAGTTTACTATCACATTGGCTCCCGTTTCTACTTGTTGTATTCTTTGTATTTGTCTTCCATTTTTACATCGAAGCATTTGTTTCAAGTGAGTATTTGCAGTCTTTCGACACTTCCTTATCCTAGGTTTAGGGTTGGGGTAGCTAGGGTTAAGGTTCAGGCTGCTAGGGTTAGGGCTGAGGCAACCCATACCCTAGTTGCCTCAACCCTAACCCTAGCTTGGCATTTGTTATCTCCGTCTATATCAACTGCATGTCCAAGACATTTTGTGCATCTGTCTGTGGCGGTAATGTCGTGAGCTCACTTGACCAATTTACAAAGTAAAAATATTCGTGTGTAAGATGAGGTGTGACTTTCTGATGTAAAGGTCTTGAGTGACACACAGGGTTTTACTTTTTCAGCCACAAAGCAAGACAGTTGGAGGTACTTTCGAATCAGCTACATCGTAATCACTTTATCTGCTCTCCTCCTCGCGTACCAATGGCAACACCCGGCAACCGTCGCTATGTCTCAAGTAGGAACAATGTCACGCACCAATGAACATGTTCTCTCCGGTGGTGTTTTCATCAGTGCGGTGTTATTTATGTGGTGTAAGTGCTACGATATTTTTAAAATTTTCCTAAGTAGTCACCCTTATCTTATTAATTTTTCAGCCACTGTTATATTGACAAGATCTCCATCTAAAAGCCAGCAAGGAAGCTTTATTGGTTACTCAGCAGATGGATCGCCGCTCTACAACTTTGCAGGTTAATGACATTACTATGACCAAACCTCTGATCAGAGTTGCCAAAAAATGATAATGTGCAGGCTAACATATTGTTTGAATATTAATAACCTCATAAATATTGGCAGGAAATGCATTGCAACGAGCTTCTCAATTTTCAATAATGCTCACTGCAAAGAAGTTTGTTTCGCAAGTTCTCCAGAAAAAAGATTCAAGACATATATTCTACTTTCTATGTTTAAACTTTGTAAGTACCGTGGTATCTGGTAGATCTTCTCTTGAAATTGTGCTTGCAAGAATAGGCATCCGCGCAGACTCGTGCACATTTCACAAAGTCCGAACCTATTTTATGTCATATCTAATCCCCAATGGATAGACAGACTGCTCAAACTATGTATTGTTTGGCATTCCCTTCCTTCCCTAAAATACTGAAGCCAGCAACATTTAGTTGAAAAATATCTTGCGCGCTCGCCGATCGCAAAACCCAGACTGGCTAATAGGCAGATGGTCAGCTCAGACCATACATTTTTCTACATTCTTTGCCGGTATTATTTAGTTCTTGGCCATGCACACTTGCCATGGAATGTAGTCTGGTCTTAACCTATAATATAGCCATTAGTTTCTGTGGTTTTCCCTGTATGTGCATCTCGAGCGAGTATCTGTATCTGTGTGTAAGCTATTTCCGTGTTAACTCTTGGCCGTGTGGTGGTTTGTATTTTTCAGTCCTTTGCATTCGTTGAACTTTTGTATGGAATGTGGAGTAATAGCCTTGGATTAATATCTGATAGTTTCCATATGATGTTCGACTGTACGGCTCTTGTACTTGGCCTCATCGCATCTGTCATGGCTCAATGGCCACCTACTCGAGTATTTTCTTATGGGTGAGAAGGATTTGGTTTTGTTCTGCAACTCTGTAGAAGGTAGACTTGTAGTAGGGGTCGGCCGATTTTTATCGAGGTTGATATATATATTCGGTACCGACTACCGATACTCAAAATGGTGCTCGATCCGATATTCGTCCCATCGCTACCAACACTGGTGTCCTAAGAAATTAAGGAGCCACAGCTATGACATACATATGATTAAAGTATACTATTTCCATTAATTCTTATGTAGAGATGGCACCCTGTGTGTCTGCATTACAACTTGCAAATTATTATAGATTCCCATTGCAGGATACTTCGCATATTGATTCTGTTCATCCCGCATTTTCAATTTGTAAAAATATTGATCGATTTTAAATAGGTACGGGCGAGTAGAGGTGTTATCTGGATATGTGAACGGAATTTTCCTTCTTGTAATTGCATTATATCTATTGACTCAAGCGTTTTATCGACTATTTGATCCGCCAGAAATTAATACGGATAGATTAATGGTGAGTACAATTACATTTATCACTAGAATCGACTGCTAGGTTGTATTTATTGATGTTAACTCAAGCTCAAAGCACTCACTTGGCTGAACGGTTTGACTGTCCGCCTTCTGATAGTCTGAGGTACCAGTACTGGGAACAAATCGAACCAAAGACCTTAAAAGTTGGTATTCGTTCCATCTCTGCTTTGGCAGGCAGTATCGGGAAGTGCACAGCATTGTGGTTGTGATAATGGTCCGGGCTATGAGTTACTACCAAGTATCAATATTTCAAACTACAAGTAACGGCTACTTTGAACGACCCTGGCATCTTAATGTTTGTTGACAAATCTTTTCTCTATTTAGATTGTTTCAGTCGGTGGCTTCCTGGTCAATTTGGTCGGTGTATTCATCTTTTCTCACAATCACCATCACGGGCATGGTCACTCACATCATGCTCATGACAAAAATCACGGACACGCTCATGACAAACATCACCATCATCATGATCATGATTCAGGAAATGCGAATATCAAGGGTATTGTGAATTTCTAGCTTTTGTTTATTGCAACGTTTCTCAGTCTTTCCTAACAACCTTATCGTGAGGCATTTTTAATATCTTCATCTACAACACGACCCCAGCTACGAATTAACTACCGGTAATCTCAGCTTATCCGGCGTGTTCATGATGTCGCGAAAATGAACTCGGCAGTGAGGCTATGTTTTCTCAAACCAGTTTTTGTCTTTTCGCGCATTTAATTGTCATTTGTTATTCACTATGCACGTTAGTGCTGAGTTGCACTCATCCTTTTGTGAACCCATACGTCTTGTAAGCTAGGCAGCTTATTGACCCTTAGCTGGGCTCAGTGGATCTCTGAAACAAGAGTCCAGTATCATTGTGCAATATCTATTGACCGTCTGCCATCAGCTCCACTATATTCTTACTTAAGTAGGGAAATACTGCTCAATAAACCAAGTCTGGACGTTAAATCTGTGTTGAATCTTCTTTACAATATCTATTGATCGTCTGCCATCTATTCCACTATATTCGTCATTGTTATTATTTGTGTGTATTTTGCAGGCGTGTACCTTCATATCTTAGCTGACTTGCTTGGTAGCGTGGGCGTGATCGTATCGACATTTTTGATTGGTCAATACGGACTACTGATATCTGATCCTGTCTGCACTCTTATAATCGCTATCATGATTCTTGTCACGGTTTGGCCGTTGTTACGAGATTCCGCTAGAACGTTAGCATTACGGATCCCTGCGGAGATGGAGAAGGATGTATACAGAGCTCTCACCAAAGTAAGTCCTTAACTATTCATCACATGGTTTTCGGTGCAAGCAGCCTTGGATTACACAAAGTCTGGACACCCACCATAAATGTGTTAAATCGGCCCTCAATGATAGGTGATGAAGAAGTAGGTCCTTACTGTTCATTTATTTGGCAGGCAATTTGTGGGTCACCCCTGTGAAGATGAAATGTGTTGTGATAGCACAATTTGAACTTTAACCGAATTTAATACAACCAAATACTCAAAACCAAATATATGAAAGTTGACTCTGTGGACAATTTGAATTAAGACGTTGTTTTAATGCAACCAAATACTCAATATGTGGACGTTATATCTCTGGTGAATCTTCTGGACGGATTTTTATATTGTTAGGTTCAAAATATTGACGGAGTATTATCAATACGGTCACGTTACATATGGAGACACTCGGAAAGTGTCGTGGTTTGTTTGGTTTGTGTCCAAGTGGAGCCGCATGTTATAGAGCAAAGAATAATATCCCAGGTATTCTTTTCGCTTTTTGTCGAGTTAGACGTCATGGCAGCCACTGCCTTGCTGGTGAATCAGAAGCAGTAACTTGGTCACCACACTGCATTAATTCAACCACTGTTGCATATTGCTAAGGTGACGCCAATCTTGAAAGAAGCCGGCATAACTTCAGTAACTGTGCAAGTTGAAAAAGAAGATTTCTATCAACATATGGCCGGCCTTTCGTCAAATTCAGAAGAAATTTTTAGAATGACTAAAGAAAGCCAATCCATATACCACCCTAAGGAAGCGATAAACGAAGATAATTTTGCCAAATTAATTTAACCGTAAACACTTTGTCCTGGTGCTTGGTAGTGCCATTAGTGGCATCTGTCTTGAAATTTGGAAAATGATCTTGTGTGGACTTGAAAGAGTAAGAATGACTAAGTGTTGCATTTTTGTGAATTTATTATCTGGTAGTGTACGTTACTACTAGACAGGTATTTAATGTTGCGTGCCAGGAAAAGTACCGCAGCATTGAATACCGCGCGTTTGACTAACCGCTATTGCTGCTGGTGGTATGTATGTAATAGGATCCGCGTAAAGTAGCGTGCGTTTGAATGCTTTGTTACCTAGTGCAATATGATGATGAACAATAAATGTGTTATTTATAGCTTGCATGGTTCTCGTCCGCAGGACACGCAACGGCCTGGTTTCGGTAGCGACTGAGCGTAGGTCAACGCCTTCGTCGGCTACGTCGTAACCACTGAGCTCTGCTACATAGCGACATCTGATTGGTGTATTCTTTTGAAGTAGTAAGTCTTTAGGTGGCGGTATACTGTTAATAAGCTCTATGGTTTGTCATTTTAACTACGGTGGTTCTCCACTTAACATTGCGGTACTTGGTCGCGTAAGAACTTGTACTTGTATATCATACCCTACGATGACTTTCACCCCGGGTACATCATTCCATTCGCTACAGACGTCGAATTTGCGACTAAATTACGACGGCCGGAGAAAAAGGAAAAACGTCTGACGTCACATCTGTGGATTCAGTTTAGAAGCCAACTTTGCTGCTTCGACTCGGTCGCTCACTTGGTCGGTGTCCAAAGCTAGACGTCAAGGCTTGTTCGCTGGCTCTTGAATGGAGGTACGTCGGGCTGTTTAATGAGGGTTTGTGGAAAATGAGATGAGAAAGATTTTGGCGCCAACTGGTCTGATTAGTGTCTGACGAAGTTTTGCCCAGGCACCTACCTGGTGAATGCAGATTTGGTCAAAGTCCAGCATCGTAATTACGGCATTGTAAGTGAAGTATTTGGCAATAGCTCATAACTTACCCGTTCATGATAGGCACCTGCATCTTTCAAAGATTTTACTTATGACGTTATTGCGCACCTTGCAGTAGTGAGATTATATATTACCAATTAATCCCAAGTGACCCAGGGAACAAAGCGAACAGAGGCCTACCGGGCGACTGTGGTCGTTTAGTGGCACCCAAAAATCGTACCGTACAACTTGAGCAGGATCGCATACATATTATACCTACCTGCAGTAATTCATGTCAATTTGAATCAGTTTAAGATAGAACGAAAACTGTTAAATATGTCAAAATCAAGAAGTCGCAGTAAATCTCCGGAAACAAATGACTCTGAAAAGAGATCAAAACACAGTAAACGCAGTCGAAGTAAGCGCTCTCGTTCACGAGATCATCATTCAAGCTCACGACATCGCGATCGATCAAGCGAACGAAAACGTCATCGTCAATCAAGAAGGTCACGGTCAAGATCACGATCTTATGAGAGAGTAGATGTGTTCGGAAGAGCGTTATCAAAACGTAATGCGCTTGAAGAGAGAAAGAAAAAAGATGAAGAAGAAATAAAAGCGGAAATGGAAAGGCAGCGACAAATGTGAAAGAATTTACTTATATTTTCAAATTAGCATTTTCTTCCTATGATGTCATAATTTCACTAGGGGTTTTGCATATACATTGTACAAGTATAAATTTGTGATGTCAATATCATCATGTCATCAGTTTGGATGCCAGGGTTTGATAATAAACTCGTTGTTGCAATACTGTACCGATGACAATTTTATCAATCTCACCCGATATCTCGGCAAAAATGACCAAATTTCCAATATGGCCCAGTAGATTGCAAGTTATAAGAGAAAAAATCGGCTTCTTTAAATAATATACAGTAGGCCTAAGGCTGAAGTAGTATCGACCTTTGACCCTTTCTGACTTGCTCTTTGTACTCATCAGACGCCAAAAAGAACAGGAAGAGAGGAGAATTGAAGAAGAAACACAACGACGTGTGGAAGCCATCGTAAAAAAGCGCATTGAAGAAGAAATAAAAAAAAGACGTCCTGAAATCGAGGCAGAGGTAAAGTAGATTACTTGACTTGACAACGGATTATTTGACCAGCAACCCTGAATCATATATCTTATTCAATCCTCAATTGAATTTAGGTCACCCGCCGAGTCGATGCGATGAAGCAAGACATGGAAATACGTATGATCAATGAACTGAAACAACAGCGACTCATGGAATTAAGAGCGAAACAAGACATGGAGGTAAAATATGAAGAAAAATAATATTGATACACACTTCAATGCCAACAGATTCTGCTAACGAAATAATTACAATATCGGACAATGTTATGTAAAATACAGGACTAAGATTAAATCTTCCCCTTTCATTGTACGTCATAATTGGAGTGAGTCGGAGGTGTAATATGCAAATTAGTTTCGGCCTAAAGACATGGATTGAAATTTTGCAGAAGCCGACGCGAAGATTTTGGATAAGTTCTGCGACTTTGTCGTAGGATAGGATAACCGTTCTGATCAGTCAGTAATCATTGTTTTCACTTTAATTTCATTAGAAGTCTTAAGAAGTTTGGATGTTCTATGGCTGAAATATTTAAGTTGCCTATGGAGGGGCTCTCTTTATAGTTGACAATGTGAAAGGTGGGTAAGTACTGCACCTTATCCGTGGCTTCCGTGAGAAAAGCGTAATGTCGGGCCAATGAGAAAGACCGGATACAACATGCTAAATGGAACGATATTGTAACCATCAGAGAGCAACAGATGTAGTTTTAACTTGCATTAGAGCTCCCTCTGCATTGTTATACCTTTAAACCGGATTTCAACATCCAGTGGCTCCTATCCACAAGCGTTCACCACCTTCATCGCCTACTCGCTTGCTCTCCTCGGCTCACCTTAGCTGTGATATAATTGGTTCATTCATCTACCCACTCTATGACGTCACAATATCTATTATTCTGTTTTAATTCAAAATTGTGCTATTACGAATTACGATTCGTTAAATCTTCACCTGATGAAGGAGCGGAGCTCCGAATGCTAGGGAATTTAATATTCTCAATAAACCAAGGCTGGACGTTGAATCTGTGGTGATCTTCTTTACAATACCTTTGAAAGAGTCATAGATATAAGTTGCTTATTGTAGTGATGGCACTGGACTCATATTAAGACTAACCTGATTCAAATCATACTAACAATGCACACTGTACAACGATAAATAGAAATTCCCTCACCAAGCCCGGTCTCATCCTAGCTTACTGTGTTCGGTACGGTCTGCCAGTGTCTGATGGAAACTAGCTGCAATTTCTAGACTAAATTGGCAGGGCAACTGAAATTTCCCAACCACAGCCAGTCCCAAAGTCTCGACAAGAGGCGGGTTGCGACAGAAAGACCTTCAGACAGAAAGAATCGCTGATAAGTCAAGATTGATTTGACCCGATGTAGGCCTGTGGCCACTTGAAAATAGAACACGGCTGATTGAAGATCTTCATCTATGAATTCAAATTCCGCATAGTTGTAAAAGCGTATGTCCTACGATTCCCTGGATTTTCACTTTTAGACAGTTTCTTTCTGTTAATAGCTAACTACTGTGTTGTTCTGAATAATGTTTCTTCCCTCATTATGTCTGTACAATGTTAAAACTCAAAGTATATGTATTAAAACACTCTACATGCTAGAAACTCTGTTGCTAAAACTGGATATAAATCATATGGTGCTTAAAAATAAGACTTTGTGATACTATCTCTTTTCTGCGTGTTTCAATCGAAGCCACATCGATCAAAAATGTTCCCGATGATTTATTAATTTGTTGTGCAATTACGCAGACTCGCGAGGAGAGGAAACGGGTCGAGCTGGAACGAATTATTGAAGAGAATGATCGAAAAATACAGGAGGCCGAGAAAAAATTGGTAAGCTGCTAATTTTAATTTCTCTTGAACCCTAGTTTACGTAGTCTAAGACGGGCTATCATGTCATTTTTATAACTTATAACGTAACCTGTTTTCATTCAAGGCGGAAGAGAGGCTTGCTATGGTGGAGGAACAACGACAAATCCACGAGGAACGGATGAAAATGGAAGAAGAAAAAAGGAAACAGAAAAAACTCGAACAATCTATCATTCTCGGAAAGAAAAATTCTCGTCCAAAATTATCATTTTCTATAAAATAGTCGCTCGCCGATCTCTATTTTCAAAAGCAACCACGACACCACGAGTTTCTCGTCGAAGAAGAAATCCTGAAGGATTGAATGTCTCCTAGGGAAGAGAGACGTTAACGTGGCTTTCTGATGCCTCGTTTCATAGCTTTCGTGATTTTGTCGTATGGTCACAAGTTTCTGAACCTGGCATAAAATAAATACAGGGTTTAATGAGCGCCACCTTTTTGATCCCCACCCACTCCTGATTTAACACCTGCGCGAAGCAGAAGACCCCTGGCTGGGTGTAGGTCTACTATGACATATAAAAATCTGTGACCTGTAGACCCCATAATGAAAGTTATATCGTGGTTATCCAAGCCACATGCCTTGTCTTCCTCAAATGAAATCTTGAATTAATACATAAGCCACCACATTGTTTCGTACGGTAAGTAAAGTTGTGTGTCATGTTTCGTTTCTGCGATAAGATGAATTTTCTTATAGTGGATGATGGATGTATATAATAAAATAAGTAAAGGATTAATATGAGTGTCTCAACGCCGGTCTGCAGAATTTGTATCTAGCCGTTTTTGATTGGAAAATGTATATTTTCAGAATCGTCGCACCGACATCTATAAAATGTAGAATTTTCTATTCTGTCGTAATAAAAGGATGAGAACCACTAATCTATTACCTGTAGCCTTACCAACAAACACACAATGGACCAAAAAGTGTCAGGGCAAAAGGGCCATATGTTGCCGACCCCAAGTGAACCAAGTATCAGTGTGAGGTCGCTTTTCAGTTCATAAAGTCACTCGAAATGACTTTGGCATGATATGCATATGCACCAGTGGTGTGTGCAAGTCTAACCTGAGGATCTGAGCACTAGCGGTGTGTGTGTATTCTACGAGTCTGTAAACGCAGCAAAAAACCCGAGGACCAAAATGCACTGTCATTATATGCATCTCATTGGCTCGAGTCGTTAATGAGTTACTCTAGACCCTGAAGTGTGCGACAAGCCTCACGATGCCCTGCATTCCAGTCCTTTTCTTGACACTCAGTTGAGCAGTATGTTGCTTTGTGACATCCAGTGCATTCGCTGTTAGCAGGTTGTCCACAGGCTTGACAAATTTCTGGTACTTCATCATCTGGACCTTCATCATGATCTTCTAACGGCTTTTCCAAGTGAAGTGACTTTGCTGGAATGGTATCGGATGAGTGATCACAATTTTTTAAAGTACTTATAATTTCTTTCAGTAAATTATTCCGTCTCTCTTCACATTCCAACTTTGTTTTTTCTATCGCTTCCTGTAGCTTAGCGTATTTATCAAATATTTCATCGGCCTGCACTTTTAGTTTTTCCCATGAATTTCGGTCGTCTGTCGAGACTTTATTGACAGCTTGGAAAACGCGGTTAATGACCTTATAGAGTGGAGTGTTTGTAGACTGCATCAGATCGAGTAATTCACCGGGGATTGGTGTGAATGACTCGTTATTATGTGGCGCTAACGCATCTGCTTGTTGCTCATGAATCTTAAACTGACATTCTTGCATTTTTATTTGTTCATTTAAATTGCTTTGAAGGTTACAAAATGCAGTCGAACTAGTTCGTTTTCGTCTTGATACAGGGGTGTAGTATTTAACAGGACCTAATAAAGATGTATCATCTGAACAAGTACCGCAGGTACATGACGAAGCATGTGGACGTAGGTATCCTTTTTGTATCAGTGTCAACACTGCTCTGCCACCAAATCTTAAGCTACGCTTCCAATCTTTTGATCCTTCCAAGCCACAATGATGTTCAAATTCAGATGGAGTGAACCAGTTGTTTTCAAAATAGATACACTTTCCATTTTTCCCGGAGCCAAGTTTTGACTTGTGCAAAACTGCATGCTTTTTTCTACATGTAATTGGAATTGTCTCATTGCTGGCTATCATCTGATATAATTCATGCTCTTCTGCGTTGTCGACTTGTAATTCATCATTCAAAGAGTTGAATGTGTCCTCTGTCATATTATTAGCGCCGTCTGCTAATGCCGACTTGCGGTCAGCGACTAGAGATGGGCTGGATAATGAATTGCCTGGGATGGTCAATAATAGTCGCTCAGGAGATTGGAGATTTTGGTGTCCCGGTTGATGGTGATACACTGTCTTCTTTACATTGTGCATTAACGGTAATACTTTGGAAGTTGGCGGGTTGGTTTGATTCAGGCTGTATACAGTTATCTTACGAGCATTTGCACTTCTCTGGTAAAGTGGAGTCGTCACAGGAATATTCGCTACTTGCTCTTCTATGGAACCTTCTGCAGCTTCAATCACGACAGACGCCTCCATCCTGTTTGTTTCGAGGGGGAATTTTTAACCCAGCTGACTCGTACGCCCCCGGACTACACTGTCAACCGTCGGATACTTTCAACAAATTTCGGTGCGACACCATAGAGCTGATCTTCAAATTTCGACTATTGGTGCATAATGGAGCACATTTGAACAAAGCAAAGAATATTTTGCGCATCTTTCTAGTCCATGGTTGTCATTTATATTCACCGCACCCAACGTGCACCCTGAGAGATATCGCTATAATATGCCCAGAACGGCTCAAGGCCGAATTTGAAGTAATGTACCTGTCGAAAAGTAATTAACGAAGCAGAATTTCCTCGAAAAGAGAGTTTTCAAATGCGCAACATCGTAGAGCATATGTCATGGTCGAATGCGCACAGATACTCCATGACTCTGAGCATGGAGAAGTCCATGACTCTGAGACGTGACGTCATGGCTCATACGTGGTTTGCTTGTCGATCAAGTTTTTTAGGTTCTATTCTTCGCGTTGCAGTGAAAATTTGTCTAAGTTTTTGTTTGTTCAAGGCGTAAAAGCAGCGTTGTGGTAAAGGAAAGTATTTGGACAAGACATCGTGTATTTACATTACCGTAATATACGCTAACATGCCGTACGGTAGAGCGTAGTGCTGCTATTTCATTGATAGATGACGTTGTGTGTTTATGAACTGAGGGACGATGTGTCGAAATCCCAGTCAATATGAAAAAACTGTGGAACGCCCAAGTTAAATAATACGGTGTGGTCTTGAAAACGTATTTAGATTCAGCGTCGAGTTAGAGCTGAGGTGATTCCTTGACTTATATTTTTATTGTAAAATTTAAAAGAAATTACCAAGATTTTAAAATATCATATGCTACAGTTTTTTATATAGCATTAGAAATGTTCCAATTGAATGTTAGGAAAGTCCTAATCCTTCTAGTTATAGTTCATGGCTCTTGTGTGCAGTCATCATCGAGTGAAAAATGGAAAAGTTATATCAATCTGATAAACGATGCCGTGATAAAGTACATTCCTTGCGAAGGAAATTGTACGTGTCACGCAAATGTTATCGAAAATGATCTGCAAATTTGGAGAAATCGAAATGGAATTACGAAAGATGATTTTGAAAGAGCCAAAAAGAGAGGGACACATTATCAGATTGTTAATCATAAACTGTATAGAGAGGATAAATGTATGTTTCCAGCTAGATGCTCCGGTGTTGAACATTTTATCACACAACTTTTGGATGATTTACCAGATATGGAAATGGTTATAAATGTACGAGATTGGCCGCAAGATGTTAAATGGGGTGGTGAACCATTACCGATATTTTCGTTTAGTAAAGTATTGCGGGAAAACCGTGATATTATGTATCCAGCTTGGACTTTTTGGGAGGGAGGTCCAGCTGTATGGCCGATTTACCCACGAGGGCTTGGACGATGGGATGAAATGATAAAAGATTTAGATAAAAAATCTAAAGAATGGCCGTGGGATAAGAAACAAAATAAGGGCTTTTTTAGAGGCTCTCGAACTTCTTCACAAAGAGATCCACTTGTGTTGTTATCACGTGCTAAACCGGACTTGGTCGATGCCCAATACACAAAAAATCAAGCTTATAAATCAAAAGCTGATACGCTTGGTGCTGAACCAGCTGAAGTCGTACATTTATTGGACCACTGTGATCATAAGTATCTATTCAATTTCCGTGGCGTCGCCGCAAGTTTTCGGTTCAAGCATTTATTTTTATGTAATTCCTTAGTGTTTCATGTCGGTAATGATTGGCTGGAATTTTTTTACCCGGCTATGAGACCTTGGATTCATTACATTCCTGTTGATGAAAATTTAGAAAAAGTAGAAGAACTGTTAAAATTCGCACAAGAAAATGATGATGTCGTAAAAAAAATTGCTGACCGCGGTAGACAATTTATAAAAGACCATCTTACATTGTCAGATATATTTTGTTATTGGAAAAAACTTTTGCTAGAATATGGAAAATTGTTGAAATTTAAAATAAAACGGAACAAAACATACAAACAAATTCACCCACCATCAGTCAGGGATGAATTATAAATTAGTTTGGCCGAACAGTGGATTGCTTAAAACGTTGCACAAACCTCGACTTTTCTGTGACGCAGTTGCATCAGTAGAAAACTTCCCTGGTTTGGTTTTCATAGCCTGAAGAACTTAATGTGGGCATAATTAGTACCTGTACCGATATATCGGGCAAGGGGTGTGGGCAATTTTTCTGACCAAATGTGGTATTTTCAAAAATGCAAAATTTCTATTATTAGGGATGGGCACATTGAATCAAATATTCGGAAATCACAAAAGATTCAAATCGGAAGTATTTTCAAACGAACTGTATAGCACCATCTAGTTTTTGACAATTTGCTTGTCATTTTTTTTGAAATGATAATGACAAGTGTGGCGCCGATAACAATTCTTCCTCTCCAAATATCGACCTGGTTTCAGTTGGATGCAACGTATGATCCTTAAAAGAGTGCAAAACTGCAGAGATGGTGATTCAATTAAAAAAAAATTGATTTATATTCAGAATCGCATATGATTTGCCCACCCCTGATAAATAGGATATAGGCTATAAATAATTATATCAATGGAATTTAATATGTTTCAGTTTGCTTGTATAATGGCTAGCTGCAATCATGATAACTGAGATTCCTCTGTTTCTTTGTGAGTGAAAAATTATAAATTGAAGGTTTTGTCTTTTTTACATCAAGTGCTCTCCTTGTTCTTAGTTTCCTTTTTTTTGTATACTATTACATTATACTTTGGTTTTGCAACAAGTTTTTGGTGCTGCTGCTGACACAAGTTACGCAATGTAAGATACCGTATCTAGCCATATTTTTTCAGTAAATTCAGCAACCTCATACATTGTCATCATCTGTAACGATTTTCTTTGTGTATTCTCATGTCCATTGACATGACTGGTGGAATCTATTTTTTGTATTATACACTGCTAACACTCTAAAATGTGACTTGAAAGATTCTGTTGTATTCACGCGTTCTGTTTATTACTTCGTTGAAACACAATAACACATTTTATTACGCCTACAAGTGACAAGGTACGTTATTCCTAAAACGCTGTCCTTGAGTCGACATCACAACTTGAAAGAGAGCGAGTCCTCGTGATCATCGCTTGGCTGTACTCGTTCCAGACTCCATAACGTATTCTCATATCCATAGACATGACTGGTGGAATCTATTTTTTGCATTATTCACTGATAACGCTCTAAAATGTGACTTGAAAGATTGTATACCAGCCTCGTAGTGGTAGGTTGTTGGCCATAAAACTGGTAGGTACGAGTTCATTGATGCAATATTTGTGGAATTTGACACCAATACACGCAATTTATCACAAAATGCACTTGTGATATTGAGACCAGTTAGAGATTTTCGTTAGCTAGATGTTTCGTCATGCTAGTACATATCGCACATTGACAAGGACTGAAAACCCATTTCCGTTTTCTTTATTACATTGATGGGAAGTTTCAACATCATTACTTACGTGTAACACGAGCTTGTACTTTGAAATTTTATAGAATTGGAACTATTGCTCTTCTGTTTAAATAGTTTGTAAGTCGTTGTACATTTTGATGTGATGAAGGAACAGTGACAAAATGGCTATATATATACCGGTAAACTGAGGATAGACATTAACCAAATTAGTAGTTATGTTATACTTTGTTCTGATCCCACTTTTCTTCCGCCATCAGCTCCACTATTTGTTATGATTTTATTTTCGAATATTGACTAACTTATTCCATTTTTGTAGATTTTTGACTACAAAGCTTTGTGATAGATAAATAAACTTGACTGGTGTTACTGAAAAACTTCATCATGCATGGATCACCAGGCGGTCATGGTACGAACAGTTACTTAAAAGTATTTGGGAATATCTTCATATCATTTATCGGTGCCGGTGTTTTGGGATTACCGTTTGCGTTTAAAGAAGCTGGAATACTGGAAGGCATCATTGTGATGTCATTTGTCGGATTTCTAAGCGTCCGTGCAATGTTATTGATTGTCGATTGTAAAGATGAGTTGATATCACCAAAATCTGGGGTTGATGAAGCATTCTCATTGGAAAGCGAAGCGGCGTTGTTGCCGAACGGAATTAAACGAAGACAGGATAGAGATTCGGAGCAACGAAAAGATCTTGGTTATGGCGACGTCGGATATGAAGCATATGGAAAATTAGGCGCTAACATTGTCGACGCATCCATTGTTGTATCACAAACAGGATTTTGTTGCGCATATTTAATTTTTATCACAGAAAATATCGCACAGTATTTTACGTCTTACTCCCCAGACAATGAAGACGAACATGAACCAGGATCAATGGCTCAAAAAGTCGTTCTTTTCGCTCTCGTCGTCCCATTGTGTTTTTTATGCTTTTTAAAACATCTTCACAAACTCGCAATTTTTAGTCTATTCGCCGATTTTGCAAATGTATTCGCGTACACCATAGTATTTTGGTTCGACTTTGAACACGCTGGTAAAGTGAGAGTGCATCCAAAAGAGATGGATTTGTCCGGTCTGCCGTTTTTTATCGGCATCGCGATTTATTGTTACGAAGGAGCTGGGATGGTATTGTCTTTAGAAGGCTCTATGTCAACGGAAATTCGGCATCAATTTCGGACTCTATTTAAATGGACTATGTTTTTGATAACAACTCTATATATTATATTTGGGGTGTGTGGGTATATGTCATTTGGGCCAGAAACGAATCCTATTATAACACTAAATTTGCCGTCCGGAATTTTTCCGTTTTTGGTCAAAGGGTGTCTGTGTTTTTCTTTATTTTTTACTTTCCCGGTTATGATGTTTCCAGTTGTTCAAATTTTAGAAAAACGACTCGGAATCGAAAATTCCCCAAAAAAAGGTAAACTGTTGCGCGCCGCGATGGTTTCTTTGACAACCATTGTTGTGTTAATAATACCATCGTTCGCGGACTTAATGTCACTAGTGGGTGCTACATGTTGTAGTCTAATCGCATTTATATTGCCGGCGTTTTTTCATTTGAAAATATTTAAAGGTTCCCTTTCAAAATCTCAAATTGCATTTGACTATTTTCTGGTCTTAGTTGGGGTCACTGGTACCATATTAGGAACTATAGACTCATTGAAACGGTTAGGGGTTATAGGCCTACCGAGCCCCGCTTTGGAAGTACCGGTAACAGAATTTGTTACTAGCACCCAACATCAGTCTTTGGCACCGAATGTGACGTCATAATTTATCATCTGTCCAGTGTTTTTTTGATTTATCTAATTTCTTTTTAGTATTTACAGTATATATCGTTACGATAGAGATGGGGTTAATCGAATCATTTGATCATTTCAAATCAAATGTGTCTTTTGTGACTGAATCATCGAATTACTACCTGAATGCTTGAGGGTCGTATGAACCGTTCATTTTACAAATGAACCCAGTATTTTAACAAAACCTGTTAATTTGAACAGTTTTTATCACAGATCGTTCATTCCAAGTTCAACTGCCAACAGAAAAAGTTATCAAAAACTAGATGGTGCAAGAGGTCCCAATTTGAAATTCCCTTTGATTCGATATCCCCCATCCCTAATACAAAAAATACGCACTAATTTGATCTTTTCATGTGTCTGAAAATAGTAACACGGTATTTTTATCCATTTTTTTGT
The DNA here is from genome assembly GCA_030412335.1 of Botrylloides violaceus. NCBI lineage: Eukaryota > Metazoa > Chordata > Ascidiacea > Stolidobranchia > Styelidae > Botrylloides > Botrylloides violaceus. The sequence goes on along the minus strand of JASFYC010000675.1, from coordinate 446,341 downwards.
CTTTAGAGACGGTACGTGCTCAAATTCACTATGTTACCTCAAAAACTGTTATAGTCAGAGTAAGAGCCTGAGCAGACTGAAATGCTGCTAGCTTTTGGTGACGTTGGAATATAAATATATATATACCATAGTGAAGTAACCTATCATGTTTGTAGGTTACAAGGCTGTCTTACCGTACATTATTTGCTGGCCGTTTACAGCTTTTTTATTTTCAGAATGTTTCTGATTGACGATGGTCTGTGATCTCATCAAACTCGTTATATACATTCGCACTATATCACAATGCATTTAACCTGCGATTCAGTTGCAAAAATGTCCAAAATTGTCTTCCTAATCACATGAATAATCAGACATTGGCTGTAGTGAAAAATTGAAGCCTAATGTTTTTGGTTAAGCCAAATCCTGTGCTCGTTTTCGTTTTAGCCTTCTGAACAAAAAAAAACTTAATTCAATAGTTGCTGTAGTATATATTCCACTAGATAACATTCTATTGTGATAATAGAAATGCTTCCATCACTTCCATGCCTACCTTGAGTGTTTTTGATTCATAAACCTGCCTTCAGTTTGTTCTATTCTATCTCATCGTTTCATGGGTCTGTTTGCAAGGCACTATCGTTTTCTGTAATGATTTTGAGTTTGTCAAATTTTATAACAGAGGGGTTGTGGGGATGGTGGATTAAGAATACTACAGGGTTGTGATCACTGCGCAGTCTTACTGGGTGTGGTCAAAATTGACTGTGTCGCCTGCCATTTGATAATTACGCACAATACACTTTAGGGATAAGTCAATCAAATCGTATGAATGGAATATCTTTTTTTTAATCGAATCAATAGATATAATTATGTAGTATATAAGTCACCACAGATTGAACGTCACCTGATGAAGGAGCAAAGCTCCGAAAGCTTGTGAATTATATTCCAATAAACTAGACTGGACGTTAAATCTGTGGTGCCTTACTATTTGGATCGTCTGCTGTCGGCTCCACTATTTTTCGAATCGAATCAACAATCACTAGGTGGCACTATAAATCCCGATTCCCACCGATATTTCGCATTCGTTAACAAGCTCTGAGTCCAGAGTATTGACGTCAGAAATACTTATACAATGTAGGCCTATGCGCACAAGTTGTCAGAGTCTCGTGCCTTAACCAGAACGATATAAAACGTTCCCCTTGACTGTGGGTAAACCGGACTGTACATCAAATCTGTGGTGATTTATTCTAGGCCTATCTATTACGATAATAGGGTGGAGAATTAAACTCCAATAAAGTGGACTGGATGTTTAACGTGTGATGACTTATTCTATCTATTACTATTTGGATCGTCCATTTTTGTGCCAATCAAAATTATGGATATGTGCAAGTGGGTGGTTGTGTTGATGGCCTATTGCTGGACATAGGCCATACAAACCATTATTTTTGTTCAAGGTAGATTAAAATGAAAAATGAAGCATATCATCATGGTTATTTAGCCTATGTATTTTCTGCACTTTTTTTTATAACGTCAACAACAAGTGCATTATGAAATATTTGTTCTGTTAACGGTGTCTTATGTTTGTTTAGATTGTTAGAATATATTATCTTGCATTATACTTTTTTTTATATAATCTTAATAATATGAGAATGGCGGCTCCACAAGACTGGCAGGCCTTACGGCAAAAAGTTCGACAACAATTGTGAGTAGAGACTGGGAAATTCAAATCATTTATAAATCGGACATTTTTATCGAACTGAGTTATCAAATCACTGTGCCTCTGCAGTTTTGCTCTACCAACCACCATGTAAACTTGAACACGGTGAATGGATTTTATTCTTCAATACCGGTGCTGTTCAGTTCACAGTGAGCCCACTATTTTAATAAACAATGTTGATTTGAACTGTTTTTGTTATTCTTAAGTCCGTTTAGCTTCCAACGAAAATAAAATAGTTAATCACTAGATGGTGCTATAGATCCTGTTTCAAAAAATGAACTCGAACGGTTTGAATCTTGTGTTCCTTGATTTATTGAGAATCTTCACCGAATAAAGGAGCGAAGCGCCGAGAGCTTGTTATTATTATAACTCCCAATAAAAGCAAGGCTGTGGTGGATTTTCTTCAAGAGATCAGTCGATCGTCGGCCATCAGCTCCACTATATTCTTTGAATAAAGTTTTATGAGACAGGAGGACATCGAATTTGTGACACCGTCATACCTTTAGGTTTGACCAATAACAATGAGTTCTATTTCTTTTCAGAGAGGAAACGTTAAGTCGTTTACAGCTCCAACGGCCAAGTTCGATCGAAGAACTTGAAAATAAGATCTATCTTCAATCAGGAAACAATCGAGTTAGTATCAAGATTCGTTGAAAATCTTCATGTTTTTAGAGAACCCACCCAACCATCAGTGGCGTATCTGGGGGGGTGTTTATTGTCATGAACAGGGATGCAGCCAGAAAGGTGTTCTGAGGGTCAGAAATGTGAGATGGTTGATATTCAGAGAGAGACATGATTATGATTCGTCACCAGCATAAAATAGAGATCATTAGGCCTGGCATATAAAATAGGACATCAGTTCTTCATTTATAATTCCAGGAACGCTACATCAGTTCTGTGAAGAATTTGCTTCAGAAAGGTGAGCCGCTGGTTTTCTCAGTCGTACTACCGGTACCCGTTGTTTGTGACTCCCCACGTTCTCCACTTGCTGTATGTTGCATGTGTAACTAAATAACTTACTCTTTTTTGCTCTCTCTATCTCTCTTTCGCCTACCCTGAGATTAATTCAAGCATTGGTAATGACTAATGATGGAAGAAAGCACCTGCGGCTTTGGAGTGACTCCATAATGAAAATAATTCAAACACTAGGTGGCGCTATGGATCTCTATTCAATAATTGCCTTAGTCATTATTTACACAAAGTTCATTCGTTATAGTTGCAATGTTCTAATTCTTCTCTCTCTTTTCACAGCGTCTTTCAAAATGCAACAGATGAGATCGAGACAACAACAACAACAACAACAGCAAGTTCAGAACATGCCACAGCCGATGCAACCGATGCCTGCTCCAAATACAGGTTAGACGTTTTCATAGTGTGCAGGTTGAACGAGCTGATCAAGTAGGCGCTTGCGCCACCCCTCCACAGTATCCTCAATTCGTTGGACATCTATCGAGGAAGTTGATGATAACATTTGCTACATCTTTGGTATAATCGCGACTTTGGTTTGAACCCATTACATGCCAGTTTCGTGGCCGATGAAGTACTCTCTACTAGCTGCAAACCACTGCTTTACTAAGACCAAGGCATGAGGCTTGGATTTGACCCACGCCCACCAGTTTCATGGCCGATGTAGCAACCTCTGCACCACAAACCAGGGCTGGAAAAAACCCGTTTTTTTTTTTAAAGCCTTTGTCGTATATGCTACCCTCACAAACCAGTCCATGACATGCACTTGGGTTTTGAACTGACGACCTACTGACCATAGCATACCTTTTAATCAACATCCCTTTTATCAGGTCCCATGCCTTCAAATCGTCAGTTCCAAGTCAATCAACCCATGACTCGAGTTGGTCCTCCGTCTGACTCTCCGCAGAATATAAACATGGCAAGTCCTCTCTCTTCTGGTGGAATAGCTGGATACAGCCCAGAGACTCGAATGCCCCATCCATCGCCAGGTCAACAGTTCTACCATCAAAGGATCGTACACAGACCGCCGCAACCCCAACAGCAAAACATGCAGGTTAGTACGATGAATCTTATTTCCATCTCCGTCCATTTCATCGTTATTGTAACGTACTGTAGATACCTTACTTGCATAGAAATATAGCTTGGTCTTGTTCCTCCATTTGGCTTTTTTCCTTTTCTTCAGACGCCAGGGCAGTCACTGCTTGGTGACCTCGTCCAGGGTCCAGTCACTCCATTGGGTGGCTTATACATTGAGCATGAATGGATAACAAGATAATATGATCTGTGGAAATGTAACTCTCTTCTTTCTGATGTTGGATATTACTATCTGGATTATACAACTTTATTAACCTGTCACCCAACAGACAATCCCTTTCATCTTGTACCCAACATGACTTTATATGTTAATTTCTGAATCGTCCACCATAGACTCCATTATTTTTTGAATTATGGTTTCCATGGAAGTTATCGTTTGAACGCAGTCCAACCTTTCTATTCACAATGCTCAACTTGCCTTTCAGCAAACTCCTTTACGGATGCCGGAGAACCCGTATCAAAACACACCGCATGGAAGTGTTGGAAGGTAGGTTAAAACTGGCTCTACAGTTAAGTATACAGTATGTGTAACTATTCTGATTGACAAAAAACAATCAGCTGGCTGGTAGTTAAAATAAAGAGCAGAGTAGACAATACAGTAGTCGTAGTTGTCTGAGGTTGGCGTTTCTTTATTCTAGTGCAAAAGTTCCAGGGCACCAACATTGCACGTGTTCAATCTAAGCACAGACTGAATGAATTAAGGCAAACTTCACTCCCTAGTCAAACTCGAGCACTCAATTCGTGTGGTAATGTTCTTTGCAATATCTATTGATTGTCCTCCATCGACTCCACTATATTCTTACCTAAGTAGGGTAAAGTTTATCAATTAATCAAGGCTTGACGTTAAATCTGGGGTGATCTTCTTTACAATATCTATTGACCGATCGACTCCACTTACTTAAAGATTAAAGATTACATGTCTAAGCTCTAAGGTAGTGGCTTCTTCCTTGTAGTGCAAAAAGTCAAGAACATTGCGAAGGCCTGATCCGAACACACACCAAATGAATTAAACAAAATTTCCTTCCTAGTCAATCTCAAGCACTGACTTCGTACTGTCCCTTGTATACAGTAGGCCTACTTACTTATATTAATACGACATATTTTTCCCATTCTGACTGGTGAATAAATAAACAAACAAACAATTGGAAATTTACCAAAATTCAAATTTAAGATAACCTGTGGCGCACAAGCTTTGCTCACCGAAGCGTGCAATGCCTTTTTCTGTTGGTCGTTGTGCGACATTTTTTTCCATTCTGACAATTGAAAATTTAACAAAATTCAAATTTAGAGCAATCTGTAGTGCACGAGAATCGTCACAGCTTTGTTCATTGAAGCGTGTTATCTATTAGTACAAAAGTATTGGTCGTTGCGCAATAAACAAGTCGTCCTCTTCATTGGTGACCCCGATGTAACCTGAACACGCAACCTTCTGATTACATTTCAACCCAACTTTTTGTGATTACAGCACATATACTGGCCTTCCGAGCCTGTCGCCCGCTCACCCCAACAATTCTCCTCTAGTCTCGTCAATGTCTCCAGCTCTGCGGACTCCGGGAAATATAACGGTGTCGAATTCACCAGGTATCAATATCAAATTATTAATATCATAAATACTACTATCAGAGTCACACAGAGACATATTGGGGCCGGGGTTGGGATAAATGTTGGGGTCCCTGAAGGTTTTTGGGCGTCATCAAAATTGGGTGCCCTGTCTGTCTATGCCGACTATGCAGTATATTGCATTCACCATAAACGGTAGTAGTCCCCTCAAGATTCTTGGGCGTCTTGAAATTGAGTCTCGGGCCAACCATTTATATATTGCAGTCACCATAAATATTAGTATTTACGTCCGTGCATAAGGGTGATCACCTACACACCTAGCCAGACGGGATAGTGCAGTCACCATAAACCTTGGTAAATGGAAACCTAATTACGCTGGTCACGTGCCCCACCCCACCCCCACCTGTATGGGATATTGCAATCACCGTAAACGTTAGTAAATGTATTCCCTATATATGTAATGATGATGAGCCGCCCTTGACGGTATGTTTAGTCACTATGTACATATAAATTCACTCTCTTGTCTGCCTGTGGCATTAGCAGTTTATATAGTAAGATATGTTGTATAATGAATCAAATTCTTCTTTCTACCAGCTAACATTGTTGCGCCGAGCCCTCTGACATATCAAACCCAAACACCATCTCCACAAACTGAAGAACAAGTGTATGTTGAAAAGTTGAAGCAGTTGCAAAAATATATCGAACCTCTATCAAGAATGATGAACAAAGTACGGTCCTAACCTCTAATTGTCAGGGCCTGGTTTATACCCTAGTGATTGGACGAATCCCAAATATTTTCTGGTACTGATCCCAGTTGACTCGCAGACTACAAAAATTGTCAGATAGTCCACAGGACGTTGCCAGGACTTCGTTTGCTCCTGCCATCACTTACTAAGTGTTACTGTCCGTGCCAGAACCTTATCAAGCAGTATGTTCAAATTCTCAATAAACTAAGGCTTGACGTTAAATCTGTGGTGAACTTCTTTACAATATCTATTGATCGTCCGCCATCGGCTCCACTACACACTTCAGAACCTTATGAATAGACTTAACTCCTCTGAAATAATTACAAACTCCACAGTCTGCTGTTTAGTGTGGAACCCCTTGAGACCGTCTGTTGCTGGCAAACTTTAAAACTGTTTCTCTAACCATATACCTTTTATTTTGTTTCCAGCAAAAAGAAAACAGTAAGGATTTAAGCAAGATGAAAAGTTTGAGGGATGTGTTAATGAATCCTTCTAGACGACTGCCGATGTCAACATTACTTAAATGTGAGGACGTTCTACAAAGCTGGCTCGACAAATCTTCACAGGCTGAATGGTCAGTGCCAGAGGTGAGCAAAGTATGCTATGAGAGGCCTCTCGTAAGATTAGATGCGAGTTCTTTCTGGATTTCTAATGACGAGGCTATCAGCAGTATTGTACGGTGTAGTAGCTCAATGCAAACTGGCCTTGATGGCAGGGTCTTGCTAATACAAAGTAGCGTGGTAGGAGGCTGCCATCTGACACTTCCAGTACTGGCAGTTCAATTGTCCTGACCTTGAGTTGGTAGGGGTATGTTGACACGTGATCCACATTGCTACAGTTGGCAGGTGTCTTCTTGTCCAGAAGGTGGGGGGAACGCATCAGCCATGTCAAACCCAAGAATTGAAAACATACATCCAATGCCCCGGTCTCTACGGTTAGACGTGTTCATTTTCGGCACCCCTTTGCCTAATTAGTTTGTTTATGCCTATATGTTGTATTGTATGGCCTCTGAATATAGGCTATGACCAAAATTCAAATTTCCAAGCTATGGACTGTCTTGACACAGTGGCACAGCATCTGTAAGTTTGTATTCCTAGACCTATTGTTGTATACCTTCATTCTATACAGCCTCCTCCAGCGGCTAGACCCGACCAGCATATGTGCCAGCCGATCCTGGATGCAGTCGCTGCAAATATCAACTCTCCTATGATGAATCACACGCTGAAGCGAACCTTTAACGAAGCGCTGCGGACTTTAGAAGGAGATTACAGAGTGTGAGTAAAAAGCAGTGATGTGGAAGAGGTTATTTTTCAATTGCTCTTTCTCTTGTAGTCCGCCAAATGTCTGTTCAAAGAAGCCTCGTACTAAGAAGACGAGTGAATCAAAGTCTGGAGAACCCGACATTCGAGTTCCTGATCTAATTCAAGGAGAAATTGCAAGGCTTGGGTCAAAGTTTAAAGTCACGGTTGACTTGTCAAAAAGTAGCAACTCCGGACCTCTGCACCTCATATGCAGATTAGGTAAGTTTGAGCCTACTCTTCATTTAGGGGGTTGGGGGGCGGAGCAACTTTCAGACAAATAAGTGTTGGGTCAGATAATGCACAGTGCCATGATTCTCAACCTGGAGACTGCAACTCCAGTTCTTCGTGTAGCCGGTTTCAAGCCCTGTTTTGGCTCGATGCTCTTTGTGTCAAATTTGAACATGAAGGGTTATTATCAATGTTCTTTGTGGCTGGTTACATTTTGGAACTTTATTTTTGTCATTCTCGCGTTGGTGGGATGGTGAATATTCCAAATTTAATATCACCATGGCGTTTCACCACTGATGTTCTGTCCTTTAGTCCGGGCTTGCATTATTGAGAAATGAACGCCACAAATTTCATCTCTGGCCTTGGTTTATTGAGAATATCTTTCTCCCGGACACTAAATCTGTTGTATATTTTTGCAATGTCTACTATTGTTCCTGATTGTGGTTGTGTTAATATATTTCCTAGAAGACCCGTCAATGCCTGCAGTACCACTGATACGACTTCTTGTACCGGGGACTTATCCTAAAGAAGGACCGGAATGGGAATCGTGGGATCACGACTCGAACAACAGCGTTCCCGAAAGCGCAACAATAAATTTTCTCGACAAACTACGACCTTGTATGGAGACTCATATTAATAATGCAATGGACCATAACGAAACGATATCATCTATTCTTAATGCTTGGGAAAGAAGCGTAAGAGCGACTGTTTTGACGCAAGTAAAAGTTGATGGATGAAAACCTTAGTTGGACAGGTCATTTAGAGAACATCAGCAGTGTTTGTAGGTGGGTTAACGTCGTTTTCAACTACTGAGGCCATATCTGCCCGTTCAATGCTTTCTTCTTGCTCATCTTTTTGAACTTTTTCGGTTTGTTTGTTGTTCTTGGGCTGAAATGTGTGAGCCGCTCGGCTTACCGTTCAGTTAGACGAGTGGTTTAGATATATTTGGATATATAATTTGTCGTTTTCAACTACTATGGTCATGTAGGCCTACGCCTGGTCAATGGTTATTACGCGTGGCAATACAATTAACGTTCAGTTGGCCGAGTAGGTTAGATCGTCCGCCTTCTGATCGGGAGGTTCCGGGTTCGATTCCCGACCGAGTCAAATCGAAGACTTAAAAATTGGTATCTGTTCCTTCCCTACTTGGCAGTCGGTTTCGGGGAAGTGCGGAGAGCCGTAGTTGTAATAGTGATCCCGGCTATAAACTGGAAGTATTGACACATACTGTATGCCGTTAGCATTGGCCTGGCGTAAATGACCTAAGGCCATAAATTCGAAATAAACAAACAATACATGTGTCGATACTTTCGGTGTATACTACTACACTACCACAGCCTCAACCTTCCGCCAAGCACACAAGGAACAAATAGAGACAACAAGTCTTTGGTTTGAGTCGGTCGGGGATCGATCCTGGAAACGCCTGATTGGAAGGCGGAGAGTCAAACCACTTGGCCAAATGAGCTGACTTACGATTTGGATCTTCTTCCTTTCAAACTCTCCATATTTAACAAGGCTTGCAAACCCGACAAATTCAAGTCAATAAAAAATCGTTGCGTTACGACTCTGTTCAAAGTTTTATCCAAATATGAAACATACTGTATTTGGTATCAGTACAAATTATGAATTTTGGAAAATTACCTTACATCAGAAGTTCAATATTATTCTAATATTTCAGTGGACCAGCCTCTGACATCTAGATATGCATACAGTAACAATAAGGTAGACAACAGTTATGAACTATATAGCTCAACGCAAAAGTATTTGTGGAACTTACTGGTTGGAAATCAAAGCTTTTAAAGAAAAATCATATCTGCCAATCTCATGAGACACCCGTCTTTCAACATTCCATGAGGGATTAATACAGAAAAGCTTGGGTTTGTATTTTAGCGAACATCGGTACCGGCCTTTATTAGGTGTCAGTCGCAATAATGAACCATTAACTGGCCAGAAGTTAAAAATCAGGTCAAATCAAGGGTGATATTTATGAATTTTCAATAAGGGACAGCGATGTTGAAAAAAGTCTCTATATAGAACTTGAGCGTAATGGGAATCGATACCATCAATGGCGTACAACTTCTGCCAACAGAGTATGAGAATTATAGGTTACTAGAGGCCTGTGATTCTAAAAAAGGCATGGAGTAGCAAAGTGTGGGGCTTATCCTGTGTTTATTGAATATATAGGTTAACGTGTAACTATGACAACACCCCCATACTACAAAAGTTTCAAATTCTATCCTGCTACAGAAAAAGCCCGATTCGTCTTTTAAGCCGATTTCAGTACTATTTTGGTTATTTCATTATGACTCGCTGTTCTAAGAGGCCATCCGTAGAAATATGTCCCTTGAGTCACATATACATAGCTTTCAGAGTTATATTGATACAGTCCAGAGTAGAATGCATTTGCCAGGTACACTACCAGTGAAAAGGGAAAAAATTGCCCTGCATGTGTGTGACCTGATAAGATAAGCTGTAGAGGTAGGTTCATAGTGAGAGCTCGTTTTGCAATGTTAGGCTGATGGGTAACCAGAATTGCAGAGTGTCGATCATCACAACCAGAAAAAGCTTTTGTCAAATTCACGGTGTGTCCCTCGTACCTGTAAAAGTACCTGGATAATGTAACTTGGGAAAACTTAAATATGATCAGAAGATCAGTAGCCTAACCCTGGAGCGTAGGCATTTGGAATTATATTCAGCTCCTTGAAATATATACCCTACCGGTAGGCCTACTATGTTCGTGGGTTGGTGGCAAAGGCTTAAACGACAATTTAATGTCTTGCCAAACTGGACAAATACTTTCATTTTCGGTGACTGCGATACTCATCAAAAGTTGATTGCTATTCATTGATCTAATGCAGGCAAATGCATCAATTACTGAAATACTACAGGCCTGTACAAAATTTAATGAAATTCTACCAGCTAGTATATTAATTGAGGATATTCATTACCCGATGATGTCTGCCTGCTTGTCATCGGTCCCAAGAATACAGAACCAATCGGCCGGATTTGTCTTTGAATGAATCTTGATGTTGGAGTTGTGAAGAACATGAAATCCTGCGGAAATTGCAATTGAAATAATTTATTGAAACAGTTTTGTCTGTTATGCACCATTACTGGCCTTTACCAGTAATACTGAATTATTGTGGAATTACCCATAGATTCAACAAACTCCATCCAGTTCTCTACATCACTTGTGTAGTATTCATGATTTCCTGTAAAAAAGGATATCTTTTGCACTACTTATTAATAAGAAATTGAGAATGGTCATCAAGTTCTTTATGAGATACGATGGGGGCTCCCACAATAGAAAGGCACACAGTAATGAAAGTATAACCCTAGCTGCCAACAGTGTATATGAGTTATATACCGGTACTGGATTTCAAAAAAGGCATGGGGTGCCAGAAAACGGGGCTTATCCTATGCTGATTCTCCTATGTTACAGCCTACTGTTTGAATAATAGGTTCACAAAAATGTGCAGCCATTTTGTAGCTGTGAAGGTAGTCAATCAAGTTTCTTACTTTCTCAAACCGACCTGTGACAAAGAATGATCCATACGGAGCGGATATGTCTTTTAAAGGAAGTGCAGCTTCCCTTAGTTCATCTACAGTACCATCTGTGAGGTCACCAGCCAAAACTACAATATCTGTAAAAGCAAACGTGATAAATTGATGCTTGTCAATGCTTTATTTACAACCTCCTGCCTGTAGCACATGAGGCCACCACGTATCGATAAAAAGTCGGTGCAAGCTACCTAGTCGTTCTCCAGGAAGCTCCAGTATGGAGAAGTGGGAAGTAGGCTAACAGAAAGAGCATAAGGGTGGGGATCAAAAAGGTGGCGTAATTTGTTGAACCTGGTTTGAATTATATTCCATGTTTAAAAACTTCCAACCTTGCCGTTAAAACTTAAAATAGACGGTGTGCAAGATGGAATTTATCCTCGCACTTATTCCGTCTATGGAAATAGAATTTACAACCATGCTCCGATGAGTCTTTCATTGTCTTATAGACCTAATAGACGCATACGAACACCAGGCTAAAGCCAGGAATATCTTATGTGTTTTTGATCTCCACCCTAAAAATCGGCAACAAACATACAGAGAGAGAAGGTGAGGGCCGACTCTCAACCAACCTGGCTTTAGTGAATTCGTAATTTTCACTGCTGTCTCCATCATAGTGAAGCCAACTGTAGATCCGAGATGAATGTCAGACAACAGTGCAATGGTCATTCCATTCATCGACCTTGGTAGCTTGGCAATAGGAATAGTTTGTCTAGAGAAAATGACAAAATTTGGTAAGCCTTCTTGTCGGTCAATATTATGTAGGCTCGACCTAAAAGCATTAGATGAGCCAGTAGGCCTCTGATGTTTATGTCAGGGATCTCGCTTCACTCCAATCCCCAATGCCATGTCATGGAGTGAGCCATTTACATCGGTATATCCATCCAAAAGCTGCCAATCGACCTCTCGTCACGGCTGATAATCAATCGATAATCAGCCATCAGTTGGACAAAGAGGATGATTATCGTATCAGTCAATATCGTTCTATCTATACGGATAGGATGCCGGTGCCATTTTCTCACCACTGCTACACCATAGAGTCAAATTATATATCAAGTAACTCTTACTTACTTCACAACTATTGGAGGAGAAACTGCGTTAAAGTACCCGAAAGAAGCATAAAGCACAGTAAAAATAACGCAAGTCCACATGCATCCGGACGTTCTTGAGAATTGAGAATGCAGCACCCTTCCTACACAATCCAGGAGTAAAACCAACCCGATCAATATCATCTCAGCCGCCCAACAAATCCAGGCCAAGCAAGCGGCCGTAGCAGGTTCTTTAGTGTTATAAAAACCAAATATTGGACTCAATTGTGCAAAGCTAAAGGCTAGTCCAAGACCAAATTTCCATAGGTAGCCGATTTTCGAGTCCAAATCGACGAGCGGAGTGAGTCTTCTCCATAGATAACGCGACATAAAGAATGTGATGAAGTGTATAATAATGCTGAGATGAATTCTGTACATCTTATACTTGTTTTTGCTGTTCAAAGTCTTCATAATAGCAAAATCGATCGCAAGTAACAAAACTATTCCAATGACAGGCCTTGCTGGCACATGCATCGTTGTATAGACTATGTTGACGAAGGATATAGATATAAAATATAGGATATTAGCACTGTAAAAACAAAAAATTGCACAACTCTGCTGTCTATGATTGTCGATTTTTTCTGGTACGTCATCGAAAAGCTTCTTTTCCTATGTCGTGCTTTAAATATGAAGGCTACCTGTCGCGTGGCGATCACAAATAATATTGACTAGGCCTATCAAAAATAATGTTTACGGTATCTGAATGTAGCCACATTCATAGTGTACATACATTTCTAGAGGACTAAAGGCTATCTGGAACTCGCTCCTCTGCTCAGTCGATACTGCATATGGTCTTCCTCATTCGGTCTTTTGCGTGGATAAATGGTAGACCAGTTAGTACCCTGACTCAGTTAGATAAACAGGTTGTAACAACGCCAGTCTCATCATCGACTTCCTAGTTCCTACTAAACATAAGCCAGTTGGAGAACCGCGAAATATTAGTTCCGGGAATGTTTTGATTACTGGCCTGCAAATCTCAACGCAGCAATCACAATGCGGCAATCTTCTAATTGCAAGCCTCCGCTCCGTTCTCTGACCATAGAGAGTCTTGGACCACTTAACCGGAATGCTCCTCCATGGAAAGGTCATCAAGAATTTTCATCGCAAGAGAGAGGTAGAGAGCGGTTAACGGTTTGTTGATTTGATTGACAGCGCGGGAAAGCTATTCAGCTTCTGAGCTTCATTTGGCAGAAGCTAGAAGGCGAGTCTGGAGGTTACAGATTAGGGAACGCTATTTTTCATTCTATGATCATTTTTTTGCCGTTTTAGAGAGGCTTTTGCTGTTTATAGGCAGCCATGATATCTTCAACAACAAATCCAAAGTTTTACAAAAAAATATCGCAAGCAACTACAAAATTAATCAGCAGCATCACGGAATTTGAGGAATTGAGCGAAAATCACGAACTATGCAAAGAATTTGCGTTGTCACAGTTCGGTCACTCTAAGTTTTTGGAATCAGATAGTCACAAAATAGAACGCAGATTGACAGGATTATGTGAAAAATTCGTGATCTACAACAATCCAAAGAACGCAAAAATATTAGAAAATTTAAAACAAGAATTTCTGGACGGTAACCTGACTTCATCGAGTCAAGCAAAGAGCAATGTCCACTATGATCTTTTGCAATTAATTTTGGAATTATCAGAAAATCCAATTAATAAAACATATGTTCCTCCACCTCAAAAAGTTAAAGATGAGGAAGAACAGTTTGACTGGACGTCATACTTACTGGAGGGGGAAGAATTACCGTATCCATCTCAGTGGGCGTTTTCTGACACACCGTACGGCTCAGATGAGGAAGATAGTCGTCAGATTATTAGAAGTACAACGTCAGTAGGGAAAACAAGTGATGTATTTCATGGCAAAGAGGAAAAATGTGAAGAAAATGCTCCTCAATCTCTATCTGATGAGCTTGAATCACAACTTGTGCTGCCTTACTGGAATATGAAAGATACAGACGACACATTAAGAATTTTAACTGAATCAGAAATCATACATATCCCAACAAATTCAGACTTAACAGAAGCTAATATAATTCGTGAAGTTTTGTGGGTTTTAACAGGTTGCGACGAATTGTATTTATTTCCTTACGTTGATGGGAAACATACTGTTCGGGACGTTATACCGTGTACTCATTCATCATCAAAATCTTTACATAATGTGTTAGTAAATGTCGCTAAATATGCAGATATGATGAAAAAATTCCATGAATTTATATTCACTACTTCGTTGATAGAAAGTCAAACTTATCAAGCATTTGCAGAAAGTTTGCTTTCGTATTTGAAGAAATTCAAGAATCATTTGAAAAACCGAGAGAAAATTGTCTTCGTTCAAGAAATAACATATTTGTTGAGCGACATCCTTGACGATCTATCTCCCCAATTTTACGAATTAGACACTATCCACTCTGTGTTCGTTAACAGCGTCGATCTTGACTCAAAAAATGACTCACACTGTGGGAAAGCTTGTCGTTTACTAGAGGCTTTGTACCATGTTATTTTAGACGAAACAAGCAAAGACATGTTGAATATTTCGACATTTCAAAATGATTTAATTAAAATATGGATCGATACATTACGGCCGTATTTTGAAATCATGGATCAATGGATGAGATCCGGTGTTTTGATTGACGAGTGTAAAGAATTTATATTACAAAGATCTCAAGTGTGTTCTGATGTTAAAAGCGAGCATTTTTGGATGACTGCGTTTAATTTATCGAATCCGCAATGTCTCTCTCAACTTCCTTGGCTTAAACCTGTCTTGAACGACATCGTTGTTTGTGGGAAATCAGTAGAATTGTTAAAATCTTTAGGTAAACCGCTAAAAGGTTTTGAAAATTGTAGTATGTACAAAGAATTTGTTGCAAAAATTTTCAAAAACACAGAAGTGACTCAAAATTTGGAACTGGTGCCAATGCACAAGGAAAATTATGTTGAAACTTCAACTGCTACATTGCTGCAGTTAAATTTTCAACATTTATTTGTGGAAAAGCAATATCCTGTAGAAAATCGGGAGTTCAAGTTCGATGGAAGCACATCTCTTGTTGATTTAATTAACAAGTCGATTAAAGATCTCGTCACAGACAAGTTAGATCATATTAATGAAGTTCTGGTTAATGTCTTCATGGTTGAATATGATTTAATATCGTTATTTCGATGTTTTCATAAATTTCATTTGATGGAATGGGGGGATGTCATGCATGATTTTTCAACTTCGATTTTTCGCAAAATTTCAAACAAAACATATTGGATGGATTTAATGTCGTTGCGGGCTTCTTTACAAGAGGCAATTTCAGATAGCAGCCCAGAATCTGATTACTCCTTCGTAGCTGTCACAATTAACAAAACAAACCCTATCAAGCAAGGATTTATTCATGTAACTGACATTGTAGAATTGATCATTGATGTCAATTGGCCACTTAATATTGTGATAAACACTAAATCGAAAGCGATGTATAATGAATTGTTTTCATATATATTACAAATTAAGCGCGCTCTATTTTGTTTAGAACGATTGAGTTTTGATTCTATAATGATAGACGTTGATTTGAAAAAATCGAGTATCGCACATCGATTGTCTCTTCTGCGATCAAGTTTGTTAGGCTTGATATCTCAGTGGCATAATTTTGTTATGACAAGTGTTGTTGAATCTGAAAAAACAGCGTTTATGGAATGTTTAAAAACTGTTCGAAATATAGACGAAGTTATTGAGGCACATGAAAAATTTTTGGATCGAATTATGACATTATGTCTCTTAAAAGATGAAAAGCGCAACGAAAAATTAATTCAAGGGACTTTAAGAAAAATTTTTGATCTTGCGGTGGCCGTGCATATTAATTGGACGCAAATTGAAACGGTCACGATGCAAAATTTGAAGAAATTAGAATCTAATTACAAGGAATGCAGTGAATTTTTGGGTGTCGTTTTGTCAAATCTTGTCAGTAGAGGGAGTGTACCATTGAGTTTGGAAGCTCTGGCATTTTGCTTAATGACATAAAAAAGAAAATATATACAATGCGAGATTTTGCTCGTTACTGTAGGCTACTATGCTTGTCTGCCTACATTGTATAGAAAGGATTATGTACAAATTTATGTTATGCCTTATTCTTAGAAGTCGATTCTGTAATGACATATTATTTTTTAAGGGATTCTCCTAACTAGTGAGCCTAGTTAATTCGAATCAAAGATGCAGTTCGGTGGGACTCCAAAGTTGGCTTCGTCTCGACGTAAGCGGCTTCGACTTATGGATGGTTTTACAGAAGATTTGTATCCGCACAGTTTGATGATGTACGAGAAACCACCCATGTGTAACGTTACGCTTCAGGAATTTGAATCTAACGCATATGATCGCGTCAAAGTCTTACATTTTCTTGATACGTTAAATGTGACATACGTCAAACACAGCCAAGAGTATAAAGACAAGTTGATGGATTTTTTGAGGAAGAATTACATCGGTTTTGTGCTGACTTCAAACGGAGAAATAGGAGAGAGAGATTTGGAGTGGAGAAAAAAGGATCATATCTCTCATTTTATTCTTCGGTTAGCGTATTGTCGCTCGGAAGATCTCCGACGTTGGTTTATTGAAAAAGAGGTGGATCTGTTTAAATATCGGTTTTCTTGTGAGTCTTCGCAAAGTATTTCTGAGTTTTTGAAGCTTAACAAATTGACTTACACTCCGATCTCGAACGAAGAGAAAAAACAGTTTGCTGGACACCTGTGTCTCGTAACTCCAGACATCACGAGAGTGAAGCTACCGAGTATAAATTTCTATAAAGTCCCTTTTACTGAAGTTTTGAACTTGGTAGCAACAAGACGTGTTTTTATCCATCAAGGATTTGCGTATGTCCCTCATTCCGATTTAATCTCAATCATAAGCACACGATTTCGAGAGTCGTTGTCGAAAGCTTTGGCTCAAACGTCAAGATCTTTACCTGAACTGGAAGAAGACGACCGTCTTATTCCGATATTAAAAGGATTCAATAAAAATGCGTTCGCTGAAGCGTACGATCCGAATAAAAATTCTGGTAAAGTATCAATCAAAGACATCGATGAATTAGCAAAGACTTCGTTCCCGCTTTGCATGCGACAGTTGCATCAAGTTTTCCGTGACACACATCATCTGCGACATTGGGGTCGCTTACAATATGGCTTGTACCTAAAAGGAATTGGGATCACCTTTGAGGAGGCGATGAAATTTTGGAGGGCGGAATTTGCGAAAAGCGTCGGAGAGGATAAATTTAACAAGCAGTATGCTTACAACGTCAGACATATGTACGGGAGAGAAGGCAAACGTACAAACTACAGTCCATACAGTTGCGTAAATATCATCACAAAAAATTCACCAGGACCAGGTGATCATCACGGTTGTCCATTCAAGCACACATCTCCTGAACTTTTGAAACAACGGCTTGTTAATTATCGTATTTCAAAAGATGCAATTGATGACATCATAAACCTGGTTAAAGGTCAACATTTTCAGATTGCATGCACCAAATATTATGAAGCAACTCATGGGATTGAAGACGCAGGATTTCAAGTTAACCACCCAAACGAGTATTTCGATGAAAGTCAAGCTCTCCGCAAAGGAGATAAGAAAACGACATCGAATTCTGATATAGGAAGCTCAGCGAGAAGTGATTTTGTCCCAAAATGGACGCAGAAACTTCCAGAAACTCAATCAACAGCCGAAATGACCGAATCGGAGCTGGATGCTCTCATGAATGAGATCGATGATGTTTAGAATTTTCTCTTTTGCCCAAAATAGTCACGGAATTCCAGAAAAATGACCAGATTTGAACTGGATGCCCTAAAATTCACTATTATGTTTGGAAATGGTCAAAGAAATTTCCAAAGACGTCGGTCATACCTAAGCTTCTACGATAGGTGACCAGGCGTTTCACTGCAACTGCATATTATAGCAAAAGCTTTGTGACAGGCTATCACTGCCATTGTAACATCTGTACACGTGAACATATTATATTTGAATTTTTTGAATAAAATCACAATTAGTAAGAATTTGATAGTTGCTACGGTTCGTCGAGAGTGAGGTTTCGAGACAAGCGCCTATTTTTGTGGTACCGCAGCCGTTGTGTCGTCAAATTCTGCGTGAAACACCTATGATCACAGAAATGATAATGTACCGGAATTTTAGATATGCATCACTGACGTGCCCGCTATGCCTCAGTGAGTTTTACAAAGATTTACGCAATATAAATGTAAACTTTGTTTGTACACATTTCGGGTCATCTACAAGTCTCAGGAGTTTGCATTGCGTAGGTTGGGTTAGGAGTTCAGTTCAGTTCGGGTGGCTGCAATGTGGTTTATGCGGAATTTTTTGTGTGTTTTCAAGACATATCACCGGTCGGCATCTGTTATGGCGTGTTCTGCAGCCAGGTTTACCGTGAATAAAGACCCAAGTTTGGCCGACCAACCAATTCACCTTACGATATCAAGTGAGTCTTGTCCAGTAGGCAATTCTTGTGACGTCAATATCGAGTCCAGTTTTGTGTTTGGATACTCAGAGGATACATATTTTGGCATACATTGTTGGCCGCAGACCCATTTTCGAATTTATGGTGTAAAATGTTCCCTCTTTCGGAAGTGCCTCAATATTTACTAGAGAATTTACCCACATGGCCTGCATAGCGTGGACGAAAATGACTTTTCTTTTCATAGATTTGGATGCGAACCAAAAATACTCTTTACATGCGTCAGTTCGTTTGCCAAATTCATCAATATTGGAAAGCTTCTCTCACTACATATCAGATGAGTATGGTACGTTGTTTATTTCACATTTATTCAATGCTTCATGATTCCAGAATTTCACTCTATTTTTACAGCTCTGTCCGATTTTCAATTTTTTTGCAATCATCCCCTGTCCCGAACCAAATTCGCCTTATTCAATTTTATTAATTTTGCCATATTGTGTTATCGTAATGAAGAAGCAACAGTGGGAATTTTGGATAGACAAAATTAGTTTTCTCTCTATCTCTCTCTGTCCCTTTATCTTTAAATATACCTTTTCTTCACAGGTTGCATTGATTTGGAAAAGCAGCGATCACATGGTGGTGACTACACTGGAATAGAAGGAATGGGACCGTTGAGTTTTATGAAACCATCATCCTTGAACAGGGTAACTCTATTTTCGTGGTGTTTTCATAGCATTATCGACTACAATACTGGTTGGTAGTACGGTGTTTGCGTGGTAGGTGGTGACTTATTTTAAGGCCTTGTGGCGCCCGTTGTCACCTTGTTCAATACCAGAATATCTAATGTTCCTGGTGAGATGAAATAGAATGTTCTGTATGTCAGCTGGAGGGGCAAAATGACATTTCTGCGAAATATATTGTGGGTGATATTCTGTCATCTCACTATACATGTTAACAGCCTACTGTTGTCATGGGACTAATTTAAAAAATAACAGCCAACTGTCTTATCCTATTTGGCAGTGTGTGTCAACAAATCCATCTAGTGTATCGTTTGCAATGCATTCAATTGATTTCTGAAAAAACTTTCATTTAGTATATCCAATATTTTGGCTTTTTATCGCGTTAAAATGCAATTTTTTTTAAATCTAATGCAAGCTTTTCAATTTTCTTCTGCAAGACAATCTTGCCTTACTAATTGCAGAGAAAATATGAAAGATTTCTGATCAAGGACCCGACCAAACCGTTTAAAATCAACTTTCGTCTCTTTGATGACTTCATCCCTTCACTGGAAGAAGAATCAGTGAAAAATCGATTTGAAACCGACCCAAATTTTACAATTACAAGAACATACATGACTCCAGGAGTAAAAGAAATCCATGTTTGGGATGGAAACATAAGGGCAACTCTCTATCTGCCTCCTGGAGAAGGACCATTTCCTGGTGAGGGATCATATTCTTGTCATTATTTTAGCTGGAAAATCTTGAATCGTCGATTTGAGTTATTCATTTCTAGCTGGCATATTCACAAGCAGTGATGCCACGATGCCTACGAGTGTGTTTGTATGAGCATAGATGTCAGGGCAACCACACAGCCGCTACGGCTTGGTGGCGTCATCTAGGTTCTTCAGACCAGTCACGCCATTGGGTGGCCTGTATATTGTACACTAATGGATCGCATGGTCTGTGGTTTGCTCCTCTGCACAGCACTCGCGTGCCGTATTGGGCGTGAGATCCCAGAAGGAGCGTTCTAAGCATAATAGCAACACACGCTCGCTCAAAAGTGTATGAAAAATCATACGAAACTAAATATGACGTTGTCTTATTCGTTCTGTCATATATCTTTTTATATATCGGTAGGTTTGATCAGTATAAGTGGTGGATACCCTGGTGCTATGAAATACAAAGCTGCGTTATTAGCAAGTCACGGGTTTGCCGCCCTAGCTCTGAAGTATTTTGGAGAAGACGATCTTACAGAAGATATGTTCATGCCAAAAATAGAATATTTTGAAGAAGCAGTTCGTTTTTTGATAAATCATCATGCTGTCGCTGGAGAACGAGGAGTTGGAGTTGTTGCGAATTGTTATGGTGGCACAATCGCCCTCACAGCCGCCGATGTGATTCCTAAAGGCCTAATACGATGTGTGGTGTCTGTGAGTGGATGGTCGTTACCGTATGGTAAAATATCATACAAAGGACGCAACATTGGAGATTCAGAGCCTGGGCTCAACAGCTGGCTCTCAGAAGATGGCATTCGCATGTGGAAGTTTTTTTATCCGACGGAGTCTGATGAAAATGAAACTATCAAGGCTACATCTGTGTCATTTTATGACCGTCACGATATTTCATATTTATTTGTTGCCGGCGGACAGGATGGTTACACCCCTGCCTCTCGGCTTGCTGTTGCGATGAAAAATCTTCTACAAGATGCAAATCATCCTGATTTTGAGGTCTTGTATTATGAAGGGGCCGGGCATCTGATCGAGCATAGTTTTTATCCTTTGGCTAACATTGCATGGACTTTTCAAGAGCCGCATTACAATGGAGGTGAACAACCCAGTCATTCAATAGCTCAGAATAATTCATGGCCAAAGATATTGGATTTTGTTCGTAAGCGTATGTCAACAACTTCCTCCAAGCTTTGAAGACAAACAGTGTTGTATCTGGTGTGAAATCTAGGAGGTTGTCATGGCAATTGTAACATCAATGGAGAGTGCTGTCACTTATAACGCAATCATGATCGACGCTTGACACGCAAAAAGGTCCAAAACCTGTCAATATCTATTTTTTAAATGGATGTTGTCATGACAACAAAACAACCCCCTCAGATACGCCACTGAATGTAAACAATTGATTCGAGCCATGTTTTCCTAATCTTGTTGGACAAACTTGTTGCAGTCCTATATTTATATGTTTGGATCGAACCTTCGCGACGTTTGTGCTTGGAACTTCTGCACGAAGAAACGTTTCTAGCTTATGATTTGTATCGATACTTTCATCTATCAGTTTTTCGTTCCCGTTTTCTAGATAACACTTCCTAATTCTTTCCAGTAAATTGAGATATTGTAAAGAAGATCACGACAGATTTAATGTTCATCCTTAATCTTCATAGAACATGGAACATTGAATCCATCTTCACCTGATGAAGGAGCGGAGCTCCGAAAGCTTGTGAATGTTCTAATTCTCAAAAATACCATGGCTGGAAGTTAAATCTGTGGTGATCTTCTTTACAATATCTATTGATCGTCCGCCATCGGCTCCACTGCGCTATTTAGGAAAGTTTTTGACTTGTGTATCTCTGTAGCAATATGCAAAATGTTATATAAATATTTCGGTAATGGGTTGGCTGTAACCTACTTTCCTCGCAGATTCTGTGCATACCATACCACACATCAGTTTTTGAAAATTCTATTCATTTCTTTGTTCTGATACATTATCTCTTTCTATTCCATTCAAATATGAGAATCCAAATCTTTTTTTCAATTTATTTACAATTTTTTCGTCACATCTGTTAATTAAAATCTTTCCATCTAAGAAAAACAAGTTTTGGTGTTGAATAATGATATCGTAAATAACATTCACCTCAGATTTAATATTTATTTATTGAGACTTATTACCCTACTAAGGTAAGAATATAGTGGACGGGACGATCAACACATATCGTCAATAAGATTCACTACGGATTTAATGTCCATCCTTGGTTTATTGACAATTATAACATTCACAAACTTTCGGAGCTCCCCTCCTTCATCAGATGAAGATGGATTGACTATTGACTAGCTGTCTCTGCAATCGCACTTCATCGTGTCTATACCCGGTAGTTCTCGCGTTCGAATCATACTAAAGATGTCAGAAAAAATGGTAGCCTATCCGTAGATTTCCTTGCTAGGCGGCCAGCGCATTGAGGATAGTGCGTGGGGGGGGGCTTATTAACTTCTTTAGCCTTCCGTCTCCTTCATGCACGCATGATATGCATATGCACCAGCAGTAGTGTGTGTGTATGTCACGTGAGTCCGTGTAAATGCAGCAAAAATCAAATATGGACATAACCTATAACGCTAATAATGCGACGCTTTCCGTGGGCCTATATGAATTGATCATTACCTCGAAGCCAGATTTGTTCTGTTTCCCTTGCCTCTTCGGGTATTCCTATTCGCTGCACCTTCCATGGTTGCAATATTCGCCCAGCTTGCAGTCATCATCATCTGTGCATGCTGCAGAAATGTATAGATTTCAGGGCGGGTTTGCTGATTCGAATTTAGAGAATTATAATGCGAATTTGAGTTGAGATTACGGAGGTTCCGGGTTCGACTACCGACCGAGTCAAGTCGAAGACTTTAAAATTGGTGTGCGTTCCTTATTCTCGGTATCGGCGGAATGGTTGTTAGTGATCCGGGCTATACGCCGGAAGTATTGGCACGTATAGCCTACCGAAATCATTGACTTGGCGTAAATCACCTTAGTATATAGTTGAAAACGCCATAAATTTCAAACAAACAAACAAACTCTGTGTGTCTGCGTGGATTCCTATATCGTAGGTTGTCAACCCGTACACCCGTAGTATGG
Source organism: Botrylloides violaceus (assembly GCA_030412335.1). Taxonomy (NCBI): domain Eukaryota; kingdom Metazoa; phylum Chordata; class Ascidiacea; order Stolidobranchia; family Styelidae; genus Botrylloides; species Botrylloides violaceus. The sequence goes on along the minus strand of JASFYC010000675.1, from coordinate 423,120 downwards.
CCTACTCTAGGTAGAACCATGGCCATGGTAGAACTAAAGTAGGCCATGCCCGTAGTTAGAATTTGCAATATCAACTTACGTGCTCCGCTCTTCGCAGTCACCGCCATTATCACAGTCAGTACGATTATTGCTTTAAGAATAGAAGACATATTTGTTCGATACCTGCTTCAATACAACGCAGAAATTAACATATCTTTCAAAATTTGAAGGTTTTAGTGGACCTCATATTGCTGAGGTCAATATAGATATCGTAAAGAATACCCTATAGCTTATCCAGGGATATCTAGATATCCCTGAGCCTATCACCACTGCCTTTATCGAGAATTATAACATTTCATCTTCATCTGAAGGATGGTGCGGAGCTCCGAAAGCTTGTAGATCCGTGATTGATTAATTGATTAATTGATTGGTTGATTGATTGATTGATTGATCCGTGCGCGCAGCAATTTGTGAAACCGTAATATATCGCCCTTGCGCTAAAACTGTGTAAGATACAGTAAAACAGATGGTCTCCAACATTGCTCTCTGTATTCGCATGGTCGCTATATCTCATGGGATGCGTGGAATTGGTGATCATACTCTGATCATCGCAGCGATTAGTGAAACCATCGTAGGCCTACCTGCCGTGACTTCCAACGCTATATTCCTTTATCGTCAGTCACTATGATCGACGTAAAAGTTTTTGATCATGATTTACTCCCAGTGACGTCGCTGGCGCCTAAATTTCATACTGTGTGTGGGATTGGTGACCAGCACTGCGATATTTGTGAAACCATAATGTTATATCGACCCTGCGCTACAGTAAGGCCTGATCACCGACACTGCTCCTTATAATCGCTATATGAATGTCAATAATTTGGACTCGGATGTATTAGCGGCAGGATTTGAGTTAGGCCTGATGTTTCCTTTCATGGAATGAATTGACTTATATACAGAAATCTTTGTCCTTTAAATTTCCGGGGACCCAATTCTTCATAATTAACGCGCGCTTTTAAGCTCAATATATACTTGGCTTATTAATATCCACGCGATATTTCGATGCCTAACTTGTTTTCGCTGTATTGAATGTTCAATGCTCATGCTGAGTCCATCCCCCCTATCGACATTTTCTCTCGCATTTGGTTTATTTCGACGTCTAAATTTCACCCGATAGAGGAGTGGAACTCCGAAAGCCCGTGAACTACTCCCAATAATATGTACAGTATATTGGCTGGATGTTTATATAAAGCCGTGGGAATGACGCACTAGCCCAACTCTAAATGCATCATCTATCGTATTGTGCCAAATTTGTAGACTATTTGTAGACCCATCGACTCTCGCTTATAGGCCTATTTGTGGTGAAATTTGATCACCAGCGCCGTAACCTGCTATCTCGCCACGTCCAATCGTCCATTCGACGTATCTTGATGATTGGATAGCCTAAGTGCTCAAATGCGGTTGTTGAATTGCTACTCTGAAATGCGACTTAAACTCCTGAAATCACAGTGCATTTAGGCCTAATTAATTAACATAATTTCCTTTTCCTGCTACGGCGGAATCGAGGAATCGAGGATGGCAATAGAGAGAGACGGAGGTCCGGCATAGGGCCTATCATAAAACCGCCAAATTAGATCTATCACAGAATAGAGGTCGACTGTTCCCGCCGATTATCGAAATATCGATTAGGTATCTACACTAATTGACGCTCATATTCAAGGTGGCTGATCTCGATAAGATTATAGATATGCACGGATTGTTTCTGATGACCAACACAGCGCGAACATCCGACTACACTTATCGTTAATCCCTAGTCTGTACATCGTCTTTCGTTTGCATCTTTGAACGTTTGGTGCGATCATTATCTCTTCGATTTGATAATAGTCCCTTTCAAGAAGGTTCTCTCGATAGCCTCATCCACACGCCGTTAGCCTTAATCCCTACAGTCTAGACTTTGGCTTTCGTATGTCGGCTTTCAATGCTTTGCTTTTAGGGATCGTTCGTTGTATGTTGTTCATTCGCCGCGCTACTACGCCGCTAGAAAGATGGTAGGCTATATATAGGCCTGCGGTAGGACACGGAACTGGTCGCGGCTTGTAGGCTTGACTGACATGGACTGTGCCGTTATTGAGATTCAAGAGTGAGAACGCGGGGAAGTGGCTACGCCAAATCTATGAATTTTTCACTTGATGAAGGAGCTTAGCTCCAAAAGCTTGTGAATTACTGTATATTGCAATAAACTGGATGTTAAACCCGTGGCGGTGACTTATTGTTTTATTTACTATTCCGATTTTCAAGACTTTAGCGTAGAATGTGTCGGGGTTGCAGATATCTACAGTGAACTCATCAATCTAGAATCAGATCAATAAGACACCATAGCAATCTTTTGGCTTGTTGGCATGATACATTAATAGTCCTAATAAAGTTTTTGAAATGGACGAAGCTCCCTTTAAGCAGGGAACAAGGCGATTGTCTTTGCGGACAAGGAATTCTGGTGCGAGCGCAACCTGGCGGAAGACTGTAAACCGGCTGGTCACTGTTTCTCTTCGTATTGCTTTCCAATAATCTAATCATAACTTTTATACCTGCTAAATGATTTTAAAATATTTTTTTATTACTATTACTCCTTTGTAATCTGAATCTTGAGTGACTTTGAGCAAAGGAAATGACGTCAGGTTTCTCCAACCATTAACACGAGATCAGCTGCCAATCAGAAAGCGTGGATGACGTAGCTGTATCACGTGACCTGAAGTAGCCAATAGCGATGCCTGTCTGTTTTTGTCGGATCATTTTCCTCTTGTTTCGTGTTGGTGAAGGTTGTTTGTTATTCTTTTCTGTCGCTATTTTCCCTCCTTTTGGTGGGAGTTAAGAGTTTCGCGTTGGGTTTGTCGTCAGGCTAGGGACTGAAAGGTAAGTAAGTAGTCATCGCAGTTCGTCAGGGGATGGATTCTGTCGTACGGGGTGAATAAACTGACGTTCGTCGAAGCAAATTCGGTCGTCGCTGCTTTCAAGATGGCGAAGAAAACCAGCATGGACGTCCTCAAGAGCGACGGAGTGTGATGCCGATTCAACCCAATTTTGGAACTTGGAGAAAAGATATTGAAGGAGACCAACTAGAGCCATACTGTATGGTAGAAAGCTTTACTATTGTGGATATTCGTCTTTCTGCTACAAAAAATACAATTACGGCGATTTTTGTGACCTTGCTGCTACGAATGTTAACCGTCACTAGATATAAGCCATTTGTGGCACCGCGAATATCGGTGCTGTTGGATAATACATAGGCCAAAATTACCCATTTTCTAAACATTTATGGTGGTGTGATTTTGACACGTCTAGTTAAGTTACCAGTAGGAATTCAGCATCGTCTACATTAGGGATCTCTCGAGGCGCTTGCTCTCGCTGTTTGTGGACTCTAAACATGACCAAACCTTTTCAATCCTTGAAATGGCTGTCTCAAAAGTGATGTCGACCTCGCCAAGCATGTCCAGGCAGGCCGAGAGTTCTGTTTAGTGCAATTTTCTGACCCCTTGGTACCCTGAATAATTGTAACTAAATCGGTAAGAAGCTCCCTATCGTATTTTCAAAGCGGTGAGTTTACGGTTGCGCCGCTGGAAGGTTAGGGTGAGGCCGTGAGGTAGCCAACGAAACTAGAGTGCGAGCCTACCCACAAAGCGTCGTACCCACCTACCAATAAGGTCTTGGAAATCATCTGAAAGACCGAGTTGGCGTGAGGACTGGTCTGCATCTACAATATATACTTACTGTTGGTCGCGTTCTGGCTAGCGACTTCGACTATACAACGATTAATCGGGAGTTCATCGTAGACTATCCCCCACCGCGAGGTTGAATAGGCCTACGGTTTTGTCATATTAAACTATTGTTGTAATGCGTGTTCTGATGTTCGTAGGCTAGTATATGGTGAGTGAAGTTTGACCTCAAACCATATGAAAGTAGGCCGCGGACTTAAATTTGAACGAAGCTAATCACAGATTAGCAGCCATGGCTGACTAAGATCACCAGCTGCACAACACAGTGAGCACATGATATTATTATGGTATCGGATCGCTGTTGCAAGGCAATCAATTATACAAGCTTGGTCCGGAACCCTTACAAAGTTGCAAAATTACCTTCCTCGAGTTAGTTACTGATTAGTGGCTATCGAGTATCAGCGATGTTATTGCCTGCTGAAATTCTTGCTATTGTGCATTCTAGCGTATGTAATGCGGTACCTTACCCGTCTTAGCTTAATATTGATTAGTAGCAATCGGTTATCAGCGGCGTTAAACGCGCCAGAAATTGTTGCGCTTGTAATTCGGTGTACGGCAATGTATTCTTGACCCAACGTACGTCCCTCTCGTTAATTAGTGGCAATCAAGTTATCAGCGGTGTTAGGCCCTACTGAAACTGTTGCTTTTGTCTCTTATGACGTTTGTAACGTGAAGCATTTCTTCACCGGACGTAACGATTGATCGTGAGATCTTCGAAGTGCGCGGAACGTACGTTCGTAAAATCACAGCGGGTTCTGAGCGTCTTGCTGATTCGTGCTTGAACGCCGTCGATGAAATATACTCGCGAGTGATTGATTACTATTCGCGTTTGGCGTGACCTCCTTTATGACGCCGCCGTCGACATCGCCATGCGAACGTTTTAAGTCTTCGACGGCGCCTCGATTTGACATGTCAACGTCAGTAGATGTTTTTTCCCCTAACTCGTCTGCTCTCCCGTGTGTATATTCAAATATAATTTATGCGACTGGCAGCAAGCTGAATTTATTAATCTTTCACAAATTGAAAAGTAGCATACACAATATGATTGTGAACAAAGTACCCATGGTAGGAATCTATAGCGTGTTGCCGCTCATACACACCAGAGTACGTCCTGTGCCAATGAAATCAAAGTAGGGCTTAACGCAAGTGCCCGCTGTTCAATATATGGACAGTTGTGGCATCTGGGTTTTCTGTCTGTTGGACCCATGCCTGCTTACACCATAAAGCTTCGATGATGGAGATTTAATTCTTGCATCTAAAAATATCTTCACTAGTTGACATGGCGATCGCTCTAACAGGAAGTTAGATTTTAATTTATCTACTTCTATATCACTATTCATACCTTGTTACTTCACATTTGTGTTCCCTTGTTGTCGCAACTGGACTCCCACCTCTAGCAGCTGACTTGATGCCCTGATGGTCGTATTGCTGTTAGACCTTTCGGGATATTTTATGATGTTAATGAACCTTTCACTCTCCACACGGCAGGTGTGCTATCACATTTTTGCCGTGAAAAGTTTGGTAACAGGTATATATTCAAAGCCTTTAAAAAGTTTACATCGTTTTTGTATGCAGAGGTGGTACTGGGTGTGTGTCTGTTGCAATATACAACATACTATAGGCTCCTATCACGAGTACCGGTACGTTACTCGCATATTGAATATGTGCGCGCCATATTTTCAATCGCAAATGAGAAACAAAGCTTCTAACAAGGAATATATACAAAAATGATGGGTGATTTAAATGTGGCTAATCTGTGATTAACTTAGTAGTTTAACGTTTTGAAAAATCTCTGATCTTCAATTATATACTATTAGTTTATTATATACCTTATGGTTGTTGAAAGGTTGTTAATCGGTGATCAATTTCTTGGTTGAGCTAAGAATGTGTAGCAGCCAATTCAAAGCTATGTTATGCAGAAGCACAAACTGTCAACTGGTTAGGCCCTTTGCTGAAGCCTTGTCACCAATCTTTTTAGATTGAACTCTGATTTAATATCAAGATTTAGATCAAATGATGGATTTGATCAGGGATGGGAAAGCGGTCACTTTCGTCAGAGCGGAAGGATGAAAATCTTACCACTTCCAGAAGCAGTATTGCTTGAATTTATGTCTACATATTTTTGGCATTAATTCCATCGTCAATTGCCGCGCCACATAAACACTGTCCAAATGATTTTGACAATAAAATATCGAATTATGATAGATACGTCTGCTAACGAGCAAAATAAAATGTGCCTGACACTGTTGGTTTTCGTAATTTTTTGATCGAAGCGAATCACGAATAGCTGCTTCCATACCGCTGGATTTAATATCAAGATTTAGATCGAACTGTAGATTAATATCAGGATTTATTTCTAAAACAGGTTTATTATATCTAGTCCAGCTTTAGTGATCTGTCCTATGATATAGTATTGAATTTGTTCTTGGAAAAGGTCAAGAAATGACGGGGCTTAGAGAATACAGCAAGTCAACGGTGAGTAGCCAATGTTTGAAGGTTTATGGTTTTGTGTAAATCCAATTTATAAGTCATGGATGCTACTTGGCCATGTTGATTTTGTGTATTATGTATATATGTATGTTTAGCTTGAATTGTTGGCTAAAATGTGACCTATGTTAGTCGAATTGTTGTTAATAAGGAAAAACAGTGGAGCCGATGGCAGGCAATCCAACTAGTAATAACTTTAGTAAGTCACCACAGATTTAACGTCCACCTGATAAAGGAGCAGAGCTCCGAAAGCTTTTGAATTATAGATATATTCCAATAAAATGGACTGGACGTTAAATTTAAATCTGTGGCGACTTAGCCCACTAAATCTGTTGATAAAGAGTGTTTCTTCTTTGACAATTCAACAAACCTGTTGATCCTGTAAAAACTTGATGACTCTGTAGAAAAGGTCGTCAGTTTTCTCAACTTTTCGGTAGTCTATAAGTATTGGCAATGAATGCAGGTGGTCTTAACATGGTAATGTTATATATAAGGTGCTTGGTGAGAAGCAGAGGACATACTGCAATCAGTGTGATATTTCCTTGACATGTGGTAGCTAATTTTAGGAATCTGCTTGTTGTAGTAACTAACAGTATGTCATGCCATCACATTTTACTGATTTCAAGTTAATTGGAGTAGCCTAGGCAAAAGGCTTGGTTCATTGGTCGATATATCAAACGTTCTATAAATTCGGATCAACTTATTTGCAATTCATATTGCTGATGTCAGGCTTATAGTCTCACAATTAATTTAAAATGTACCCTACCGATGTTTGCTGTTAGTTCCAGACATTATTAATATAGTTGATCCTATTTATGTGCTCAGTAGTACCAATGCCTACTACAGCTACAGGTGTGCTTATATGTGTAGTATATTCTTCTAATTGTCTAGCCGTGTTTTATGTGCAAGCGCAGCAGAGTTTTGTTTAGGCTTCCTATTGATTGTAAGCATCTCTTTCAATTTGGCAAAGTATATCGAACTGTTGCAGACTTGGCATGCAGGAATTTATGAGGATAATGGAATAAGATAGGAAATTACTGCGATATATTTATACGTTTTTGGTGTCTGCTACTACGGGGAGTTGAGCGATATCTTGAATGTTGTTGTTAAAAAATATTTTCAAAATTGCGTTACCTTCAAAAGTTGAAAAATAGGTCTGTCTCACAGTCTGAAATTGTTTCAGATCTGTTGGAGGCTGCTGTGGCCCGTAATATGTGCTGTTCTATCCTAGTTGCTGTGAATTTTGGAATAAGGTTTAACTGGAGGCCTAATAACGGATCGATACCTTGGCTTCATCACTAGAGGCGCCAAGTGCACATCCAACCCATTTTGTTACGATGTACTTGCGTATCTTTTCTTTTTGAGTTGCGCATAATATTGCAAAAGTTGATTAGTGCATAGCGTCATTTAGTGGGGAGAAACGGTGACGATCTCACGTCCGACCAGTTCATGGTGATGTAGTACCCGCACCGGATCTTCTCTTGAGTCGTACGAAATACTGCAAAAGTTGCATGAACACCACCTAATGGTGAGCAACTGCGACCCCCTGACCTGTTGCATCATGATGTAGTACCAGGTCCTTTTTTGCGTTCTATGTTATAAATTGCAAAAATTGATACATGTATAGCTCCCCTGGTAGCGTGGCAAAGATGCCAATCGCTCATTAACACAAAACAATCGGTCGTAAACTTTGAGTGTTGTAGTACAAGCTTTTCATCATTCTTGGAAAATTTTCTTTCACTTTAGACGGGGGAAGAGATATCTGATCCATTGGAATTGCTTAAATCACTCGCTACTTGTTTGAATGGAAAAGGAGGAATAGCCGGTACTGATGAAATATTAAAGATAATAAGGTAAGGATTTATCTGACCTGCCAGAGCTAGGATGAAATGTCTGTTGTTTCTGTTCGGGCTCTCTTGGCATTTATATAACATATCTTTCTTTTGGCAATTTCCTTGCTATTTGTAGACTGGCATTATGCTTTAACATCAATGTATATTTGCCTAAAGAAATTCCCTTTCTCTGCCTCTCTACCCATTCCGTCAGTCAGTCATTCTTTTGGCAATTTCCTTGCTAGGCCTATTTGTTGACTGGCATGTGCTTTTCCCTAAAGAAATGTCTACGGACTTTCGAACTGGCCTCAATCGATTTTCTGTGCTTGCCTCGAATTCGCTGATCTAGCCGAGTTCTAAGTGACTTTAGGCTTGCCCTAATGTAGGCTTAATCTGGTGAAGGAGGGGAGCTCCAAAAGCCTGAATTGATTCAATTCTCAATAAACCAAGGCTGGATGTTGAATCTGCGGTGATCTTCTTAACGATATCTATTGATCGTCCGCCATCGGCTCCACTATATTCTTCAACCACCAACATGAAATGCTTTTGCCACCCTGACACCGATGTTCAGTCAAACTTGTTTGTTTGGTCAATTCATGAAGTTGATCCAAATTAATGCTCGAGTTTTAGCATTTGCTCAAAAATTCCTGCCAGAAACGCAACCGTTTACTTTCTCTCTTGTAGCTACATGAGAAGCTGCAAGAAACTCGTCGGTCGTTGCATTTATTTAAACATTCTACGTATGACGAAAAATGAGGAGATTCTGAAGAGATTTATTGCAGACGGCGGGTGGAAAATTCTGAATAAATGGATTACAGAAGCAAAAGAAACAAATAATGAACCCATTCTGGGCGAAATTCTGAAGGTATGTATTTATAAGTAAATCAAACTTATGTGTGATAAATGGATCTACTCATTGGCCAGACCAGTCATGCTTATAGCACCCTGGTCTTGCATACTTTGACATCATTAGAAGTTGTAGATTTGCCCGAGGTGTCCAATAGGGATGAGCAATTCTAATCATTTGTGATTCCGATTATGAATCATAGGATTTTTTTATATAATCGCAGCATCTCCAGTGTTACCCTACTAAGGTAATACGTAACGTTATCACGTTGTCATCATTTTAAAAATGATTCGATGTTCGATATGTGCTTCAGCTCCTCCGTCTATTGTAGGATGATTGCTATTTGTATTTTTATGTGTATTTGTATTCATGCATTTGAAATATGATGAAATGTCAAACACTAGGTGGTGCAATGGATCCAGATTCAAAAATGTCTTAAAATAAAATTCATGATTCAATTCTATGTATGCCTACCGTTCCTACCATTCTCATTTTGGGGTGGCAAGATTTAGAAATTTCTCACCAAAGCAAGATTTGGGTATAACTCTACAGTATCTGATTGTGATACTAAGTGATATGGGTCGTAGGGTTTCGATAATATTATAGAGACTGTTGATATTGAGATATTTGTTAACATTTTCAGCTTTTGCACCGTTTGCCAGTCACATTAAAAGACCTACGGGAAAATAACACACCGAAAATTGTAAAGCATTTTGCAAAGTCACAAAGTTCAAGTGAGTACCCAAGATTTCATTACTGTTAAATAGCTTTTACTGGTCATTACATATTATATACCTTATGACTTATGCGGTACAGACAGTTGACTGAGTTACATAGCTATAAAATCGTGTTAACCAACCCTGTTTGGTATATACATTACTTGTAAGCTAATTTCCATCCAACTCGTTACTTGTACCATTAGCAACAGAATAACGGGACTTAGTGATGAACATTTAGCGGTTTCTGACCCAACCCTGGTGATTTTTGTTGATAAATTTTTCTCTTCCACAGAATTGAGACCCACTGCCTCCTTGATCATGCAGTCATGGATGGCTGTTATCACAGGAAACACGATGGCACCAGAAACTGCACCGCCAAAGAAAAAGAAAAAAGAGAAGAAAAAAACAAAACCAGAAAGTTCTTCAAAGTCGTCAACTACAAAACCGGAATCAAAAATGTCACCTCCGGTCATAAAAGCCCCGTCTTTTGCAAAGTTCAGAAAAACAGGTTCGATTTGCTGAATTTTACGGTATAGATCAGTGGTCGGCCACCTTCGGTCTGCGGGATTCTCTATCTGAACCCCATGTTACAAAGCAGCTCACTTTGTGTTAATCAAGAGTTCAAGACCATTCAGCGGGATTCTCCCTCGTGTTAGAAAGCGGGCATGTTTATGTTAATCAAGATTCTCATATAACTAAAAGACGGGCCTGTATTGTACAGGAATGGATGACATGGCCTGCGGCTCGTTCCTCTGCACCAAACACATGGATAAGCCCATAGTCATCTTAACATTGTCTTACTAGGTTTGGAGACGGAGCAACAACCTCTTCCGAAAAAGAAATCTGGTCAACCAGTACGAAAAAGAAACAGTACAGACTCAGAGTCACAGGTTCCTGATAAAAGAATCAAACAGGATTCGAAACCACAGAAAAAAAGTAAGTTACCGGTAGGCCTACCTTACATTTTACGGTGACACAGCACAAATAGCAAGTCGTTCATAAGTGGTCTGGGGCGACAAAGAGCGTAATGCGAGATTTGGTGGGTTTCAGATTGCATGCCGGTATCCTTGAGGTGCCAATAAATTGTGGGAGGTAGCGGTGGTCCACAGTTGTATCCCACCACAAGCCTATTTCTGCATAATATGCTAGCCTAAGCACTAACTGACCTTATAATTCGCTGACTCGGGTCCATGCGTGTGCCATCCTTCACAAGGCCTTGTGCCCCCCATCGCCTCTACTTCACACATTGAAGAGTGTAGTGGACCCGATGGCATTCGATCAATAGATATTGTAAAGAAGATCACCACAGATTTCACGTCTATCCTTAGATTATTGAAACTAAGGCTGGACGTTAAATTTGTGGTGATATTCTTTCCAATATCATCGAGCCTTTTTTACACAGCAATGTTTTCATGTTGTTGGTGTGACAAAACAAAGCCATGCCATCCTTGTAAAGAATAATATTTTTTTCAGTTAGGCCTATTCTATCAGAAGCTGAAGGATTTATGGAAGCTCTCAACTCTGCCAGTAACCCATTGCCAGTAGCTACTAAGAAAGTAAAACGGAAACCAGTCAAACCTACAGTGACCACTCCTACTGCTTCCAGTAAATCTCAAGAATCAAGTGAAGTTACCTCAGGAGATGGTGAGTCTAAGGACTTTTTGTAGGTCACCATAAAAAGTGGCTTTTTGAATTAGAATCCGAAGCGGTGAACAAGCAAAATTAACCCTACTTGTGTAAATGTGTCCTCTCACTGACATAGAAATTTGAAGTGGAACACACTAACTTAAATAAGATAATGAGACCAGGCCATCTAAATCAGGGAGTCCGCCAGCTCTCACCCACTAATCCGTCAAGAGTATCTACATTCGAAATCCCCCCCAAAATTTCTCTGAGGTTGCCATGGTAGCAACATCAAATGCTGTTTGGTTATAGATACTCCCATTTGCTCTAACTGATATAAACTGACTGTTATTATGTTTTCACCTAATGATGAAGTGAAGCTTCACAAGCTTGTGAACGACATTTCAAATAAATTAGGCTGGATATTAAAACTGTGCGGTCCAACTATCTCTCTCTTCTCTCTTATTTACCTGACTTCAAGTTATTCAAATGTATTTTTTATGTTTAGCAAACGACTTTAATGCCACTGAGCTCCTTCGAAGACTCAGTCCTCAGCAGGGCAATAGTTCACCTGTTACGTCCGAACCTTCAAAGCCCAAACTCAACAAATACGGGAAACCGATGAAAACGGTACGCTTCATGTCAGACGAACTTCTAGAATCAATCAGATATTTTGAAGTTAATGAAAACGAACGAGGTAAGTAAATCATATTGAGACATTCTATTCTAATATCTAGTGGAGCTGGTGACGGCCGATAGCAAGCAATATAAAAGTTGCCAAACACTAGATGGTGCTACAGAAGAAGAATATAGTGGAGCGAATGACATACATACAATCAATAGATATTATAAAGAATATTACCACAGATTTAACGTCCAGCCTTGGTTTATTGAGAATTAAAACATTCACAAGCTTTCGGAGCTCTGCTCCTGCATCATCGAACAGTGTGTGATTTGATGTGCTCATATCCCTAGATGAAAGAGCGGAGCTTGGAAAGCTTGTGGATTGAGTTTGCAATAAATGAGACAGGACGTTAAATCCAAGTTGAGCCGCTAGCTTGGATGATATCCAACGATAGTTGGGACTACCAAACAGTGGTTGCTGTGTAGTCCGAATAAATAACAACAATGCCACAAACGAAAGAAGATTTGTAACATGCAACATCATTATTTTTAGTCAACGTATCAACGCAAAATTTTAAAGACGCACAACATCGTGAAATGATGACAGAACGACAGTTAATGAAAGGTGGTAAAATGAGCGAAGACAGCGGTGAAGGAGATTGGCAACGTCCGATGCCTATCGATCAAACGACAATGATAGAAGTTCCATCTTGTAAAAGGTAAGGTTAATTATATTTCTAAATTCAATTGAAAGCTGTGACTCGGGCATTAAGTATGTTCTAGAAAAGGTTCAGATCAACCAGTATTTGGATCATAAATAAACGTAAACTGCTCCTTTATCGCTTTGCGCACGCCTTATCTGGATGCCCAGTAACTGTGTTCTTCCTCTTAACCATGTTCCATTTGTGGTCAGCCACAACTGATCAAACTGACTTGTAAGCTTATACCTTCCAGCAATACACAATATGAATTTTTGACCAATGGCCTGCTGGTACAGACTTAAAACCAGTTATTGCAAAGCCCCGTATATTACCCAGAGTCAACAGTCAGATTTCGATAAAATGTCTCAATCTGTCACTACAGTTGGTGTACAATATGCCACATTCAAAACCTCATGCTCTTTGACGTCGTACAGAAGATCTAAACTTTAATCAGGGATCCATTGTCCAAGATTAAACGAGCAGAGATCAACTTTAACAGAGATTAAACTTTAATCAGAATCCTTAATCATTGATTAAGTTGAACCAGAGGGTAAATCTTGATCAGATATCCTTATTCTGAGATTTAACTTAAGTCATGGATCCTTTATCTAATATTAACTTTAATCTGGGATGATTAATCCAAGATTAAACTAATCAGTTGCCATAAATCTAATATTAACTTTAATCTGAGATCATTAAGTTAAGATTAAATATTGATCAGTGATTCCTAATCTAAAATCAACTTTAATCTGAGATCATTAATCAATGATAAATAAGCATATAGGAAAATGGAAAAGTAAATAAGTCGGTCAGTGTACCATCTATGACGTAATCTCATCATTCTTATTTCTATTCGACAGTGTTGAAAAAGACATTCAAACAGAGCGTGAAAAGACTGTGCTGATGACAATATATTGGAGTAAGGAGCTGGTACCGGACACACCTGCTGAACCTGATCCAGAGCCATATGAAATCATACCACCCAGGATTATTCCATTCGAAGATGTAAGTATACGTGACGTTTGAATTTAGACTATACTAGTCCATAGCCCTGTTGTAGAATTGGGGTTTTCCCATAATGTTCGTCCAAGCGTGAAGTTTTTTGAGAAACAATTCTCACCTGGATATTCTCATTTCCCTATATACCTAAAATGGATGTAGGATAGTTATTACGTGCTTTGTACTGTACATGTCGCGTGTAACACACAAGAGCGATATTATGTATGTACCATTGTTTTTGACCGCACAGTTTTGTTGTCTAGGAAACCGCAGTGGCGGAGTCTCTAGAACCAGACAGCAGTTCAACGGCAAACGATGTCATTATGAAAAATATGTTATCTGGAATGCAAGCAACAGATGGCAACGATCTTACTGTGAAGCTTAGGCAGATACTTGAAACTGCATCAGGTATGTTCATTGTTAAATGCTGCACTACACTGGTTAAGACACTTACCAGCATGTGTGGGCTGTGTGTTTTGCACAAGTGTGTAAATTTGCACAGAGTTCACCCAACTACTGTATATCTGGGTTTTTTAATTTCTGAAAGTTGTACTGCATTACCTACGCAGCTCTGGCACGAAAGTGTGTAATTTCACGATGGGATTTCCCTTACTAAGCTGGACTTTTCTAAATGATAAGTGCATGAAAGGTGAATTAGCAAAATAATAGACTTTCACAGGGCTTGCCAGTCGTGCCTTGAACTTTTTGTGGGTCAACATAAAAGATGGGCCATTGAATTGCGATCCGAACTGGTGGATAACCTAAATTAACCATCCTAGTCTGAAAATGGCCTGTGTTAGCATTTGTGGTCTGCCTTTTAGGGTTGCCCAATCTTACTGTTTGCGTTGTATGCCTGCTGTAACCATGTCAACCTATAGTCGTTCTTCTGCATGTTTCGTTGTTTCCATACCATTCAACTGACTCTGTGATGTATGAATCTAGCAATCCAAGCCACTAACAACGGGGACAACGGAGAAGCACAATCTCCAACTACAATGAGCCAGATCGCACCGCAACCGCAACAACCACAAATGGTATGGGACGGTACCATGCCAACAGGAGACCCAAACATGATGATGATGATGGAGGGACAAATGCAATACTATCCGGGACAGCCGATGATGGTTCCTGACCCTAACTTTTATCAGGCTAACTGGAATCCAAACATGTTGCCACCGAGGCCAATGTTTGATCAAAATTGGGGTGTCAGACCTCCTTGGAGAGGCGAAAGACCGATACCACCCCATGCTAGAAATGGTGGGTATTTAGAAAGTGTGTCGCTTTCTATATATGTGACTTTTTCAAATAAATGCAAAATTTTGACTCAGTTTTTATGCACTTCCGAAATCCAGCTGTCGACTTGCGTCGGTTAGATTGGGGCAGGAATTACAGAGCAACTCCATGACAGTTATCGTGGCAGTTAGCTTCAAGGTTCCTTGCCTTATATGCCTGTGATGCCTTGGGGTGCCTTGCCTATATGCCTCGTGGCACCAAACTATGCACCACAGTGAAATGTCGTATCGCTTGATACAGGGAAACATTATGATTTTGCACTGGCTACGCTATGTAATGAGTTGGTCCATAAATGGCTCGGTGCATCATTCTGTATCCTCTCTTGATTGGTGCATCTTAAAAGGTGACGTGTCAGGTGCAAAAGGCCTAACATACCGGCTTCAGTTCAGAACTGCCCATGTTGTGGTACCATTGTAATCTTGCTGGGCAGGCTGTTTCCTTTAAATAGTGGATATACATTGATTTAGGGAACTACATTACTATACAGTGCAAGCATAGTGTTCAAGTTTGTCAGGTGTACAGTTCAGCTAGATTCAGTGTTTGAAAGTTGCAGTATGGTGTGCATAAGATTTGAGTGCAGTCCGTGGTAGGTGTATGTTTGTGTAATGGAAGCTAGGACAGATTGGTTCAGTTAAGGCACTTGACAGGGTAGAAAAGGTTGGCAGGGTTGTGTACGAGATATGTTAGATGCTCATTTAGTATGGAGCCATGAGTTAGTCAGAGTGTCTCATCTATCGTTGTGACTGAGTCAACGGCGCAAACCAACTTGGTGTTTTATGTAGTTAATCGTTATGCTGTTACACGTTCACTTCACCTGATTAAGGAGCAGAGCTCTGAAAGCTTGTGACCATTTTAATTCTTGATAAACCAAGGCTGTATGTTAAATCTGTGGTGATATTCTCTATGACATCAACTCTTGAAACAAGAGTCTAGCTTCGAACGAGATATTAGTATGTCACTACAGATTTATACATTTTGGTTAATTAGGAAATAGGTTCACGAGCTTTCAAAACTTTGCTACCTCATCCTTCAAGCAGTATAGTTAAAAGAAGTGATGGCAGTATAGTCAGAATATTAGTTCAATGCCTGTTTAACACCAGTGAGATATGTCCTGAGTAATGCAAGATTTAGAGTTGTCTCCAGGGGTAAATTTGAAATGTCCAAAATCTTCCTCTGACCCCCATTGCACAAGGAAAGGAGAATGACCCTAAGCTGGCCATTTAGGTGTAACAGAACTGGTCAAACTCCCAAACATGCCATTGCTGTACTGTATGTAATAAGATAGCATACTATACCGTGTCATCCCTTGTGGATTTGATGGCGTCACACACAATTCCCTGATGGGAATCTAGCTTGATCCCAATAGGCAACTAATGGGTCAGTTACTGAGTGACGTCGCTGTATTGGGTAACCATAAATATCGCAAAGCCCGAGTATCCTTTTAGTGATTTTGATGCATCATATTTTATGCTTTGGAGTGCTCATATCTTACTTTTTTCCTACTTTTTAGGTTTCAGAGGACAGAATGAGAAGTGGAGAGGACGATGGAATAAAGGGAGACGGTGACCTTTACCGGACTTATTAAAAATACTGAATTCAAGAAACATAATCATGTGTTACCGTGACAACGCCTCAAAATTGCATATTCAGAGAATACTGGATGCGGTATTTTTGATTTCTGGAACGTTTACCACTGTGATATTAAGATCAATTTTGATTTCGCTGTTTTTAGTTTCAGAAAATTAGAACATTCACAAGTTTCCCATCTTCACCTGACGAAGGAACGGAGTTTTGAAAACTTGTGATTGTTATAATTCTTGATAAATCAACGCGGGGCGTTAAAATCCTGAATTGTGAGCGGTTTGGTTGTGGCCACATCCACGAACGTCATACCAATATACCTATATGATGGCCGGTTTCAAGCCAAATATAATTGGAAGTTTTGCGACAAAACAGACGTCCAATGGAAACTAAATCACTGTTAAATCATGAGCGGTTTGATCCGCTGTAGCGACCCACAAATGGAAATTATTCAAGAGAGAGGAGTCTATTTGAGTGAGAAATTGTGAAACATCACACACCGCCAACATATTTCAAAATTTATGCAGATTCTAACCTATGCCTAGTGCAAAGCCTGCCTAAAGGCAAATCAGTGCCTGAATTAGGCACACTATAACTAACATTACTGGAAAGAAGCTCTCAGCAAACCCATATCAACCGATATTGATTATTCAAGACAGATCTTGATAATAATCGATCTCTCCAACCGATACTGATTTATCCAGGCTGTCATCAAATATCAACTACTTGTGATACAAAGTTACGCTTAAATTTGAATATCAGCCTTGATCAACCGTTTAAATCGTAATATTTTCTGCAATACCAGGTTGGGCGAGTTTGTGGTGTTGTGTGCGTAAGGGTATGTTCATTCTTTGCAATTTTTTCTAATACTCTTTATTTGTGTTCTGGTTAAGACGGCATTTTTGTATTCTCGCTGAAACTGCTGCTATTTATAATTATTCCTAAAATTCTATATTTTTTCAAGAAAAAATAAAGGTGCAACCTAAAAAAGCCGATATCAAACGCGATATTTCGACTACCGATTCGAGATTCATCTTGATATGTCTTAGAGGTTGCCTAATCCGACACACAACAAAATATTTCATCTTCGTAAACATTCGATATATGCTACTTTTGGGCCCAAAACCAGGCTTCTATGGCACCCAGTTTGGAATTATGAAATCTGGAGTATTTTTTCACCTTAAAAATAGAGTTGACTGTTGTTAACCGATCACAGATCATGCAACTTCGTCACAGAAATTGATTTTCTGGTTACCTTGCGCCATTGGATGTCCGTTACAAAAATGTCAGTTTTGTCTCGTAAATTTACACGTGGTCCTGGTTTAAGAACCCCTGACGCAAACTAGAGGCCTACATGTTGAAGCAGATGGCTTATTACGTGATAAAGCTGCGGGTGGTTTTGCGGTAGTAATGGTCTAAAGAACTGGTGAAAATAACGCCGATTTGCGGCATTTTTTGCACACCATCTCGGTGCACCGACAATTTGGCCTCCTGGTCCTTTTTGATATACAGTACCTCGAAATCTGCGCTTTGGACTGCAGTTTTGGAGGGCGACTTGATGAAGCCGCTCGCGCATCTATACACAGCTTCTTTCGTCGAAGCTCGTTCTAAAATTTGATGCCGTCAGATGTCGCTAGAGCGGCAAATGTGAGACGCTACGTCATAGGATTTGCTTGTGAGTCTCGCTAAATACCTTGGGCATCGCAAGCTAGAGACGTCACCGTAGCACCAATCGGTATAACTAGGCTACTTCAACTCTCTGTTCGTATCGGTACAGGTTGCACCTTATAATCAATAATTGTCTAGTTTCGCGACGAAATAACTCATTTCGGTACTGGGTGACGCGGCTGCAATGGCTTCCCCATTACGCCATGTAGTGCGTATATAAAGGAATTTTTGTTGTACGCTTACTTTGCAGTGTTCAATTTAAAAGTAATTTTCATGGCGAGCTTTCTCTCTCTCTCTCTCTCTCAGCTTTAAATGCGATATTGTAGTTTGCGTAAACCATATGTTTGAGATATCGCGATAGTTATGCTTGGCTATTATTCAATATTTTTGAATGCTTTGATTGAATCGCTCATGATTTTACAGCGATTTTAACGCCTCGTGTCCGTGTTGTCGCAACCGCTCTCCCATTTGTCTCCGGCACGTAATTTCCCGCTATTGGCCAATATTAAAATATGAATTTATTTGTTCATTTTGAATGTTCGGTATGAAGTATGTCCGGGTTACTGTTTGATACGTTTTCTCTGCATTGTTCAGTCAGGGCTATATAATGCCCTATATTAAGCCGTGGATATATCTATTAATTCTCTTGATAGCCCTCTGTGTAGTAGCCCACCTGTAAGCTCAAGAGAGATTCTGATTCTTGCAGCAAGAATTTTGCCACCCCTCCCTCCACACCTTAAAATAAAACGCGGGGTTTTTAGATTTTTGGGGATCCCCCATCTCTGAATGACCCTGATGTATGCGCCTTCAGTCGTTACCCGGAAATTCTTTCGTTCTTCCGTCTCGTTACATTTAGCCTGCTCTGAATTTCTAGTACATAAATACTGTATTAATATTTTGTTTTTGCTTCATTTAAATCTTCTCAAAGAATTCCGGTTGCGTTTCAACTACATATCTTATCATAGAAACCAGTGGTCAGCAACCGCCCGTCCGCGTGTCTCCATTTGAACCCCATGTTAGAAAGCAGGCATGTGTATGTACTTATAACCAGAAGATAGGCGCCTTCGTTATATTAATGTGGGATCGTGCAATGTCAGCGAGTGACTGTCGATGGACAGCATCTGACTTTCGACGAATGGCGTATTGCAGTCACCAAGAGTGGTAATAATGATATGCAAGTACACACGAGGTCTGCGCGAACGCCCGTAGATAAAATTTTAGACCAGTCCGCCTGTCGGAAAAGATTTCCGACCCCTTTCGCAAACGAAAGTCTAGATCAGTATCGGAGAAGTACGGATCGGGCCGAGTGGTATACCTCTTCGTCTTGTGATCGGAAGGTACACAGTTCAACTCCCGATCGAGTCAGACTTTAACATTGATAGTGATTTGGGCTAGAGCATCAGGGAGATACAATAGGTTTAGTCACGTATGACTTTTGCAATGTCGGTGGGTTGAATTAAAACGTTTACCTGGTCGCATGTGGCCGTAGTTTGCCCAATTGAAAACAATATTGTGAAGTGTATGACGCCAATATACATTATTTCATCGCGTTTACGGTCGATGGGAAATTTCTTGAGTCATGAAAAAAGTACGAAATCAATTCGTCATGAGAGAGAAAAAGATATTTACATTTTGTCACATTCCTATACTTCGCATTAGTTGTTTCTCAAACATCACGAAGAGGATGCTAACTTCGAATTAAAAGTCAAAATAACTTCCTGTACCGAACGATGTTGTTGTCCAATCAGGTTTCGATTGCTATTTTGAAAATTTCGACGTTAGTCATTGTAAATGCTTAAAAAATTCTGGACGTCTGTGTTGTCACGTTCGTGACGTTCACTGCGCAATGGGGAAAGTGCATGCACAAGCGACTATAAAAGCTGCACAAAATTTCTAGCGATTTCTAGTAGAGCCGATGACGGACGATCATTTGGTATTGCTATCGTAAAGAAGATTCACCGCAGATGTAATTTCCGAAGGAGCGGAGCTTGTAAAGTTTGTGAATGTTTTTGTTCTCAATAAACCAGCGCTGGACGTTATGTATGTGGTGAATCTCCTTTACGATAGCAAGTTTTAGTCATCTTATTGTATACGGTTCCTACATGTAGATATTAGATATCGGCTGACTATCAATAGATAAGTAGGGGTCATGCCTTTTTAATAAACCAAGGCTTGACATCGTCGGTGAATTTTCCATACGATATCTATTGATCGTCAACCGTCAGCTCCCACTATTCTTCGATATATCGTCAAGACCATTCACCACTAATGTTATAATTCTCAATAAACCAAGGCTGGACCATGGCCTACTGTACCTATAGGATGGATGGACATTAAATCTGTGATGATCTTCTTTATGATAGATTGTATTATTACTGATTACGGTGTACTACTCTGCTAGTCAAAATAAGGTGCGAAGATCTGAAGGCCGTTGAGCATATAATTTACTGGTAGCTATTAGAACTATTTAGAGACGATTCATTCGCCTATAAGCCTACAAATGATTTATTACGTAGGCCTACTTCTATTGGTGTTGATTGATGCGGCAGAGTACGCTTCATGTGGTTCCCCCGATCCTGTAATGTACGTCGAGGAAGGTAGACAATTGAGCCTTTTTTGCGAGCCGCCTGATCAAAATGCAGTACTCATTTGGAAATTTCGTGAAAGTGGAGCATCCTACACTGTTGACGCATCTCAGAATTTCCTTGGACATTGTTCAGTGTTTCCCCCGTTCAACAAACCGCCTGGTCGTGCGCAACTGGTACGTGGTACCTTCGTAATCCATCGAGCACGCCGTTCTGATGAAGGGGTGTATTGGTGTGAGATCAATCACGTAGCAAGCAGGGTCGTGATCAGTCCAAAAATCACGGTCAATGTCTACGTCGCCCCGGAACCTCCCAAGATTGTTGTTGTCAAAAATCAAGCGACTCAATATATCCCAACCACGATTGCGAAATGTATCAGCGACGGCGGAAAACCGCCAGCCCGAATAACATGGACGAACGGGACGCAACCAATTAACGTACCTGGAACAGTAAGAAAGAACTCGTTGAAAGATTACACATTTGACTCATATAGAGATTTAGTACTGACGTCACCGACACGTCACGACCACAATAGAACCTTTTCTTGCGTCATAAAGCACCCAGCATATAAAGAATCAAAGATATTAAACTACACCGTACTTGTTTATCATTCACCGCACGACGTCACAATCAAGGCTAATATGACGTCACAAATTGTCACCTGCAACGCTAATAGTTTCCCTCAACCGTCGTATCGTTGGATAGTACCAGATGACTCCAGTGGGGAATCAAGTGGTGACACAAGTAATGACGTCACTGACGATATAATGGGATCAACTATCTATGTTCCAAATCTGCTCCATCTCTCTGGAGATGACATTTTTGAATGCACGGCTGCGAATGGTTTTCCTCCGAAAGCTTCCGTACGAGTGACTGTAGAAGATTTGATAGGAAATGTTTCTCTCCAAGGCATCACCTACGACTGATCTCTATAGGCCTATGTACCGCATAAGTATATCGTAATAATCGTTTGCTTATTAGAGAAAGCTGTCGATATTACAGAAATATTTTTCTCTTTCTCTCTCTCTCTTGCGATTGTAGCTGCACAATTGCGGTTTCACACTATGTCAAGTTTATTCCGTCAACAGATTGGCATGTCGTGAGAAGATCATTTTATTATCGGGGGGGATTATCAACGACGATGGGATGAAGGATATCGGAAAAGCGGTCAATCAATCAATCAATAAATCAATCAATTAACTACGGTCACGGATATTGTCATTCAAGTCAGTCTTGGTGCATGAAACCGTGACTGTGACTCATAATCTAATCTCTATGGTCCTAACAAACACCAAACATCAAAGGCGATCGAGCTCGGTAAACGCGTAGCGCGCAATATTTCTGTCCCAAATGCTGATATAACCCCGTCCTAGAAATGAACTGCAGATAAAATTTACACAATCATCTATAAGTTTTAATCTTCATAGCTAAGAATCATATTCCAATTTGGACTACAGAAATGAGCATATATATAATTTCTTTAAACTTAGAATTCTATGCATGTAATAATATATATGAACTATTATAGAAAGGCATAAAGCTCTACGTTGCACAGTAAAATGCGGGCCAGCGAATAAGTACCCACAGTGTACTCGAAACTGAACTGGGTCCAGACTTTACAGATTTGAAGTGTTCTATAGACCCCAGATGTTTTGGGGAACTTAAGGTCTCTGTAAGTGGGATGAATTTTCGGTCAGAGTAGAACCCTTTCAAAGTTAGGGCGGCCAAAGAATAATCTACGCTGTCCAGGATTCCGCTTGTATCGGTCCGTGAGACCATCTTGCTAAATGCATTTCACAAAATTTCTCTCGACTATAATTAAAGATATAAGTGCAGAACAAAGCGAGTATAGGCCTATAGAAATGCATATGCTCACAGCTGTGTCAAGATGACGATATTGCTATTGTTTTGCGATGACGCAAATGAGAAACAGCATATTGTAGGCTACATGCACATTCAGCATAATATATTACCTGCCTCGTATGATGTAATAACAGCAGTGATCAAAAATGAAAACATTCTGTGGAGTTATAGCATAACAGTATTATTATTATTATATATATATATAGAAGATCATCAGTGGTTTGAACGTTAACAGTGATATTAAGAATCTGGAGAAAATTTTCCGATTCAGGGGCTACTTATCCCCATAGGTAGACTACAATCACACAAATTTTATCACAACCATATATGACGGTAAAGGTGCGTATCGAGAAACGTAGAACTATCGTCGCCTGTCTATAATCAATTCTCAGTGAGTTAAAATTCAGCATCGTTCGAAAGCTTGTTAATTATATTCTAATAAACTGTACTGTGTGGACGATCAATCTGTGATGACTTATTCTATCATTATTTGTATCGTCTGCCAGCTAATGAAGGAGCGGGACTCCGAAAGCTTGTTAATTATTTTAATAAACTGTACTGGACCTTAAATCTGTGATGACTTATTCGATATTACTATTTGGGTCTTCCGTCGTCGGCTCTCCACTATTTTCATTTTGATTTTCATAGTAATTCATTTCTATCTCCCCGCGACAAAGATCCAACTCGTCAGCATTGTTTGGCTCCGTAAAGTATTGCTGAAGATCGTCAAGCAAATACTTTTTTTTCCGTTTAAACCAAACAGCTCTATGCAGTAAACATATAATTTCTGGCAAAACGTTTCCGAAGCATTCCCATATTTCCGCTGTAGACTTGAAATTTTCGTTTGATACTTCATGATAATGTGCGTAGTTGTTTCTGATCAAACGCATATAACTTGTTATACCATCCTTAGGGTCATTGTACCTTCGGTCATTTTTAATGTCTTCAAAATATTCCATCGCGTTTGTATTCATTTCAAAAAAGTTTTTCGGAATTTTCTTCAATTCCTCTATCCAGTTGAGATAATCACCATCTGCTGTTGTCGGCCAGCTGCCGTTTGCACGCAGCTGTTCGCAACCTGCGAGAAATTCATTCCTGATTCTTTCCAGCACCTCTTTGACTGTGCCGTTTTCTGCATTGCTAGCCGGCGTCACGTGATCCGATTCCTGTTTTTTGTGGAAACACGCTTCCATACGATAAATGAATGTCAAAATTTTGGATTCGCTCCAAAAGAATGGATGTTGAAGTACCTCCAATACAGTTGGTTTGTCGATTCTCATGTGCATTATGAGATACGCAGACAAGCAACAGTAACCATTCTCAATCTTTGATAACTTCTTAGTCAAACCTTGTAAGTCTTCAATCCAGTCTCGAGTTATCTCTTTCGTTGCTAGACAAGATTGCTTAGTTGTAGCCTTAGAATCGGACTTGAGCCTCTCATCAAGGATTCCAGAAACATGTCTGCAGTATTCTTTATATCTTGATCTTGATCTTGTTTTGTAATGTGGGCATAGTCGCAAATTTTCAAATTTTTCCCATCGAGAGAAAGAAGTATGTTTGTCAGCTTCATCTTTCCGTGTTTGATACGATTACTATGTAAATGATTCAAACCTTGCAGGATATGGCGAAAACAGATCTGCATTTTCGTATCATCGATGAGGTACTCATTGTCGCTGGACTTTTTTTTAATCAATACATCAAAGGTTACTATACAAAGGTCCATTGCGACCCAGAAAGCATCACCGTCTGTATATTTGCTACAGGCCCAGTATTTCGTGTTAAATTGACCTCCCGCTTCAATAGCTGCATTAATCTCACGTCTAGCGGCAGCGACTTCTGTTGGAGAACCGCATTTGACTTGTTTTGAAGCAACCCGTTTGACATCTTCGCATGTTTCATAGCTTGTACATAAAAATCCAAAGCGAGTCGGAAACAGCCTGCTAGATACTCGGTTGAGGTTCTTTACCGTTGGCAAATCAACGACAAGATCGTAGTCCCGTAAGCCTTTCATTTTGATAATCTTTACGAATCCATGGTCAGTTTTCTCAAATAAACTGATAACGCGAATTTTCGCATCGCTGATAGTGACATCTTTGGGCAATTTGTATCGAGGACTGTCACGTGATGCTATTGTGTCACGTTCAGGAAGCCGATTACCGATTTCGTTGTAGACTAGAACGTAATACAATTTACAGCCATCCACCTTCGTCCACGTCCACTCCTTTTCTGCTGTCCTTTCTGGTTTGATAAAAGTAAATGCACCTATTCCGAAAATACAAAGTTGTGTTTAAAAAAAGAAAATATCCGTTATATACCATTGATTTATTTCTACAGTCGGGAGTGAATCAGTAAAAGGCAAGACATTGCTGTTGTTTAGCAATTATGGCATTTTCAACTATCAAGGTCACGCCTGGTGAATGATGCCTATTACGCGTGTCGATACTTCCGCTTTATAGGCCGGATCACTATAACACGACGACCCGCACTTCCCCGACAAGCAGACAACTCTTTGTGAGTCTTTGGTTTTTCTCGAAACCCACGACTTCCCGATTAGACGGCGGACAGTCAAACTACTCTAATAGTTGGCTTATCGCAACTGACTGAGCTCACCTTCGTCTAGTAGTTCCTTCAGAGCGTCGAGCGTGGCAAACAGATTGGTAGCATCCGGCAGTTTCATCTCCTTACACTTTCGCTGCTGTTCTTGTCCATGGCAAGCACAGAGAAGAATGAAGTCCTTGCTCTTGTCAGCCGTCTGTGAAGTTCCGCCTGAGGTATCCATCTACCAATAATTAATTTCATTGATAAGCATATGCACAAGGGAGTTGATATTATATAGCGTTAATGAATGGCCCTCGTAGCGTATCGTATCTGATCTGATGATGTCATTCGAAGTATTTCATGAAATCTGAGACGTTTGATAACGTCTCAAAATTGTCAACCGAGGAAGAATAGCTCCCACGGCTTAAAGGTATATATTCCCAAAGGGGTGTATAATTGTGCCAAGTATGCTCCTCTACCATGGAACTTCATCCCTCAGCACTTCTGTTGAAGCACACCTGCCTGGACGGAATTCAAAAAACTTTACCGGACGTCGATCTGCCTAAATTTTTGTCTGGTGTCAGTGGTCGAAACTGGACCCACATCTCTCCCACTAACTACAAACCACTAAAAATCATAGGCCTACACGCAACAATACACACTCTACACAATCTACACGTCCGTAACAGTACAATCAAGTTCCAGTTGCGTAGAAATGACTCAATATAGTCCTAATAAAGCTTTATAAAGATGACGTTGAATGCAAGTCTTTGCCTGATGCATGAGTAGTAGTATCTATTTGTGGCAATTCTGGCCTCTCACAACCTGAATTAATTCGTTGTTTCTAGGCTGTGGCGAGATAGGTATAGACTACTTTTAACGCGTATGCAACAGGTGAGGTAGGCCTACACTCTGCCTCATCAGTCATCAGCTCAGTAACATTCAAGGACGACATATTGACCCACAGGTTGCTATTATTTGTTAATACGACGAAAGCAAACACATTGCGTCATGTATTGAATGAGCATACTCAAAGTTGATTGGCTAAATGTCTATATCCTAACCTTACCGATGGGTGTGTTGTGTTTGTGTGTGGCGGAAAATTCCGGGTTGGAGGCCACATTCGTAAGATAATGTTGATTTTATTTATACGCGTTGTATATCGGACTCCATATAGGTTCGTGTTCGAAGCACCCCACGATAAACGTCACGTCCGTGAATTACGCTTATTAATAGATTTCTTTTACTCTATCCCCTATAACCCAAGTCAACCCTAACGCTAAAAGTCCGACGAAATCCTAGACAACGTACATCTTTTTGCGGCCGTCCTAACTCTGAAAGGGCTCTGCTATCATCGATAAATTTATCCTACTTCTAACATTATCCGTAGCACCTAAGCCCAGCACTTCAAGCCTAAATTCTTGACCCGCCTATTCAGTGTCGCTACCCTCTGGACTTATTTCGCTGGCCCGCTTTTTACTGTGCAATGTTGAGACTTTTAAGCCTTTATATTGCTTCATATATTATTACATGCATAGAATTCCAAGTTTAAAGATATTATGTATATGCTCATTTCTGAATTGAGATTGGAATAAGATTCTTAGCTACTACGATTAAACCATTTGCAAGGATACGAATAGCGACTATGGGCGTCGATAAATAATCTCTGAGGCCTGCTTGTTACATGCTGATTGTCGGCAGCTCAGACAGATTGGCATGTAGCGAAAGTTATCTCGATCGGAAGCTATCAAGCAGAGCAGATATTATGCGATTGGGATGAAGTGATATCGAAAAAGCGGTCAATCAATCAATTAATCAATCAATCAATCAATCAATCAATCAATTAATCAATCAATCAATCAATCAATCAATCAATCAATCAATCACTTCTTTATCTCTAGTTCTATGTTGATTCACTGACCCTGAGAGTGATACCGGCCGGTCTGGGTGCGCGAAACCGTGACTTTACGTTTTTGTTATCTCAGTGGTCATAACAAGGATCAATGGCGATGGAGCGTGACGATGAAAATATCTGCAGGATGAGCTTGCCGGATTTCTACGACATAGGTGTATTAAACATGAAAACTGTTTTTAATATTCGGAAATTAATTCGAATTTTTTCTATTTTGAAATTCCTGCATCAGAATATGGATATATTTCAATTTTAGCTTTAAATTAAGAAAAAATTGTGGTAGATTAAAATAAAATCAGGCAGTTTATTCAACGGAAATATGGCATGACGTTTCCAGGAGTAAACGGCGCCTCCGCCACTCAGGGTAGTGCAACTTATGTAAAATGTGTTCCCCTGTAGTCAGGAAATGCGCGGCATGGGGAGATAATATTAAATGCAGTTTATCGGCGGTCAATATCAGGTCAGTCCAGGTTACGGTAGCTGATGTTAGTAGTATACCGGTAATGTGTTTGACGGAGATTTGAAAAATTAGTACCAGTACAGTACAGTAAGCGGAGTAAGGAGCTACACCCTACAGTGACGCCGAATTGGGGTGACCCTAAACGCCGGATTATAGGGAGTGTAGGCACACCGGCCTCTGCGATACTGAATGCCATACCCAGCAAACTGGCATGCTACGAAAATTGTCAGAGTCGCTAGAACTTAGGGCTCCGTTCGCCGCTTCTATCACTCACGAGGCTACTGCGTCTCTCTACAAACCTTTATCAGTGACGCATTTGCAAAGCCCCAAGTCCTTGGTCCGCCATTTAGTATCAGTAATTCTAAATGATTCGTGGTCTGTTTGGTTTACCGCAGTGGTTCCCAACCTTTTTTGCTACATTCCTCCTTCGCTGATTTGAAAAAAATAATTTCCTCCCCCAATCTAAACACACAGAATGCACAATCACTAATTTAACGATATGTCATTTATTTCAATTGTAACTCAAGTAGTCATTGCGAAACTTGTTTTTGTGTGTCATCCGAAAGTCGCTGACATTCCTCCCTTGAAATGGCAAAATTCCTCCCCAGTTGGGAACCACTGGACTACCGTTTCGTATGACCCATGGGGTCAGGAGTGGAATAATAGATGTTAGGTCGGTCAGATTTTCAGAAGTCAGGTAAGGAGCGACAGAGTGGAAAACAGCGACCCACCCAATCATCTATATAATTATCAATGCTGTTGGATAGCCATAAATTTGCTGTGTTACCACAACAGAAATTGCAGGGAAAAGTTATATTAACAATAACTTATTATGGATAATGTAACGAAAAACTCTGCTACAACTGATTCTTACTTGGAGTATAACCCGAATAAGCCGTCTAAATTGGAGAATACAATATTAAAGTTTACAGCCGGTGATTCAGCAGCAAAATCAAAGCCGGATATGAAGAAACTTGAAAATTCCTCAGTACTGGATAAAGTGAAATCATTTTTGCCAGACTTCAAAATTTCAACTTTGGAATTAGAAAAAAAAGTTAGTGAAGTCGGTAGTGAAGAAATTGATATTGAGAACGTTACAAACTGTGATCAAGTCATACAGTTTGATTTGTCTCTGATTCCTAATATGGAAGATGGAATACCAGATGTACTTCATGATATTCTCAATAACCAAGCTGAGTCTGATGATAGCTCTGAAGAAAGTAGTGGTGAGAGTGAACCTGAAAGTGATGGGAATCGTCAAAAATTGATTGAAGAAATGTAGCAGATTTGAATCTGCTTTGGGAAATTGATAACAGGATCTCATTTCCATAAATGGATATCTGCCTACTGTGGCTATAATCTGTATTTCGTTCAGTGATTCAGCTGATCTGCAGTTGGTGTGTGAAAGATGGATTTGGTTGATCTGTGCTGGCCTGTGCATTTGCAGATGTCTGCGCGTATGGTGTACGAGATGTCTACAATATGATATTGAGCTACTGTGATACATATGGTAAACAGCATGTAAGTTGTTCTTGGACAGACTTCGAGAGAGAGATAGAAAGAGATTACGAATACTCCATTAGTTCTACGTTAACTGCCAATCAAATGTGGCTTTTATAAAACTTTTCAGTAACCTGTATCGGTAACCTGTGACTATGCGTGTTAATTTTTTGGAATGGCATCCCAAAATTTGCACATCTCTGATGGATAGGTCTGGTTTAGTTGATGTTTCGCGTTGGCGATGAAAATGCGACCATGATTTCTGATAGTAAAACATCCATTGGGATTAGCAAACAATTTAACTTACCATATCCAGAATATTGTGAGGCAACTGCAAACATTCTCATATTTACGTTATTGACAAACTTGTTTGTATAGTGTCAATGCTTTGCCAATATAAACAGTAACCAAGCATCTTCTTTATTTTTCGACTACAAGAAGATATAGGAGTGGTTATTATTAACTGTTGAAAATTCTGCCGGGTTGAATTCTTGACCATACCAAGATAAAATACATTAATTAATAGTGATGGTGTACAGTACCACTGCTCGGTATCACCACTATTTACTGGAGTATTTTCAAGGCTGATACGATGATCAAACTCGTCACAAGACCAATACTGATACCGATTAATCAAAAAAATTCAATTCAGACCTCGTTAATCAAAGATTATTAGGCACAGCATTATGGGGTTAGTGTGTGGGGTTGATGCTGGCTGAGAGCAAGGCAACCATCTAAGTTAGGACGTCTGTAGTCACTTCTCCATACCGCCCTTATTGCGCTGTCATGTAGCACATTTTAGGTATCATGGTATAACACAATTGCTGTCGTAACTTAGCCATGGACTTTTATTGACTTTTTGAGATTGACAAGCTAATGCTACTCTGCTGTGAAATTAATGTCAGTTTTATGATTTTCATCTCAATTTTATTGCATACTGACAAATCATGAATTTTGAAGCCGTACTACGGAATACAATTTTTCAGAATTTTTTTGATACCTAGTGACCTAGTTAGCCTAACTTGGAAACAATTTACAGTTAAAGGGTTAGCCTAAATATTTTCCGCCATCGGCGATGTCAGCTGGGACACGAAACTTTGTGAAGGGTCTTTCAAGACCAGGGACGGCATCGAAACGAAGAGAAAGTGCAACTCAAGCTGTTCGAGATAGTTGTTACTCGAGCGCAGGAGTAGAATTGGTAAGTGTGTTTATTTTTTCCTATTTACAACCGCCGGAATTGAAAGTTCGTTTATCTTCGTAAATTTGCATTTCTAGAAAGTACTATAAGCATAGGAAGTTTGAAGGTTGACCGATTATTGCCTACGCGATAATGCACCAAAGTGTGTGGTTATAAGATATTAGTGTTCAGGAATGCCTGATTTTCCGAAATTTGCTTTCTATATGGAGACAAATTACCTTATTAACTAGCTGTGAGTGTGTCGTAACTAATGGCTTTAATTGTTGCCATTCCGCAGTTGTACTAAGAAATATGTTGTAAGTTGCAACCTTCAGAGCAGAGCAAAGGGTTTTAAATTGAAAATACTTATATCAATTCCAATCTGTTTCACCTGAAGAAGGAACAAAGAAGTTCACACACATAATTATACACATAATATATAAAGTAATAAATTAAACAGCCTGCAGTGAACCAGATTTGTGAATCCATGTAAGCCCGATATCGTAAAGAAGATTCACCACATATTTAACGTCCGGCCTTGCTTGGTTTATTGAGAAATATTACCCTACTTGAGTAAGAAACTAAGAATATGGTGGAGGCGACGGCGGACGATCAATAGATATCGTAAAGAAGATTCACCACAGATTTACCGTCCAGTCTTGGTTTATTGAGAATTATAAATAACATTCACAAGCTTTCGGAGGTCCACTCCTTCATCAGGTGCAGATGGAATGTAAGCTTCCTAGTCCTAGGTATAGGATAGAAAACGCCAAGAACGCAGTATCTGACGTATCGGTATGTAATTACGGACAATTTCGCCCGTAAATGCTCTATGCTCTGTATATCAGAGTAACTCCAACTGCCTATATATTCGAAATATTCCACTTCATTGGAAATTGCGATGTCAGCGACAGAATTTCGCTGAATAGCAACATATTTCAGCCAACGTAAATGGCAATAAAGGAACACGTAACCGATGCCCACCCGACCGTACTTTCGTTGATACGCATTGGCGTTACATATGGTACGATAAATTGAGGCTAGACGTCAAATTTGTACTGAAATTGTACTTTTTCCATAACTTCCTAACATCGTGTCGTCCCGAAATTGGCTTTTGGTTCGCGACCAATATTATTGATGGAATTGACGTCACACTTGCTAGGTCTAGAACAGGTTGTCCAGTCACGCTAATGGCCAAAGTTACGTACGTGCTTTTGCTGGCGTGCTGGAATATCAATTGTAGCTTAGCATATTGTAAAGAAGATTCACCACAGATTTAACGTCAAGCCTAAATCCGATATCTATTAATCTTCCGCCATCGGCTCCACTACCGGTATGTTCTTCGAACGTAGCATAGATAGAGTGCCACCATGATTTTAGCGTCCGGTCAAATTTTATTGGAAATTTTTTGCCGTATTTCTCCTATCCAAAACCCGGTCCGACTACGCAATCGCTCTAGTTAAATTACCTTCTCGGCCAGGAATAAGTCCGAGGATAAATTCCTTCCGACAAACCATATTTGCCGTCTATTCTAAGTTTTTCTCCTCCGGTTACGAGTTTATAATCACAGCATAAAATTCATACCTGGTTGAACGGCTTACGCCACCTTTTTGATCCCCACCCTTAAGTAAAAGAGTGATATCGCAACTGAGAACTGGAAGCTACGACCTATGCTACCTGTGGCGGCATCTGACTGCGGTAGCCCAGATCGCGATAAAATTCTTCACTGATTTACTTACTTATCGTGCTCTTGCTACCGCTTGTTATCGCCTTGCATTTGCTTTCGCGCCCGTTTCTTATCCCGACTACTGTTTATCCTGAGGTGAAATATTTGAGTTGTGTTAAAGCGCCGCAGGCTTCTCTCTGAGTATCTAGTCAGAAATACTTCTACGATTAATGTATCGATAAGACTCACTAAGATTCAAAGAGTGTTAAAGCGTGTTAGGTGAAGGTAGTTAAAGGTTGACTGGGCGCGTATAGAGTGCGGCTCAAGTTGCAGGAGACCCATAAACACTGATAGACTAAGTTTGAATCCGTCCATATTAAGGTCTGCAGGGAATGCCGTGCCGTCCCAGTATGTTACGCCATTGCCTTGCTTCATATCAGTGCGATGTTTAAAGGCACCCAAGACGGGATTTTAGTAAACTTTGTGTTGTAGGCTGGTGGCTTCGTGGCTGCTAAACGCTGAAAGAAAGACCCATTGTAAGCACCGGTAGACGTAAGTTTGAATTCTGAGCGCTATAATATGGTGGCGTACTGTAGAGTCTGGTCGCTGACGACCAGTAAGTTCGAATTCCGCCAGTCTCGAGTGTAAGGGTAAAAGGATCTCACGTAGTCCCACAATATTCCGTTGCTACGCAGGTAGATTACAGTTATGGCGCATAAGATAACGATTGAAGGTGATGTGGTCTTGTCTGTCGGTATCGAAAGACGCTCATAAATGCAGTACGACCATGGCCTACTTTAAGCCATGGATAGGTTAGAATCTTCCGTAGCAACAGTCTATAATAAGTCTATATACGAAGCAGAGGCCATTGGCAACAGAATTGATAAGTTAACGTTACTATTTTGACGATGGTTGCTGTGACGAAACAATCTTTCAACTCACGCATTCTTTCGTCACAGTGCAAGCAAACTAGAAGTCGTCAGCTGATTGCGCGAATACTTAGAAAAATGAAACCAATCAATCATTCCGTCTTGCTGATATGTTACTACCTGGAGCATGAATTTAGTTAAATATTTGCATTCACACACTACCGAGCAAGGTATACAGATGATATGATCTATTGCAGTTGTATTTGCGTATAGCAGGTGAGCAAGCCAAGTGAAGGGTGAAGACAGAAGGTGTGACATGAGCAGATATTGAGAGAGAGAGAGAGATGTACTGTAAATCTAGTGAGCCACAAACACATATATTTTGCAAGCTAAGTGAAGCAGTCAGTCACGTAACCGGTAGTTCCCGCGGCACTGTGTTTCTCGTGAGCACGGTGTTCCCCGCGAGCACGTGGGTCCCAGTGAATTCAGTGTTCCACATGAATACAGTGTTCCCCATGAGCGCAGTGTTCCCCGTAAACGTGTGGTTCTATGTAAGCAAGTGGTCCGCCGTGAGCACATTGTGCCCCGCGAGCATGGGGTTCTCCGTTGTGTTTGCCCATGACCACTATGTTTCCCATAAGCTCAGTAAAACCACATGTTGAAAAAAACGATGTTCACGAAAATTGTTTATTTTGTTTATTTTGTGACGTCACACGAGTTGGAGATGGAGTTATTTGTGTGTGTGTGTCATGTGAGTCTGTGTAAATGCAGAAATACAAATGGCCGCA
Organism: Botrylloides violaceus; assembly: GCA_030412335.1. Lineage (NCBI taxonomy): Eukaryota > Metazoa > Chordata > Ascidiacea > Stolidobranchia > Styelidae > Botrylloides > Botrylloides violaceus. Next base: position 389,642 of record JASFYC010000675.1, on the reverse strand, counting down.
ATAAACTACGTCTGTTATCCTTATGCACAAGTGCGGCGGAATGCAAACCGTTTGCGATGCAGTGGAATTTTTCACATTTGAATGAAGAGGTGCCCGCAATTCGAATGGAGAACTAAATATAGTCGTTGACCATAGTTACGATTGAGTAAATCAACATGCCATGAAACTGAAACATACGAGTCCTTCAGGCTGTGCGCGGGAGCGTAATGAAGTGTAACTGTGAGACCAACGGTGCGATAATTTTGAAGTTTTCTAGTTTCGTAATTTTTAAGCTCTTGTTAGTTACATTTTGAGTATAGTTTTGAAGCATGTTTTAATGTTAAAGCAAGGTGTGTACTACCCACTGCAAAATCTCGTTGTGTCGATGTCTATAACTTGCCGCTGTACCTTCTGTTTGAAGCCATCTACGAGTTGGGCTAGTACTCAGCTTTCGCGTAGTGTAGTTCGTTAACTCAGGCAAATTTAGAACAGCTCCATCGATTCAAGGCTAGTATGTGCAATTGAGCAATAGGCCATGGCGTCGCCTATGTCTAAGTCGGGCTAATTCAGTTGTTCCCAACTTTGATTTTAAATTAACTATTGACTTTTGAACAGGGTGTTGCGGGTGTTTACTTCAACAATATTGGCTGGCATGGAATCGCCGAAAATGTGATAATAGCATAGCGCAGTGGGTCTCGACTGACTAACTGCTTTTTTTTACTCGTACTGGATTAGTGCATATTAGATTAGGGGAGGAAATTATTTTTTAAAATCAGCAAAGGAGGAATGTAGCAAAAAAGGTTGGGAAACACTGGGCTAGATGGTTAGTCGGAGACGTGATATATAGGAGCACGGCTTCGATGCTGTACGTTCAATTTATAGTGAAACTAAACCTGCGACTCTAAGGAATAACGATTATAACATTACGTGAATATTTCAGCCGTTAATCAATAATTACTTCGTAAAACGCATACAGTAGTTTTAAAAAATCTGGCAACGGGGATCTAAGTTCTCGTTGATTGGTGCGGTTTGCGTTACGTCATAATGGAGATAGTAGTAGTATCGCCTGACGGAGATGCCAGCGTTGAAGCAACTGCGAAACCAGAGAAGGTAAGCCTACGATTTTGGAAAACGCTCCGTAACTGCGTAGCCTGTGTTGCCTGTAATTTGTTATGAGGTAGGAAGTCATAATATGTCTGTATTAGACTCCATAGTGCAGCATCATGTATTACATACAATATTCTACCGATACATAGCGAACCTAGGCTTGTGTAAGAAGGCTTGTCCCACTCGCTCTGTCGCTGTCTGGCCGTAGATCAAAATTGTGTTCACGACTTGCACTATTAGCGAGCATAAACGTGCCCGTCCAGTTCCAGTGAAGTATGATTAAAGTGTCATGCACGCAAGGAGTTCGCCACGCGACATGACCGACTATGGGCAAAGCTGCTGTCATTAATCTTTAGATTAAACAGTAGAATTTGCAGTTCTGCTGCTCTTTTCCAGTATTTTCGGTAGGGGCGGAAATCTCACTCCTTCGCTGACCACAAATATCCTATCCGCGGGACGATCATCATCAGGAGTCCCACTTCGTGGAGGCTACGTGGACTGTTGCACGGCGGATGCATTTCACTATAGGCCTGTACGCACTCGCTATCTCTCCTAAACCCTGAGCAAGATTGTAGGGTTTGATGGAACAGGGTGGTCAAGAAAATCCTTGGGTTAGGGTAGAAATTTCGGACTTTATTCCACATTGGAAAGAAATTGACCTCGCCGAGATGAAATTCAGAGGCTGATAAAAAATGAGTGACCGGGCCAGGCTAATCTTCCAAGAACCGTGACTTTTCAATCAATAAATTTTCATGATTCATGATAAAATGCTTCCCTGATGATAGATTGGGCAAATTTCTTGTTAATTTGAAGTCGCTGGCACGCTCTCTCATCTCGTCTACGATAACTCATTGAACGATGCCAATACTAATTGTCTATTTGTACACGGTATGTACGCAGGCGGAAGCACAGTGTGATTACAGCGTCGGAGGCTTGCTGGATGAGCTAACGATGCGTATTTCACGTAGAAAGCTGTAGAGCTGTTCTCGTTTTGCGTGCAACTAAACAATGGACCGAGCGGGCGTAGCGACACAAAAGGTTGGATCTGTCGGACTCACGGACTAGGGCTGGACAAAATCGAATAGCATGAAACATCGGATCGAATCGAATAATTTCAATCCAATCGAATTGAATACCCAATGGACCCGTCTGACCTAATTCGATAAAATATGATTGAAAATATATATTACCAACGGTCAGGAACATGGAGAGATGCAACTGGCCAAATGTGGAGCCCTGTCAACGACTTCAAGGCGTGCTGTCAGGGTAATGGCAAAATGCACAAAAGTCCAATTCAAATTCGAGTGCCCAGCCCTATCCGAGTGATCCGTGATCCGTGATCCGTTTCGTCCACTGTTTAATAGAACCCTTGCATTTTGAAATAGTCAGTCGGCTTTGCCTGGCCCTCGGACGTGTGTAGATGCCAGATTTACATGCCCAAAGGCTTAGACAGCCACCCACGGACTCGATATCTGAACGTTTAATTGACATTGTTGCGTCGTGGTCAAGAATCACCATGATTTGACGTTGATGTCACATCAGTCGATGAGCCTGGTCCGAGATAGCGCAGCGTTTTTTAAGGCAGCATGTTTCCTCTGTACTTTCATAACCTTGAACGTGAGAGGGCCGACGACGTCATATTTTTTAGGAAAGGTTATGAATAATTCAAGAGATTGACAGGCTGGGAACGCTTCAAAATCAATCTTGATCTCGTGCATTCGTAGAAAGCGTTAATCGAACTTTGCCAAGTACAGTACTTTCAGGTCTTATTTTAGTAGCGTGAAGAATAGAACAACAACTCATTAGTACAGTCGCGCTATTGAGCGCAACCGAAGTTAAGAAATTCAGCTTGCCAAAGTTCCTAATGTAATAGCGACCTATAGGATGACGTCAGGAGAGATATTAGGTGCTTCATACGCATTTGTTACGTAAAGGGCGATACCTTACACGCTGCTTGTGTCTATAGCGTGGTACTGTATGCGCATAACTAAAGGGTGGCTTTAGTCGACCACGAGCCCTTTTCGAACAACCTCGGACAGGACGTAATAACGTCGGGCGCGTAAAGTACTACTCATTCATAACAACAGACAAGGTGCTCTCGTTTACTTAACCCAGGCGTATAAGCTACCTAATATCACTCCTGTGTAGAATCGTCGCGACGAAACGATCTAGAACGCAACAACCGCTGCGAAATTCTGCTTGCTAAAGATCCATTGTTAATGTAATGGCGACTTGTTGGATGACGTCAGTACAGAATTGGCGCGACGTCTGCGTCAGGTCACAATCAGGTCACTAAATCTAATTATTAGCAAGAACAGAACGCGTGCGTATTACGATGTCTAGAATTATTCTCGCGGCTACAAACATGTTAATTTCCGGGGAATCTCTTCATCATTTCCCGGCAAGACGTGCGTAAACTGAGATTAGCACGCGGCTAATAGGCTCTGGATTCTTCTTTTATAAATATACTATCAGATTTGGGACATAAAATGTTTAGTTTATGGGGTTTTTTAACCGGAATACCGATTTGCCGGGCGCCCTGTTCCTCTGACGATGGCACGCAACCGATTACGTTTTTTGACGAACCAAAGAGTAATCGTGGCTCAATAGAAACTCGGCTTAGAAAGTCGCGACAATCGGTCAAGTGTCTGATAAGTCGGGAATCAAACTTGTATTCAAGTCACAAGTTGAAGGAAATGAAAGCCAACGTTCCTTTTGTAAGGAAGTAGCTGATAATTGAGTTTCTAATGAGGGAAGTTTATCCGATCTCCTGACCTGATCCGTGCTACATTTTTATTATTTAACTTCTTTACGATATTTCATTTAACTGTGATTCCTATCGAATCAAATACATGGAATCAAATAAATCACAAATTATTCGAACCGGCACCTGTAACGTCATCTAGTGTTTGATATCTGCAAAAATAACACACTGAGATTACCAAAAATTGAAAACCATCGGTTTTTTTCAGATCAAATCGTCCCTGTCTGCTCCTGTCGATTATGAAGTTGAAGTTTTTCGGAAGCAAAGTGATATCACAAGCGATCCTCTCAAGAATTTGTTGGAATTCCCTTCTGATGATTTTGAGGTGAGCAACTATCGAGTTAATTTGTCTGGACTTGAGAGTTCGTACAGCTGTGACTCGGAAACTACTGTATTTGTCTGGGCTTGGGGCTGGCCTGGGGGTTTTATTTGAATACTACTACAGCAGTGTACCAGCCACAGTTTGGTTGCCTCGACCAGGTTTTTCAGGTTAGTCATTCGAATTGTTTGCCTGTTTCATTATACAGGCTTGGATTACATGGTCTGTGATTTGCTCCTCAGCACTGTGATGATATATATTAGTCTAAACAATGGTAACTGACTTTTTGCAAATTCTTATCAGGCAACACAGAAAGTGCAAGATCGACGAACTGTCATCGATTCTGTTCCTGATGGCGCAGACAAAGAAGTTTCAAGTTTGATGGTGAAGGAAGTGAGTCATCCTATAGTAAAATTCTTAATGAGTGTATTCAAATCATGGCCTACTAAATTTACTAGGCCATGATGTAATTTTGTAGCTTTCTGGCGTAATGATAGTCCAGTTTATTGGAGCAGAAATTCACAAGCTTTTGGGACACTTCCTTACTATAGTAACACATAGAATATGTCATAACAGAATTAATGCCCAGTCCAGTCTATTGGAATAGAACTCGGAAGCTTTCGGAACAATGCCCTACTGTAGTAATAGATAGAATAAGTCACCACAGATTTAACGTGAAGTCCAGTTTATTGGAATATAATTCGTAACAATAATTTGTATATAATTCTTGTTTCCAGTGCATCAAAACATACCAAAATAACTGGCATTTGATCGTCAACAAGTACGAAGACTATGCAGGGAATTATCTCAAATTACCGAAAGACGGCGAAGAACCTCCGACACTACAGGACCTGGTAATTGTTTTTATTTCATTCCAACTATCAGCACCTCATCTGTTTCTTTCCCAGAAAACATAACTAGGTAGGTAGCAAACTCTACAGTACTGCTCTCTCTCTCTCTCTCTCTCATCCTTCTCAGTCAACCTCTCTCTTTCCTTCGTCCCCTTCTCTTAATTTCATTCCCTTTTTCTCTCTCACCCTCTTTCCCTTGCTCTCTTCTTTCTTCTTCTCTCTCTCTTTCTCCTTCATTCTCTCGCTCTCCTTAATCTCCCTTTGTCTCTTTCTCTCTCTAATGAGAAATAAATTTCAAATGATGAAGGTTTCGTGCAGGTGTACGAGGTCGACGAGATTAACGAAGAAGCCGAAAGAGAAGATGATCACGTTCAAACAGCTATCGCAAAGGAAGGAGTTTCGAAACGAGGATGGCTTTACAAAGCACCATCCTACATCAGCAGCAGTATTTCAATTCGAGTAAATATACCATTTTGTCCTCCAACACCAAAGTTCTAGGCATCTCCATTGCTTTTTGATAGTCAGTCAGCGCAATAGGGACACTGCCAATTGATATTTCTGAATAGGTTTAGAACCACCACAGTATAATACGTACGTGTTGTGACAGGACAAAATATAATACTTGTCTCTATTCAAATTCATTTCCCTTTTCCAGTCTTTTAAAAGACGATACTTTCACTTGAAGCAAATGGCAGACAGTTCCTACATCTTGAATTATTACAAAGATGAAAAGACGTCGAAAGATCCCAAGGGAGCGATATATTTAGATTCATGTATTGGTGCTCATTCGGTGAGTCTGGTGAGTTGCATGCGGCATGGTGTCGGTGATGCTGCTGTTTACTTTATTCAAATGATAAAGTATGAAGTGTAGCAGTGTAGTTTACTAACCTGCTTTACAATCTACAATTGATGGATGGAGGATGGTTCAGTTCGCCGAGTGGTTTAGACTGTCCGCCTTCTGATCGGGAGGTTCCGGGTCTGATTCCCGACCGATCGAAGACTTTAAAATCGGCATCCGTTCCTGCTCTGTTTGGCAGTTGGTACTGGGGAGGGCAGAGAGTCGTGATTTTAATAGTGATCTGGGATATCAGCCAGAAGTATTGATATGTATTCCGTGAACATTGACCTGGCGTATATGACCTTAATAGTTGAAAAATGCCATAAATTCCAAAAAAAATGGATGAAGGAGATACTTTGTCACGTGCCAAAAAATCCCAAGCTAGGCAAGAGAGAGAAAGAGAGACAGACCAGGGTGCGAGATATTTTCGAATAACTGTAGTGCGTGTGGCTCCTGTGCTTTAGGGACGACGATGGGAATTCGAAAAATGCTTGGTTTGATCTGTTTGTCTAACTATTGTCGATCAATCAATTATGGCCATGGGATATTTTCTTATTCATTTACTTTTATGACTTCAGACGAGTAAAGGTCGGAAACATGCGTTTGAAATCCGAATGCAAGACCAAAGTTGTCATCTTCTCGCTGCTGATACGGATAGCGAAGCGGCAGAATGGATTTCTACAATCAATCGTGCGTTACATACAACAATTGAAGCACAATTTCAAAATGAAGATCACAAGAATAGTAAGTACAGTACAGAAATCTCTCATGCAAGCCCACACGCAAAATTGTGAGTTGCATGCACTTCTCTTCTACAGCTCAGCAAGGATTCGAACCGATGAAAAATTCTTATGGAACTCTGGAAAGCTTTCAAAGCAGTATGCATCCGGAGTTGGTGAAATATTCAAAGGAAACAGACAGCAAAATCCAACAAGCCAGAAGGGCAGGGCGACTAAACATCCTGCATATTTACCCTGAATTTCAAGAGAGATTTCTCAAGGTTGGTGTGAATAAAGGACGGATGAAAGTTTTGTGGCCAGACAAACAGTTTTTATGAAATGAGAACCTTTCAGGATGGGCACATTGGATTGAATATTCAGAATTTGAAGGCAATTTCGAATCAGGATTTATAGCACCACCTAGTGGTAGACAATTTTTCATTAGTTTGAGCTATTTTTTAGGCTCTATCCACTACCACACCAGGCTCACTACCTACGAGGGGGCCCAAAGTCGTACCTTTAATTTTGCAAATGTTAGCTAGGCAACGATTCCGTGTGGCGTCTACTTTGCTTTTCTTTTCTTCGGGCTAGACGTCAGGGCAGCCACAGAGCAGCCACTGTTTCGTGGCCTCATCTAGGTTCCTCAGACCATGGTCACTCCGTTAAGTGGTATGTATATAGTACCTGAGTGACTGAAAATCGCAGGCCCACCACCATGGAAGGTGGTGGTGGACTCCTGGACTGGTGGTTAAAGATGTATCATCCTTTTTTGCAATTTGTTAATGATAAGTGCGATGTCACAGACTTACAAGTTGAAGTATGATAGTATAAAGTCGAATTTGACTTATCTGCAGAGATTTTAATTCGATTTGGTATCGTACTATCATCATCTTCTCTCTAACAGCGTCCAGCATCTCATCTTGGTCTTCCTCCCCCGCCTATCAAACGAGCAACGTGTCGCGTTCAAGTACAATGCAAGTCTCTCAATTTCATTCTACGAGGGGTCGTCATCGATGGATGCGATGAGCCAAAAACTGCTGTAAGTATCACCCCCCTACACTGGGGCATCTTAACCCCATTATAAGTGACTTGGTGATTGATTAGAGGCAGTGTTGTGGGTTATGTATGGCCTTACCAAATTATCGCTACATATTAAAATGACAATGTTGTATGCGGATCGTCGGACAGACCAGGCCTATTTTATCCTGTGCACATTTACTAACATTTATGGTGACTGCAATATACCTTATCTTATATGGTTATAAGTCACAGATTTCGTCCATCATGAAGGAGCAGACAACGTGTATTATATACCAATAACTGATGGAATCTCTTTATATTTTGTCATAGCTCCATATTTTTTATCATATGGATATCAAGCTGAATATGTCAGTTTTCTAAACTGAACTCAACAACGGTCCATAGTAATGATAGTATAATCTTTTCCCTAATGTACAAAAATGATAAATGTAGTAACTTGATTAAGAAGTAGCCCTGAAAGCTGGACTGGACGTTAAACACGTGGTGACTTATTGTAATCTATTACTATAGTAGGGTAGAGTACTGGAAACTAGGGAATTATATTCTGTGCTGGACTGGACATGATGACTCATTCTATCCCGTAACTTATATAACTACAGTAAGGTGATTGATGTCAGGAGAGAGAGCCGTTCCCAAATTAGAAGGTTGAATCTGATGACTCGCGCAACGACAAACGTTTTATACTAACAGATAACAAAAAAGGCATTGCACGCTTCAGTGAGCAAGTTGTGACGAATCTCGTGCGCCACGAGACCATTAAATTTATAACTTTGCCATATTTTCTGCTATCTGTTTCATATTATATTAATCAGTGCCCGAATTTTTATTTCCTAGGTCGAACCGTTTTTCGTGACCTTGTGCCTCTATGACGTAAAGCAGATGAAAAAAATATCAGCCGACGTTCATGTTGATTTTAACCACGACCTGGTAAGTAAGGTCGTGGGGTCTATGGGAGGTCATAAGTTTGCGTGTGCTTAGTCTTAAGTCCGAGTCGTTGGTCGTAAGTTGGATTCCCAGGTTGGGAGTTCAAGTTCCAGCCTCAAAGTGATACCGACACGAACCGAATCAGGCGAAATCCATTCCCTGTAGAACTCGAGCACTGCGTCTTTACTAAAGAAAGGACGCTGTTTGTATTTGTCTTGATTTTTGCTGCATTTATACAAACTCATTTATGATATCTACACACACTGCTGCTGGTACCATATCTACCTCGTTGTATCCGTTCGTAGTGATATGGACACCAACACCAACTGAACGAATGAACGAATTTAAGCAAGAACTTAAGCAAGACGTCAATAACCATTTCTTCTAGCTATGGACTGTCTCTATTCCTGTCTAGGTCCGTAAGATGATTCCTGACAAGGAGACCCTGTCTCGGAAAACATCATCACAGTCTTCGGAAACTGAAGTTGAGCATGCAGGAGAACCGATTTTACCATCTATTGTGAAGAAACAATGGGTTGCGTATCCAAAAAATGTACGTTGAATTCTTATTGAAAAATGTCTAACTAGCTTTCGCTATAGTTGCACGCATTTTCCCCATGAGCACAAAGCACGTGTTTCCCCGTTGGCACAGTGTTCCTCGCGAGCAGTGTTCTCTGTGATCCCAATGTTCCCCATGGTTACAGTGTTCCCCGCGAGAACAGTGGTCCGCATGACCACAGTGTTTCCCATGACCACAGTGATAGTGTTCTCCATGAGCACAATGTTCCCCATGGACACAGTGTTCCCCATGACCACAGTGTTCCCCGCGAGAACAGTGTTGCCCATGAGCACATTGTTCACCATGAGGTCAGTGTTCCCCGTGAGCACATTGTTCACCATGAGGTCAGTGTTCCCCGTGAGCACAGTGTTCCCCTGTGAGCAGTGTTCCCCATGAGCACATTGTTCACCATGAGGTCAGTGTTCCCCGTGAGCACAGTGTTCCCCTGTGAGCAGTGTTCCCCATGAGCACATTGTTCACCATGAGGTCAGTGTTCCCCGTGAGCACAGTGTTCCCCTGTGAGCAGTGTTCCTCATGAGCACATTGTTCACCATGAGGTCAGTGTTCCCCGTGAGCACAGTGTTCCCCACGAGCAATATGTTACTCATGAGATCAGTAAAACAACCAGGTGAAAAAAAGATGTTTTTGAAAATTTCCTATTTTTTTAATTGTGACGTTGAAGTTGAAAACAAGTTGAACTTTTTTCGAGTCTGTCTAAATAGCCATATTTTCTCTGTTCAGTGCGTTTTCAGTGTCAGCAACCCTCACCCTGACATTTTTCTGGTTGTTCGGATTGAGAAAGTTCTACAAGGAAGCATCAAGTCGTGTGCTCAGCCTTACATGAAGTCGGACAGTGACACAACCAAGACTGCTGCCAAAGTATTGAAGCATTCAAAAATCGCTTGCCAAAGACTTGGGCAATATAGAATGCCTTTTGCGTGGACTGCCAAGTAAGTCTCTTCATCTTAGTGCGAGGACTTAAGTCAAAAGTTGGACTTGGTGATCTAGTTGACTTGTTGACTCAACTATCCTGATTGACTCGACTTGACGCGAGACTCAACGTTACTGTGGTTTGATGACTCGACCTCCGTCACATTTATAAAATGACTTTGCTTGAATCGACTTAACGTGAGACTCGTTACGGTGCTTAGGTTGCTCAACTTGAGTCTCGTTTTTAAGATGTATTTTCTCGACTCAACATCAATATTGAAATCTTTGGTTTGACTCGGCCGAAAATGTAACCTGGGACCTCCCAAGAGGCGAACAGTCATTCTACTTGACCTTGCTTTGAACTTGGCGTGCCAAACCATTAAAATGATTAACTGGGATTTCATTTTAGGCCACTCTTCGCTGACCGTGACGGCAACATCAGTGTTAGACTGTTTGATGACTTTGTTTACAAACAAGAATCTTCAAAGCTTTCAGAAGAGTATCTGCTGAAACATCTTGCCGACTTTAGGAGGTAATAAATATAATAAGTCATCACATATTTAATGTCCAGTCCTGTTTATTAGAATACGGTACACAAGCTTTCGGAGCTCTGCTTCTTCATCAGGTGAAGATGGAATGAAAAGCAAAGTTTAGGATTTGAATTATAAAGAATCACATGACAATATGACGTAATATGGCAGAAATATTGAAAGTGCAAACCATGAAAACAGATTATGTTAATGCACCGAAATTCAGATAAGGAGGTCGAAAACGGCCAAATGTGTATGGGACGTGGTGTTAGGAGTTGCTAAAGTAATAGATAAGACCACAGATTTAACGTCTCACTCAGATATTATTAAAGAGTTAGTGGAGCCGATGGCGGACGATCAATAGATATTGTAAAGAAGATCACCACAGATTTAGCGTCCAGCCTTATTTTATTGAGAATTAAAACATTCACTAGCTTTTGGAGCTCCGCTCCTTCATTAGGTGAAGATATTATTAATAAATATAATAAGTCACTACAGATTTACCGTCCAGTCCAGTTTATTGGAATATAATACACAAGCTTTCGGAGCTCTGCTCATTCATCAGATATTATTGGGATTTCCGGACGTTTGTTATGTGTCATAACATTAGGATATTACTATGTTTTTAGGCCGGACAAGTTGACCAAACTTGAGGATATTCCTTGTACACTTCAAGTAGAATTTGCCAAAGTCCCTTCTGATCTCCCAAGTAAGTCATACATTTACGTACATAGGATTAATGGTTGGAAGCTCCTTCGTAATTGATTTTACCTATAGGATACGTACTACACACTACAATTGATATCGAAAGGAAGATCACCTGATTTACACATAGATTTAACGTCCAACCTTGATTTATTGAGAATTAATATCACAATATCTATTGATCAATACTACAATTGAACACGCATGCTGTTTTGGTTTTCCGGATGCTTGGGAGCTTCGGGAAAGGATATCGTTTATTTTTGTCCTTATTAGATTTTCACTGCATTTACACGGGCTGCGTGCTGGATGGCCCTCCTCCTGCAACCTTACCCGTTGATCCACACTTGAGACCGATGGTGGAAATTCCTCTCTTGTGCATTACATGTAAAGCCAAAAGCCAGCCCTTCGGTACAGCCAACTATGATCTTTTGAGCCTGAAACGCTGTATCCCCATTTTCTTATAGTGCTAGTGCTGTTAACGTTTTATTGCTTTTATCCTAGGTCTTCTTACGTCATCCCTCACTCCAGTTAAGCCATATGATGAGAAGATTGAAGCAGTGTTTGAAGTTGATGAGTTCTTGCCTGCGTCGTTACCTGATCAATATATGCATTTGGAATACGTTAACCATTTATATATTTACCCACGCTCGCTTAAATACGACAATCAGAAAACGTTTCCGAAGGTTAGTAGTGTTTATGTCGTTTTACTCGTTTTCAACCACTGAGACCATGTCATCAATTCGATCAACGAGAATTACAGATTATTGTTAATAGATTTAACAATTCACCACAATTCCAATAAACTGGACTGGATGTTAAATATGTGACGAAGTATTTCATCTATTACTTTTTGGATCACCGTTCAGTTGACCGAGTGGTTTAGACTGTCCGCCTTCTGATCGGGAGGTTCCGAGTTAGATTTCCGACCGAGTCAAATCGAAGACTTTAAAGTTGGTGTCCGTTCTCTCCCTGTTTGGCAGTCGGTTTCGGAGAAGTGCGGAGAGCCGTGGTTGTAATAGTGATCCGGGCTATAAGCCGGAAGTATTGACTTGGCGTAAACAACCTTAGTAGTTGAAAACGCCATAAATTCCAAATAAATAAACAAACAAACTATTTGGATCGTTTGCCGTCGGGTCCACTTTGTTAAATCTGTGGTCATCTACTCTGTCTTTGTATATTTTTAATTTAAAATTCAGGCAAGAAACATTGCTGTTGTTGTGGAGTTCAAAGATTCTGACGCCGAAGGATCTGTTCCGCTTCGTTCGTTTTACTGCAGACCTGGAAATCAAATTTTCACAAAACAAGCGTCGGCCGCTGTCCTTCATCACGACGAAACGCCTGAATTTTATGAAGAGGTAAGCTCGTTAACTAATATACAAGGAAAGAAACGAGTGTGTCCCATAAACCGTAGACTACTGAATCCGAAAGCGCACGATCAATATTTATCGTCTAGCCTTGGTTAGTCGAGAAATGTTACCCTACTCAAGTAAGAATATAGTCAAGCCGATGGCAGATGATCAATAGATATCGCAAAGACGATTCACCACGGATTTCGTGCTTGCAAAGGCTATGATCAACGGCAAATATAGTGAAAATTTATTACTTTTGAATAGTTTCTTCGTGCTATTCATTTCCGCAATACAATCCTGATGAGAGGTGGACAATAAGTTGATTGCAAAATTGTTGAAGCCCCGAATTTGGCGTTACTCTGTATCTCACTACAATTTTCTTCCCATTTTTAGTTCAAGCTAGCCTTGCCTCCTCAGCTTCACAGCGGTCACCATCTCTTGTTCTCCTTCTATCACGTCATAGTTGAAGCAAGCGCCAAAAAACGCGACGTCATCAAACTTGAAAGTAAGTCGTTGTATTTGTGCTGCGTACATTTACTAACATTTATGGTGACTGTAATACTATGCTCGCCATAGTTGCTTGGTCGTTCTACATTGGTGTGTACTGACAGTGGACTAGTTGGTAACTGTCACCACTAGGGTTGACCAGGCTTGTATCCTTCTGCGTACATTTACTAACATTTACGGTGACTGTAATACCCCGTTTGCCAAAAGTTGGTTCCCGTCAGAAAAATGCGAGACCCGCCGATCTTTTAGGCATAAGGAATATTGAAGAGAGATTATAAAATTTTTCCACCATTTTTAGTTGGACACGCTTGGATGCCTTTGTTAACCAAAGACCGACAAGTCCATTGTGATGAAAAAATACTTCCTGTCTGCGCTAATCTACCGCCTGGATATCTCGGACAACAGGATCCAACTCAGGTAAGATTTCATTTTCCTTCAGATTTTGTTTAGTTTGTCTGCGCTACAGCTTGTGGTGTATCGACTAGAGTGAGGCATTTTCATATCACGCAAGCAGCAGCTGAGCAGAACAGAGTAATTTATTATTATTAATATTTTTGCAATAGACCAGGAGTGGAGTTCATAAACTAACCTTAAGTTTCGGATGGGCTCTTAAGTGTCGGCCGGCACTTAAGTGGAGTTCATAGACTAACCTAACGCTTAAGTTAAGGTCAGATCAGTCCTTAATTTCCTAAAACTTGAGGTTGCCTTTGAGGTACCTTAAGTTTGGTTTTCCAGGTGATCTGACTTTGGAGACGACCGAGGATAGTTTATGAACTCCACTTAAGTGTAAGTCCCAGCCCAACCTTGGCTAAAGACTGGCTGGACCTTAAGTTAAGGATAGTTTATGAACTCCACCCTAGGCCTACCTTTTGGTTACTTAGTTACTTAGCAATGGTAGGAATTGTGATATCCGAATTCTTGATTCACTTCTCACATGCATTATCTAAATTCTAAGCCATGATGAGATATATCTACCAGAGACTATGAACCTGTACTCGGATGCGTGTTAACTAGACAAGCAACCGGTTTATTGAGTCGATTTCGTTGCTGTTTCTTTATTGGATTAACTTCAAAGTAATTGAAGGCGTTTATCATAATATACAGCTCAATATGTGAGAATTGAAACGTCAAAAAGTTGAAAATGTTTACGTGAAATATTAACAATAACAAATACTGGAGCCGATGAGACATACAGTAGATAGAAGCGTCGTGTAACCACAAATTTCATGTCCAGCGTGATGAGTTTATGTAAGGTTTCTCCTTGTTCACATTGAGCCTAAAACTTAGCGCACGTAACGCTTGAAATGAGAGTGCAAAACTATGCGGGACAGAGTGAGTTACGAGTCAGGTGTTCGCGAAACATCAATGCTGGTAAGGATTTGCTCTCTGACGTCAGAAGTATTCGACTACCCTCATTGGTTGATCCGGCGACAGCGTTAATGAGAGACGTACGACTTGATGTTGTAACAAGCGTTAATAGAGTAAACAAAGATTCACGCTCAATGTGAACAGGCTTTAGCGTCAAACCTCAAGTTCATTTCTAAACCAGCAGTGTACAAGTTTTCGGAGCGCTGCTCCTTCATCAGGTCACGCCATACTGTTAGTGAAATATAGAAGGAATAACAAAATAGCTGTAGAAAGATGTGAAAATAGTCAAAATACTGATCGTCATAACTAGACATTGTCCGATTTACAGGCCCGGCTGATATTTTCGCTGATCGGTATCGGCCGTCAGCCAATCAAGGAAGTCGATTTTACAGTAGATATCGGTCGTTCTAGTCAGTCAAGAGTCGATTTATCGAGGCTGATAGTCAAAAATCTTCCGATGATTATCGGGGCGCTAGCTAATTGACGTGATACAGTAGATTATCGTACTGGCCTTGAAAAATCGCCACTTGTCGATCTCTAATTATATCGGTCTTATCACGGAATAGGACGCACTTTAGATAAATGTCATGTGAAAATTTTCAGCCAATTGACCGATCACGCAGATACCATTGGACATTGGCCTTGTTAATTCTCTGAAGGCCGATACCGATTATCGCAAAATATAAATAGCGGCCGGGCCCATAGTCGGTAATACTGAGCAATTATTATCATCGCTCATATCGGAACACGTTTTTGTGATTGAAATTCAAATTCAAAAAGTGCATCATGCTTCAAAATTTCGGCCAATCACATGGTTTGTTTTGTGTTTTGATTGTGTGACGTAATTTAGGTATTGTCCAATCACCGGTCTTCCATTTCAACAAAGCCGTTTGAATGTGAACCGGATAGATATCGTGACCTTGGTTTATGTAAAGGATAGCTAACGGCGTCCGCACGTTCGGCTGTCACAGCGCTGGTGTCTATTTCTTCATTTAAGGTGATCGAAAATCCAGAAAATGTTGAATAGTGTGAAGGAGAATGTCCATAAACAGTTCCTTGTCGTAAGCGCACCCATACAACGTCGCCTTTCGCAAGTTGTAATACAGCGCTTGTGCTTGTTGTTTCAAATCTGACATCTTGATTAGTTCCTGAGCTAATAATGTCTGTATTTTTCATAAGATGCATGTATAACGGTCCGCCATTTTGACACCGTAGGATGTGTACGTGGAATACGTAAATTCCGCTAGCTGGCGCTATAAAGCAACCGGATTTTTCGTTGTATGCATTTCCTTCGTTGGTGATTAAAGTGTCGAAGGCGATTCGTTCATAACTGCCTTGGAAATTACATGAAAGTCCAGCCATGAAGGCTACTTTTTGGTTATCACAGCATCGGCTTGAACCACGCCCTAGAGATATCCAACTTGATGATTCACCATCTCTACCTGACTGGCCGGGGGGACCAGGAGGTCCAGGAAGACCTACCCCAGCTTCCCCTTTCATTCCAGTGTCACCTTTACGGCCTTGTACTCCAATGCCTGATGCTCCAGGTCGGCCACGTATACCTTGCCGACCTTGCACTCCAGTCTTGCCCCGGTCGCCTTTGCTACCTTTGATTCCAGGGACACCCGCATAACCTTGAGGTCCTAGTGCTCCGGTACTGCCTTTCATGCCTTGCTCGCCTTTTTGGCCTGGTTCACCCTTAATTGGGTCGACCGAAATTAAGTTGTCACTGTCATGGATACCAGGGGGACCGGGAGGCCCTCTTTCACCTTTGATACCGACGCCATCCATTCCTGGAGGTCCTTGGATTCCTACGCCAGGCTCCCCTTTCTGTCCAGGCGCTCCTTGGCGTCCTTTTTCTCCCGTGCCAGATTCGCCTTTTTGTCCCTTCTGGCCTTGCTCCTCGTCAGGCATTAATATGATATCGCCAGGTTCTCCTTTAGGTCCTGGTGGCCCTGGTAGTCCCAGACCTCCTAGTTGGGCCGTCAGATTTGCTAATTGTTCTGTTGTGACTCCCGGTGCCCCAGGAGCGCCCGTTTGACCCTTTTCTCCTTTTATGGACATGCCTTTTGTGCCGATTTCACCTTTTATGCCGGTCTTGCCGCGTTCGCCTTTTTGCCCTTTGAAATCTGTCGCACTTTCTGTTGTTGGTGGTCGTCGCAGTTCTTCATACGACGGGTTGCCTGGTGGTCCTTGCGGACCTGGCTCGCCTTTTTTACCGGGAATGCTTATCCCTGGCGTCCCAGACATACCTTTTGGACCTTGTGGTCCACAGTCGCCTTTAATCCCTTTCCCTGCTGGGCCTTGGACTCCCTAAAATGGAAATTATCGAATAAGAAATAGGATGACGTTGATTTTTGTCCTTTTGTTTTTGCTGGATTGACCCAGTCTCACATATCGTTGATTGCGATGATTGAGGGATTGCGTTGATTGGTTGATTGATTGATTGCGATGATTGATTGATTGATTGTGATGATTGATTGATTGCGTTGATTGATTGATTGCGATGATTGATTGATTGGTTGATTGAACTCATGAAATATTTTGTCTCTGTTGATTGTCTGCCATCGGCTCCACTACATTTCCTAATTGCAAGGCGACGCCTTAGGAGACAGGTGTCAATCGAGGTCACACCCGGATAATACTGACTAGGCCGGTGGAGAAAAGCTTGTTATTGTGTGCGGCAATGTTGTTTTTGTGCCGCCGGCTTCTGGAATATTAATCAACAATCAACTATGGTGAAACGGACACGGTTCTAATTATGTTACGCGCTCTTAAATATAAGTAGCGAGGCATAGCGCCAGCGTAAGTTCATATTGGAATGTGACCGATTAATTACCTCACTCGGGCACAAGCAATATCCCTCGGTACTTTGTTTCCTAGCTTCCTATATTTAACAGCTATGGTGGGTTGTTTTTGTTCATACCTGAGGTCCAGCTGGCCCTTGTAGTCCTGGCATTCCTGGCTTTCCTGGTGAGCCTGGCATGCCAGGTAATCCAGCAGGGCCCTGGATGCCTGGCGGTCCTTGTATGCCTTGTGGTCCTTGCATTAAATTTTGTATTGATTGCAAAAGTACGTGGCTCATGGTCGCAGAGACGCCTCCGCCGCAGCCACAGCAGCATCCGCCGCAACCACCTCCGGAGCACAATTCAGGCGTTCTGAAATGACGTCACAAGGCAATCAATCAGTCGATGATAGAGTTCCCGGGTTCGACTCACGACCAGAGACAGATTGGTATCAGTTCCCGCTCTGATTGGTTGTCATTATCGAGAGAGTACGCAGAGTTGTGGTTGTGATAATGATCCAGGCTGTAAACCGGAAGTATCGACACGCGTGCTAAGCATTGGCCTTGCGTGTTTGACCTAAGTAGGGTGGAAATCACCACTCAGTTAATCCAAAACAACGAAGGCGTTCTCCGAGAAATTTCACTAAAACATCGGAACGGCGCGATTTTTTAAAAATGGTAAAGGGACTAGAATGATGAACCTTGGTCTTAATTTCTTGTAGAACGGTGTTCTAATTCGTTGCGATATCCACAGAGATTCACTCAGTGATACACAGTTTGCGGCGTAACTAGAAAAATATTGTCCGTACCTTTGCTCACATGACGAACTACGACCTCCGTTTGAACATTCTCGATTTGAACTGGCGCAATCTGATTGGGTGTTTTCTTGGTCACGTGATGATAGAACCTGTAGAATATAGCCACAAATTCAACCGCCAAATCTAATATGAATCATAGTGTTAATGACAATTTTATCCCGCCAAAAAATCGTACATTCGACATATGGCCACTGGCCAGTAACTAGCAAAAGGCTGCCTTGCAGCCAGAATATCAAGTCTAAGCTCGGTGCTTACAGATTCCAATGGCGGCTCATAAGCGTCCGATTCCGGCAATCGTACGGCTGTGTCTCTGAGGTCCAAATTATCTTTTGAAGGCTTCGGAAGCTCATCATCCTGCGCCAACACAACGCTACATAACATGAAAACACACACCAACCGCATACCTTTTCTATTTTAAGTGTAAAATTTAATAAAATCTGCAATAAAGATAATATTAAATTTGTTAAAATCTTTGTTATTGCTGTTTGGAAAGTAAATAGAGATTTGTGTCGGCTAGGAAAATATTAATTTCTGTTACTAAGGCTTGTCCACATTGAGCGCGCAGCGCAATTTCTATTACAAGCGTTTAGATTTAAGACTTGTTCAAATTGAGCGTAAAATTGCGCGCATGCGAACAGTTATTATTATTATTGTTTAAAAGATAGAGTGGCGCTTATCACCGTTGAGGTCTCGTGCGCCACGCATGCGAACGGTTAGACTTGCCCGACTTCTGGTCGTGAGGTTACGGGTTCGATTCCAGACCAAGTCAATATTAAAGACTTCTGGCGTACATCGGTACATGTCCTTACTAGTGAAAACGCCATAAAACCATAACGATAGAAACTGTACCCCAGTAACTCCATCGAGGGTTACAGTATAGCGGATCTATTCGGGTTATACAAATCTTTCGCCAAACCTCTTAATCCTTCCTCTAGCCCCGTCTGAAATCGGTTTAGGATGCAAATAACAGGTTATCCTACTCAGTCATGATTACCCGGCGCATCTATGACAGTACGGATGATGAATTTAGATTGAGTTTTTGCATTTGTCTGGATCTAATAATACGCTTACTGATTCAAGATATTATCAATTTCCGTGTTGAGACTTGGGAGACCGTCTAAAATTGTAATACTGAGTCGCATTAGCTTCTGTGTCGCGCGTTTCTCCGCGTAAGGCTGACGATGAATTGTCACCGCAGTAGTGATTAGACTACTTAGACAGCAATAATTTCTCAAAATCATTAATTTAAACAGCTTCCTCGCCCGTCTGATTATTGCCCGAAGATTTACGCCCTATGTATCAATTCACTTATTTGGCAGATGGCCAATACGAATTATTATTGTAACGATAGAAATGCCACTTCGGACTAGAGAGATCGGTATTGACAGTTGAAATCGGCCGCCTAGCCTGTCTGAATAATTGCCGATACCGATTGTCGAAAAATTGCGAGCATCTGGTTACGTACTTGACAACCGACTTTCGCAACAACACGAATATCTCTTTACGGCCTGGATTTCGACCGAATCGGTTAATCCCAAAATAAATTCATTTCAACCTTCTGTTCACAAGCTCTTTGCCTTCAACTCCTTCATCAGGTGAAAATAGATAAATGTAACACGGGGGAATACCATTCGACGTTCCCTAAATTCCTTGAGATAGCTAAATATAACTATACGGCTGAACTCAATTGAGTCTTCAGCAGGTTGTCATAACGCAATGTACTTGAGATTAAAGCCGGATTGCGATGTTGATGTAGCGGTCAAGTAGCGTCAGAGCGCGTCTTCCTTTGACCGATTGATATGTACTGTTCAGTAGGCCGAGCAGCCTACAACTTTCTACTATCGCCTTTCAACAAACTTGCCTTCTCTCCTTACAGCAGTTAGTTACATGCGTATTAGGCAATGGAAAAATCTTAGTTACTGACCTCTGTATATCAAAGCTGTCACAGATTCGCCTTGAAAACCTTTCAGCAATTGGTTAAATGCGTGTCACTTCATGTACTGGTCACATGTTTTTTATTACATTCAATCCTTATCGACCGTTTAACTCTGCAGCAGAGCTAGCCACCGCCCAGCGGGACTAGTATTTTCTGACAGACTCGCCTTGCATACAGTATTCCGTACCGGTACAAGTTACATTTATGTACCGCATCAAACTCCGACCTACTGACTACCTATATCTCTACAGCAAAGTCGTACAAGGGGAACTAGTCTAGTACCTTCAGTCGGGTAAATCCGCAACAGTTTATGTACCGGTACATATTACATTGAAATACCGTATCTAACGTCTCAAACTCCCGAACTATATACCTACTTCTAGAGTCGCCTTCTCATTCCAACAGTTAGTTAAATCTTAACTGCGTATCAGTATATGTATTTGTTATATTTCAACACTTCGCTAAATGAATTCGTCCCCGCGCGCGTGATATTGTCACGTTCT
Source organism: Botrylloides violaceus (assembly GCA_030412335.1). Lineage (NCBI taxonomy): Eukaryota > Metazoa > Chordata > Ascidiacea > Stolidobranchia > Styelidae > Botrylloides > Botrylloides violaceus. The sequence goes on along the minus strand of JASFYC010000675.1, from coordinate 369,110 downwards.
TAAATCGATTCAAATCTCGTACGAGAGGTAATTGCGCGAAGCCAATCGGCCATTAACTAAACAACTGTCAACCAACTGGGTAAAGAAGGGTGTTGTTGTAACACTAGCAATGTTAAAGGAAGGCAAATTCGCGGGCGTTCAAACGCAAATTCGCGGGCGTTCAAACGAACAACGCTTGAGAAATATCGTAGCCCACCTGATGAAGGATCGGAGCTCCGAAAGCTTGTGAATGTTTTAATTTCCAATAAACCAAGGCTGGACGTTAAATCTCTGGTGAATCTTCTTTACGATATCTATTGATCGTCCTCCATCGGCTCGACTATTTGACGTTAAATCTGGGGTGAATCTTCTTTACGATAACTACTGATTGTCCCCCATCCCCTACACTATGCTCGTCAATATATACTTTAGATAACAATCGACGGTACCCACCCAGTCAAAGGGAACCGTGTTATTTCATTCCGGTAGGCCTACTAGCATTGATTTTACAGTTATTTTTGACATCATCAGTTCGGATTCGGTAACGAAGTCGTGTCAAAAGTGCGCGTTCATCCGAACTTACCCGTTTCGGGTTCGTACAATCCCTAATATTCGTTCGATTGCTCCTTCGTCAGTTACAAATTTGTAGTAACAGAGAGCTAGGGGTTGTGGAAATATTTTATCCAGATCTTTCGGTTTGGGTTTGCCTAAGCCGGAAGGTGTAATAAGCATTGTTGGAATTCCTTTAAAAAAATCAAAATTTTGCGACCCGTATTATGAGAACGGATTTTTTTTGTACAGCACATAATGATCTCCCAGTATGGCATTCCAGATACACACCTGGTGACCCCTTTTCCGGAAAAAAGGAGCGTCAAAGTTGACGGTGTTATTATTAATACATATAAATCTATTTTCAATTTGCGCAGCGCAGGCTTTTTGTATATACATAAATTCCGATGTACGCCCCAACACTACGGGCGTTGCAATAACAGAACCTTGCGCAACTCCTAATAATTATGCGCATGTAATCGGCACGGGATGCTTGACCATTGAGAGCTCTTTCACTATAGCTAACTAAGCCATGGTCTAACTTACTAACGAACAAATTAAATAACAAATCAATAAACACTGTCTGTCTATCTTGTGGTTGTCGCTATTTTCCTCGCACGTTTCTGTCAGAGTGTCTGGTGGTGTTAGGGTTAGGAATATGCAACCCGGGTGTGTGATTCTCGCTGTATAAATAGTAGTTAGAAATTTCATTTGAAGTAACGCTTTCTTACGACCGGAATACTTGTTTGACATCAGGTCAAATAGCGTTCGCGTAGCTACCTGGATACAAGTTTAATTTGCGCTCTCCTAAGTTTACCTTCGACTGATTTATTATTAGGTGGGTCAGAAAAAATGTACTCTGTGGTTATGAAAAAAACGTGCGACAAATAGTGGAGCTGATGAAGGACGACCTAAATAGTAATAAATAGAATAAGTCACCACAGATTTAACGTCCATCCCAGTTTATCGGAATATAATTCACAAGCTACCAGAACACGACCCTACTATAGTAATAGATAGAATAAGTCACCACAGATTTAACTTACATCCAAGTTTATTCGAATATAATTCACAAACTTTCAAAGCACTGCCCATCTACAGTAATGGATAGAATAAGTCACCACAGATTTAACTTACATCCAAGTTTATTCGAATATAATTCACAAACTTTCAAAGCACTGCCCATCTACAGTAATGGATAGAATAAGTCACCACAGATTTAACGTGAATTATACGTGAAATATATAATATATATACTGTATAAATGCCCAGTGCTAAATAGTTTTCACGCCACCATCTTTTAATTGGGTCATATTGACTGTGGGTCCGCATTTAATCAACCGAGATTCCCTTGACCTTGGTTACTCGCAACGAAAATCATTATTTGATGACTTGAGACAACGGGCTCAAGTTCGATTGTCTCGTCACAGCGGTCGACTTTGTAAGTGATAGTGACGTCATAGCGTTTACTTCGATAACATGACCTCGCACGCGATATGGCGATGAAATGTCACCACAAATTTAACGTCCAGCAGTATAATCGGTCGCCCCCAGTATTATTACCCCCTACACCTTGATATATCGTGGTCTATTGCAAAATTGGCCAGTAATACTAATGGACTTCTCACTCAAATCATCGCGTGATCCATCGCTTACCAGTTGCTTGTTGTCTTCTCCACGGTTGCTTGTTGTAAATAAAGCTGCTCCATCATCTACATATCTTTGTATTTCTGTCAACTCAACCTTGCAAAGTAATGCGCTGGGGACGTGAACGTCGTCAAGACTCGACAAATCCATAAAAAGCCATTATATCGTGTCGACGTGCGTTCGTCAATAAACGATTGGAATGCCGTCAGTTGACTGAATGTTCTGGCGGCCACTTGGTGATACAAGAGGCCGTGGGTTAGATTTTACCGAGACCCCTGGGTTAGATGACTTCTATTGCCGACCGATCACATCAAAGATTGTAAAAGTGGTATCTGTCCTTCTGTGCGGAGGAATGCGGAAGGTTGCACGATCATCAGTCAACGCTTGAAACGATGCCAAATGTCACCATAATCTATCGTCAGGTATTCGGACATTATATTGCGGGATTATAATGCCACTAATGTCGCAGAATTCTCAAGAGACATCCGATCTATTCATACAGGCTTTATCATAACGCCTATTGACGTATGTAGATCATTATTACACCTATACGTACAGTACATGTCATGCTAAACATGGCTTTGAACAGCCGGATGGTAGAGGCTACAGTTGTGACCTTGACAGTTTGAAGGTCTTTACATTTTGATGCTGCATTTTTGTTATGGGTCACTGATCCTTAAAGGTTAAAGTTCATACACTCACGTATGCTACATGACCTTCAAACGTCATCCAGGCTTCTCGTTAGCTAATTGAACCGTCGGCCGTGCAGGCTCGTGATTGGCCAATCGTGTGGTAACTCTTGTCAGTAATCTATATATATCAATCTCGAACAGGTTCAGCCAGAAGCTGTCAAGAGCACAGTGGTATTATCGGATTTTATTGAGAGGGGGGTGGATATTAGTAGCGGCATTCGGCTCATCTTTTTGTTCTTTTTCTATTTATCTCCTTGGACTTAGATATGTGAACCGTACGCTACTAATACAAATTCAAATAAATCTGAACTGTAGCACTGCCAGCCCTTCACCTGGAGATGTTAAAAGTGAGGCTACCTGACGACTATTTACTCAAAATTGTGCTTTATGACATAGTTCTCTCACGAAGATTGATTTTTCAAGGGCTTTGTGGCTGCTTTTGTTTTATTTCTAACTCAGAAATAGTTCCTTTATGCTTCAGCTTAGTCGACAACGTTTGGACTTGTACTGTCTTCGTTTCACGACACGTTTGCTCCGGTTAAACATTTGCTCAACGGGACGGACATGTAGTTGATGGGAGGTTTGCTTTAAGGCTGGATTAAGAAAGTACAACCCCTTGCGGCCTTGCTATAAAAAAATAAGAGGCCCTTTGTAAAGTGTATTCTAAACCGCTATTGGATCCTGCCTCACTAGAAATCTGTAGAAGTTATCGATAAAGTACAACTCCTTAGTTTTGACCGATCCAAACCAAAGATTTAAAAATTTAGTGAGTGAGTGTGATAGTTATCCGGGCAGTAAATCGGAAATATAGACATGCGCACTAAACATTGACCACGCGTATATTACCTTAGTAGGGTGAATAAGTCATAAAATTTTAACAACAACAACAGATATGGAGAGAAGAGACCTCTCGCCGGTGGTTTTAGGTTGTTCGCCCCACTTTTACTACGTCACATATTCTAATAGGCGTGTAGCGATTTTTGACTCTCTGAAATCGGAAGTAGCTGTTTAACCATACCAGGTTTAACGAGTTATGCGCCACTTTTTTGATCCCCCACTAACCTCTAGCCTTACAGCTTGCACACTGAGCTTAATATATTTTGATCCGGATCTGCATTGCGGCTTCCGAAGCTTAATCGAACGTCCACCGCTGCATTTTGCATTGTCAACTGATATATCGTCTGGTGTGGGAAACTTAAGTCAGGTATCGGACGCTGATTACTCAGGAGAACGCGGATCAATTAAGCAATCAATCAATTGCGAGTAATTGCTCAACCATACCGCTTTAACGAGTTAGGCAACCTTTTCGATACCCACTATTAAGTCACCTGGTTGCTTGAAGATTTCCTTACACAATAACTTTGTTTATCGATTTCTGGGCGTAGATAATCCTTACCATATGCTATGCATTTCTGATCTTGATTACATTCCCACCTACCTAAATTATATCGATTCCCATTGAGTTATCAGCCTACTAAGGATGCTAATCATGCATTCTCTAGCAGTGTACGTGTAGGCTAGATACCAAACCCTTGGCGGGAACGCAATCAACCGCGCGTGTATATTCACATTTATTTATGGCATTTTTCACCTACTAATGCTCATGGCATACGTGTCAACGCTTCCGGTTTACAGCCTGAATCAGTATTACAACCACGACTCTCCGCACTTCCCCGATACCGACTGCCAAGCAGAGAGGATCGGATACCAGGATCGGATACCAAGAACACAGCGACTCAGAATTGTTGAGGCTCTGCAAAGATTCGGCCGGAACTTAATCGACCCTTGCCACCAGTGCAAATTCAGATTTAAACACAGCAATGTAGTTTATCTATACATTTCAAAAGACCGGGCAACACGGCAGTTTTAGCATCCTTGTCTGACACACTATTTAACCATTGCGGCACAGGACTCGCATCAGTGCGTGTACAACATTTCCTCTGAGCAAGAGCGTATATTCAAATTTAACCAGTGCGGTTCAGTTCAATTGTAACAGATTAATTTCCCACTGACACAATCGGCTTCTCTGAAAAGAACTTCCCGGCTTTGCCATGTTTTTCTGCCTTGTTTACTATGCTCTACTTTCCGCGCCAATAAATTCTCAGCACTGTTCCATCGCCCTCATTATAAAACGGACGCGATTATCACTGTTGACATATTTCCGCTAATTTTCATGCCATCTCAAGGACCTATATTCTCAAGCTAACGTCTCGATCAACTACTGGTTATACTTAACACATCCTGCTACTGTATGACATGTTTATCTTGATTAGTAGCCGATGGCGGACGATCACTTGGTTACGATAGATATAGAGAGTGTTACAAGAGTTTTAACGTCCAGCCAAATTTATAGTAGTATAATGATAGTAGCCGATGGCGGACGATCACTTACGATAGATATAGAGAGTGTCACCACAGCCAAATTTATAGTAACATTTTGATAGTAGCTGGTGGCGGACGATCACTTACGATAGATTTAGAGATTGTCCTCAGTTTTAACGTTCAAACCAAAGGCCTTGCAATACATGGGATACGAGCTATAGTGACCGGCAAGGGGCAATCACTTGCGCTTTCACTACAGTTTCAATATCCAACTAATTATTTGCAAACTAAGATCATATTTACTCTGATATGAGACTTGTAAGACGCTCTACATGTTCACAGGTTGGCGGACGGGTCACGGATATTTATGAACAAGACTTAAGTAGTGAGATTGTACACTCTTGTCGAGCGGCTTCGGTCAATATCGCAGGTCTATTCCATGTTAGCTGTCTGTGGTTCCTATTCCTACGAATTCATAGAGTCAATTCAATTCATAGAGTCAATAAACAGTGTGTCTAATAAACAGTGGATGTCGATGGTGGACGATCAGATGTAGCGTTCTGACGTAACTTACTCGGAAATATGCGACTGCAGTATACTATGGAGAAGGGGTCCAATTAATCGCGAAACGATTACGGTAGGCCCCTAACATTGAGCCAAAATTTTTCCGAAATTAAGTTCACTAACTTTCGGAGTCATATATTTCAATACACGAGACGTTAAGTTTATGGTGGTAATATCTTACTGTATAAACTATTACGAAAAATAGTGGAACCGATGGCGGACGATCAATAGATATTGTAAAGAAGATCACCACATATTTAACGTCCAGTGTTGGTTTATCGAGAATTAGAACATTCACTTCTTCACCTGATGAAGGAGCGGAGCACCGAAAGCTTGTGAATGTTATAATTCTCAATAAACCAACACTGGACGTTAAATATGTAGTGATCTTCTTTATAATTATTATATCTAGTATTATACAACTGCCAGTGTCTCCTCTCCTCCATTTTTTGATACTTTTCTGTACCAACATTCCCAAACAACTAATACTTGAGTCAATTCACGTTGTAATAGTGTATTTGTTATCCTGTCTTGGAGTTGATACTTAATAACCTCTCAATGATTCAAAATTGATGATTCTGGCAAAAATTGATAGCTGACATTCTGATTTCTGACCTCGTGATCTGCTCAACTGTACTCGTTCAGTCTCTCTATGAAATTCCGTAAGCGAGCGGCAACGTGATGGTTTTATTTGCGGTACTCTCGTTCAAACTTCTTCACGTAGCTTTTCCGATTGGATGGTTGCGTCACAGAGTTTCGTTTGGATCCGATTGTGACTTGTGGATAGGAATGATTACGTACGGTTGTTCGCGAATAATGATGAACAACTTGACTGGTACTAGAAACAACGAGTTTGGGAACTTCCAAGCAAATCGCTCGCCCCGTGCCGTGTACGCTAAACGTTTGTACTCGACTAGTGCGTGTTCGACTGCTTTGTTGTGTTTGCATCTGAAGTTACGCCTACGTTATCGGGAAGGTCGCACTGATCGTAATCGTGGTCGCTTTCGTAATTATTACTGCTTGGCATTCCCGCAAATTGCCCAAACCTGACGTTCGTGAGCGCAGTCGTCGCCAAAACGTGTGTTACTACTGTCACGGACTACCAGTTGCCGCGGTGCGTGGCCGTTCTCCTGCAGTTTGGACGTTGCTTGTACTCAGTAGGACATCGGGTTCAAGTCAGTTTATCCTTATAACAACTACGAAAAGGATTAGACCCGTCTAATATTAAAGTTATGCTAAATTCTTGGATTAAATATTTTTCTATTATTCGAATTCTTAAGCGCCGGCGTTAAGGTTAGACGAGTCTATCTTTTGTAATACGTAATACGTAATACGGTAACATGTAATTTGGCGAGATCACGCATTGTCACGGTAGTAGTAATTGTAATAATTTCGCCACCAGCCTCAACCTCCCAACGGACCATATTGCGACTGTCGCGTGCGAAATGATCAGCCCTTCCTGCCTGACGGATGACAAATATGTTTGGTTTTTTTTTTGACTTCATTATCGTTTTTTGTCCGATTATCGACAGATTATGGAGGCCGATATACCATATCGACTTTCTTACTTGGCTAACGGCCGATATCGATAATTGCAAATTATATAGGCTTCGATAAAATCGCCAGGGGCGAATCTCGGTCGAGCTGAATATTATGGCCGGTATCCAGTACCCCCCCTCCCCTCCTATTGCAAACGCAAACATCCTGGCTGAGAATTCATGTACCTTAGCGTAGTGGACCGCATTTCTCACCTTACCACTAATAACATCTTCACCTGACGAAGGAGGAGAGCTCCGAAACCTCGTGAATTATATTCCAATAAAGTAGACCGGACAGCAAATATTGGGGAACTTATTCTATATATTACTTTAGTAGGGTAATGCTCTAAAATATTAGGTATTTATATTCCAATTAACTTGACTGTGCAGCAAATCTATGGTCACCTATTCTATCTATTACTACAGTAGGGTAATACTCCTAAATCTCCTTAACTATATTCCAATAAACTGGATTGGACGTTAAATCTGCGCGATGACTTATTCCATCTATCTATGCCAATATCAAAACTGAATTTCAACAATCTAGCCAGAACAATATTAAATATTTGCTGACGTTTTTGCGGATTTGTCATTTGTCATGGCTATTGACAATGGTCGTGTTTTCTGACTATAGAAACGCTATGTTTACTCCTAGCCTGATGGGTTGGCGTGACAAGTTTTATATCCTGCAATGAATTTCTCGTGGCCTTAACGGTCTCATCAAAGACGTATTGACGTCTAGCTAGCCTGTATCTTCCTCCATAATTTCTTACGGACGAGGTTTGTATATAAACCGTTGCTATGGCAATTACGATACAATAATGACGCAATATTGTTGAACGAATGTACAGATCTCTGGCCCTGCTGCAAATTTCCGCGCTAGAATCCCGACATCTATTTATAAGTAAAAGGTGGTATAGTTTTTCATATCGTAAGGAAGATTTAACGTCCAGTCTTGGTTTATTGTGAATTATAGTATGTAGCATTCACAAGCTCTCGCAGATCCACTAATTGTAATAACACAATTTGGCGGCCGACGACGTTGTGGAGTTTTTCGTTGATTGATTTGGCCAAGACCGATTTTTGTTGTAAGGTGTAATTATATTCATCCGCCGTCGGCGGCCAACTAAAAAGATCGCTTATAAGAATCTATCAATCAGTTACTACTTTAAATACGCAGCCAATGTAAAATTCCCCTTTGGAAGCGACTTGTCACCCGCGGGTGGCTCCTGTGTATCTCTAGCGAGGTTACAATGTTGTCATGTTTCGATGAATTCGGTGCATCTGACGGGTTGCTCTGATTGAAGTTGGAGCGTTCTATTCCTGTTTACAAGGTGACGTCACTTTCGATCGGCGGCTATTTGAACATTGATGCATTTGCGATTTCAATGGAATGGCTTCGTTTTCCTCGAGCTGGACAACGACGTATTTCATTTCAATTTTAAAATGACGAAGCCTCAATTGGAAAATAGTGACGCTGCGCTGGGTGTTTACTACGGACGATATGCAGCACTTTTGACCTTACCAAACCTAGCGCAAACATGCTAACAGTGCTTAGTAACCCAGCCAGAAAACTGCGAGCGTCCCTACATGACCCGCGTTTGGGGTTGCCATGGCTTGCGGACTAGTAATCGCAAAAATACAAATATCGGCCGACCCCTACTCCAAACCACAGGGACGGCAGGAGCAGAAGCTCATAATTCCTCACAGCACAGCACAGCCCAGTGGCGGCAAAGTGGATTATCGCGATTCGAGAATTGCCCCAATTTCTCTACTGCGGGCGTGGGCGAATGAGGATGGTTGTGGAAGGAACGCCCCCCAAAACCAATGCCAAAGCGATTGTTCCCAGACACGCCCGTCTGTTATCGCAACTGACGTCACGAGTTCCAACTTAACTGCGCGCTCTCATAATTTCAAAATCTCCGCTTACACGTCACTTAAGATAAGACGATTGTTGACAAACAATACGAAAACATCTGCACCAATCAGCGTGAAGTCTCACCCAATGAGTCATTATAAGATTGTGCGCTTCTGTGTTACGCAGTAATTGATAACATGTTGTAAAGCAAGGAGAATTGCTCTGGCGTAGGGTAAACACGGCTAGGAGCTGGAAATATTGCCAAAGTTCATTGCGGTTCAAGTCATATTAGATTTTGGAGTTTATGGCGTGGCAGGAAGCTTGTGGCGTGGAAGTAGCACCACTTTTTGTTTACGAGGCAGTCACCACCGGCCACAAAGCGCGAGATAAAATATTAGGGCAAGACATGGCCTAGTTTAGCTCTTGACTAACTAGGTCAGATCGGCATGCCTGTTTCGTCGAAATCGCGAATACCGTAATTCTTCAGGCAATATGGCAACTGCCAAACATTATTAAACATTTTAACATCTCATATTAATCCAGCATCATATCATGACCGCAGTGCCCCTTTAAAATATTGAAGCTCTGATTTGACTCGGCCAGGAATCGGGGAAGAATTGGTATCCGTTCTTTCTCGGCTTGGCAGTCAATATCGGCGAAGCGCGCCGAATTGTGGTCGTGGTAGTGATCCTAGCTCTAATTCTGGATGCACCGACGCGCGGAGGATTGTAGTTGTGATAGCGATTCGGGCTATAAACTTGAAATATCCGCACGCGTACCGGGCGCTGGCGAACCTGACCTTAGTAGGGTGAAATCGCCAAAAATTTAAAACAACATCTGTTCCTCGCACTGCATATAATGATACCCGCGACGGCGTGAAATGAGTGACTTAATGACCCCCTGCTTAGAATATCTTGTTGCGACGAAGCAAGCCCCCGCTTACATTGACAAATTGTTAATAGGGTTTGTACCAAGGCGAGCTTGATAGCCATGGAAAGAACCTCTGCCAGCTAAATACCTTTAACATGGAGCGAGATTAAGATTGCCTTGATTTGTATGCATCGGTGGGTAGCACTAAACGACGGAGTGAATTATAGAGTTGTACGTTAGCTCTGTGCCAGCTCCGATGATGGAACTGTTAGGCTAGGCAATGAAATTGGAATTATCAGGCTCCATGCGCAGTTGGTATGCATGGAATTTTTAGTCGAAACGAGAATTTGATGAATTTCGCAAGAATATTTGACGTTTTGGTTGAAATATAACTTTTGAAAGTTCAATCTTTCCACAATATCATCAATTACCGTAATTTTTCAAAACATTTACCCGGAATTTTTGAACGATTTGTCAAATTGTGTTGTCGAAATCGAATTAGCATTCTTGCATACTTCCATCTGTTAAGGTTTGATATGGGATGCACGACCTACGTACAGCGTTACAACTTGCGCCCACGACCGCTCAATTGGTCACGTGGTACTGAGTTCGATTCAAATTGTTCCACCGTTCCCTTTTGTTTAGTAGTCAGTATCGTGGGAGTGCGGATAGACGTAGTAATGATAGTGATCCGGGCTATAAACTGGACGTATCGGCATCAAACACTAATTATTGACCTGGCGTATATGACCTTACTAGTTGAAAACGCCTACAACAGATCAGTACACACACGACGTCACAGCGTCACAGTAGCGGTTTAAATTTCTCACGGATACAACCATGGCCTACTTTAGACTAAAGTAGGCCATGATACAACTTATTCCCGGCTGCCCAGCGCAGTTTATGCTTTAACAGAGGGAGCAATGTTGATAAAACGCGACGTCAAACGCAACAGCACACAGCCGTCTATACATATACCCACAAAAGCTTGAATGCAATGTACACAGTCTAAAGGGTCTGTGTTCATTAAATCTTAAGAGAAAATGTCTATTTCTTGTCCTCCATCTATAAGTATAGGACGGGATCTAATCACTTTGTTTACTTAGTGTTACTTTGTTGGTGTTTGAAGTAAAGGTATGAGAAGTTTATTTTAAACGACAATGCTAAGATTTTAAACCCTGTCTTTGATGTACCTTCCTGTAATGAGAAAGGATTGAGGTGAACATCAACAAGTAGCAACTCAAGAGTCGATACTAATAGGCCACTTTAGCCACCCACGCACGCATTTATTGGCCGAGTGCTGGTTAGAGTCTACCCGTTAGGCCAGGAGTCGACAAAATGCGGCCCGCGGACCAAATCCGGCCCACCGGTCATTATTTTATGGCCCGCGAACAACTACGAATAAAAACAGATCGTACGTACAATTCGTTATAATTCCACCGTTGCGTTACGTATGCGCGTATAGACGGCTTTAGTACAGCCCGCAAGTTAGCGACAATGTGTCTAATTGGCCCATTAGTTAGAGTCTAACCGTTAGACTGTCAGCCGTCTGATCGGGAGGTAATTGATTCGATTTCCGACCCGACTCAAACCAAAGACTTTTAAATCGGTATTCGATCACTTTATGATTAGAAGTCAGTATCGGTGTTACGGTTGTGATAGTGAACCGGGCTATAAATCGGAATTATCGACATGCACATTAATCGTTGAGCAGGCGTGTTTTACATCAGTAGGGTTAAATACGTCGCAAATCCTAACACCACAAATTCTGGGGTTCTATTGTAACTAACTTTAGGCGAAAAATAGTGGAGCCGATGGCGTACAAACCAAAAAGTAATAGATGTAGTAAGTCACCACTGATTTAACTAACGTCCAGTTTATTGGTGTTGAGACTTACCGTACCCAGGCTTGAGAACAGCATCAGATTGAGGTCTGAGGCCGTAGCCGAGCCTGGTTGTGATTTGAGTCTCCCGAGGTTGGTTTTATATAGGAGAATGCAAGCACCACCTAATTCACATTATCTACTAGTCCGCCCATTTATAAATACGTGGGAATTTGGCGAAATGTAAGATGCTGTGTTGACATATTCTTATCCAAACTTATTCCTCGTACAAAAATCCTAATGTTTGTCTACCTGAGTTGATTGCATTGCGTTCTTTTCAAGAATTTTCGACATTGTTGGAGTTGGCTTTTCCGCTTGGCCATCTCTCAGATCTACAAACATCATGTTTTCTTAGATATGAAAATTCAAATTTATAAGGTTTTGTGATGTAACAATGTTAATGTTTGCTCAATAATGAATGACAATGAAGTGGCTGATGCGGAAATATTGGAGTCGTACCGAGTTCTTTGAGACAGCGCGAGGCTTGCGGATAACCATCGCAGCCCGCGCGCGCTAATTGGATTTCTAGTTTAACGCAGTTGTTAAGACGCTGAAGGAAATCACCGGCCTCCTGATTGCTAGTCCCGGGGTTCGATTCCCGACCGAGTCGAACCAAAGACTATAAAATTGGTATCCGTTAATGCCCTGCTTGGCTCTCAGTATTTGGGAGAGTGCGGAGCGGTGTGATGGTGATCCAGGCTATAACTCTGAAATATCGACACGAGTACAATATAACCATATACCCGGCGTTCATGACCTCAGTAGGGTCGAGTTCGTGTCGGTGTTGTTTTCGAGGCTCTTCATCGCACAGCATGTCATGATAACCGTGACGTCGTGAATTGTGTGACTCAGTGCCCTGCTCAGAAGGCACAGTTGCGACGGGATATTCCCCGCTGTGTTGAAGCAAATTGTCGCCCGTGAACATGAAACAAACGCAACGATAGATACATCAGTATTAGCTGACATGCGGCGGTTCTGTGTATAAAGAGACCTACATTGTGTATCGTTTGAAAGTTACTTCCGTGAATTTCGAAGAATAATAGTGGAGCCGACGGTCAATCAATAGATGTCGAAAAGGATATTCGGCACAGATTTAACGTACAACCTTGGTGTATTGAGAATTATAACATTAGAGGTGAATCGGTCTTTACGAAGTCACAAAAATATAGTGGAAGCTGACGGTAGACGATTAGTAGATATCGTAAAGAAGATTCACCCCAGATTTAATGTCCAGCCTTGGTTTATTGAGAATTATATCATTCACAAGCTTTCGGAGCTCTGCTCCTTCATCAGGTGAAGATAGGACGGGATATATATATAGAAGAGTGCAGTGGGCATCAGAACAATGATACTTTCTCTTGATTCCCCTCACGTGAACATCAGCTCCAAAACGGGAAGGATAGGAAATATCAGCGCAATTAAAAGCTTGTTGAAAAGCAATTGGTCTGACCCGCGTACTACGAATACGTTGCCCTTCTCATCCATTTTCACGTGATGGAGGAGCGTCACAAAGTTATCTAATAAATTGGGCTGAATGTTACAACTGTGGTGACACTCTCTATATCTATCGTAGCGATCGACCGCCAACATCCACGCCCTTGCACGTCTTCCGTTTGACCATATTTTATGCGTCGGCATTGCCTCGGCAAGCTCAGCGAAAAAATAATGTCGGCGTTCCGCGAGTGCTCGATTTTCGTTCCCATCGGAAGCCGTGGTCCAAGAATAAATTCAAAATTTCATCCCATTCAACGTCACAATGGTGCGATTTTCTCGATTTTTAATAATGCCACCAAATCGGGAAGTCGTTGGCATCGTTCGTTTAGCGTCGTGCAGTTCGCACGATATCCTTACGTCATCACATTCAAAGCTTAGCAGTACGAGTACGTTCCCATAATATACACCTGATGAAGCAGCAGAGCTTCGAAAGCTTGTGTGTTATATACCAATAAACTGGACTGGACGTTAAATCTGTGGTGACTTATTATATTTATTAGTATTTGAATCGTCCGTCATCGGCTCCACCATTTTTCGTGTCATAATATACGGAGTCGAGATTGACCGATGTTGATTGTTGTACAGGTAGTTGTAAATTTATGGTAATTACCCTACTAATGTAATGTACGTCAGGTCAATGCTTACAGTACCCGTACGGATGCTTCTGGTTTATCGCCCGGATCGCTATCGACACCACAACCCTCCGCACTTCCACGATACTGACTGGCGAAACAGAACGATAGTCATTTGATCGCTAAGTAGCTAATTCCATGAAAAAGGGAACGTCGACTAACATGTCTTGTTCTTGTTCCGTTGAGTTGAAAAGTGCAGTTGTCACGACCTTCTGTCTCCGACGAGAAGGCCTTGAACTAAGTCAGCGTCACGCGGTAGCCGTAAAAGCTAACAACTTGAGGCTGAAACTGTATATTTACATTTGAATTTGACAAATTGGAGGGTTAGATTAAAAAGAGAAAAGGACAAGGTTTGGTTGTATGGCGTTTCTAGTGACAGTGACGAGCGATAACTTCTGAAATATGGAGTTTTCGTAACTTATATTATTTCCTGAAAGAGTATTTTATTGCGAAATTGTTTTTCTGAAATATATTTGTAGGTTTTTTACATCTTTCTGATTTATGACTGTTTTTATTGCTCCTTGGTTCCAGTTTGTCAGGGTATTTTCCTGACCTGATAACCTGCGTGAGCGTGGAAGTGCGTGAAGAACGTAAATGTGTTTGTATCGTACCGTCATCGGCGGGATGAATCGGGTTTGCCAAAGCAATGGCCCATGAGATGACCTAGTGAGCCTATTCCATAGAATAAGTCACCGCAGAATCGAGGTTCAGTCCAGTTTATTGGAATCTGTGGTGATTTATTCCACATCTAATAAACTATTCGGATGGTCTACCATCGGCTCCACTACTTTTCGTGTAATGTATTCCATGTATTTCAGATTCATCCTGGTCCAGAGCTGAAGTGGGTTGATGGTGGAAAGCCTCTGTTCCGTTTGAATACGAAGCTTCTATCCAGTGTCTACACCACTGATCCTCACGTTCACAATTTCTTTGACTGTTGCCAAAAGTCTCTCCACGGAACAGCTTCTGATCAAGAGCTAGTAAAGAATTTAAAGGTAAGTCTATTGATTTTTGAGTAGCGTCGTGGTAGTAGCAGCGACCTGTCACGCATTTTTATACTGACTGAGGCTTCTTCTTTCATTTGGCATCATTGTTTCTTCTAGACTAGACTAGTGACGACGTCATGGTAGCTGCACAGCAGCCACTGTTTGGTATCCGCATCCATGATCTTCACACCAGTCACTCGATTCTGGGGGCCTGTACTTTTGCAGGAATGAATATGATTTGCCTGCACCATACTTGCGTGCCGCACTGCGCACTGACTGCAGTGACGATCCCTTCACTAAAATTCACTCTTTCGCATAGTTTTTCGCTCTCGTTCCAAGCGTTATGTTCACTAAGTGTAAACAAGCGTTACGCTCATTCAGTGTAAATAAGCGTTACGTTCACTCAGTGTAAACAAGCGTTACGCTCACTCGATGTAAACAAGCGTTAATATAAGTACATTCCGTTTCCAGGCGCTTCTAGCTGCGGATGGAAAAGCTTTGATCCAGTTTTTGCCGACTGTCTTGAACCAGCTATTCCGTCTCCTTGCGTCACGCAAGTCATCGCGAGATGTGAAGTCGAACTGCGTCAAGACGCTCGTCCATATCGTGACTGTATGCTACCAGAATAAGGAACACAAGGATTTATTGCAGCAGTACATTAAGGTAAGTTTGGGCTGCATTTTCTTAAATTTCCCCCGATTTTAAAGTAAAATGACGTCACCGGCCGAAAAATGTGAAAATTTGGGTTTGGAACGCTTCCAGCCTCGAAAAATAGAGGAAGTAGTTTTACTGAGCTCATGGCGAACATAGTGCTGATGGGAAACACTGCTCGTGGGGAACACTGTGCTCGCGGGGAAAACATTGTGCTCGCGGGGAACACTGCTCACGTGCTCACGGGGAACACTGTGCGAATACGAATCGTAACCCACTCAGATGAACCAGACGGATATAGAAATTTGTGTATCTGCGTGGCGTCACCCAGTATAGTATGGATTTCGATAGTATGATAATTTCCTGCCATATGTCGATTTTGAGCTTGCCGTCCGTAAGTCTGGTATCAACCTCGCTGAATTCTGGGAATTCGACAGCGCCAGCTCGTGTCGTGGATTGTAAATTCTTACGTTGAAAAATGACGTTCTGGTTGAATTCTGTTAGCTCAACAGCGCCAACTCGTGTCGAGATATTTTCCGGAACATTTCTTCCCGTGCATGTAAATAACCTGTTTATTTTTTCAGTACATGTTCGTTACTGAACCCTGGCAAGACTACAAAAGTTTCACCGTTCACGAAGAACTCGTGACAAGCATGACTGATCTCCTACGACCGAGTCAGACGGATTTCCTGACTTCAAATCTGATTTTGACACATCTATCGTTTTTCTTGGAGGTCGTGTCAAAGAGCATGGCCCAACATCTGATAATGGCACAGAAGTGAGTGCTTTTCTAAGGGTGGGGATCAAAATCAAGACGCGCCTTTGTGGGATGCTCTCTGAAATTTTATGCAAAACCTTAGTATCTGGTATTTTGTGACCTTGAAAAAGTGATGGTGCTGTATGTGATCTCTCTCTCTCTCTATCTCTCTCTCTCCCTCGTTATGCTTTAGTTTCCGAAGTGATTGTACTGTATGTGATATCTCTCTCTCTGTCTCTCTAACGTTATGCCTAAGTTTCCGATAATGCCCTTTTTTCTGACCTTGAAAAAGTGATTGTACTGTATGTGATCTCTCTCTCTCTCTCTATCTATCTATCTATTAGTTTCTGATCATGTCCATTTTGACCTCGAATACGTGTTATTTCAGACTGAAGCAAAAAAGAAACGAAAGATTCCCGGTCTCTTTCCAGCACGCCGTTCAAAGTTTGCTCACAACGAGCGTCGCTCATATAAGAAGAAAAACAGAGACGAAAGAAAAGAATGAGGTAGGAGTATCTTCCTGATTTCCTCCATTATCCACGAGAATGATAGAGATAGAGAGAAAGAGAGATGTTTAATTTCGATGACATAGGAACATAAATACACCATCAGGTTGTGTGCAAGAACACCTTTGGAAGCTTGTGAATTATATTCCAATAACCTAGACGGGACATTAAGTCTATGGTGACTTATTCTATCTATTATTATTATTCCAGAGCAACAGAGGTGGTAAAAGCCCGGAAGCGAGCGGGGCAAACGGCAGTCTTGCGCATTTTGTTAAGTCCTGCTTTAGTTTCATGGACAGAGGATTTGTCTTTAAACTTATAAATCATTATATGGACGAGTTCAAAGCTGGCGATTCCAAGGTGGGTACTCCTACTGGTATTGGTACATGTGCATGTCATGCCAATTGTTGCGGGCATGTTATGCATGAGTAGGCCAGACAAGGAGGTGCAGTAGATGCTGGATTGGTCTCTAAGTCAAGCACTTCCCCGTCTAATCTATCCCCAATACGCTGGCTCAGATGAACTTTTTGTGCAATGTTGCCAAGGCTTTTATTGACTGAAAGGCGACCATAGCAATAGAACCAGAAACAGCAACAGACAAGAACGCAAGACTAAGCGTTTAGTGCAGTGGTTCCCAACCGGGATGGAATTCTCCATTTCAAGGGAGGAATGTTAAAACTTCGATTTTAAGATAACTCTTGACTTTTGAACAGTGTGTTGCGGATGTTTACTTCAACAATATTGGCTGGCACGGAATTGCATTTGTTCTTGTCCGAAACGTGTTGAGAGCATAGTGCAGTGGGTCAACCGCAAACGGCTACTTGTATTTAGATTAGGGGAGGAAATTTTTTTAAATCAGCAAAAAAGGAATGTAGCTAAAAAGTTGGGAAACACTGGTGTAGTGAAAACGATCACGCTCTTATAACAAGGAAAGCAGTAGTATCATGGAATTGGTTGCCCACAACATTATTAGAACCGCGTCTATCTATCCCCGATGCGCTGGCCGTGTAGCATCTTGTGAACTATATCTATTGTTTGTTTTTTAGACTCTGTTTGAGTTTAAGTTTGATTTCCTTCGAGTGATCTGCGAACATGAGCATTACATTCCACTCAACTTGCCGTTCCAAGTCAGTCCAAAGAAAAAAACAAGTAAGTACTTTGGTGAAGCAGTAAACAAATTTAATTTCAATTTCATAGCATGCACACGTTGCACATAACGAGTCAATGCTCAAACTTACAGTCGTGCAATTCCATTTCAGACTACGCCTATGGCTTGAGTGATGAGTACTGTAGGAATCATTTCCTGGCCGGACTTCTACTTCAGAGTTTGAACGCTGCGATGTATGAAGCTCGAGAAATCCGAACGATTGCGATCAACACTTTCAAGAACCTACTTGCTAAACATGTTTTCGATCCAAGGTAATGATTCAACCGGTTCCAACTTGATTAAACTTGCTCCAACCTGTTCATATGAATTTCAAATGTGTATGGTATGTAATGGTAAAGAAGATTCACCACAGATTTAACGCCCAACCTTGGTTTATTGGGAATTATAATATTGACAAACTTTCGGAGCTCCTCAAAATCGATGGTGGATCTTCTTTGCGATATGTATTGATCGTCCGCCATCGACTCCAATATATTCTTCTTTGGTATGTAATCTTGAAATGGACACCGTTTCAGATACAAAACTGGTGGACATCAATCGAGGATCGCAAGTCTCTACTTGCCGTTTCTTCGAAGCGTTCTAGACAACGCTGGAAGGTTTACGACCGAATTTGATGGATCAAGCGTAAGTATTTTTCCTGCATCTCAGTTTTTTAAGGTAACGGTACCAACTAGGATCCTTCAGTTACTACTTTTTCAGTCTTTACCATTATGAGATCGGGTCTGTAAAGCACAATTTCCTAACTTCTTTGTGGACCACCCTACTACTGTAACATAGCACTGACGAGGACGAGATTGCATTTATTTTTGCCTTAGGAAGGAAGGGGATGCTGATATGAGTTGTACAGCTCTTCCAAGCCAGCACCCATGCTTCCTGACTAACCCCACATTGCTGGTGTCTACCAGAGCAGCTGTGGATATCTATTTTAGGGTGGGGATAAAAAAAGTGGCGTAACTTGTTAAACCTGGTTAGAATTTTATTCCTGGTTTAAAAACATTCTGACCGTGTTATAAAAACTAAGAATAGAAGGTTTGTAAGATGGAATTTATCCTCGCGCTTATTCCGTCTATGAAGATAGTTAACAACCATGCTCCGATGAGTCTTTTGTCGCCTTATGATAGACGTGTATAAACACCAGGTGTAGCCTTATAATGTCGAATTTATCCTTGCACTTATTCTGTCTATGGAATTAGTTACAACCATGCTTCGATGATTCGTACTCTTCAACCCAGTCTTCTAGCTTTGGCGACTAGCACCTTGACCATTGGGCCGTCACACTTCTATACCGACTGCCGCTTCTTATATTCAAAATGTCAATCTGTCAATCATATTCTCAGACGCCTAAAGAGGAAGTGGACATCTCATCGAAACCTTCTGATATGACTTCTGTCAATTCATATTCGCCACAGATATCTCGACACGCTGGAAGTGTGAAGATTGGTTCGAATATCGATGTCACGATGCTGAGTGCTATATGTGAGTGGGTGACCGGGCCTGGACTCTTTGTACAATCGATATTATATCAATATCAATATTACCGGTATTCTACTTGGAGAATATAGTGGAGCCGACGGAAGACGATCCACAGATATCATAAAGAAGATTCACCACAGATTTAACGCACGTCATAGGTTTAGTGAGAATTATAACATTCACAAGCTTGTGAATCTTCTTTACCTGCTAAATAGGGCCTGGACTCTAAACACAGTGATGGTTAAATTTTTTGCAATTGTAATTCTTCACATGGCGCCACTGTATTCCAAAATAAAACCAATAAGCCGTGACCCTGTTCTGGTTGATTGATCGCCAGACTTCTCTTGCAAGATAGAAATCCCGACGCCGACTCCCGCGATAGAAAGTGAGACTTTAAATCTGTCTGTTCGTTTCAGCCAATCCAAGTCTCTTGACAAGAGGATCGCATGGATCGATAGTTATGAATGAAAAAGAAGCTTCTGCTGCGTTAGATAAAATTATTGATAAGGTGAAGTACTCCCTTCTTCTTCAGCATAGCTTACATCAAATTAGTGGAGCCGATCCAAATAGTAATAGATATAGTAAGTCACCACAGATTTAATGTCCATGTCCACAGTGTTGTCCATGAGCAGTGTTCCCCATGAGCACGGTCTTCCACGTGGACGACGTGCTCCACACAACACAGTGTTTCACGTAGACTAAGTGTCCCCATGAGCACAGTGTCTCACGTAGGCTAAGTGTTCCCCATGAGAACAGTGTTCCCCATGACACAGTGTTCCCCATGAGCACAGTGTTTCACGTAGGCCAAGTGTTCCCCATGAGCACAGTGTTTCACGTGGCTAAGTGTTCCCCCATGACACAGTGTTCCCCATGAGTACAGTGTTCCCCATGAGCACAGTGTTCCCCATGACACAGTGTTCTCCATGACACAGTGTTCCCCATGAGCACAGTGTTTCACGTAGGCTAAGTGTTCCCCATGACACAGTGTTCCCCATGAGTACAGTGTTCCCCATGAGCACAGTGTTCCCCATGACACTGTGTTCTCCATGACACAGTGTTCCCCATGAGCACAGTGTCTCACGTAGGCTAAGTGTTCCCCATGAGCACAGTGTTTCCCCATGAGTACAGTGTTTCACGTAGGCTAAGTGTTCCCCATAAGTACAGTGTTCCCCATGACACAGTGTTCCCCATGACACAGTGTTCCCCATGACACAGTGTTCCCCATGGCACAGTGTTCCCCATGAGTACAGTGTTCTCCATGACACAGTGTTCCCCATGAGCACAGTGTTCCCCCATGATCACAGTAAACTACAGGAAACTCATTTCTCCTATCCTTTCTAACAGAATCTGAGCTTAGCGAGTGTCACGCAATACTCAAGCGATGAACAATTCGACTTCAATGAATCGCGAGGATTACTGATTTGTTTCATACATATCGTCAAACTCATCCCTCCTGAAGCACTGAAAGGGTTTTGGTTGGACTCGAAAACGGAAGATCAAATTGTCTTCTTCGATATTATCGAGTAAGTGATCTTATGATCCACCACTAATGTTATAATTCTCAATAAACCACTGATCGTCCGCCATCAGCTCCACTATATTCGTACTTAAGTAGGGTCATATTTCTCAATAAGCCAAGGCTGGCAATTAAATCCGTGGTGAATCTTCTTTACGATATCTATTGATCGTCTACCGTCAGCTTCTACTATATTCTTTTGATATCGTAAAGACCGATTCACCACTAATGTTATAATTCTCAATAAACCAAGGCTGGGCATTAAATCTGTTGTGACGCCGTGAGCCATCGTTATGATATATTTTTTGTTGATCATCCGGCCGTCGGGAATTCCTCTGCATTAATATACTCACTGGCTAATAATCATCTCAGAGCTCACCCAATTGATTGACCACCGGGACCATTCATTTATCTCCAATCACGGAATTGCTTCATTTTCAGAGTATGCTTACATTTGTTCCGATACAATGGAAAGAGATCGCAAAGTCAGAACGTCAGGTACGTCTATTTGTACTTGTGTTCTCTGTACCAGTCCCAGCAAAAGACAATGCTCCCTAGTTAGATGTGATGTCTGGGTATTACGGGGTTTCGCTCACCCTCTACCGATTATACTACTATAGTTGTCTCTTGCCAAAATGCCCAGAAGTCGGAAAATTTTGACGTTTTTAGAGGTATCGCGCTTGCTTTCTGGTCTACCAATACAGATTATTGTGTTGATAGTTTTTTGTCAAATCTTGCTTGAATGCCCAGTAAACATGCCCATAGTCTGAGGTGCGTCTATTTGTACTTATGTTCTCTGTACCAGCCCCAGCAAAAGGCAGCGTTCCCTAGTTAGATGTGATGTCTGGGTATTACATATACGTATTATCTCTCCTGCCGATTATTGTTGAAATGCCCAGTAAATACGCCTAAAGTCAGAATATCGGCCCGGAAATCAGTCCATAATACGTGTGCTATGTGTTCCATCAGCCTGTCTACCTGTACTACTGTACTATGCAGCAATCTCAACCGTTATTGTCCGTTGATTGACCAGTTTTTGCTAGAATATTTACATTATGTTTATTTTTCTGCTCCGTGATCAATTTCATGAGCTCGGCCTTCAGTTTTCTGCGAATAAAATAGAATAAATGGTAAGCATTGAGAATGATGAGTCATTTCATGCATGGTTGCTTTTTTCAATGATTTCTCGTAGTTAGTATTACTCAGCATGTTTCTATTAGACGTGTATCTATCGGAATGTTCATGAAGGCGATCGGAAAATATTTACCGGCCGCGAGACCTCTTGAGTAACCAGAACTGGTGGGTGTACCAGGCGGACTATTCGCATTGACTTTGTAACGTAGCCGTGTGGCCAAAATAACATGTTGTTCGTGATCATTTTACGACTGGTTGTGGTCTTTACTCTTCATAGAGACGTGCTAATGTCCCGGTCAAAATTTTCATTTGAGGTGAAAGTCTTTGAAAGCCGGTCCGCGTAAGTCTAATAAACAATTTGTTGGTCCGGCGTCGTTAAAAGGTTAAGAATCTCTGGCGTAGATGTTTCCTTTCATATTTTGTTGTTGGTTTTTTTAAAAGCTTGATTATCTGGTAATTTGTTTTTTTGGCTTCTGGAATGTTAATAGCTGTAGATTGGTTCTACAATAGAGCATGTTCACTATGTAGCTTTAAGTTGTTGTCAGGCGTTTTCACCCTACTAACGTAATATCCGCCGTTCGTGTGTCGATACTTCTAGTTTATTGCCCAGATCACAACCACAACCCTTCGCACTCCTCTGAAACTGACTGCCAAGAAAAAGAGAAGCGATTCCCGTTTTTTAAAAGTCTTTTGGTTGACTTGGTCGGAAATCGAACACTGTTTAATTCTGATGCAACCATCACATCCATCAATTCATTTCACACACAGCCTCCAACAAGTAATTTGTCACCGTCACAAAGTATGTGTAGTTCCAAACACGTCTCCAATCTTCCTAGTAATAGATATAATACCTACAGTAAGTCACTACAGTTCAGTCCAGTTTATTGGAATATAATTCGCAAGCTTTCGGAGCTCTGCTCCTTCACCTGATGATCTGTGATGTCTTACAGTATTATAGGATCGTCCACCATCGGCTCTAATAAATTTTCCAATCCTCCTAATATTCAGAGGCTAATGTATTGCTTAAATTTTTTCAGAGTTGATCCAGTTCCTAAGAAAACGTCCAAAGCTTTAACTCTCCCTGGTCGAATACGAGCTGGAACACCCAACCATTTCAGTGTATTAAGTGCTTTGGTAGAGCCGATGGTATATCGTAAGTTATGACACTTAGACTTAAGTAGAGCTTAAGTATAACTTGAGTCGGTGGATATTTTGTGACGTAATAATTATGATTTTGTCATTTTCTTTTTATAACGGTGGCTGATGAGCAGGCGAAAACGAGGTAAGTCACCTGACTTTGAGTCGTAAGTCATCTCTATTATGAGAGAGAGAGAGAGAGAGAGAGAGAGAGAGAGAGAGAGAGAAACCTCATATTTACCACAGTCTTATTTCTGCTGTAGTACAAGAGAGAAATTGAGAGAAAGAGAGAGAGAGAGAGAAAAGGACTTCAATTTTGTCACATAATAACATAGGGAGATTGAATATTACGTCGCCAGAGTAAAGGAAATTAGAATGTTCATGGCCATGACGTTGCCCAATGCAATGCTATTTTTGAAAGCATTAGCGATATCCACTAGAGATAAATGCTTTTTGAAATTACTTGCTCAGCAAAGCCCTCTAGAGCAGTGGTCGGCAACCAACGTTCCGTGGCCCAGTACTAGTCCGTGAGGCCTCCGTTACCACTCCGCGGGTTTTTCCATTTGAACCCCTTGCTAGAAAGCAGTCAAGTATATGTACACACACACATATGTATAAATAACCAGAAGATAGGCGCCTTTGTTATATTAATGTGGGATCCTACGCTGTCAGCGAGTGAGTATCGATGAACCAGCATAGGACTATCGATGAATATCATATTGCATTCACCATAAGAGGTAATAATGATACGTATACAAGAGGTCAGCGCAAATGCCGGTAGATAAAATTCAAGACCTGTCTCCAGAACTAAGGTATAAGAACGTAACCGTATGCACTTACAAGTCATAGACTTAAAACTTTTAAAACTAATCGATTGGATTTTTATCTGTTTCACTGTGCTTTATAATAAATGAAAGTTGAGACCCTAGGAAACCAAAGAAAAGGTTGCCGACCTCACTGTAGAGGCCAAAGCTTCACAATGATCACTTTATGTTATATTCTAGGTGCGTCTGACTTGTTGAGAGAAGAGAGCATCTCTCACACTTCTCGTCTCGAAGCAAATCTCGCAAATGAAATCGCTATCACTGTCTTGGATGTCTTAGGAGATTTTGTCAGAGAGAGGCAGTTCAAGGTTAGTGTCAGTTTTGTGAACTTTCGAATATCTATCTAATAATACGTTATGCACGGTGACGGTCTGCCACTTTCAAGGCCTCGTGCTCAATGACGTCATACAGAAAAATCGTCTTATGCCGGGTTACTTGCGGTTAAACTCTGCATTTGTTTATCGCATCACACTACTGTATTGGCAGCAGCTTCAGTATCGTTTCACAGACCAATGGTGGCGCTTAAGTGAGCAAGCGAGTGCACGCACGATTTTGTAAATTCTTCGCTTGGTCCAGCTAGTTTTAAGTTGGTTGAGTTGGTTTAGACTGTCAGCTTTCTTATCGGAAGGTTCCGGGTTCGATTCCCGACCGAGTCAAATCGAAGACTTTAAAAATTGGTATCCGTTCCTTCCCTGCGTAGCAGTCAGTATCGGGGAGGTGCGGAGAGTCATGATTGTAATAGTGATCCGGGGTTAGAGCATCGATCTGGCGTGCATGACCTTAGTAGGGTTGAAAAACCCCATAAATTCCAAAATAAAAACTATAAAAGTGAGTACAGTAACTAGATAATGCGACGAAATTCCGATCAATAACATCTAATTTGAAATATTTTCAAAACTTTTTTTCTAGAAAATTCTACAAAAAGACGACGGTGACAATCCACTGATGCGACGAATCTCATCCGTGTTTTTGCTCTTCCTTCAAATCGGCCAATCAGAAAGTGTTCTTAAACACGTGTTTGCGTCTCTACGTCTGTTCATGTGTAGGGTATGTTGTTTCTTGTACATTTGTCAGCTTCATTTCAGGGTGTGGCCTGCTGTAGTTGCGATCCGTTTTTAAAATCGCGATCTATAGCGCCACCTAGTGTTTGACAACGATAAGGATGGGCACATCGAATCGAATATTCGGAATCAAATCACAAATTAATCGAATTCACTTTGGGCTGTTTTCAAATCGCAATCCACAGCGTCACCTAGTGTTTGACAACGATAGGGATGGGCACATCGAATTGAAAAATAATCGAATCCATTTGGCGCCGTTTTCAAATCGCGATCCATAGCGCCACCTAGTTAAATCTGCTGTGACCAGGACAAATAAAAATCTCCAATGGGCACTTGGTCGTCTATGTACGTACGTCACTGTCACTCTGTGTGTACTGGTACACTATTCTATATCTTTCGTTCGGCTTTTTTTTCTCTTTCTTTGGTGTAGATGTCAGGGTAGCCCCACCCACTTCTTGGTGCCATCACCCAGGCTTTTCAAGACAAGTCACATCAGGTAGCTTGTACATTGCACATTGCACATTGCACATTGCAAGGCGCCACTTGCGAAAGGACAATCTGACGCATCCCACCCTTATTCCAATTAATATTGAAAAATGTGATAGATTGATATTGTAATCACTTTATTTCAGTTCCAAACAGCTCTATTCAAAGGAAAGGCCGATCTGTGTGCGTCGTTGATCTACTACGTTTTGAGATGTTGTAACTCTCGACTGTCAAGCACACGTTCCGAAGCTTGTGCTCTTCTCTACCTTCTGATGAGATCAAATTTTGAATATTCAAACACCAAGAATTTTGTGAGGTCACATTTACAGGTTTGTGAGAGAAATTTATGTATCAGTACTAGCTAGTACATGTACCAGGGGGTCGACGGACTATAAAAATTATTGGCCCGCTCGATTATTGATGCTAATGTTTAAATTTATAATTTTTCAATAATCCGTATCGGCCCTTCGCCATGTAAATTTGTTGATATTAGATACTGGACTCGACAATCAACCGATAATTAAATCGGCCCAAAGTCGATATTGATATGAATTTTTGAGAAGTTAGTGTTGGGCAACAGTCAGAGTCAGACAAGTTGGTTGATTGGTTGGTGGGTTGAAAATGATAACATCCACAAACTTTCGGAGCTCCGTTCCTTCGTCAGATGTTGAATGTCTTTGTTAGCACTGTCGATCTCCAGAAATCTTGGTTAACTGTACCGAGAGCCACTTACCAGTGAGCAGCGTGTGGTGTGACTGTAGAGACCAATGCGAGATTCGCACGCCCTTTACAAACTTCTTACGATATCATAAATCATGCAATCTTCTAAATTTCATGATTTCTAGATGATCAAGGCAGTTTCTCAGTTAATCAGCGAAGAAGGCGGCATCGGAAATTCAAGATTTCAGAACTCTCTCTCCGTCATCAACGCCTACGCACAAAGCGACAAGGGAATGCAGGTAGGAGTCTCTTGTGATGTGTAACAAGGCCTCGCAGATCACGGTCATTCGTGTTAGATAGATACGTAGATATGTATTTCCATAAAACCTTGAGTCACGTGATTAATTCAAATAGACATACACGACGATATAACCATACGATGCGATACGAAGGGTTTCATAGGGTCATTTTTGGATAGGCCAACCTTATTTACTCAATTTGGTTAGTACGTAGTAGGCTAATTTTATATGCTGTGTTACTATCTTGTTTAGGCTAATCAATTTTAAGAAATCCATCCTGCTAGCAAGGTACTGACAGTAGATATTTCATAATATGCATGGCCAGATCCAGGCGTACCAGGATTTATCAGCAATGGAGAGAACTCCAAATTAATGCATTTTTATATCAGTGGTTCGTATTGTGCTTATAAGCCGTGTTGAGTATTAACGCATGTGATGTGCCAGAAAGAGTAGTTTTAGGCGGACTTTTCATCTTTACTTATGCAATGTGTTTCGCTAGTAGGCAAATTTTGCATGCTGTCTATGTAGGTCAGGACTCAGGTTCGATCAAATCTTTCTGGCTAGTAAGATACTGATAGTAGATATTTCCGAGATATGTTCAGCGGACAGGGACTTGTTGTTTTATTAAACTGGTTTCATGCATGCGGTACTGTGGTCGGCCATGGGCACAGTGTTCCCCGCGAGATAGTGTTCCCTGAGGTGTTCCCGGAGCAAGTGTTCATGAGCAGTGTTCATGAGCTTGTCCCGTCAAAGACTGTGGTAGGCCTACTCTTGACAACTTGTAGGCTGTGTAATGCGTCGATGTACGATGTCTAAAGGGCTTCGTAGAATAATGTTGTAGTCTATCGAGAATAGTTCAGCAGCAGTTTCAATTGATTGACTCGTTTCATTTCAAGCAAGTGTTCCCCGTGGGCACAGTGTTCCCCGTGGACAAAGTGTTCCCCGTGGGTAAAGTGTTTCCCGGTGAGCATGTGGATCCCCGCGTGCAAAGTGTTCCCCGCGAGCATATGGCTCCCCGCGAGCATAGTGTTCCTCATTAGCAAAGTGTTCCCCATTGAGCACGTGGTTTTCATACTGTGCTTAGAGAAGCCGTTACAACATATGCATAGCCAGGTGCTAAGGTTAATTCAGATCCGTCGTCATTTATTCAGCTTCTTATATTTCATGCATACGGTAGGCCTACTCTTTTCTCTTTGCTACCTTATTACTTGGCTTTTAGAAGGGAAATGGAATATGTCTAGCTGCATTGTAGATATTGTAGGATCACCATAAAAGTAGAGCTGACATTTGGGTAGCAGTTTACAGTAGTAGCGATTTACTCTCAGCTGGTCAGAAATATTACGTTAGTGGGGTGATTTAGACCAACCACACGAATGAGAGACGTTAGAATAGATGCCAAATGCAACGAGCGCTTATAGAACGATATCCGCTCAGTATGAACAAGGCTTGCTGGATATCTCATCTACCTCGGTGTAATGGTATTCGCTTTGGAGAGACGCTCAACTTATGCGCCCGGCGCAATGAGCTCTTATAGAACAAACGAAGTTTGCGCTCAGTGTGAACAAAACTTATAGTTTGCTGCATTCAAATGACAAGGATTTGGTTTGGATAGATGATGGATGTGCGGTGTGCGCTATAACCAATCTTTTCAACAATTCTAAATCACGATCAATTGATCACCTCATATATTTTCACTGTTAACCGCTAGGTGTCGTGTCGCTGTTGACCGCGAGCTAGCGCTCTCGAGTTAGAATTAACGACAAAATTTAAATTTTCAAAGATTCATGTTTCGTTTAAAAATAAGAATACTTTTTACATCGTTTGCTGAGTGACGAAATGAGAAATTACAGAAAGCATCTTCCTTTCGTCTATATGAATAGCATTATGAAAATAACTACGAGATAAATAACAAGCATCGTTACTGTAAAGAAAATCACCACAGATTTAACGTCCAGCGCGTTAGTTTATTGAGAATTAGAACATTCACAAGCACAAGCATTTTATAACGATTCATTCCATCTTCTCCTGATGAAGCTCCGAAAGCTTGTGAATGTTCTCATTCTCAATAAACTAAGGCTGTGCATTAAATCTTTGGTAATCTTCTTTACAATATCTATTGATCGTCCGCCATCGGCTCCACTTCACTCAACAAGCATTGTTACGTAATTCAATCAAACAATACCAGCTTTTAAACTCAGAAAATCACGCTCGTGTTATTTTTATGTTCTCAGTATCAAGTTCATAGGCATGCCACATTACTGAACATTCGTAACCTATACATCCTATTGCATTCAACAATCTCATAGACTGTTACCCGTTATATCAAGGGATCGGTAACGCGTGGCTTATTTAACCCTGTCCGAGTCGCTCCGAAAGTTTTCCAAAAATTGAAAAAACCTGAGTTGCCTTCATACCGTAAGGCTTTTAATGTTTGATGCTCTGGAGTAACGTATTGGGTTGCCGACGCCCTGCCCTTCTGTCTATAACATCCATACCATACCATGGTCATTCATTTGAGGTTGTGGTAGATCACACCTGTCATTCACAATCCTTCAATCCTCCATTCGCTTTCCTTATACGGTTACATATCGCACGCAAGATTCGCCACAGATTTAATGGCGGGAAAGTTATAATTTGAATCTGTGGCGAATCTTCTTTACGATATCTATTGATCATCCGCCATTGGCTCCACTATATTCTTCCTTATACTTATTCTTATCGTAAAGAAACAGATTTAGACCGTGTTCTAACTTCTAATTGGCCATTCTACACCTTAAAAAACATATAATTAGGAGAAACCCACAACACAACTCGAGGGGAACTACCTTTGGGTAGTCCCCTACAGTATTTGTTTATGCTCGTTCTTGGAACGGAGCTATTCGTTCTGGACGGGACTTTTTGATATTTGTCTTTCAAAAATAGACTCGTGGGTATTACCCAATGGGGAACCCCCTTACAGTATCTGTTCATGCTCGTTCTGGGAGCGGAGTCGTTCTTTCTGATATTTGTGAAATTATTCCGTGGACTGTGGAATTAAGTTGACGCAAGTGGCTTTCTTGGTTCAATTTTGGCGGCACCGTTTTGTTGGTCTGTTTGGTTTTCTTGGACTCGATTCAACTCGTTGTTGCTTGCTGTTAAGACGGTCTTTTCGTAGAGGTGTTTGATGGGTGTGGTCGGCTTTTTTGGCGATCTTTTGGGGCTTTTTCTGATGCGGAATAGCCGAGATAGAGAGTTTCTTCGGTGAAACTTCCCTTCGTTGTGTTTTGGCGATACCTCTGGTGTGACGTATTGATAGTCATGGACGACTTGGCCATCAATGATTACAGGTGGTACGAAAACGTTACCGGATTCGGTTCTGTGTAGCTGTTCTGGCATATCCGGATCGATTGTATGTGTAGGTGAGAACGTTTGATTACGGATTCCGTTTTTTGGTTGCCTTGGAACCTAAAGATGAAATTTATAATCATAACAAAAGTATAAGT
The DNA here is from genome assembly GCA_030412335.1 of Botrylloides violaceus. Lineage (NCBI taxonomy): Eukaryota > Metazoa > Chordata > Ascidiacea > Stolidobranchia > Styelidae > Botrylloides > Botrylloides violaceus. The sequence continues at coordinate 338,943 of JASFYC010000675.1, read as the reverse complement.
AATAGATATTGACAATCTCTCTCTCTCTCTCTCTTAGTGTGTGCGCGCGCGCGTGAAATCGAGGTTCGCCACACCGCAACTTAACGCACAGAATGGGAGGGCGCGATCACGACGTGCGTGTTTGGCGATATTGTCACTGGTCACTGATTACTTTATCGTTATTGGGATACATCCTCATTTGCAAGTCGTGCTTCGTGTTGTTTATTTGATTGAAGCCGCAATCCTGCTTTATTACACGGCGTCTCAATCCTTGCCAGACGCGAGGTTGCGACTTTCACCGTTGAATGGATGCGCCTGCAGCGTCGTGTAAACCTGCTGGTTTTACTTAAACTTACCGTTGAATAGATGGTCGATCTTCCTTCGTTTGCTCCAGAGATTTGGATTTTTGGCAGACCAGTGTTGTTGTTATTCTCAGGGTTAGAAGACGTTGACCCTCTTCGATCTTTGTGTCCGTGGTGTTTCTTTGAGCCCCGTTTTTTCCGCCAGAATCCCGTCTAGAATTTTATGTTGTTAGCATTTTTACACATCGAAAGTGTGGCATTTACAGAGTCAATAGCCGAGAAAAGTGCCCGCGATAGGAAGAGATAGAATGATGGCCTGAGGAATTGAAAATGAAGGGACTCATGAAATCCAATAGAAATGGCATAATTTCCAAAACGCTGACGTTGGGCTTAATGAAATCGACTAACAACGGTCTAAATGCACTGAAACAGAAGCAGCACACCCTTCAGTACCGAATGTCTATAGAGAATATCAAAAGGCGATTGTGGGCCGATTTTTTAGGAATTTAATAACCTTAGGCTCGTAGCTACAAGTTTGCCGTACCTTGAAGTTAGCCATGAGACTGACAGTGGAGAATGCTCGCATCATTGTGAAGGCTCGTGATCTGTGATCCTTGTCATGTTCAGACGCCGCTCCTGCGAATAAATCAGCCGTGTTATGAGTGAGTGATTTGAGAGAGAGATCCAAATATTTGACGCAAGATCTCTTACCGTCACTGAGGTTCCTTTCAATCTCATTTTGAACCCTGCTCTCCAAGCGATCCGAATCAACTTTGTCTTCTGGTTTCACTTCAGCTTCCACTTTCATTTTCTGTTTAGAAACAATTGAAAATTTTTGAATTTTTTTTAGAAAATTCCAATTTTTGGAGAATTAATCAGAATATTTTCGAATGACAAACATACTATGGTGTCAAGATCGGAAAAATTTTGAAATATTTAGTTTGACTCGATCGAGAACCGGGAATCTCCCGGTTAGAGAGTACGGGTCGCTGCTCACACCAACGCGCGTGCGGGTTGATTACCAATTATCGTTGATTGGCTTCCTCTATGAAATAGTGTAGCTCCGAAAGCTTGTGAATGTTCTAATACTCATTAAATCAATGCTAGACGTTAAATCTGTGGCGAATATTCTTCACCATACCAACACAAATTGAATATTCTTGCTACTTCAACCCAAATCATCGAATCAACACCTCAACAGTTTTTACCCTACTGGGGTAAGACTTTACGATGCACAGTATCAGACACTCACTCAATTTCAGTAGCCGAAGGTGCGCGATCACTTATGATAACGTCGCTGTAGTTTAAAAGCCCAGCTAAAGTGTTATATTAAATAATAAACCAAGGCTAGGACGTTAAATCTGTGTTGAATTTTCTTTACGATATCTATCGATCGTCCGCTCAAGCATAGTAGCCGACGTTGCGCGATCACTTATGATAACGTCACTACAGTTTCAAATTTCCAGCCAAAATTTTCGGAAACTTATTAGTTCACAAGCATCCAGCGTTCGCTCCTTCATCAGGCGAAAATAGATCGTTACTACAACGTTACGTTAATCTTAATGTAGCCAGTTTTCTAAGAACAGACTCGTGAGCTATTTCGGATCAATATCTGATGACTTATTAATATATCGTACCCTGAAACGTTTAAAAAAAGACCATAAAAGTCGCAAAAAGACTTTTCAAACCAATGACGGACGATAGGTTGGTATCTTATGACAACCTCAATTGATATAGTGTGACGTAAATAATAGATACTTTTTTAGTATCGGTGTCCGTGAAGTAAACGCAACTGGTTTTAACAGAAACTAAGGCTATGTCTTCTCACGTTTATGGTGACAAATATGGCGCGGTTGCAAAAGATTCATGTCATCACGAAAGCTTGTACGTTATAATGCGGTACAGATCTAAAATGCGTTTACAAACTAATCAGTGTAATCACAAATCAGCGCGCGCGCTTGCAATTAACAAATCCTGTGAAAAATCCGTGACTCTTGTTACCACTACTGCCTTGGGCTCTGTTCAAGTTGATAATGCTCATTGCTTACAGTAGTCACCTCACACCTCAATTCGTGGCTTGCGAATGTTGTAATTCTCAATAAACCAAGGCTGGACGTTAATTCTGTGGTGAATCTTCTCAACAACTTTTGTGTGCCGGTGTTTCGCAACTATTTTAATCGTCTCGGTTGCTATAGAAACGTTTAATTTTAGGGTGTATTATCTTGAATAGATTACATGATTTGCAACATTCCTCACCGAAATAAACTAACATATATTAATTAACGTTTGCTAGATAGGGCGAACGTAAATTCTTTCACGCGTCAGTTGAAAAATCGCAGGGAGAGGGCAATTAATGTTATTTTTTAAGGTTTGTCATGGCTTCGCTTGAAACTAATTCTGTACAAAAATATTTGGGATTTTTAGTGAAACATTTAATAATAATGATGCGAAAACAGGTTTTGTTTGAGATATTTTTTCAATCACTGTATCTGAAACGTCCCGTTCGGTGAGAAATATTTACATTTTTCTGTTTATCTTGAAAATTCCGGTGACGTTTTTATGATCTTTTTTGTGGTACCGTAAATTTTTATTGTGTTTTTGGGAGGTTTAATCTCGGTTAGTAGGGTCTATTTTGCTCAGCGTAAATTGTTATGCTCACTGCGGAATGGTGTTGGCAGAAATGCACTGTAAATGAACTCTGCCCGGATAGAGATAGAGTTAAAGCTATCCTGTAGCTTTGTCATTATCACCTGGACTGAGGCCGTCCAGTAGAATACATAGTGACGGGACAAGCTTCCTGATTATGTCACATTAAATAGGCCTAGTTTAAGGAGCAATGGAGCCATTCTCAATAAGTCAAGGCTATAGACATTGATTCTGTGGTGAATCATAACATTATCTAGTTCATGAAGGAATATATCATTGAAATTGGAGCTATTTTTGTGCCGACACAGTCTACGCGTGACATTTTGATGTAACCGAAATTAGAAACTAACTAGCGAGAACATACCGGTATCTAATATTCCGCTATCATCAATACACAGTCACGAATGCTAAAGTTACAGATATAACACGTTTGAAGATTTCCAGAATTCCAATTTTTGTCACGTTGAATACAGATAAGACTATCGTTTAGACACGTTGTATTGTGATTATTGAAAATATATGATTGGTTTTGCTTTCCTCTTCTGCAGAATTGTTTACATGTAGCCTGCAGTCTTGATATTGTTGATATTATTGGTTGATATTGTTGGGCCATAGTCAAGTTAAATCATATATGGTTGAATTGGTCTACTTTAAAGCTTAATTTACACATTCTATCTTTGCCTGATGAAAGGGGTGGAGCTATTAAAGCTTGTGGGTTATATTCCAATAAACTAGACTGGACGTTAAATCCGTGGTGAGTTACTATAATATTTGACTATAGTAGGGTAGTGCGCCGGGACCTTGTGCATTAAACTGGTTTAAACGTTAAATCTGTGATGACTTACTATGTCTATTACTATAGTAGGGTGGTGTTCCGAAAGCAATAAACTAGACGGGACGTTAAATCTATGGTGACTTATTATATCTACCGGTGGTGTGGTACTATTTGGATCGTCCACCATCGGCTCTACTGTATTTCGAAGTTGTTTTGTTTGGTAATTGATCACTGTAGCGACACGACGCCGCATAATCTGAAAACTGTCTATTCGGATGACACTATTTCAGCGTAGCCACGACAAATTTACGTTGCCTAGTTACCATAGTTGCGGTCTGTGTAGAATGGTTATACTCAGGTTAGGTATATGGTCTGCTTACCCCGCTTTCAATTTCTTCAAATTCAAACTTGAGTTGATCAAGTTGTGAGCCAATGTCGTTCGCGAATGAACTGAAAAATAGATCCCGGTCGGCTTTCTCGTGGAATAAGTCACCCATGATGCAGCTGTAGATTCGTTGGTCCAACTTCGATATGTATCCAATGTATTATAACTGTGAGGAAGACTTTGCTTAAGACTGTAAGCTATAACTATTACTTCTGTAACAAGCTGAGAATGAGATTGATTAGATTAATATTAGATTCCTTAAATATTAGACGGTTATCTTTCAACTAATACTGTTAGGTAGGTCCTCATGGATCCTGTTTTAAATTTCACCCGGAAGAAGACGGCTTGACTTAATGACCAGTTATGGCCGTATCGCCGTTCCCCGTCTCTGTTAGTGAAATATACTGTATACTGTACTTCATCGTCGCATTGTATGGTCGACTCTACTCTGCACGTTTTCGACTGTCATCAGCTACCAGCTAACTACCAGTAATCGAACGAATCGCAAACGTCGTCACTTGTAAACGCTGAAGCAGCTGTAATCAAATCCTTTATAATATATCAAATGTGCTGATTACTAAGTTATTCCGCGTTCTTGTTATTGAGATGTTAAATTAGACAGACCTCCTTCAACTGACATGTAACATCGACGCTGTTCGTGTTAATGAGATGCATTGATTTTGGACGGTAAATTGATCTATTACTTTCTATGCCTCGCTCATAAATCAGGTCATGTAATCGCGGGATATCGCTTGTTAAACCGTTAGAACATTGAACGCAGATGTTAATTACAATACTGCTTGCCTGCTAGTTTCCGTTGTTAGGTATCGACGTAAAGAGTATCACCACAGATTTAACATTCAGCTAAAGTCAGGAATACCTTGATAGTAGCCGATGGCGGACAATCATTTACGATAGATATAGAGAGTGCCACCACAGTATTTTCATCCAGTCAAATTCATAGCGATATTTTGATAGTAGACGATGGCACACGATCACTTAGAACCCGCCTGAGACTGTACACTATAACTACTACAATAAATACAGAGTGTCAACTTTCACCTCGCCCTTTCATATATGACTGCACTCATCATCACCCAAAGCTGTAAGTCCAATACATTACCTTTATTACGCTCAGCTGAAAACTCTATCACGAGTTACACTACTTCGGCCACATTGCAAGGCTGTCTCGTGGTTATATTGTCTAGTCACGCTATGAGGTTAACTTGATGTAAAATATGCTGCGTGTACCGTTAGACTCGTGATAGATTAGTTTGCTTAGCAAGTTTCTATTGCCATATTAGGGTGAACACTTGCCAAAAAGGTATGGCGGCGGGTCATCCCACAACATGACAAAATTGCAAGTGACTCGTTCGCTAAAATTCTCCGCGTTTTCAGAGTATTGTCGATGCGTACATATATGACACAGTTCTCATTTGCATATAGCATTTCTAAGCGACTGTGACTCTGTACTAAAATTTTCACCCGAATTTAAGCTGTCCGCTTTCGGATTGAAAAGGCCCAAGTTCGATTCCCGACCGAGTAAAAGCAAAGAGTTTAAAATTGGTATCCATTCCGTCTGCTTTGTAGTCGATATCGGAGGAAATGTCAAGTGCTGTGGTTGAGATCCGGGGTATATAAACCGGAATTATCGGGACGCACAACAAGCATTGATCAGGCGCACATGACCTTGATATAGTTGAAAACGCCATAAATTGCTAAAACTTCACAAATGTCTAATATAGTCCTCGTACCCCTTACTTTGAACGAATGAGCTTAGGTACATGCCGTTTATCACAAGCCCCAGGCTAGTTCATGGAGGAAATTGCTCAGCTAAATAGAATCTTAAAAGACAACATAATATGCCAAGACAGCATACCTAATAGATGTCCATTAACTCTGCCACGCCTGCAAAACTACATCCATTACATCTGCGCTGTATTGTAGCTTGAAACCCGACTATGAACCACCCTCTCCACGACCTCGCTGATAACATATTTTACAAGTTTCACGCCAATTTTGTTTTCGATCGATATTATGACACAACAAACAATATCTCATTGTTTAAACAATGCTCTTATGACATCATAAATGATTAACAGTACTGTCGCCGGATCGTTGGTATTCGTAATGCAAATACAAAAGTTGTATTTGTTGGAAAATTTGTGTGATTTATACAGTTAATTGACTCATTTTCCAGAATTTTTGTCTATATATAGAAGATTTTTCGGTAGCGCCTACCACCCGAAGGTCTTTGGGCCACGGTCATATAGTGGTTCGGGAGTATACATATCCTACAGGCTTCTATTACCTGCGCCAACAAATTCTATTGATTACGCACTGAGCAAGAATTAGCTGGGTTACTGCGAATACTGTGATTATTACACACTAAGTAAGTGATGCATTAGAGGTGTGATTGGCGAAATATTTAACCTTGAGATAAACTCTCTCTCCGATTAGTGAGTGGTCGCTGTAATCAGGAATAGTGGCATTTGTGTGCGATAAGTATTGAATAACTGCCACTTGATTATATTGACCTAATCGGCTGTAAAGATTATAAATCACGTTCTCAATTAGTAGGTTGGATATTGTAAAATTGGCGCGTTCATCTGAGTATACAGATAAATGAATGGGTCTGTATTGTGGTGTTTATTTTTGACCGGAAATCATCTGATTAAGCGCGTCCTCTCCTCCCTCGCTTGATAGATGATTATGTGTGGTAATTATTATTCAGGTTTCCCGTAGATGAAGATAGTAGTTAATGGCGGACGTTTGTCGCGGCCTGTAAGATACATCTTTGTATCCTTTAGTATTTCAGTATGTTGCGTTGCTGCCCACTTATCGGTTTACGTTTCAATCGGGGTCACAACATCACTGAGGTTGTACGTGGGAATCGATGGCTCGCGGAGTTCTTTAACAGCCATGCATAAACGCATGCGGACCTTTATTGGAATATAATTCGAATGCTTTAAAAGCACTACCCTACTATAGTAATAGATTGAATAAGTCACCACAGATTTAACGTCCAGTCCAGTTTATTAGCATATAATCCACAAGCTTTCGGAGCTCTGCTCCTTCGTCAGATGAAGATGGATTTTTCAGTATAGAACAACGTTGATGGTTGAGATATCGTCGATAGAATCGTATGTTGAAGACAGGCATGCCTTGAAGGCAATTTGTTCTGCTGTACCAAGCACAATACATGCTCATTGCCTCAGCTAATCTCGTAAAAATTCTTCATATGCAAAGGTGTCAAATGTAGAGATTGACCGATATTGATATTTTTAGCACGTCTTTTGATTTATAACCAATACCGATTTTCAATAAAATCATGAAAATCTGCTTCCTTTGGCTGGTGGCCGATATATATATCGATATATCGCAGAAATGGGAATATCGGCCGGGCTGAATAGCAATCTGACCCCGTGAAGCTCATTAGCACTTTCCCTATTTAGAGTTAAACACTGCGGCACGCTGTGCGCGCACGATTTCAAATATAGCTAAGTAATTTCCAATAGACACAGAGGTGATTTCCTGAAAGAGCTTCCTGCCTTCAACCTTATTGTACACTCAAGATATCTTAGCATTCCTGATAACTTCTGTTGAAGTAGGTAACAAAACCGTAATCTTTAGTCCACTTTGCATACGTACATAATCGTGATACACTTCGATACAGTGTTGCCAATAAATGAAGCCTCGCAGGCAAATTGTATAATGTGACGACACGCTTGTTTTTAGCTGTAAATTATAGGGAAGCCAGGGGTTGCTTTGTGAACTGGTTCCGATGAAGGAGCAGAGCTCCGAAAGCTTGTAAATTATACTCCAATAAACTGGACTGAACGGTAAATCTGTGGTGACTTATTCTATCTATTACTATATGGATCGTCCACCATCGACTCCATTATTATTCGTATATACGAACGAATCCGAGTTTGAAGCATATTCTGTCATATAAAATCTTCAACGTATTAACTGCCTTTTCTGCGTCTTAACCTGGAATCTGACAATGCAACCTGCAGTATAAACGCTGTGATATTTGCCTGATGACGGTGGTTCCCACCTGCGCAACAGACGCCTTGTGACAGATTCCATCGATTGAATCTCTACGATCAAGTATCTACATTTTAATACGTCCTTTTTTTCTCTTTTTCTATTCTCTAGTTATTAGTATTCTCTCGTTTTAGAACAAAAGAGAAAGAAATTAATTTCTCTCGTTTTGATAAAACAACCGTGACAGGTCAAGGTCACCTGATTTACGTCATGGGTCGTCAGCTAACGCTAACTGTTGTTGGGTAGCAAACTATGTTGATTGATGACATCAGTAACAATCGTTTGCTATTATGATGATAGAATGGTTAAATAGATACTAAAGTGATGAAATAGTGCTACTCGCTTTTTCCTATATTGTTGCTTGGAGACGATGACGGCTGATCAGATGAAAGTATAATGTCACCACTTATAACTCTTAAAACGCATCAGTCGACGGTCTGTCGGAAGTACCAAACTGACGTACCTTTATGGTAATTTACGGCGGTTGCAATATGTTATTTGTCGAAAGTCGCTGACATTGTACAATTCTGTTGTAGGAATTCTAACCCTACTAAGGTCAGTGTACTTTTAGTACGCTTTTAGATACTCCCGGTTTAGCTCGGGTAACTATCACAACTCACAACACTGAGCACTCCCTAGATACCGACTGCCAAGAAGAGAAGGAACGGATACCAATTTTAAAATCTTTGGCTTGGCTTGATTGGGAATCGATGTCTTTTAGTAAAAGATCAACCCAATTAATGTACAGACACAATCACCAAAGTCCGCACCGCACGGACAACTGGGTACTATTATCCTAATCACCGTAAATGTTAGTAAATGCACAAAGTAAGATATAAGCCCGGCCCGTTAGACTACCTGTCAAGTATTAGAAGTTTCGTATCGAGTGATTGACGTCAACGGATTGAGAATTGTACCATCGAGGCATCCACAACATTTGATTATATTAATTACAACACTTTTTAATAGCTAGACGGACGCCACGTCTGAAAAACATATATCTTCCTACTTTCTCATAGATACAAGTCAACCTAATTTGCCTGATGGCAGTGAAAGTATTAATTTGAAAGAAACCATTCATGAAATACGCAATACTTTGTATACCTGTGCATGGCCTACTCTAGAACTAAAGTAGGCCATGACCTGACATTGATTTTGAAGAACACTCATTCTTTTACATCCCATTCTTTGAGTGGTTTGATTGCCTGCCTTCTGATCGAGAGGTTCCGGGTTCGATTCCGGACCGACTCAAACATAGACTTTAAAATTGTTATCCGTTCGGTCTCTTATTGTTTGTCGGTCACAATTTGCTATAGTATTACGCCTGTGTGAAACTGGGCCGTCTCTGTTAACGCTAGTTTGCTCACCATTTACAACAATTCTGTCTACCTACGTGCTACTGCTATAAGCTAGCCATCTACCGCAAATTAAGCTGTATCCGGCAACACGTCCAGCTTCTTGAAGTTCTGTAGCCAAATGCTAAAACAACTCCACAAGCTCTCATGCCATCTCATGCTGCGCTCTCTTTCAAAGGCTACGTTGTTTTCTATATAATAGCTTACCGCAATATCTGAGGGTTTACACCTCCGAGGTGCAAATTCTCACTCTGGCACTTTTTATTTAAACTCTACTAAGTCAGTAAAGATATTTTAAGCCCGTTTTGGTCTTGCTAATCTGACCTCTGTTGCGCGTATGCAATCTGTCTAGATCTTTCGCCTCTATTGTTGCCGTGGAAATGCCTCTCAGATATAAACCCCTCGCGTGATGACTTTGAAGTTGCTTTAATCCAAAAATATGTGGACAATTTAGCCTAAAATATGACAAATAGAGTATCGTGTCTTGCGTAAAGTGTGTAATATGGAGGTGTGGGCGATCTCAAGCTGTTGGCCGAGTGGTGTAGACTGTCCGGGTGTCTGCCTTTTGATCGGGAGGTTTCGGGTTCAATTCCCGACCGAGTCAAATCGAAGACTTTAAAATTGTTATCCGTTCCTCCCCCCCTGCTTGGCAGTCGGTATCGGGGAAGTGCGGAAAGCCGTGGTTGTAAAAGTGATCCCGACTATAAGCCGGAATTATTGTCACGTATGTCGTATACAGCGTGAGCATCGACCTGGCGTTGCGTTGCTACGTTCTTATACACCAGTCTAATGCTTTGTAGCGCGAATCACTATCACAACTAAACGCTTCGCACTTCACCACGCTGACTGCTAATCAGATAAGGAACGGTTACATATACATTTACATTTAGCTGGGCGTCTGAACTATGGTTACACTCTGTGTTTATATCCGTGATCGTCCGCAATTGGCTACTGCAATAGGTCTGCTATCAATTGGCGTAAAAATTGTGGTGACGCTATCTATAGAATAGAATATAGACGCTATCATTTGTCATGCAACATTAGCCGTGATATGAGTGACTGAACGATATGGAAGCATGAAAATTTGTTTAACGGCTTAATGATGAGATGGTCAAGGTGTTGGAGTTCATGGTTAATCAGAACATGATTTTTTGAATGTTAAATCGTACGTGTGCTACTTAAATAAGAGTTCTTGTGGCTTGTTTGTAATACTATACTGATTGAGTTTGCCTTAATGACTATAAGGAATGTGATCTGTTGCATCTGTTGTATATATACGGCATTGCCGGAATGAATGACGATTTCTGACAAGGTACATCTTTGCCACAAATGGACCATGCCGTATCACACTCACGTGGGCTTGTTATGGCCATAAATGGCCCAAACATCACTACCTGGACACGGGCCAGTGTTGCGTTTGCATGCCCTTTAACCACGCACAGGTCACTGAAGGCCATGCGAAATTGCATCCTCACGCCGTACGTAAATTTCTGATTGGGAAAGTCGTCTCTGTATACTGTGTGATGAGTCTGATGACCTTTATCAAATGAAAAATATTACCTGAGCAACACTGTTTGCGTCTGTAGGTAATACTAAAGGGCAGGATGTTTTCGTATTTCGTATTCTTGATATGTTTACTGCATTACTGTTCAGTAGCCGTACATAATCCCATCGTTTCGTAAAGCAATTATGGCATTTCAAAGCACGAAACATCGCCGAAATCATTAAATCAACAACCGATAATAGCCCGGATCACTATCACAGCCCTTCGCACTCCCCCATTGCTACAGACTGCAGACAGGGTGCGAACAGATGCCAATTTTGAAGTCTTTGGTTTGGCTCGATCAGGAATCTAACCCGGATACCGCGAGACTCTGCCTTGAATCCAGCAGTCATATGTGCGCTTTTCGGGTATTGGTATGAACAAAGCATATTTACTAAATGCACTGCATAGACAGTCCATTACTGGCCGCGCAAGTTGAGAGGGATGCCCATTCCTCAACTTTATATCCGTTCCATATTATTTTGACCGCAGGTACTTCCTATATGCCTATCATTCTAAGTACGAAGCGTCGCCAAGCTCGTTAAATGAACATTCGATAATACATCGCTTCAGTAATCTTGTTTTGAGATATCTTGTTATCATATAATCGATTTAGTCCTAATGTTGTTTAACTGCCCGCAAATATTATTCATCTAACACCTGCTTTATGAACACTGCCTCACGGCGAGTTTAAATCTTACGCGCAGCGGCGCACGCAAGGTCACAACCAGTCGCCACTCTGATTATTCTGTACTCATATTTCACAGTCGCCTCTTAAAGCCATCAAGCGTGTCAAATTTAGCCGCCGCGAGTAAAATACGTTGTGACATCACAATGAACCCATGGCCTACTCTAGTAGGTGGCCATGGTGGACGCTACTTTGTGACGCCATACAATGAAAAGAGAATTGTGACGTCACGCATTGGATAATATATCGTGACGTCACATACGCTTTAACGTGACGCAATATATTTTCTAAAAAACTCCTTTTGCGCGTATGATTCTGCCTCGAAGTCTGATTGCTTTTACTTACGTAGGTCGTTCAAAAGTAGCTTACCCGGGTATCTGCACGTACGAGACCAATTTCTGGACTGAATCACTAGCCTGCAAGTGAATCAATTGAGTGCAATATCGAAACCTGATGCGCAATCATGATTTGTATGCTTTTAATTCCTCACTCATCAGTCAAACGTGTAGTATTTATTTAGATAAGTTGCCTCGCTCACCGTCTGTTGCTGCCATTGATCATCATAGGCGTCTTTGCGTATCATCTGACGCAATACTTTATCATATTGTGACGTGATCAATAGGTGGTTCATGATGGACAGTTGGGCAAGTTGAATTTCTATAAAAAGTTGGTACGAATATCGTAAAATAGATTCAACGCGGATTTAACGTCCAGCCTTGGTTTATTAAGAAATATTACCTTACTTAAGTAAGAATATAGTGGAACCGACGGCGGACGATCAGTAGATATCGTAAATAAGATTCACCACAGATTTAACGCCCAACCTGAAATTCTGTCTCTGGCCTTTTCTAGCGCGTTAAAATACACTTGTGATCTCTTTCTCCTGTATTTCCAATTCCCAATATAGCTGCAACAGTATTACAACATTACAACCGCCTACGCGTTTTGTTTGCGTAAAACTGTTGAATGCGTGAGAACTTCACAATTACGCGACAGATTTGTGAAGGATTAATGCCGACTCCATACTGCGCTACAAAGACAAGTAAAGGCTAGTGCATGACATGGGGTTCAGCTTACACTTTCTCCCGTTGGAAACAGTTGAAAGGGGTTGTCTGTTCACCCCGCGCAGATCGCAAGACCCTGGATCGATTAATTGATTGATTGATTGATTGATTGATTGATTGATTGATTGATTGATTGATTGATAGTAAAAAGTAAGCACCACGAGAGCCACCCTCCACGCTGATGAATATTTCGAATAAACTGAGAAACGCAGTAAAGTTTGTGAATGCATTAGACTTTTCTGAATGATCCACTCTGTCCTACTTGGGCTATAATAAAAATCCGATCAAGCTTTCGCAGCTCCATTTCTTCATCAGGTGAAGATCATGTGAATGTTTCAATTCTCAATAAACCACAGATTTAACGTCCAGCTTTATTTTATTGAGAATTGAAACATTCACAAGCTTTCGGAGCTCCGCTCCTTCATCAGGGTAAATTATTTGATATATCGTAAAGACCATTCACCACTAATGTTATATTTCTCAATACACCCAGGCTGGGCATTAAATCTGTTGCGAATATTCTTTTCGATATCGGCTCCTTCAATTTTCAATACCTTTTGTCTATGATCCTCTTAGTCCTACTTAGGCTGTAATGAAAATTCATGCAAAACCCTAACCTGCTAACACCTGCAAGCTATCTGTCATAACTTTATTTGAGTGGCGTAACATTTTCTACGCGCCAGTAAGTAAATATCAATGATCCAATTACAGAGCAATTTTTCTATGCCAAGGATATCCGGGATTGCCTTGTTTGTTACCCGCAAGCAACACTGTGTAGAGATACAGTATGTTTCCAAAGATTATTCGCTCCCGTGATCTGTAATAATAATTTTGTGTACAACGCGAATTAACTACACTGCATAGACTATTGAGGTTTGTGTGGTGCATTCGTACACCTTAGGCCATAAAAACCTTTCGCGCTGACCATAACTTGAACGATGAATTCTTTTGTTCTGATTTTTAAAGTGCGCTGAGTGGTTTGAATGTTCGCCTTCTGATCAGAAGGTAATGGGTTCTCATTCCAACCGAGTCAAGCCAAAGAGGATTGTGTTGTCCTAATCATATGAACGGTTACGTATTTCCAATCTACTGCAAGTCATTGACCATGCGCCATTGATTCTCCTGACTTAAACATCCCGTGGCCCGTACGTTGTCAGCTTATAAACTTGAACTTCTAACCTGCCATCTCATTAAGCGTTAGTATTCTCCTATGGCCCGTACATTGTCAGTTTAATAGGCAGTGTGTATGTATACCACGGTACCTCTGTACACCTTAGGATATTTCTATGGGCTCTGTATATGGCCCTTACATTGTCAGCTTTTCTGACCCGTGCTTTATAGTCATTTCGTGAAGCAGAGCGTCTTCCCTTCTGTTGCCACTACAGTCTACAATGTTTGCTTATGAAGTAGAGCCTCTGTCCACTGGCATCTTCATATTCCTTTGTATATACTCATATGGCCAAGGCAATCTTAAGATCGCCTGGCCTATGACCCGCACATTATGAAGCAAAATGTCTAGCCTGGTGGCCCGTGCATTGTCAGCATATGAAGCACAACTTCTATGGCATCTCATATGCCTCTGTATTCTCCTATGCTCACTAGAATTCTTGTATCGGTAGCGATCATTTCCTGTATGTATGTGTATGACTACCTGTGACATTTCTGCTGTGCTATCAAAGAGAATCGCGTCTTGTGACATTTGCTTATCGCTCACACGTTGCATCGTCGACTTTCCTCGTTGATGCGATTTCAATTACAAAGTCATCGCACCTAATCGAGATTTAACACATTTAGGGTAGGGATCAAAAATGTGGCGTAACTTTTTAAACCTGGTTTGATTTTTATTCCTGGTTTAAAAACTTCTAACCGTGCCATTAAAAACTTAGAATAGACGGTTTGCTAGATGGAATTTATCCTTGCACTTATTCCGTCTTTGGAAATAGTTACAACCATGCTCCGATGAGTCTTTTGTCGCCATATACCATAATAGACGCCTATGAGCACCAGGCTTAAGCCTTAAACCAGGAATATCTTATGATGTCCTTTTTGATCTCCACCCTTACAGCTTTGACGGTACCTTGTAACCAAGTACTGCAATGCATCGAGTTGAATTCCTCTGAATAACGTGTTTCCGCGGCCTGCGGCCTGGCTTAAAGCTGCTCCCTAATCCCTAATGATGGTGGCACTGCTGGTACCAACCATAGCCTATTCTAAATAGTACGGTCTTGACAGTACCTTGTCGCTAGTACAGCGCCGGATATTAAAGTTTGCGCTTCTGACCGTGTTTTCGTGTCTCCGCGGTTCCTTCAACGTACTTGTATATTATGATTGCGTACCAGCTTCCGTTTTTGACGTTCCTTATTCGTTCAATGAATAAAGACGGTGCTTGTGCTGTAGACAGACCGCTTTGAAGGCAAGGCTTTGTTGATAAGTCGAGCAAGGCCGCGAAAAATTCATGATTGGCAATGTCGCCTGTCTGCGGGGCATCTCGCTTCTGGGATACCGAAAAGAATATTCACCACAGATTTAACATATAGCCTTGGTTCATTGAGAATTATAACATTCACAAGTTTTCAGAACTCTGCTGCTTCATCAGGGGAAAATGGTATCGGAGCTCCGAAAGCTTGTGAATTTAAATTCTCAATAAACGTTAAATCTGTGGCAAATCTTTGCGATATCTATTGATCGTCCGCGATCGGCCCAACTGTGTGTGTATATACTTCTAAGACATGCACCCATACCATACATACATGCGTCAAGAGAGGCGCGAAACATATTGATAACGTAGGCATTAAGGAGCGCTGCCTCTTCATCAAATTTACAACGGAATATCCCAGATCTCCAACTAATTCATTTTGCGTCATCAGTGTAATGCACTTTACCCTTTCAACTTGTAAAACAATATCTGCTTATCATTTCAACGCCTTTCTCATTGTCGTTGAACGTAATTCAATCCGATCTGTCAAGATATGTTATCCCAACCTGTCGGTACGTGCCAGAATTTATTAATTTAGTGATAGTAAATTTGGTGGTGATGAATGAATGTTAGGGTAGGAGAAACGGGACCTTGACTTGGGCTGATTTTAAACGCTAACATGCGTCGAAGAACACGCAAGAGCGCATTTGACCTTTACTATGTAATACACAAACCGGTCTTACATGCAGTAAGTCACAACAGAGCCTATACCCAAAAACTTTATTTCGTATTAATCAATTTAGTATAGACAGTGTGGAGTGGTACGATTGGATGGAGATCCGGCTAATAGCCAGCCACTTGTATCGCCACAAACCCCTGACCCCTGACCCCTTGTCTGACTTTAAATCTAACTGCTTGTCTGCCTACTGCATTGACTGAACTAGGCTAGAGCGATGCTACCGTGGCTTACTGAACTGTAACAATCCATTGATTTCCTCCTTCATTCATCTCACGGGACTGTTGAAAGCTGTTTGGATATCGCCTTTACCACAACTGTTAGTGATTGGAAAAATCCCTCGGGATCTGTTGCATTCTTGAGACGTTTAGGACAGTTGAAACGGGTACAGGCGAGGTATTAGATATTTCTATAAAAATAAAACCGTTAAGGATTGGTTCCGTATATAGACCGTTCTTATGGCTCCCCCCGGTGGTTGAAACTAGTACAGACAGCGGCGAGGATCCGGTCCCGTATATAGACCGCTGTTATTGCGACGTCTATTAATCTTGTCCCTGACGCAATAAATAACACTGAATCCAACTCTGAGATGTAAACAATCGCCCGTTTCACACACACACTTTTGACAGCATATTTCAAATGTTTATTGAAATGCTCGGCGCTATGGCTATGCTTAAATTCCCTGTGCCAATGAAGGCGCTTTGTTTTTGTCTTTCTCCTCGCCCTGGTGGTGAACGTCTTGGCATCAAGTCCTAGTTTTATGATTTGAATATCCGGATCTTCTGGCTGTCGAATCATTAGTTACGCTTGTAAACAACGTCAACAAATATCCGAGCACCGGTTATCACAGCTGTTTCGTAGCTATTTGGACGGTCGTTAATCAGATTGAGGATATACAGCGTGTTTCTTAACGCCAATATAATCCGTGACACAGGAATTGTAATTATTAGAAAGGGGATGTTAGGTTTTTAAATTGCCTAATCAGACTTAATACTTGGCATATTGGACTTCTGATGGTGGAAGTGTGATTATTGGGGGCTGAAAATGTTGATTGCCTGGGAAATGGGACAACAACTATCGATTCCCGCAGGCGTTCAAGCATTTCTTATTCCTACCCAGTGACAATGCACTTGTGTTCTGTGAGTACGTTGATGTAGTTTTTTGGGATTTTCACCCTACTAAGGTCATATACGTGAGCTCAGTGCTTCTAGTACCCGTGCAGATACTTCCGGGTTATAGCCTGGATCACGATCACAAACACAACCCTCTGCAATCTCCCGGTATTGACTGCCAAGCAAATGAATATCCTAATGGATACCAAGTCTTTGGTTTCACCCGGGCGCGGGAAGTCGATGTCTATTGATCGTCCACCATCGACTCCAAAATTTTCGTCATATTTCATAAAATATTCATCGGGATTCTCACTTGTCTGGCATTGCCAAGAGATTTCGATCATGAACCTAGTACTAATCGACCTCATATAAAATATCTTACCCCGCAGGCGTTAAGATGAGATAAATGGAACGCTTGGAATTCTGTTATTAAAACAACATACCTTACCAACTCAAAATATCCTTCTCTGCCAAATCTGACAAATATAAACGTATGAAATGAAATTTGCCAAAAAAAAGGTCCTTTTAAACAGTTTGAAATTTAATATATATAGAATACTTTGTTTTTTATTTGGTAAAAAAGACCTTTTTAGACTGTTTTTAAATTGATTTTTATAGAATAGAATGTTTTTGATTATACAACGGCTCATTGCTTGTCAATGTAGACTGCAGGTTGTGTTTTGAAAAATATTTTCTGACTGGAAGTTGTTGGATTAAGATATAAGAAACGAGTTGTGTGGCATTTCTCAGTTTTGTTGCCAGTGAAGGCTTACGTGCGTATCAGGGGTCGGCAAACTGCGGCCCGCGGGCCAAATCCGTCCCACCCATCATTATTTCATGGCCCGCGAACAACTACGAATAAAAACAGATGGTACGTACAATTCGTTATAATTCCACCGTCGCGTTACGTATGCGTGTATAGACGGCTTTAGTACAGCCCGCAAGTTAACGACACTGTGTATAATTAGCCCATTAGTGCAAAAAGCTTGCCGACCCCTGCTCTATGGCGTGCACGCAGCCTAGCTCATGGACTTCTGATTTGAATTCTACACTTACCACCTGCAAGCTCAGAGTTATCTCACGCTGAAGTCGGTACGACATAACATCCAATGCAGAACAGATCACTGTTCCTACTCTGCGTGGTTTGCTTGGCAGCCTAGGATATAGAATTTTGATATGTAGCCACGACTTCATCACCATAAACCTCCCGCAAACTCACAATTATCCCACACTATACAGTCTCTAGCTTTTCTAAACAGTAACACAACACGTAGCTGACGCCTATTAGCAGTAAGAGCACCATAGTCAGATCAGAGCAAACGTCTCAATAACATGTATAAATGTAAACAATTTCAAGCAAGGGTCGAATTTCTGTTCAGTTATACAATCGGCAAAGCTGCTTGGCCGATTCTAATTGATTTATGACGCTGGGTAAGTTGTCTGTAAACTCTTCTCGTATTCACTTCGACTCTGGTTGTTAGGACGTAAGCTTTCAACAAAAGCATATTGTTACGACACTATGTACTTCTATGTACTGCTTTTAAAGTAAACTGTCGCGGTTGTTCGGATGACAAACAACTCTGTCGGCGCAAGTTAACCACGCCTATTTAATGACTTCAAAGCGATACATAGTGTGGGTTATGTTGACGTGTAGGATTTGTAGGTGACGGGGTTTTGTCTGTAATGATACCGGTGCCTGTTCTTCAACTGTCGGCATCTCAAATCAGGCTACCGCAAAAGATCACTCTCTCTCCTCCATAACTCAAAAATAGGATCGCCGGTGTAGTATTAAATAACACGTCCGGTGTTTTAAAATCAAAAATGTACACGCGACATTACCGCAGTGAACTAACTGCTGTTTTGGCGCGCTTGGAAATCTGCTTTGACTCAGTACATTGTGATCTTAACCGCATCGTGTAGGTCACCTCGCTTACGAGTACTCCCGTATGGATTCACCTACTAAGGTCGTATACGTCAGGTTAATACTCAGCGCGCGTATCCATATTTGGAGTTTACAGCCCGGATCACTATCACAACCCTCTGCACTCCCCGGTACTGATTTCCAACGGAACGGATACCAATTTTATAAAGTCTCCCAACCATAAGGCGGGCCCGTGAAACCACTAGGGGTCACGTACAATGAACACCTCTCCTCTCGGTAATGATCTGATGAGTGGCTTTTGTGCGTATTGCGAGGTTTGCGTGTTCTGCCACACAAGTCGAATACGATCCATCAGTGAGCTAATTTGGTCACACCACAATCCAATCATTTGCAGAATGCGAAAGAATTTATACGACACCGGCGTCGCGTAGCCTTACGAGCTCACTCCGACTTGACTGCTGTCAGAAATCCTACTTGATTACGACCGCTTGGATAATCATTGTGACCGCTCAATGTTATTATGATCTAGCATTATTACATGACAAACTCCATGATAATAATCAAGTACGAATATTGTTTACGCGAGATTTCAAATTCGAGATCACCTACGTGAGCTTATCCAGTAATTGTGATGGCATAATTACATGCGTGTCTAAGTACACTACTCAAATAACGTTAGACTTTTGAAGAAGTTTCGCAAAAGACGTTAATTTGATCGTGGACGTCACAGTCTTATTGGCGGGGACTGGAAACCATCAAGGCTGTTGACAAAAACGTCTCGCGGCGTGTTTACGAGTCGTGAGCCGCTACAACGTGGAAAACCGACGTATTCTTTCCACTTTCCCGGTGGCCGATTTCGTGGCAGTGCGGAGTGTTGTGGCTGTGATAGTGATCCGGGCTATAAACCAGAAGTATTGACACGTGTCGTACATTACCTAAGTAGGGTAGAAAACGCGATAAATTCGAAACAACAACAAAGTATTCGACGAAGGAATATGTAGTGAATAAATAGCGACTACACATTGCCGTGGTGTACGAGACCTTAGTAGTTGAAAATCGCCATCGATTCAAAAGCACCAATAATAATCTTTGCCTATTCGGACATGTTGTATTTGTGGTAGGAATGGGGGAGGTAAAAGCGTTATCCCAGCGATCATGACATCGGCGACGGACGTATGGTCTAAATCGCTGACCAAAAATATCAAATTTCGGCCAAACGTTAGGAGCCTTGTCTTCCAGATTCGGTGGCAGGATGTTTTTCGCGTTGCGTCCCGCCGAAGGCGAAAAGTGAATGGTTGCGCCTCTAGTGGCAGAGTTAAATAAAAACATGATACTTTTCTTTCTCTTTCAAACTCAATGGTTCCGAAAATCGCCTCGAAAAAGTAAACAGTTCGTCTCATCGACAAAAAATTTCTGATCCTTCACTAAATGACTAACCTGAAAATCGCAGGTTGAGCTGAAATTGTCTATTTTTACTGGGTATTTATTTTGAATTTTATTTTACAAATCGTTGGAATTTTGGTTTAATCTGTTATTGATATGACTAAAATTGAACAGAGATTTCGAAAATTGTCAATTTCATGACGAGGTCTGAATGTTTTGAAATTTGTCTGCGGCCACACTCCAGTCAAGTTGATAGTTAGATACCGCTGTCGGACGATAGTTGTAGTCATGTAGAACTTCACTCACCACAGCCAAATTCATAGCAATATATTGATAGTAGCCGATGGCGGACGATCATTTACGATAGATATAGAAAGTGTCACCAAAATTTGAACGTCCAGCCTAGTTATGTATGTTAAGTAGTTGAAAACGCCGTAAATTCGAATCCGAATCGAACCCTGGATCTCCCGATTATAAGGCGGAAAGTCAAGCCAAATCTGTACTCCGAAAACTTTTGAAATTTGTGACATATTTCCTATCTTCAATGTCTACAATTCGATTTCTTTCAACAAAATTTAATAACTGATTTACGGCATCCGGAATCGAAGCTCCAAACAACCCTATTCTAAGGACACACTTGAAAAATATTGAATTGGAACTAGATTGCTTCAAAAATATGAAAAGTTTATTGACACAGCTTATGGCAGTCATTTCAACTCGATAGGAATAAATACCATCAGGTGCGCGCTTATCACTGTGCCAAAATGACTTCGCGCGGCCAAACTGCAGAGATTTGCAAACCCTGGTATATACAACAGCCCGTTTCATTTTCCTCCGTCTGTTTAAATGGGTGGGTTATCGGTTATTTCAAAAACAAATGATCAATCATTGATCTGATCAACAGACGTTGGTTAGTTTGTCATAAATACGTGAAAAATGTAGCTCAACGGCTAATCCCTAAATTTTCTGAGTCCTAATGTCAAGGATTATTCAAACATGAGGTCCTTAGAAAGCACAAAACATGTGTAAGTCAAGTTTCGGATCAATACGAGTCATAATGGCTGTCTTGCATGTAACACAGAGGTAAGCAAATGTGTAGTCGAGCTAAAATCTTCCCGATTATTCTCTCTTCTAGTCCTTGAAAGCACAAAATAGGCCTTCAAACGATCAATCAAGTTTCTGATCAATAGAATCTGTTGATCATGCGTCATGCAATCGTAGAAAAACCTCGTCAAGTAGCATGCGACCGAAGTATGCAACAGCATTTCAGGGGAATCGATTGGGTCCGTCTCCAACTCAAACGCACGCGCGTGGGATGTGATAATTGGCTTTCCGGGAAATTAATGTTTTTGACAAGCCTGCACGTTTCCTTTATCTTGCGACGGTGTTATGGCCCACAGCAGGGGTGCTTGACTCACCTCTGCTCAAATATGGATTCACGAAGTTGGTCATTGGTAGTGACCTTGCATAACAATTACAGAACTTTTGTATCGAAACTGTGCGACTGTGATTGACCTGTTTTTGAAAAAATCTGCTTTGTTTCTTAATAATGGATGATCTTGAATCACTGGGAACTTGAACAAAGCAAATAATGCAGGATTTGCAGTATCAAAATGCTGTAATATTTTCAAAATATTGATTTTTCCGAAGTTTTTTATCAATTTTTTGTGTAATTGGATTTTCTTTTTGCGTAGAAAAATATCCGTCATTGTGATTCTGACGTCAGACGTTACGTATTTGAACTTGGCTAAATATTTGACATAGTTCGAAAAAATTTTCGTGAGGCGGGCTAAACATGGGATATTAGTTTCGTAAATAGGTTCGTAGTTGAAAACGTGAGCTACACCCAAAGCACTGATAAATAATCGTTGATTTTGAAACAACTTGAAACTTGGCGCATGTTGCCTGTTGGTGTTGCTACGCTGATACTCAGAGACACAAGTGTACCAGAATATACCCCCATGAGATTTCAAACATTCAAGATCTTTCAAGTAGTAGCACCAATAAAATGTGAGGAAACTGCCCTACCTTTTTATATTTTTTTATTTGGAATTTATGGCGTTTTTCAAATACTAAGGTCATTTACGCCACATCGACGCTCAATATATTCGTGTCAATACTTCCGGCTTATAGCCCGGATCACTATAACAACCACGACTCTCCGCACTTCCCCGATACCGACTGCCAAGCAGGGAGGAAACGAATACCAATTTTAAAGTCTTCGATTTGACTCGGTCGGGAATCGAACCCGCAACTTCCCGATCAGAATGCGGACAGTCTAAACCACTCGGCCAACTACTAATGTAATCTATACCATGTTTCCGCGCAGACGCACAGAGCACCATCTCTGCCTAAGATAGTTAGCCCAATAAAATGTAAAAAAAATACCCTACTATAGTAATCAATGGTGTGTTGTGTGTTGCCGTGCAGACATACCAGCGCATAGCGGTGAACCATGGCCTACTTTATTACCTCGAGTAGGCCATGGGTGAACTTATTGCCAAATTGTTGTCTTAACGTTAATTTTGATACGCCCGTTTTGTCTACCGGATAAATCCGGATGCGGTATTTAACAGCTGTCAATATCTTTGGATATCGTAACGAATATTTAACCTCCAGCCTTTGTTTTTTGAGAGTTATAACATTCGGAGCTCCGCTCCTTCCTCGGGTGAAGTTATTAATCCCTTTTACTGAAATTACGTTAAATTTTGTCCGCCGGATAAATCCCGATCCGGTACTTATCAACTGTCAATATATTTGGAAAAACTGTTGAAGCGATTTATAAAAAAAAAGTTGCACCAAGGTCATGGTTAATTTCAGTAGAGACTCGATAATTCCTAGGAAACCATGCCGTCTGATGTATTTTTCATCGAGATTTCGTGGCGGAATGTTTAAGATTGTTATACAAGTAACTTTCCATACAATGTTTCGTATCGTGCGCAGCTTTCGATGCGTCAATTTTTAAGGCAACGGGGACGCGTGCCTCGACACGCCTTATCAGGAACGCCTCTCGAGAACGATATCTTGGCTACTAGCCAAACTCGCCAACAATTATTTATGGAATTTATGAATAAGCGTGAAGTATTAGGAAGCAGTTTTAAAAATAGTGAAACCGACGGCGGACGATTCAGATAGTAATGAATAAGTCACCACAGATTTAACGTCCAGCCCGGTTTTATTGGAATATATTTCATAAGCTTTCTCTTCATCTGATGATGGAGAGGAGTCCTGCTGTGACTGTGAGCTTGTGAATGTTCTAATTCTAAATAAACCAAAGGTGGCCGTTAAAATTGTGGTAAGCAAAATCCATCAAGGCTTTGTTCACATTGAGCGTATGACTTACGTCATGTGATCGCATAACTTCCACAGTAGCAGCGAATTGCGCGCACATAATAACTACGTCACAATAGTATTCTATTGTTTTAGAAAATATAATAGCCGCTGCTATTCCTTTATGACATCACAACCTGCATAATTATAATCTTGATAATTAAGGCGCAAACACTAAATGTTACGTCATAGACGATTTCTTGTATTTCATTGTTTGGGGAGGACAACTGGTAAAACGCAATTATCTTCATTGTCATCCTTTTCTCGATAATGCTTGAATGAGCGAGGCCAATGGTTCAGTTGAAATCGGTTAATTTTAACGTTTTCATAGATGTTGCAACTCAAATATTTGTGAAAACGGGGAGATTTTAAATAGCTTCTGTTGGTTCATTTATGGTTGGCGGTTAGGGTTACGGTCGAGTTGTGAAATGAAATACTCTTACATTGTGTGATAGATATTGTGCACCCTTGTTATATTGAGAATTATGAAATTGGAAAGTTAAATTCTCAATAAACCAAGGCTTGGTGTTAAATCTGTGATGAATCTTCATCACGATATGTACTGATCGTCCGCCATTTATAGACAAGGATAGTTACCGTTACGATGACGTCATGCCGTATTCACCTGATAAAGGAGTGGAGCTCCGAAATCTAGTGAATGCTATAATTCTCAATAAACCAAGGCTGGACGTTAAATCTGCGGGCAATCTTCTTTACAATATCTATTGATCGTCCGCCATCACCTCCACCACTATCACTTAACTCAGAAAAGTAACAACACTTCAAGGTCAAGTAGGTACGGAAAGTATTCTATGACATTACACAGCTGTTTACTTGATAGCGTCCAATGTTATGGTTTCACCGTAGCTTCGAAAAACACCGCATAGCAAATCTCGCGACCGGGGTTGCCTTCAGGAAACCAAACAAGACCTTTGTTATAGAAATGGTTCGAGCCATCAACAAATGATTCCCTTACTCACATTTTGATTCGAGGGAAAGGTCAAAGGTTACAGTAAAGTCGGGATGAGTCACGGAGAGATTCTGTCAACAAACAAACCAAAGAAAACCGGGGTCACGTCTGTATCTATAGAGATCGGCCGGCATTGATTTTTCACAGCCGATACGATACGTGCTAGTCCCAAGGATATAGAAATTGGTTGATGGGTAACGCACAGCAGCAGATACAGTTGATCACGCGGAATTACCCAATCAGAAATCTACGTTCGGCCCACGTATGGCGCGAGGCTACAATTTCGCATGACTTTTGGTGGCCCGTGTATGGTTAAGGGGTATGCAAAGGCAACACTGACCAGTGTACACGTGACCGTGTTTGGGCCACTTACGGCCCTACTCAGGCCATAACTGGTCCACGTGAGTGCGATACGGCATGGGTCATCTGCGGCAAAGATGTACAATTGTACATGGACCAGGTATTCCATAACGAGGCCGTGTGTGCGCCTCATAATACGTGGCGTTCAATGCAAGCCTTGGCAACCCCACACGTAGAGACGCTCGCATTTTTCTGACTGGGTAATCACGTTAAACAGTGTGGGTGGCGTTGAAAGTGAAATCGGCTGTATTGATATTTCACAGTCGACACGATACCCGTTAGTCCTAAGATGTGAGTAGCAGAGATGGGTTGACGGTTGATACTAAACCAAGTATGCCGCAAGCAGTGGGTGGCGTAGAAGTTTCGGTTGGTCGACACAACGTGGCGATACTAAGGCTTCATTTGCTCACTCTTCGTTGGTTATTATAAACGACTGTGGGGCAGCATTTCGCTTACTCGCGTCGCCAGAAACGCCATGAATCCAAAGTGACTACAGCTTACCAATATACGATATGTGTTTGAATACCAATTAGCGTTGATTAGCTTCGTCTACTAGGTTGTAGCATTAGTTCAATTTCCATTGGCATCCGTTCCTTCTCTGCTTTGGAGTCAGAATCAGGGAGGTGCGGATACTGTGGTTGTGTTTGTGATACCGATTCAGGTTATAAACCGTAAATATTGACAAGCGTACCGTAAGCATTGACCTCGCGTATATTACATTAGTAGGGTGAAATTGCGAGAGGTCCAAACACCAACAATAGAACTCAAGACTTCGTTGGCGCGGCGCAAAAGACCTTCGGGCGGTGCGCGCCATTACAATGTAATGTGGGAAGTAGGCTACGTAATATGGACTTTATTGGCGCGTGTAGAATACGTATACTCGCCACCCACTCTGTGGCCGCGGCGCAAAAGACCTTCAGGCGGTAAGCGCCACAACAAGCATCATCTGAAATTTTTTTTTATAAAAAAAGGGAGAGCCATTGAAACTGAGCAGTTGACCTCAGATCAACAATGCTTATGTGATCCTCAGAACACCAACTACGTCCAATTTAATCCATGCTGTATCTCGTAACGTACCAATAACAATTCTTTCGCTATTGCTCAGACATAAACACGCAACAGACAGTGCTATTCTCCTATGTCTAAGAAAAATGCAATCCGGTTACAAGGCGAATACAGTGGCATGAATAACACATGTTTACAAACCATATGACTCATTGTTCGAAGGCTTGTTGGGTGATTCAGTGGCTTTTGTTTGGTCCGGTTCATTTGCCTTGTTAGTGATTTTACTCTGCCAATTCGCTTGTACCGTACTGTCTCTACTACAAGGAATTTTTCTGACATACACGGTTCACTGGGTGGCCTATTTAGTGAAGGCTCCCTGCGTCCCTGCCCATGCGGTTGTACCCTCGGCGTCCTGACTGGACAAACGACGCGGCCAAGTCAGACTAATTATAATTAGCGAGGTCGATGATGCGCAGCCGCAAGATCGCCTGATCATCGTAGCGCCCTTGAAATATCAATATCGGTCGGTCTCTAATTTTCACAGCAATGCTCTGCTGTAAGTCACCCTTATCAGCTGTCAATCAATTGCTGCAATCGGATATTCAACGCTAAGTGTTTAAACTTATTTGAAGCGGTGAGCGAAGGTCACTCGTATAGAAGGCAACTGAGGACGCGTTAAAAAGGATTAAGTCAGATATATCTGTCAAATCTGTGAAAATTTTAGCAAAAATACGTTGATAATACCAGAAAATATTTGTATACGTGCCTAAAGGGCTTTGTAAGATTTGCTGATTTATTTGCGTCCGTCAGCGGTGCAATGCTTACAGAGTTTGTTATATTTGCAAACTGATATGCCGGTAAATACGACGCTCTATTACCGGCAGTTTGTGTGGCGTGTTTTTACTTCGTTAGACTGGATTTGATTCCTATGGTACTGCTGCCAACAATGCAGTATAGCCCGACAGTCCGAGTCAGAAGACTTTACAGGTAGGGGATCAAAAAGGTGGCCTAACTTGTTAAACCTGGTTTGAATTTTATTCCCGGTTTAAAAACATTTCATCGTGCGATAAAAACTTAGAATAGACGGTTTCTAAGATGGGATTTATCCTTGCACTTATTCCGTCTATGAAAATAGTTACAACCATGATCTGACGAGTCTTTTGTCGCCTTATAATAGACGCGTATGTTCTTTGCAGTGTTTCGATCACCACCGCTACTACTATTGCGCTGATTAGTGTCCTCTTCTTTTAACTTGGCAATCAGTAGTGGGGGAAGGTGGAGAGTTGTGGCTGGGATTGTGCTAATGATCCGAGCTATAAACCAGACATGTCGGCACGCGTACTGAGCATTGACATGTCGTGTATTACCTTATTTAGGATACCGTTCAGTTGGCCAAGTCGGTTAGACTGTCCGCCTTCTGATCGGGAGGTTCTGGGTTCGATTCCCGACTGTGTCAAATTGAAAACTTTAAAATTGGTACCCGTTCCTGTTTGGCAGTCGGTGTCGGGACTGCAGAGAGCCGAGATTGTAATAGTGATCCGGGCTATAAGCCGGAGGAATTGACACGTTTACCGTGAGCATCAACCTGGCGTATAAGACCTTAGTAGGTGAATAAAAAAATTAAAAAAATACGTAAGTACAGTATGGTTGAAAACGCCGTGAAGTCCCGACTGTCCGTGTACGAGTCATACCAAATTGTCGATCGTGGTTGTGATAATGATCCCGAACTGTTAACCGTAACTGCCAACGCGCGTTATAAATCGGCGATTTGACGTAGGCTACATGACCTTAGTATAGTTGAAAACGCCACGACACAATCGCTGCCAATCCGAATTCTCGTCTGCTTGGCGATGTGTATCGGGAGATTTGTGGTTCTGATAGTGTTCGGGGCTATAAACCAGAAGTATTGACTGGCTTACTAGACCTTAGTAGTTGAAAACGCCATAAATTCAAGCAACATCGCATGTAATGCAGATAACGCAAGGTATGATCGATATCGTGAGGAATGGAGCATATTTGTTGTCATTTCAGAGAAACAACGATTAATATCAATTGAAAACACTTCTAACTTTCAAATTTTAGTGCTCTCAATTTGCAGCTGCGTTGAAAACATTTGAGTAATTAACATTTTTTGGGATTTTGTAATTTTTGTTCCCAAAGTCTGATGTACCACTCTTTTTAATTTTTTGACATTTTTTTGGTTACTAAAGCTGGTCGCCTTACCACAAGACACATCAATCATTCTTCAGTTACTTGGAATGGAATGTAGAATCAGATAACGAATATATCAGGTTCTTTTGTTTTTGGCGCATCAGCGTAATGCATATCTTTCACGCATGCGCACAAAATAAAGTCGTGCGTTTGTAATACGAAGTAGCTTAACTTGGCTCTATAGCGACATCTACCGACATAAAATATCCTGTCGTGAAATTTGACTTGTAATATTTCACCGTAAATGATATATATTGCTGATAGTGTAGTGTATATGCAAGTGGTGTTAGCTCTGAAGCGACATCTACCGACGAGTTTTTTAAGAAGACGAGTAGCTGGTAGCTTACGTCATCATGACTCTGCAGTTGTCAATAATGTCGTTTCGTGTCAAATAGGTTAGGCCATTGCGTCCTTGCTGACTGTGACGTCACTATGATTCGTTAAAATTTTTCAGCACTCTGTGTTCCACATCGAAGTGAAAGATCTGACGAAACGAATTCGCACTGTTCTCATGGCAACGGCCGCTATGAAGGAACACAAGGATGATCCGGAAATGCTGGTCGATCTGCAATACAGCCTTGCGAAGTCGTACGCTGCGACTCCAGAGCTGAGGAAGACGTGGTTAGAGTCAATGGCAAAAGTCCACGAAAAGAATTTGAATTATTCAGAGGCGAGTACTGCGTTTCGTACGTCCTTCCTCGTGAGCACAATGTTCCCCGTGAGCACAGTGTTCCCCATGAGCACAGTGTTCCCCGTGAGCGCAGTGTTCCCCATGAGCACAGTGTTCCCGATGAGCACGTGGTTCCCCATGAGCAAAGTGTTCCCCATTAGCATGGGATTCCCCGCGAGCAAAGTGTTCCCCATTAGCACGTGATTCCCTGTGAGCACAGTATTCCCCATAAGCAGCAATTTTAGTGGACCGTACGTCTTGCAAGTACTGCGTTAATTGCGTGCAACAATTTCTGAGTCGCTCCGAGAAATTTCGGGACGCTCGCAAAAATTATTAGCCCCGTAACCACCCTGTTTTCCAAATTTTTGACCCCTATAAATCAGGTGCCTCAAAATGGCAACCTCTCAATTTATGGCCCATGTTGCCGACTCCTTAGCTTCGTCATCAAATATCCTACTACAGTAAGGCTACCATATATACTCATTGTTTCAATATTTTGAATTGTAGGCTGCTATGTGCTACATCCATATCGCTGCCCTAGTGGCAGAATATTTGAAACGAAAAGGTTAGTACATCGCATGATCCGTAATTCAGTTTGAACGGTGTGAGAAACCATATATATATGAACGCATGGGGAATCCTTCAGCCGAATAGGAGCCTTCGTTACTGTAGTCGGAACCATGCTGACTTCTGTGGATTAGGCTAATGGTGTTGTTCTGGCGGTGACGGAGTAATATATAAGCTGACAAGCTGCGGTGTTGGGCGACCACGAGCCTAATGAGAGATCGTCAATCCTTCACCTTAGCTTCATCACTAGGTGGCGCTAAGTGATATGAATGCTACATGAGAATGCCAAGGCTTGAATGATCGCTTAGCGCCCCCTAGTGACGAGCATAGGGTGAATATCTCTCGTTGTTTGCAATCGGTTATTTCTTGAATCCGTTGCAATAGTTTTGTAGAGTAGTTTATTGCTATAGTGGTGGCTGCGTTGCAGCATCTCTAATTTGTCCTGGGTTACTAGAGGTTGCTCACCGGGTTACTAGAGGTTACGGGCTACGTTACTACATGTTGATCACATAGTGGTCACTGGGTTGCTAGGCGTTGAACACTAGGTTGATGGAGATTACAAACCCCTAGGCCACCTAGATGACTACAGAGATATGCACTGTCTTATGAGAGGTTATTTAATTTGTCATGTGCATGGGGAGTCGGAGATTCATCGTTAGCCATAAGTCTGTTCAATCCACCTCGTCCTACAGCCAGTCAGTGACCACTTAATTCTTATCTGATAATTCTGTGGTAGATAAAGAAGAAAATAATATCGCATCGTCCAGAGGTACGGTGACTTTGCATCTGCCTGATACTTGCATGTAGTCTGGTTTGCGTAATTTGAAAATTAGAATAAAGGTCAAAGGTCAAATGGGACTTGATTGGTTGAAATATACTGACGAAGTGTCCTTGTCCAAGCTATTGCAAACACTTCCTCCCCTTCGCTTCCTATAAAGGTCAAAGGTCAAATTTGATTGGTAGCTAGGAAGCTAATTGCATAACCTTTCACCTTTGCATGCTTGACTAACCATGCACGGAAAATCAGCCATGCGTAGCAATGGACCTGAAAGTAGTGGTGGTGGATTTATGTCAAGATTGTTTTCTGTTACGCAACAATCAACAATCTTTGAGGAACCAGAAGGCAAAGAGAACAAGGAACGTTCTCTCTCCCTCCCGCTTGAAATCGATACGAAAAGTGAGTGATCACAGTTAGGGTTATGTTAACTTGACCACCGTTTCCCGGCAAAATATACTCTGCTTGGAATTAATCGGAAAATAAATTTGGAATATGTGAGTCACAAAAATCTCACGTCTCCATCGCGTTAGTTTAGTGGTTTTTGGCAGAAATGGTGGGGATCAAAAAGGTGGCTTAACTTGTTAAACCTGGTTTGAATTTTATTCCTGGTTTAAAAACTTTTAACCGTACGATGAAAACTTAGAACAGACGGTTTGTAAGACGGGATTTATCCTTGCACTTATTCCGTATATGGAAATAGTTACAACCATGCTCTGACGAGTCTTTTGTCGCCTTATGATAGACGTGTATAAACACCAGGGGCATAGGGTGGAGATCAAATAGACGCGTATGATAACCAGGTTGAAGCCTTAAGCCAGGTATATCTTACGATGTCTTTTTGATCTCCACCCTATGCCCAGCGTCAGTTTATAATTCAAACTGCATGAAGCTTTTGATGTTGCCGCATGATTATAAAATCAATTGGTGATTTGCACAGCATTATGGTGGTTTGCTTTTTATTTGATTCATATTGATTACGTGCTGACGAGTGTCCACTGTTAGGTTTCATTGGCAAAGGATGTTCTGCGTTTCGTGCGATTTCTCCGAACGTCGAGAAAGAAGAGTCTGCCATTAAGGAAGACACCGGAATGCAGGATGTTCAATACAACGAGGTGGGTGGCTGTGCTTGTATAAGTTTATTCATCCCCTCTACGATATCCTTTGATATACAACATTTATAGTCTAACGTGATTCTGACTCTAACTCCCAGCTCTGTGTTATAATGGTAGGTCTTTGGCCACGAGATTGGTTGGACCCGAGTTCAGGTCTACAACATCATACCTCGCTAGACAGCCCCTGCATGTTCCCTCAGTTCCTGTCTGTCCGTTATTTTAGCGGTTGTGACTTTATTCGACCGTTCTTTGGGAAATTTATTCTAACAGACAAAAATTTATTCATTTGTACAAACTATGCAGAGAGATGGTACTTGGCTTATGAAACATCAATGACATTTCTCTCTCTCTCTGTCTCTTCAGGATGTTCTCATCAAACTTCTTCGTCAGTGTGTGTCTGCCCTTCATACCGCCGAACGGTACGAACTTTTAGCGAGCGTTTACAAGATGATTATACCTTTCTTTGAGAAGAACCGCGACTTTGAAGTAAGCCATCGAATATATTGACTTGAAGATCAATCAAAAGATCTTCAAACAAACCCTGATTTGAAGGCTACAAATTGAATTCCAATAAACTGGGATGGACATTAAATCCGACGTATATAAATATTGAACTTATTTTATTTTTTAAGGGTCTTGTGCATATTTACGACACTTTGAGAAATGCATACACCAAGGTTGTGGAGGTGAATAGAACTGGGAAGAGAATGCTCGGTACTTACTTCAGAGTTGCTTTCTACGGAGCACAGTACTTTGAAGATGAAGATGGGAGAGAGTATATATACAAGGTAGTGTGTAAATATATGAAATGACAGTCACAATCCATAGGAAAGAATATAGTGGAGCCGGTGGCTGGTGGTCAATAGATATCGTAAGGAAGATTCACTACCGAGAGTGCCACCATAGTTTCATTTGGTTCCATGCGGGCAAAGTGTTCCCTGGGAGCACTTCGTTCCCAGTGAGCACAGTGTTCCCCATGAGCACAGTGTTCCCCAAGCACAGTGTTCCCCATGAGCACAGTGTTCCCCATGAGCACAGAGTTCCCTGCAAGCACGGTGTTTCCCGGTGAACACAGTGTTTCCCAGTGAGCACAGTCTGTCAAATCCTTTGACTAGTAGGCAAATCCAGAGAGAGAGAGAGAGAGAGAGAGAGAGTATGACCTCAGTAGTGTAAAAACCCTCAGTGGTTTATAAGCCCCGAGCGACGAGAGAGAGTATGTATGTGTTACCATAGTAGTGTAAAATCCTAGTAGCTTAAAATATGGACGCGAGTGTGGACCTGGTGTAAGGGCTAGGCCAGGTATATCTTTTGATATCGTTTTTATCTCCCCCCCTAAAGGATGATCATACATTTCAGGAGCCAAAGCTGACTCAACTTTCTGAAATATCCATGCGTTTACAAGAAATGTATGGAATGAAGTTTGGAAGAGAAAATGTCAAATTAATACAAGAATCGAATAAAGTATGTTTGATTTTGAGTTAGTAACGGTTGGTAATTTACAGCTAGAAACATGAAAAATTTGACTTCGTCTCATTCCTTGACTTCAGTGTGAAAACCCCTCTCGAGCTGTCTTCCAAGGCCTATAAATACACTGACTTCGGGCTGACTCATTTAATTTTAGGACAAAGTCCAGCTTCATTTACTGAACTGCTGTAGGCACTATCTCACTGTGTTTTCCAGGATTTCGGCTGCCATTTTGGGTTTAGAGAAAATTCTATTATTTTTGGACCTCTAGAATTACAATTTATCTCTTTGCTAACCAGGTTAACCGTAGCGATCTGGATCCAAAGTTTGCTTACATTCAAGTCACCTACGTCCTGCCATACTTTGATGAACAAGAATCGGAACACAGGAGAACAGCATTCGAACGAGCTCATAATATCAAGAATTTTGTGTTTGAAACGCCCTTCACTCCTGCAGGCAAGGCGAGAGGAGGAATTGAAGAACAGTGGAAAAGAAAAACGATTCTGTCAAGTAAGATTGGTTTGAAATGAATAGAAATACTTTAGAGCGCCATGGGTTACTAGAGGTTGCATACTAGGTCACTACGGGTTGCCATGGGTTATTAGAGGTCACTAATGGTTGCAATGCAAACTGGCCACTGGATTTCCAGATGTTGGGCACGGGGTTACCAGAGGTTACAAACTTGCTGACCGATTTGATTAGATTTGAAAAGAAATAGCGGGCTAATGGGTGTAGCAATCTGGCCTCTGGGTTACTAAGTTCTTTACACTGGGTTACTAGAGGTTGTAAACTAGTCGCCGGGTCACTATAGGTTGCACAGATGTTCCTGGAGTTGGTACACCGGGTCACTGAAGGTCATACACTGGGTTATTAGGGGTTGTACACTTGTGCATGATTTGGCTATGTACGATGGATGTACATCCTGATGTGACTGTGGATTCCCTACTTTACTTTCCTCTACCAATAGGCTGACTTACTCTGTGTTACAGCCTCGCACAGTTTTCCGTACGTTAAGAAACGTATCATGGTTACATCACAACGAAGTTTTGAATTGAAACCGATCGAAGTCGCTCTCGATGCTATGGAAGAGAAATGTTCGGAACTTGAAGAGTTGGTCTGCTCGAAAACGTATGATTTAAAGAAACTGCAGCTGAGATTACAAGGATCTGTCAGTGTCCAAGTAAGTTGTAATTATCCTTTGACATTTCACCCAATTATTGCCCCTTTTCACCATTCAGTTCTTGCTGCTTAGTTGCCCGCCCGAGTGGTTTGTCTGTCCGCCTTCTTCCGGGCACGATTCTCAATCGAGTCAAGCCAAATATTTTAAGTGTGGAGATGAAAAAGACATCGTAAGATATGCCAGGCTAAGACCTTAAACCAGATTTCCATCCGAGTCCATTATAAGACGAAAAATGTCTAATTGGATGGTGTTTCTCCTATCCAGAACTCGTGCGGGCTACGCAATCGTTCTAGTGAAAATTACCTCCATAGACGGGATAAGTCTGAGAATAAATTCCTTCTCACAAACCGGCTTTACCGTTTATCTTAACTTTTTGCCGCACGGTTAGCTTTTAAACCCAGCATCCTGTAAAATTTACACCTGGTTTAACGAGTCACGCCACTTTTTTGATCCCACCCTAAAATTGGTATCCGTCGTCTCTGCTTGGATTGCGGAGGCTTGTGGTTGCGATAGTGATTCAGGCAATAAACCACGGAAGTACAGACATGTTCACTAAGCATTGGCCTGGCGTACATGACTTTAATAGGGTAGTGGTATGAACGTCATATATTGACGAGAGTAACGGCGACACAAATCACAAACGAAACGTCGGCGCGACCAAGTATCGCACGCATTTTGCGTCTCCATCGATCAGTCGTACATGCCCTGATTAGCTTTCATAATTCAGCTCATTCATCACTTTTCTTGCATTAACAGGTAAATGCTGGCCCTCTTGCTTACGCCAAAGCATTCTTGGATGACAGTAAGCGTTCAAACCACCCTGCCAACACCGTCGACAGATTACGGAAAGCATTCAGGTTAGAGACTTTTTGGGGTCATATCAAACGGACCATTCGCAAATACCAATACTAAATGGAGGACTTGCGTACATCGTAACTATTTCAAATGAAGAGTGTAGTGGAGCCGATGGCGGACGATCAATAGATATTGTAAAGAAGATCACCACAGATTTAGCGTCCAGCCTTAGTTTATTGAGAATTAAAACATTCACGAGCTTTTGGAGCTCCGCTCCTTCACCTGTGTAGTGAGCGTACGGAACTCTGAATAAGTTCGGGTGACTCTCGGACAATTTATATAGCCTGTGAGTACGCTTAGTACGTCGTTTACTATCACAAAGCCCTTTCGGTCTGCACTCCGCTTGGTCTAAGACTTTCACACTATTCATAATTTGTACCTGTCTATATATCACTGAGCAAGTCACACGTTTATTTTATTTTTGTTGTTCAGACACTTTGTTGGTCTTTGTGCTCGTGCTCTTGAAATCAATGAAGGGCTTATCATGGCCGATCAATATGATTATCATCAAAATTTGACCGAGTGTTTCTACATCATGGCAGAAGAATTATCTTCCATTCTTCATGAACAGGTATGATAGATATAACACTATTAACTTTAGGCAAGTGTCTGGTCTAACTTCTTGGTGTGGTGGTTGTTTCTTGTCCTGTCTTAAACGTAAATGACATAAATGGTGTCTGTATATTCCTGGCATTTACGATGGTAGGGTTGGGTCGTCTTCAATAGCCACCTAGCCCATTTGGCGACTTACCCGGCCTGTCCAGAAAGACCTTGCATGCACGATGTTCAAATGTCTGCACTAGGGGTGAAGGGCAGATGAAGCCAGCAATTCTGGGGGAAGTGACGTCACAACATAGCGGCCTGGTGGTGTCACCGCTAGTGGGCGTGCCACGTACGATATTCCTGCCCGGATAACGTCACCACTAGTGATTTTTCCACGATGTGTGACGTGAAAATAGTACGCTGGGTCTTGTCGAGTGACGTAGAATTATCTTGTTGCTATGGCGCGAACATTTTGTGTTTTACTCCTTTGGGGGGCCTTGCTATGGTACTTATGGGCTGGTTGAGACGAGCGCTCCATTCATCGCCCTTGGATATGCCCCTCCCCCCGTGACTAGATTATGTATTTGTCATATTTTATTCAGCTTATTGGAGATGATGACGACTCGATCA
This sequence comes from Botrylloides violaceus, assembly GCA_030412335.1. Taxonomy (NCBI): domain Eukaryota; kingdom Metazoa; phylum Chordata; class Ascidiacea; order Stolidobranchia; family Styelidae; genus Botrylloides; species Botrylloides violaceus. Next base: position 302,952 of record JASFYC010000675.1, on the reverse strand, counting down.
GTGTCGCTGCTAGCAGTATGGGAGAAGTCGATAGTCTGTTGTCGGCGATATCCAACACATCTTCACCGCATCACTCACAGCTAATCAAACGGACGAGTACACCTAGTATGCGGCCTCTCAGTTCGGCAAGTCTTGGTGTACGGAGACCGTTACAAGGAGCTGTGTCTGATGTGTCGCATGTTTGAATATTGAAGAATATCGTGGAGCTGATAGTGGACGATCAATAGATATCGTAAAGATGATTCGCCACAAAATAAACGTCCAGCCTTGGTTTATTGAGAATTATTACCCTACTTATGTATAGTGGAGCTGATGGCGGAAGATCAATAGATATCGTAAAGAAGATCACCAGATATTTAACCTCCACCCTTGGTTTATTGAGAATTATAACATTATAACATTTTCAGAGTTACCTTCTTTACGATATGTGTGAATTTGTTGTTTGCCATGGTTGAATGACTTGAGAGCGGCCCTTTATGGGCTTCCCGACTCAACCCCATTCTATTCTGGATTCAGAAATTTAAAATCTACGGCAAACTTCTCTTTTTGGAAAAATTTCATTGTCATGGACGGATTTCGCCTGAGAAGCCCTCTAGGCAAACCCGTTTTTCACGCTTCCCGACTCAGTCCCATCCTATTCCGGACTTAGAAATTTAAAATCTACGGTAAACTATTCCTTTTAAAAATATAGTTACATTGTTTCGGGTGAACTCTTCTTGATACCCCTTACTCTCCGCCACCATGGTTGAGAAGCCCCTGAGAGGCTGTTATTGTAGTGGCCGATTCGAGTGACGCGCAGCCCAACTCTAGATAATATTTTGTACGCATCACTATCTTTTGTACTTTTCTGCACGTTCTGTTGATAGCCGTCCGTGTGGCTTACTTTGGACTAGACCTCATGGCAGCCACAAGGAAGCCATTGTTTGGTTGCCTCATCAAGTTTTTTTTGTTGTATATATATATTGTATTGTTTTCAGTGACGCTTTTCACCGGACGGTGTTGTGCGCCACGAACAAAAAGAGGGGTTTACAAACTTATTCTATGAGTGATCGCAGTCACGTATATCGGAGATTGAAGGATCAGCTCACTTGCAGAAACAAAACCGGCAATTGCAGTTGACAGTTGTGGTTGTGTCAATAAAGTATTTAAAGAAAAATCTACATTACATTCAGTGCATGCGATTACGAGTGCTTGCCTTTGGGGGGTTCTTCAGACCAGTCATTCCATTGGATGGTCTATACATTGTACAGGAATTGATGATATTGTCTGTGGGTTGCTTGCCCTGTAGGCTACTGCTTAGAAGTGAGCAATGACCCAGTAAAATGCAAGGAAGAGGTACTCATGATATGAATCCGAAACAGGTTACGTGTTGCCACACAAATGTACAGGCTCTGACTTCATTACCGTAGTGGCGCTATTGATAATGTTTGTAGCCTACTAGCACCGAAACGAGGAGGCCTGACGGCCCTAATACTCCACAGCTAAGCTCCTTTATTTCCAACTCACGAAGCTAATCTCTCTTGTTATATTCATATATCATGGCTGTTACTACTTTTTACTGTCGTTAAATAACTAGTTTCTACTCAACGAGCTTTGTTGCATACGTTTCGGGAGGGGGTGTTGCATGGTTTGGAAACCGATAAGAGGCTCAAAGGTAGGCTTTGCGGTCGATGCTGGGCAAGTTGGTCGCCTTGGGTACACTTTTCAAAAGGCGGACAGTCTAACCTACTCGGCCAACTGAACGGTAATTGTATTGCCACGCGTACTAACCATTGACCAGGCGTAGGCCTACATGACCATAGTAGTTGAAAACGACAAATTATATATCCAAAGCAAAAAGTGAGGCGGATCTCGATTTGACCACCACAAATGTGAGATAAGCCGCCTAGAAAAGAACAATGTCTTATCCAACTCTCTGCAATGTGCCTTCTATAACCTACCAATCCATTCCTGCCGGTCTACCTGTAATATACTGACTGGCCTGAAGAATCTGGATGAGGCCACAAAACAGTGGCTGCCACCAACTTCTTGTCTGAAGCCAAACGAAAGAAGGAGATTATCCCGTCCTGCCCACGCAAATATATCCTTACACACTTTAGTGACAATTTATTAAATCAATATGAATTGCACGCAGAGAGATAAAACTGAAGGATATAAATCACTAGCGGATGGAAAGCATGACGTAATCTGCGCAGATCGCGCGTCGTTGTAAGTGGAAAGTGAAGGTCGATATGCCGAGTAATGGCCACGATACTCGTAGCGTAGCGTAGGCCTACATGCTCATAATGATTTGATGGTGTGCCTGCATGGTAACACGAAACATGGTATAGTAGGGTAGGCCTACTTTTCGTAGGCGAGACAAAATGATACAGACTCCTATAGTAGGCAGGGTATTTCCCTCGCATATTGACTCTGTGCATGCCACATTTGCTGATATGTAAAAGAGTACCTGGAATTGAGGGGCACCCTGGGTGATGCCCAAAAGCCCGTGCTCGTTGGGAGGAGTCCTAACATCTCAGGCACCGTTAAGTTGGCCGAGTGGTTTAGACTGTCCACCTACTGATCGGGAGGTTCCGGGTTCGACTCCCGACCGAGTCAAATCGAAGACTTTAAAATTGGTATCCGTTCCTTCCCTGCCTGGCAGTCGGTATCGGGACGAAGTGCAGAGAGCCGTGGTTGTAATAGTGATCCGGGCTATAAGCCGGATACGTATACCGTGAGCATCGACCTGGCGTACATGACCTTAGTAGTTGAAAACGCCATAATTTCCAAATAAACAAACAAACATCTCAGGTACAACGAACCTCAAATATATTTTTATGAGGACCGAAAAGAGCCCCTGGTGAATTTCAGGGTTCAATTTTAAGGTTGACAAAATACGAGGAAGGCCCTAAATTTTCTTGCGAACGGGAAAGGCCGCCGTCTCAAATTTCTTTTAGCAGCCCTCAATATGGTGCTAGTGCAGTGTAACATATAAGAGCAAGAGGAAACGCGAAAGTAATAACAAGGTCGCTTTGATGTCGCCACACGTGGTTCGTCAGCCTATGAGCTGGTTGATTGAGTGCAATAAGTGAAGTATCTCCAGGCCCTCAACCGGGAGGGGGCACAGAGGAATTTGCGAGCATTTCGTGAATACACAGGCTGGACCAGGAGGCACTGAAGTAGCGGGTAGGCTTTCGAAGTCAAGTGCCACCCATCCATAGATATGCAAGTTGGACAATGAGGCACCAAAGAAGTTGATATGCTATCAAAATCAAGCGCACCTCCTTCGCATTATTCTTGAAAAATGCGCTGGCAGTCAAACGAGGAGGATATGGATACCATTTTTAACATCTTTGGTATGGGAATTCAACTCGGGACCTACTGGTTTCGTGTCCGTAGATCTTCTGAGGTTGTCCTTACCCTATCTCTTTATATGCCCACGCCCTTGTGACACCACTAGGGTAGTGTGGAGCGCACGAGCCGCTTGTAGTCTGTCCACACTTTGATCGTGTCGATGTTATACTGTGATTCCTATTCCTATTGAGTTAACAATCTGCAGTCTTTGGCGAAGTAATTCGGATCCTTCCAGAAGAATTCGTTGCATAGATGAATCAGTTATACCCATCTCGTCGAGTTGACTGAAAATATCTTCTGGGTTAAAAAAGCTATATGAAATATTGGTGTGATATAACTATTATGGTGGCTTGAATACAATGTAAACGGCCGGCTATCCAGAGTTTTATTGATTCCGCTGACGGATTAACAGAGGAGGATCCGCATATGGGCCGCAAGGCTACGCTCTAGAGTAAAACCGTTCAGTTGGTCGAGTGGTTTGTCCGACTTCTATAATCGGGAGGTTCCGAATTCGAGTCCCGACCGAGTCAAACCAAATACTTCAAAATTTGTATACGTCACTTCTCCGCCTGGCAGTCAATGTCGAAGGAGTGAAGAACAGTGTGGTTGTGGTAGTGATCCGGGCTATAAACCGTGGGTATAGACAAAGCTACTATTATATGTTGACCTGACGTCTATGGCATTAAATAGGGTTAGAAAAATAGTGGAGCCGGTGGCGGACGATTCAAATAGTAATAAATATAATAAGTCACCACAAATTTACCGTCCAGTCCAGTTTATTGGAATATAATACACAAGCTTTCGGAGCTCTGCTCCTTCATCAGGTGAAGATGGATGAAAAAGAGCTCCGAAAGCTTGTGTATTATATTTCAATAAACTGGACTGTACGTTAAATCTGTGGTGACTTATTATATTTATTAATAGGGTTGAAACAGCAACAATTCGAGTTACATGTAGCTATCTAAACCAGACCAGGTTTAATGGCCGATATTAATTTCCTTAAGTGCTATCAACTTACTTTGTGCTAAGGTTAATGATTTGATCCGCAGTTACGCATCCGTGTCGAAGAATGATATCACGGTAATGATCCATGTTCATATCTTCCAACCAACGACAAAGCGATGAAATATCCAGTAATTGCGGTACACATTCAGGTTGTTCAGAACGTGGTCTGGGAAATTATCGAGACCCGTTAACTTGAAACTGACGCTTGCTGCAGTTCATGTACAATGACTAAGACCACCTTATTGCTAAGATAGGCCATGCCGATATCGTCAATTGTTCTGATCCCCTGTGACGTGACGTCACTTGTGAGTGTTGATATGGGCCCCGTCAGGACTTTTCGAGGGGTAGGGGGCAACACCCTTCACACGGTACCGATTGACACGTGTACTGAGTATTGACGTCGCGAATATGACCTTAATAGGATTGAAAGCGCCATAAATCCAAAATGGCATCAGCGTGTTGCCACACATACGCACAGAGTACAGATTGTAGGCTTATTGCCTAAGATGATGGAACTACACGACCATAGTAAAAGTGGACAGCCTACATGACTACAGGACACTTACTTATTGTTTATGGTGTCTTGTAATCTCTCTGGCGTTGTAACAACGCTATCAAGTCGCGTAACAATTTGATTGAACGTCGGTCTTTGCGTCGGATCGCTTTTCGAACAGTTTAACATTATATTGTGAAAAATGCGAGGACAAAATGGCGGAGGAGGCAACCTGTACCCGCAGTCAGTGAAGTAGATAATCTGAAAAAGGAAAAAAGAGACTTTTGAATGAGTGTTAGATGAGAGAGAAAGAGATTTTTTAATAGGAGAGAAAAAGACTTTTATATGAAAGAGAAAGAGACTTTTAAATGAGAGAGAAACTGATTTATATATGAGAGAGAACGAGACTTTTATGCGAGAGAAAGAGAGAAAGACGGAGAGTGTGTATGATAGAGAGAGAGAGAAGTCGCCGTAGTCAAGAAATTATTTTTCCTTCCGATGTTTGAAATCTTTGAATTCTTTGATGTTTGACGTCCCGCGGTCAGAATGCAAGGACGGTAGTCGTACCTACATTGTTGGCACCGTCAATTCATCTCGAGATCAAGTTTGACTTATTCCTAGAGTCCAGGGATATTTAGGTGTCCCTGATAGAGTCACTTTCCTTTGAGCAGTGAGTGGCGGGACTAAAGAGACCGATGCGTGATCCACACGGCCTTTGACCCTTGATGCAGAGGTATAAGCCAACCGGTCTCTGTCTTGGGGGAGGACTGTGTCGGTAGTTCAGATTCTACGCTACTCTAAACTTACATCTCTATTCGTCATATCCCAGTACGGTTGATCTCCCACTGTCAATACTTCCCAAGTTAGCACGCCGAAACTCCATACGTCACTTGCACTACTGAAGATCTGCTCGGATATCGCCTCTGGTGCTGAACATATGATAGGAATGACAGTCGACTGAAACAAAACGATACCAATGATTTTATGGAATTGCAATGAGAGAGATAGAGAGAGTAGAGAGAGAGCCTTCGAACAAGGACACTCTGATATGAACTGTCTCTCTTCTAAGCCTGCGCTACAGAATACAAAAGCGTCCATCCCTCCGGTACTACAAGAATATTCACAACACTGATGAAAACCCAATGAAAAGACACATTACCTTGCTACCGAGTGTTGCCACTCCATCATCTTCAATACTCTCCATAGGCTTGCTCGGACAGAAATTTGAAATCTTACAAACGAGTTGGTTGTTTACTAATACGCTGTCGGTCGAGAGGTTTTTATGGACAAACCCCATTTGCGAAAGATATCGCATTCCTTCTGCAATATCATGGAGCATGTGGAGTTGACGTGTTGTGTCAATATCGGTGTTGCTGTTGCAAAAACTCTGAAAAATATGGACAGATCGTCAACTTTTCTCGACCCCTAGTCAGCGCTAAAAGCCTCATCCGACAATTACAGTATTGCGTAGTATGATTGCCATCCGTTCCGGCTCTGCTTGGTAGTCAGCATCGGAAGAGTGCGGAGGGCTGTGTTTGTAAACTAGAAATATTGACACGAGTACCGTAAGCATTGAGCTGGCGTACAGTATACATGACCATAGTAGGGTTGAAAACGCCATAAATTCAAACAACAACATTTTTACCAAAACAGCCATTTCATTGTTTAATACCTCCAAAAACAGATGCAAGGATCCATTTTCCATCAACTCCGTAACTATCATAACAGGAACGCTCCTTGAGACGACACCTTCCAGTCTGACGACATTTGGGTGGTTGAATTGTCCCATCACAATCGCTTCCTCTAAAAATTCCGTTCTCTCCTTTTCGGTCGCGTTCTCTCTCAAAATCTTGATCGTGACGGAGAGATTGGATGGCTTTAGTGACGTTGCTGTCGTGATAGTGTCGTCATAAATGAAACTGGACGGACGAAGAAATCCCTTGCAAGTTACACCAAACGTACCTTCGAAAAGATATCAAGAATTTGGCGTTATAATTAATATTTTAACGTAATATTCAAATCAGACTCGCATATGACTCCTTACCTTCAACAACGGAGTCACCCTTCCTTATTTTGCAGCAGTCAATTTCTCGCGCAAACTCAACCATGGCTTGATTTATGTCAGCGTAAGAAGTCGGATCAACGTAGAAAAGATGTTCCTTCTGCTGCTGCAGTAGCACAGCTACAATGGAAGAATGTATAATATTTCTTCGCCAGTCGAATAGAACAGAACTATTCCCATTACACAAGATAACACAGGCTGGCAAGAGATAAGCTGAATACGCGGCAACTAACATTACCCCTCGTGATAAATTTACACTGTTCTTAGCTTGAACAACGACACCGAGGGTAGGGAGCAGAAAACGAGGCAGACCTTGCAGGAAATATTTGGATATTCTTAAGTAGGATATGAGGAAATTCAAGTTGACAGAAGAGTTCACAAGGTCAAGGACTTTATAGAGAAGAGTGATCTTCTATGGCAATTTGATAGAAGAAGCAAATCCTACCTGGATCTTCAAAGAACGGATACACCTCCACGTCTTCGCATCCAAATTTTTCTCTCCTTTGTTTAAATCTCACGAAAAAATATCCAACAAGCGCCGCTATTATGACGACACAAACGATCGATACAATGACAGCAGTTAACGAATAATCACGTGATATCTCAACGACACTCTTGGATGACGTCATTTCTTTGGGAAAGTCAAGTAGTATAGAATTACCGACGTTCATTGGACGAAAGGCAGCCGATGAGAATGAGGGTGTTGTGGAGACTGTTATAGCGGAGCTGAAAGGCCCGTAACCTGCTTCATTTTGGGCACGCACCTAAGTGAGAAAGAGACAAGAGAGAGATAGGATACGTGTCATTTTAGTAATACCTGGCCCCTATACATCCTTGCGACAGATGGCCCATGCCGTATCGCACTCACGCGGACCAGTTATGACCTGAGTATTTGGGTAGGGCCGTAAATCACGGCCACGTGTACAAGGAACAGTGCTCGATTTGCATACCCTTACCGACCTACGGGCCACCAAAGGCCATGCGAAATTGTAGCCGTACGTAGATTTCTGATTTGGTTCGGCGCACCGTAGAGGTCGATAGGAGTAATCGAGCTAAGCCACTGAATTCAAAGACCAATCCTTACCTTAACGTTGAAAGTCTCATTCGTCGGCAAGTCTTCGATCAATAAAGTAACCGAAGAGGTTGTGTATGATCTTGATAGAGTCGCTATCTCCTTCAGCTTGCTACTGATGTGAACTTCATAATCTTGAATCACGCCTTCGAAATACTTGGGAGCTTGCCACGTTAAGAACACATCAGTTTCACTTGATGAAATGACACGGACAGATCGGACAGTAGACGGTACTGAAATGAAGTTGGGGGACAATCAAGATTATAAATCGGAGGGGACGCAATGACGTCACACCGGTGTCCAACGGCAGACCATGGCCTACTTAGTAGTAGGCTACTTAGAGTAGGCCATGGGTAGACAATCAACAATATTCCGAATATTTCAATAAATCAATCAATCAATCAATCAATCAATCAATCAATCAATCAATCAATCAATCAATCAATCAATCAACGCAATCAATCAATCAACGAAATCAACGCAATCAACCAATTAATCAATCAACGAAATCAACAATCAATCAACGCAATCAACCAATCAATCAATCAACGCAATCAACCAATCAATGAAATTAATCAATCAACGAAATCAACGAAATCAACCAATCAATCAACGCAATCAACCAATTAATCAATCAACGAAATCAATTAATCAATCAACGAAATCAACCAATCAATCAAACAATCAATGAAATCAATCAATCAACGAAATCAACCAATCAATCAACGCAATCAAACAATCAATCAATCAATCAATTAACGAAATCAACCAATCAATCAACGCAATCAAACAATCAATGAAATCAATTAATCAATCAATCAACCAATTAATCAATCAACGCAATGAACCAATCAACGAAATCAATCAATCAACGAACTCAACCAATTAATCAATCAACCAATCAACGCAATCGATCAATCAATCAATCAGCCAATCAACCACAATTAATCAATCAACGAAATCAATTTTAAATAGACGATGCTGTTTATATTGCTGATACTGTAGAGCCGAGAGCCGCTGGCAAAACTGTTGTGTTTCCAACAAATGGCGTAAAGGAAGAGACGCATTTAAACTCACCCGCCTCGCTCGTCTTCATCTTTGCCTCGACGTACGCATGCGCCTTCCCGCTCACCTCAGAGACTCCATTGCAAGAATATATCTGGTCATAAAAGAACACTTCTTAATTGCCAACAGTTGAGCTGGGTTCGATTCCCAGTCCAAGAACCCGAGCACGAACATTTCGCCTTAACTTTCAGACTTAGCTTTCAAGGTTCGATTCCCAGCCGAGTAAAACCAATGGCTTCAAAATTGGTATCCGTTCCTGGTCTACTTGGCAGTCACTATCGGGAGCGCGGAGGGTTGTGATTGTGATATTGATCCTGGATATAAACTGGAAGTATTGACACGTGAACCTGGCGTAATCACGAATATCGGCGTCATCATCAATATTGCGGGAGCGCGGAGCGTTTTGATTGAGTATCGACATTCGTACTAACATGAATCTAATGTTCCGTGTCGCCACACTGACATACTCGACTACCACTCGGCCTAAACAAGTATACAGAAAACGTACCGCTGAAGATCACTTACCGTGAAACGATAATGTGTGTGTGGCCATAACCTTGTGACTGAGACTTGCGGTTGAAGCAGCGTAGGCCCGTCTGGAACATATGTGACGTCACGATCGCATTTTGAACAGTGAGTGTAGGCAGAGTCACATCGGTCGCAAGAAATTCTAGAAAGAAAAAGAAGGGAACCTTATGATACACAATATGCTAACGTTAACCCCTCCCCTATAGGCTATAGCCTTATAATATAACGCCTGAAAACCTAAAGAGGAGCTGTGCGCACCATTATCATCGTTGTGTTGAATTTACAGCATGTACGCCAGCAGCCCTGTCAGAAAAATGCGAGCGTCCTTACTTGACCCGCGTGTGGGGTAGCCGAGGCTTGCGCATGGAACGCCACGCGTTATGAGGCCCACACATGGCCTTGTTAGGGAAATACCTGGCCCATGTACATCTTTGCCACAGATGGCCCATACCGCACCGCCTTCACGTGGGCCAGTTATGGCCAGAGTAGGGCCGTATATGGCTCAAACACGGCCATGTGTGCACGGGCCAGTGTTGCGTTTGCATACCCTTGACCACACACGGACCATCAAATGCCGTGCGAAATTGCAGCGTCGTACCATACGTGCAGTCGACTCTATAATTACTAAAAGATCGGGTTTAGATATATAGCCGTTGTTATGGCAACCACGATCCATCATGGCAATGACGCAATAGTATCAGTGAAGTCCATCTTCAATGCAATAATAACCAACGGCCTTACTTGTAATATATATCGTTTCTCCCTCCAGAATAGATTGGTCGGCTCCATTCGATGTCAACAGATTTGTCCTTGACTCGGTAATAAACATTTCGCGGCTTTGATGGCGGTCCTAGCAGAAAAGGTATAAGAATTGCCTGAATCCCGCAGGGAGAAAGGTATGCAATTGCAATAGCGGCGGATATACTAAAGGAGAGCGATGAGGGCCAGTACATCTCAACTTTCATTTATTATATAAATCACAGTGAAAGAAATAAAAATTCAATCTATTATTTCCATCTTCATCTGATGAAGGAGCGGAGCTTCGAAAGCTAGTGAATGTTTTAATTCTCAATAAACTAAGGCTGGACGCTAAATCTGTGGTGATCTTCTTTACAAAATCTATTATTTGTCTTACAAATTAGTTGTGGTTATGATCGGAGCTTTAAACCGAAAATATCGGTGGCGTTACAGAAACAGTGACCTCGCAAGACAAGACAAGACGTGACGTGACGTAAAACGCCATGAATCCAAAACACCAACTACAATCTGTGACAGTTTTGATAGATGACTTTAGTTACACGCTCCACGTAAGCATCAAATTACTCTTACTCTTGTGTGACTTGAACCTATTAAATATTTTATACCCCTTTCATCTGGTAAAAGCAATTTCGCTCAGATGCCTAATTATATTCAGATCAATGGCGCGACTAACGAGATTCAAACATTCTAAAATGCTATAACGGATAAACGGATTAGATTTCGACTAGAGATACCTATGTTAGAAGACTGCAAAGCAAGAATTTACAATGCAAACATTTGCCTAGGGGTTCACAACCATAATATCCACCATTGGCTGATCCCAAGTCGAATGAGAAAAGTTACTGGAGGTTGAACTTACATGAAGGTAGTTGAAAATGCCATAACTTTAAAACAGCGAAATAATAAATAGTTATAATAAGTCGCGACAGATTTAACGTCCAGTCTATCTTTACCTGATGAAGGAGCGGAGCTCCGAACGCTTGTGAATTATATTCCAATAAACTGGACTGGACGTTAAATCTGTGGTGAGTTATTTTATCTATTACTACCGCGATCGTCCGCCATCAGCTCCACTATTTTTCGTAAAATAAAAAATATGTGTTTCTGATTCTGCTGAACATTAGTTCCGCGCGACAGACTTCTAAAATTATCCACTAATTTTTTTTTAGCTTACTTGTACACGGGGCGCTGGTTTTATCCTGGATAGCTCGGAAATAACCCGAATTGCAATTACATTTAGTTGATCCTTCAACATTCGATGAGCTGTAACTTGGACATTTTGAACATTTCCGATTCCCAGGGTTCGGCTTGTACGTGTAGCTCCTACAAACTTTGAAAAAAAAAATTCAAATTTCGAATCGAGAACCGAAGGGAAATGACGTAACAAAAACTATCTAGTAAGTTATGTCGTTACAAGCAAACAATCAAAGGTCAAACGCATATACCTACAGTATGATAAACAATTTATGACGTCACTCTAGCATATACTATATTTTTATTATGACATCACTGTATCGTACCTGTGATTAAGACGTCACACTATCCGAAACTTTAGTGATTTTTTTGAATTTTGGAATTTTTTTAAATTTTGTTTCTGACTTTTGGCGTGAAAGTTTTTGATGCCATTATGAAATATAACTATGTTATTTCGTAAGAGCGTTTACGGTGAAAATATACTTGATTAGGTGTAATTATTTCTCAAAATATGGCGACCAATTATTAAATATTAACGTGCTTTTATCACGAAACCACGAAATTACTAGTCACGCTCACTGGAGTGGCCACATCCATGCTAATAATTGCACAAATCGTGACTATTATGTCTGCCGTAAAATCGCAATTGGTTTGTCTTTCAGTTTGAACATCAATGAACCATGGTATGGGGTATAGTGACGTCACCGAACGCCGTCCGCAAAGAAATCGGGAGATTGTGGAGTGGAGTCCCGCACCCTTTGTCGTACTAAAAGGTTCCTGTAGGCTCTTTCCTTCGTATATCAACTGAATAAGCCGTTTTACACTTCTACTGGCGCTGCCTAGTCTATCACGCAACTAGAGAGCTCATGGACGCGAAAATTTAAAAATTATCAAAGGAAAGGAAGCGCATGTAAAGCGCAAATGAAATGGAGCGTAAGGTTATGTCCTTTGGCACGTTAAAAGAGGATGCTCCCCGTCGGGGAATCGAACCCCGGTCTCCCGCGTGACAGGCGGGGATACTCACCACTATACTAACGAGGACGCGCTATTTGGACCGTCTATTTTAATATCCATTCGCTCAACCACAAATCTCTCGAAATATAGTCGACGTTTAATCAAGCGTAACGTCTCTCGTTATTATCATGTAGGGGTTGGCAACGGCGGACGATCAAGAGATATCGTACGATATTAATTTTTTAAGTCACTTACGGACACATCCAGTCATGTCGGCGTTCGATTCATAACCAGATTGACACTGACACGCTCCTTTTGGTAATTGCCACTCCCCTTTTGCATTGCAGTATAAGCTGGGACCTGAATATAAATCCAAAGGAAAAAAGGAGTATTTTAATCATCAAGGCAGAATTCATGAGTACAGGGCTACAGGGGCATTGCTCCAGCCCTAGTCATCGAACGCAAACGATTTGTAGGCCTATAGGGACAGAGAGTAAAGTCCGTCTTTCGTATGGCTCCGCTTTCTTCGAGTTAGAAGTTAGGGAAGCCACACAGCTTGACGGCCTCATCCAGGTTCTCAGGCCAATCACTCCATGGGGTGGTTTGATACCGGATGAGACATGGTCTGCGGGGACTTATTAAGCAAAGAGAGAGGTAGAGAGAGAGAGAGAGAGAGAGAGAATCCAACGTTAGTTTATCTCACCTTCAGTTAATCCAATCCATACTGCATTAGTCACGCATTCGCCTTGACTTTTGACTAGGGACACAGTGGAGGGACCGGATGAGGTAGTCGGAAATCGGGCAAGACTTTGAACTGTAGCATCGCATTGTTTGTAATATATTCTGACGTAGTATATGATCATACACGCTCCTGTGTCCTGGTTGAAAAGATAAGTTGTAAGCATCAACCACGTCTCTCTCAATCTCTTTATTTCTTTCTTCCTCTCTCTTTCTCAATCTATCTCAATATCTCTATTTGCCCCCCTCTCTCTCTCTCTCTCTCTCTCTCTCTCTCTCTCTCTCTCTCTCTCTAAACAAATAGACGGTTGGGTGTGGATGCATTGAATTTTCAAGGTTATCTCCCCAGTCACAGCTCGTCCGAAGCTCTGGTAGGCCTATGCTTGTAAGTGGCAAGGGTTGCGACAGGATAGCCAACCGGCTTAAGCAACAAATGGATCACAGCAATGACAGCGAAAACATTTGTGTATTGAATTTTTCCATCTGAAGTCGTTACGCTAGCGAACTCACCAGAATCCCAAGTCGGATTCCATTCGAAGACAGATGGTCTATTTTTCTTGTCGTCACACTCGCGCTGTTCCCGTTTAATCCATGTTTCTGGTCAGCGGCTACTGTGTCAATCTACGGATAAAGTATATAATTACGTCAGGATCACCAGATCAGCCTGGTTGTCGAAGGTTCGCCTGAGTCTCAGATATATCACTCACTACCCATGAGCATTTTTTATTTATTTTTATTCGGAATTTATGGCGACTTTCACCTACTAAGGCCATGTACGCCAGGTCGATGCTCACGGTATACGTGTCAATACTTCCGGCTTATAGCCCGGATCACTATTACAATCACAGCTCTCCGCACTTCCCCGATACCGACTGCCAAGCAGGGAGTGAACGGATTCCAATTTGAAAGTCTTCGATTTGACTCGGCCTGGAATCGAACCCGCAACCTTTCGATCGGAAGGCGGACAGTCTAACCCACTCGACCAATGGGTCCGAGCGATGGGTCGAGCGGCGACATGTGACAAAAATTGTTAAGTCGCGTCGAAGAGATGGTTCTATAGGAGTGGCATTATTTCGACAGGTCTGTGACATATCTTGCAGTCATTTTCATAGTTTTAACTGGCGGCCAGTAACGCCTACAGCCCATTATATGAGGAATTACTATAGTAGGGTGATATTACCTGTTTGTAATGTTTTTCCGCTAGATGTCGTTCCTTGCCTCGACTCTCTGACGCATTAGTTTCTGTGTAATACAAATTGAAGGTCTCTCTGCAGGTAGCTGTCCGCGAAGGATCTTGACATGGTCTAGAATATAATATGCTAATAATTTAGGGTGAAGACCAATTCTCTTACTTAAGCAAGCAATAATGACTGGCAACGGAGGCTTAACCAGGCGCCACGGACTTAAGTCCAGGCCAATAGTGCTTTTGAGTCTTCTTCGCTTCGAATTTTTTTTCGGGTTGACCCTTTTTGCCTGAAGGCCTCGGACGCCACGGACATTACGGACGCCACGGACGATAGAAACTTTCAGTAGACACACATACGCGAGACACATAGACAAGAAATGGTTATAAAATCCGCTTACAAGACAGATAAATATTAGCACGAAACACTTGCATGATATGGTGACCTGACGCATTCAATAGCAAGATAAATCTTCATGAGCGCAAGGCTGATATAGACATCACGATACGATAGCATGCAAGTTTTCTGAAACTGGCCTATAAGCACTAGTATGTATATAGTGCGTGGACATCTGCTTTGAATGTAAATATAGTGCGGCCGAAGGCGGACGATCAATAGATATCGTACAGAAGATTCACCACAGATTTAAAGTCTCAGCCTTTGAGCCCGATTAGGAGATCTTCACCTGATGAAAGGAGCGGTGCTCCGAAGCCTAATTCTCACTAAACCAACGCTGGAAGTTAAATCTGTGGTGAATCTTCTTCACGGTAAATGTGAATCTGTAAGCTTATCGAGTTACCTTATATTGAACTTGATTTCGACGTAAGCATTCCTTACTCCTTCGTTGATTTTCACAGTGTTAGTTTCCAACCAATTTCGTTGATTCGGTCGGTTGCAGACTTGAAAGGTTCTGTATGTTTCGCCTGTTTCGTCTTGCCCACTCAACTCATTCCACTGTACAGAAAAACATATTAGAATCTTTTCTCTTCGCTATGTGAGAACAGTCGGGTTCGAATCGCAGACGCAAGCCTCTCAACTCCGTTTTGCACCTGTCTGTTACTGGAGAGGCGAATGTTGACATTTACATTTACACGGTTCAGCGTCGAAGCCCCGGAAGTACTATCCATCTCGTGTATTCAATGTGAGAAACACGGGTTCGAATTGCAGACGACGAACCAAATCGCAAGCCCCTCGACTGCGCGTTGTACACCAGTTTGTTACTGGGAGGGTGAGGGTGGAGACCATAAACTGTCCAGGACCTAAACTTAGATAAGTAGTGATCGTTACCGAACTCGCAGTCGTAGAATCGCATAAAACTCTTGCCATATTTTCAGTCAGCTGTTTTCGTCACCACTAGAGGCGTGGGACTTGGTAACAGTGTCCGTCCTGAATGTTGACATTTACACGCCGTGGTCCAGCGATCGAACCCTGGGATTTACTATCCATCTGATGTAATTAATGTGAGAAACACGGGTTCGGTGCGCAAGTGGACTAACTTAATACGATGAAGAAGCGAAAGTCTAAGCAAACTTTCCATTATCTTTGACTGGATGTCAAAACTTCGGCGACACTCTATAGTCTCCGTATCGATCATAAGTGATCATCCGCCATCGTCTACTATGCGTTGCTGTTATTTTGAGGGACGCGTGAACTTTGAACTCGTGCTACAGCGTGAGAATTCCTGGCAAGTAAGTGATCGTCCGCCATCGTCTGCTATCAATAAACCACACAATCTCTTAGCATATACTACACGGCAGGAAATCCAAGCAGTGAGCAAGTCAAATTCTAAGAATATTTACAAGTCGTACGCCTGGTGTCGGGTGTCGTCACAAACAACCACAACCTTAGCGCCAGTTCAAAGCACTCATCGTGAGACTATTTTCAACGGAAACTAATTGTTGGCATCACAATAAAGGATCTTCCCGAGTTTACGTAAAACAAGACGTGCACTTGAATTCGATACGTTACGCTTGATTGCTTCTTCCGTCAGCACTTCCTAACCACAGAGAGATCCACCGACATTGATTTTTCGAAGCCGATACTCAAGACACCCGTAGACTAATTCAATTTGGAAGGCCCCCAGCAAGCGAAAATGCCGAAAAATGTGAAAAAGTCCCTTCGTGAAGTCCGTTTTCACAGCCAAAAGTAGTCGAAGAAAGGTCGTCTACACTATTTTGAGGACCATCGAACGACAAGGCCTCAAAGCCGCAGCCTATATAACCAATGGCTTTGAAATCGGTATTTAATATCTCGCCTACTTGACATTCAGTATGGCAGGAGTGCGGAGGATGTGGTCGCGATAGCGATCCGGGCTATAAACCGGAAATATCGCGTGCTGTAAGCACTGGCCTGGCATATATTACCTTAGTAGGGTTGTAACGTAATAACGTAACGTCATAAATTCAAAACAGCAACAACACTCTGATTAGGCCTGTCTGATTTTGTTCCAATATTAAATTCGCAATCAACCGCATTTTTCTGCTTTCCTATCGATTTTTAGTCAAAAATTCAGATAAAATGTAAATATACAAATTGGTAGAAAATTTATATCGTTAAGATTCACCACAGATTTAACGTCACCGAAGGAGTGGAGCTCCGACAGCTTGTGAATGTTACAATTCTCAATAAACCAAGGCTGGACTTTAAATATGTGGTGAATCTTTTTTACGATATCTATTGATCGTCCGCCATGTCCGCCAGTGTGCTCTAGACTCTAGAATCTGGATAATTCATATTCAGTCATTTTTGTTTCAACCCGAGAAGGTTGTGCCTCAACAACGATTATTCGATGAGAGACCTCCACAAGTGGCGTCTTACGTCCAGTGCGACATGCGCGTGTGGCTCAGATCACGTCATCCACTCATGTACAGTGTGTATACGCCACCAAGTGGAGTGACTGGTCTGAAGAACATGGACGAGGCCACCGAGCAGTGGCTGCTGCATTGGCGTCTAGTCCGAGAAAAAGAATTTCGAAAAAGCCAAACGAAAGTCGAAGAAACGCATTTCAGGTTTTTCTTTGGTTTTATGCCCAGAGTGAAACCGGGCTAACGAGCTACTGGCATAATATTCTTCAAAGCAGAAATATTTAAATTGTTATAAGTTTAAATCAAGTATTTCTCGTTTAGCAATAGTCTGACTATAAAACAATCCCTTTGTCTTTCCTGTCTCATCGATTATTTATATTCTCTCCTTAGGGATTTACCAAACGCATTAAAATCCTCAGAAATTCTCGCTACCATCACGGATTAATGCTCGTACTATCACTTACTGTAGGGAAAGATAAAATGGGTAGTGCCAGAAAAATTTACGTCCAAGATAAAGATTGAAATGATATGCTTTTATGACGCTACCAGCCGCCATCTTTAGAGGGTTGCTATGCTATACTCTGTCATCAAATACAATGAACCTTTTGACAGAATGACGTGCGATAAGATACCAGGATCACGCTTGCACGCCGGGCTACGGGAAAGGAACGGTATGAGGCATCGCCCTGTTCGATCGATGCGACAAACTGCTACTCTACGCAATCTCCCCAGATATAAACGACCCGAGGGGTATCCGGGCGGAGCAGGATTAGGTCTTCCCGCGTATAGGCCTATTTACTAACGTTTACGGTGATTTGAATACTCTGTTCGCTGAAAGCTGGTTACTGGAGTTGCACATTTTATGCTGATCTTACTGGCGGACGATCAATAGATATTGTAAAAAAGATCACCACAGATTTAACGTCCAGCCTTAGTTTATTGAGAATTAGAACATTCACAAGCTTTCGGAGCTCTGCTCCTTCCTCAGGTGAAGATGGACACTAAATCTGGGGTGATCTTCTTTACAATATCTATTGATCGTCCACCATCGGCTCCAATACACTCTTCAATATTACAGGCAGCCTACCTTCTGCTTGTATGAATATCACGATAGACAAGTCTAAGACACCAAAAAGAAATATTAGCAACACTTACACCGTCATGAGGAGAGGTAATCCAGTTTAAATCGGTGGTCGCTCTTCTAGTATCCATCAAATCCACTGTCAACAGATATTGAGACTTTTGTTATTACTAAAGCACACTAGAAGATTTTGGTGCCAATTGGTGCCAGGGCCGGATGTGGTGTCACGCCAAAATAGGGAATAAAGGGACATACCAGTGTATATAGACAAATTTTTTTACTACTGAAGTTGACTATTGGAGGATTTGTGTGCTAGTTGGTGCCAGGGTCCGATGTGGTGTCAGTCCCAAATCAAGACGAACGGGAGGTTTGCGGTCATAATGTGTACCAGTGTATCGCACGCAGCATGCTTTAGATTCTTATCGTGATGAGTATTTTCCTCGCATATTGAATCTGTTCATGTTACATTTTTTATTTGAAAAATAAATATTAAATATTAATAAAACAAAAAAATTAAGGCCGATTTGAATGGAAATAAATCGCTGTACCCTACCTTCCTTTGATGAGACCAATACAAACATCCATGCTACGCCGAAAAAGAAGTATCCTTTTATCGCCGAAATCATATCCCCTGTCGGTCTTACAACTTTACAAGAACAGTAACTTTTATCTTATATTAACCTCATACTCTGTATATATAATATATCTCTAAAACGTGACGTAATTTCCGTTATTTAGACGCTGTTAGAGAAGACGAACGACGAACAACGCCAACCCTATGTTTCCTCTCTCTTACAACTCGTGGGTAGGCTCCAAACAACAGGCAAAAACCGCAACATATTCACGGGTAATTTCCTCGCAAATGGATTCTGTACATGACACATTTTCTATCGAATAAATACTTTTGGCACTGCCTCATTCTGTAAATAAATTTCGTAGAAAAAAGGAAGACTATGCTTGTTTAGAAGTGAGAATTGGGCCCTCGCCCAGATGCTCTTCACTCCGGCCTGGGCGCTAGCTAGGGCTCATATACAAGGTCTGACTAGTTTTTCCAGTGACTACGACCTCTCAGAATATCACACTGTCAGACGCTCATCGCGATTATCTCGGCAATAGCCTCATGAGACATGGATTCCTGAAAATCCAATTCAACATACTAATCGATTTTAATCAAACCAGCCGCCGTTTCGAATCCGGCAGCTCTTAATTGCTAAAGTTAGCGATGTGAAAGTAATCCTTACCCTTTGACTGCCTGCCTTTTCTAATCGAGAGGTTCCGGGTTAGATTCCCGACCAAGTCAAACCAAAGACTTTAAATTTGGTATCCGTTCCTTCTCCACTTGGCAGTAGGGTTGCGGAAGTGCGGAGGATTGTGGCGATGATAATGATCGGAGTCGCGAACCGAAAGTATCGACACGAGTACCAAAAGCATTGACATGACATGGCGTAAAAGACAAAACAAAATATAGTCTACACGCCTGATATGCATTGATAGTTTTTTTTTAATTTGTGGCGTTTTTCACCTACTAAGGTCTTTTACGCCAGGACGATGCTCACGGTATACGTGACAATAATTCCGGCTTATAGCCGGGATCACTATTACAATCACGGCTCTCCGCACTTCCCCGATACCGACTGCCAAGCAGGGTAGGAACGGATACCAATTTTAAAGTCTTCGATTTGACTTGGTCGGGAATCGAACCCGGAACCTCCCGATCAGCAGGCGGACAAAGTCTAAATCACTCGGCCAACTGAACGGTACATCGATAGTTAGAGTGTGTCCAACTTACACCGACGCTACACACCATAAAATATTATATATTATCATCAACATTTCTACACTGCGGTTAGCAGTAACCCAATATACATAGCAGAAGCGTAATACTATAGACGACCTCATGCTATCTTCATCCGACTGCGGCTAAAACTAACTTCTGCTCATTCATCGGGAGAAAATACCTCTGTTTTGTGTCTCCGTCGAGCTCGCGAAATTCATATTTTCATCGTCCATGTACTTGCCTGATACTTAACAGTCGATTTTAAATTTTAATATGTTATAATAGCAACCCTTTGTGAACTAATAATCGTCAAAGAGCCCGAGGCAATTCATTGGCTGTATATAATTTGCTTGGTATGCAAACCTTCATCTGTGGTCGACGCTGATTGACGTAGATTATCTACAGAGACAGACACTTTGAAACCGTTTTATCAAATCAGACGAAATATCAAAGTTTAGAGCCGCGCTAAGGCTTGTGATTTATCGATATTCTACCCCATGTCCCCCTGGCCTGACCGATGACTCCTTGTCCTTTCTCCTGCTGGGTATGAAATCACTAGAGATGGTACGGACTAGGGGTCGACCGATTATCGAGGCTGATAATTTTATTTTTGCGACTATCGATATCGGCAGTTAGTCAAGTAAGGAAGTCAATATTGGATATCGACCTCAATAATCATACGTAAGCGGCCCAATATCGATTTTTGGCCGATATTCATGATTTTTGGATTATCGATATCGGCCATCAGTCAGGCGCTCCGGACTTCGCGCTCGAGTCCGAATCCGTCACGAACTTCTAATTCGCTCACGTTCGAGTCGAGCCCTCGCAATTTTCGTGCCTGGATGTTATCAGCTTATGATTACGAAACCATGTTGGTACGAACTAGGTAATCGAGACTTCACCTATCGAACCCTCAACCTGTTCGTGCCTGGAACTGACATACCAGCACTAGCACGAAAAGAAGATTCACTACATATTTGAGTCTTGAGTTTACAGCGGCGCAGCAGGCTGGACCGACGACAAGTGCTGGAGGTGAGAGCGGAAGCAGAAGAACTCGCCACTTCCCCATCCCACAGGCTCTCCGACCGGCTTCAGCTGCCTCGTCTAGCGTGGACACGTCGCAACCAAATTAGAACAGACTGAGAACATGGGGGGTTTCAAGTCGTCCCTCCACAAATGGGTTCTCACGCCCTGTGTGGCATGCGAAAAAACCGCAGACCACGTCATCCACTCCTAAACTACCCAACGGAGTGAATGGTCTGAAGAACCTAGATGGGGCTACGAAACAGTGGCTGCCCTGACGTCTAGCCCGAAGAAATGAAAGCAAAGCCTTACGAAAGAAGATTCACCACAGATTTAACCTCCAGCTTTGGTTTGTTGACAGTCATAACATTTACAAACTTTCAGAGCTCAACTCTTTCACCGTACCAAGCTAAGTACTGAACCTCTCTGCTCGGAATCTCCCTGCACAGCTAATCGCTGTCGGGGGTTACACTAGCTCTTGTACTCCTCTCTCGTTTTGTAACCTTTCTTTTCTTTTCTCTCTTTTTGCAATCAGCTATTGTGATGTAAACAATAGACCCGTGACCCAATTCGTTCGGAATTTGTTTATTGCAGTCAAGCTCATTAAATGGCTTTGATATTAAACGCGGATTTAATATAATCTACGAGTTAAAAGCGATTTTGGCGCCTTTAATGTATATTAACAAATGTCGTGCCAACTGCTTCATGTGTTTGTTAAGGACATGTATGTAACTAGCATTAGCTTTTGCTGATATGCCTTGTCTGTTGGTAGGGTTTTTTTTGTGCGTGTTTGCGTGGCAACACGTAACCCATAGATTACTATAGTAGGGAAATTTCTTTTACCGGTCAATTTTTTAGCAAAGTAGCAGTGTGTGTTGCGTGGAACACGTAACCCATAGATTACTATAGTAGGGCAAAATGCGTATTTAATGCCTATTACGTCATGTGTGTTTTCAATATTAGCCTATCCTCTAAATTATATAATCCTGATATATCAGATGCCATTGACACAACGATTACCTTTTAGGTTGGAAGCTTTGGGTTCTTGAGTTAATTAATATCTCCGAATGTAACAGATGGAACAAGGCCTGCCAAATTCAAATCACAAAGACCAAAGCATAATTGGCCGTGTGCTCGATCTGTCAGTCAGACTGGCAGTAGGCCTACAGTCGAGGCCGATATCGGTATGTTGGGTGAATCAAGTCAAGGATGGGTCAAGGCCGAAGAAGCATAAGAGGAATTTCGAACGTACGTTTTCTGCTAATGAGTTTATCTCTCGTTCTCAATCTCTCTCTCTCTCTCTCTCTCTATTTGTCGTCCTTACATTGTGAGGTCATAAAAGACGGAAACGATGATGGATTATGACAACATAAACGATCATTGGTGTGAATTCGGAACAGATTTTATAAAGTGTGATTGAACAAAGAGATGTAAATAAAAACAGCTGTGACGATATAATAAGCAAACGGAAATTAGAAATGGATGTGACGCTTGTCTCGAACTGCGAGTTTTATCGCGGAAGTATCGCGGTTTTGCTAAAGAGGTTCGACTCACCCCGCGAATCGAACTCGACGCCTTCTGATCTCAAGGCAGTTAAACCACTCGGCGTACGGAGCAATTTAGCCAATTCTATTCACTGACCAGTCAACAGCGCTGCTGGCATCACCCAGTTGTCTAGCAAATTGTATATTGCAATTAGGCTGCATTAGAAATCCTCAAGTCAACTAATTTCTTCATAATGATACATTCTACTCTCGCAGACGACAATCTCCATCTGTTACATTATGCCGTAAGAATGATTAGATGAATTCTCATTGTTTGTAATTATGATGATTCCCAGAGGAAGACGAGGTAGCGTAGGCGTACAGCAAAGGATTAGGACGGTCGTGGGAAGTTACAATTGATTGGTTCGAGTTTAGAAGCCGATTGGTTCCTGTATTTAACTGCTTAGCGAATGGGTTTGTCTGTATCATATGCAAGGTGTCCTGTTTCAATAGAGAACGTTCTCCTGTCGGGTGATAGCGTATTATATTGTGTAATGTGAAGCAGCGCCCGCGCGGAAGTGGGCCTGCCAAGGACGCCACAGCATAGGACATTTTATTATAACATCACAATTCATTAAATCATTTCACAGACAGTGTGATAGTTACGTAACAGCTTTGATGTTAATTTAAAAATTATTCCCGCCCAATCGGATTGAAGTGCGTTCATTATGCAGTTAATATGATATTCAAATGCAATGGTTGTCACAGCTGGATATTTTAGGCAAATTGTTCAAAATAGGTCAGATGGAATTGGTGTTAATGTGTTGAATTCATTGCTAACAGCCGATGGTGGATGAATATATGGTTATCCGATAGAGAGTGTCATCACAGTTTTGACTTCCCGACTCCCGAGACACAAGCATTCTCTCTCTGTCGGAATCTACTACGTCTTTCATTAATTATTGCGAGTCCCCATTAAACCTAGGGCCTACATTATCTAAAAATAGGAGTCGGCCGATTATTGCTGGGACCGATTTACCGAGACTGATGTTGACATTTTTGCGATTTTATCGCTTAAGTGAGGAGGTCGATATTGATTATAAGAATCAAGCGGTAATTGGCCAAAAGTCGATAATCATCATTTACAAATTTTCGATTATCGATATCGGCCATCAGTCAGGCGACAGGGACGATTATAGCTATCGTATCGGTATTGAAAAAAAAATCAATGTAGAACGTACACCATCTAAAAGTGATGTGATGTGGATTTGCTACCATTATAACCGAAAGATCTCACTAATAACAATTCAAGTCTCTCCTGCCAATGGCATTCAAGAGTCACTCAGCTGTCTGCTACTTGAGTGCATGCGCGATTAACACATCTATTTATTACTAATGGAGTATTACGACAATAATAATCAAGACGTATACAAGTTGCAACCTTTCATTTACTAATCGCGCGGACAATTTAATGAAGAAGCAGAGCTCTAAAAGCTTTCAATAGACTTTAAACTGGTGGCTGAAAATTAGAAGATTCAATATGCCTTCGTCGCTTACTAGACAAGTTCTAGTCAAGCCGTTTGGATTTAGAATACACCCTAGTCCAAGCTTCTCCTTTTTTGATACTTGCATGCCAATTGATTTCAGCAGGCCCGACTTCAGTTTACATTTTCTTAGGCAGGGGTGGTAGCTGGTAGACTACTGTGTATGTCTACGTAGCAACACTCTGATTCTTATCGTGGACAATTTCCTCGCCTGCCACATTTTCAACGGCTCACTTGCAGTTAGGCTTGTAGGCTATATATATTTGCCTGCAGTTCCAATATTCACAGCCATGACCTCACAGATTCAACATACTGTAGGCCTATCATTACCTAGACTACTACGCTATGCGACAACCTAGTGCGTGCGTAGCTTCGAAAAAACACCACCTGCATCTATCTGGACGTTACTTCGCTCGCTAGTCTTGTATTCACTGCAGAGGTGAAGACTGAAGCAGCTCTAACTGCTGCAGCATTACGCCGTTGATTTCACGAGATTGTTTAATCAAACAATTGATTGGTTCTCGGGGTCGTATTCTCTGTATTGAAGGAAGATTGTCACTTTTGAAGCTCCTATAATGACTGACTGCTATGGAGTTTGGACACGTTATGGGCGCGTCCTCGTTAGTATAGGCCTAGTGGTGAGTATTCCCGTCTGTCACGCGGAAGACCGGGGTTCGGTTGTTTGCATACGTCATTACGGATGTGTTCCAATACGAAATCCCGTACACTTCCGGCGCATTCCTCGTTAGTATAGTGGTGAGTATCCCCGCCTGTCACGCGGGAGACCGGGGTTCGATTCCCCGACGGGGAGCATTTTGTTTATCATTGTTTCACGTTTATATTAACCTCTTGCTACGTCCCTCGTCATCAAGTCGGCCATCTAAGCAAGGTTTCTCCGGTCTCCGCTCCGACTGATTAGAATGAAACTGGGGTTCGACTCTCCGAAATGGAGCGTTCCGCTTGCGTCCTGGTAGGCCTCCGTCGCTACCGATAGCACTCGTGATTTCCGAATCGAACCGAGCATTCGATTCGACTGGTGGATTCGAAGCAACAACCTATGACATTGTGACCTTTCAAATATCCATGCCACATTTTGCCTAATGAAGGAGCGGATCTTCGAAAACTTACTAACTTTTGAATAAATTTGGCTGAATGTCATCTGTGATATCACAGCATTAAACACCGTTTTCATTTTAGTTACAGCAGTACTAAAAAGTCATGGATAACATGGATTGCATTTAAAGCACAGTTGGAAATTGAAAGCTATATTCGAACACTAGCCAGGTTCACTTAGAGGAGACAGGCCGGGGAGAATCTCTGGGGAACAAATGGATCTCGGTATTATATTAACTAAGTTGGGTTGTAAAAGTGTTGAGGGCTCCACAGGTTTGTATACTTGTGAGCACTGAAAATCTGAAGCCAGAGCTCCATTGTCAGGACCCATTCATTTTAGGGAGTCTTGAGAGGACTAAAATGTTTTACAGTGAGCTCACTTTTCTGGAGATGAAAAGACCAAGATTGTGCCCTGGAGACCCCGAAATTCCTTTGAGTGACCCTGGTAGTGACTGGTACTAGATACACAGCGGTGAAAAGATATGTAGCAAACCTCTACAGGTTTTAAATACTATGAAAAATTATGTTTAAATTGAACAAATGTGAAAAAATACTGTAATGTAATGATATTGTACTAGATGGTTTCGATTTGGATTAATCATATTGGGCGACAACTCGGCCAACACAAATACTTAACGATATCTAATAATGACAGAGGTTCAAAAAGAATCAGTCCAATGACTAGTACTATAACTAAAATTACAGTGAAGAGAGAGAGAGAGAGATAATACATTTGCAAACTTTTGTACGATTGTAGTGTTGATTCGGGGCAGTTTTAGTACGTAAAAATATTTGCAATTATGAAATTTCTACAAAATTTGTCGAAGCCTGAATTAGGTATGGCCATTGCCGTGGTCAGTGGTCACACAATTTATAGTAAGTGATCGTGTGGCACTACTATCAATGAATAAATTTGGCTGGACGTTAAAACTGTGGTGACACTCTCTTAATCTATCATAAGTAATAGGTTACAAACAATATCATTGCCGTTGGCGATTTTCTTTGCGTTGTTTTGCATCCGCGTCCTCTTGAGCTACCTTTTCTTTGCAACTGTTACGGAGGGTGGTGATGCGTGACATTCTCAACTGAATATCTTCTTTAAAACATTCCTAAAAACAAGTGTCGGGTTAGTTGTGGAGGTGACTGGTACTAAGATGGCATAAATACCGATACTTTGGGTAGCAGCCTAGCAACTAGGGATCGTACGAACCCGGATTAGATTCATATTCAAACGAACGCGAGAACAATTTCCTTACCGAACCCGAACCGCTCAAAGTCTGAAAGCATGCGGTCACAAGCCGTAACCACAATTCTCAACTTCCCAGGATTTGAACCCAAGACGTGTACTAACCTCCATGAAAGTGTGACACTCCATGACTAGATCTTCTTTCCCAATACTCTGAAAAGCCGCAATTATTGCTGGCATATCTTCAGCTGTTTTGACTTTGTTAGCTCGAATTTTGATCAACTTTAGTGCGACTCGAAACAAAATTTTCGGTCCCTCAGTGAAGAAACAGTCCCAGATTCTCAGGACAGTCTGAAAGAGGAAACAGCATCGATAGTGGGATTCACCATTTCAAAGGAGCGGAGCTCTGAAAGCTTGTGAATTATATTCCAATAAATTGGACTGAACGTTAAATCTGTGGTGACTTATTCAATATATTACTATAGTAGGGTCATGTTCTGAAAGCTTGCTGATTACATTCCAATCAATTGAACTGGACGTTAAATCTGTGGTGATTTATTCAATCTATTACTATAGTAGGGTCATGTACTGAAAGCTTGTGAATTATATTCCAATAAATTGGACTGGATGTTAAATCTGCGGTGGCCTTTTCAATATATTACTATAGTAGGGTAAAACTCTGAAAGTTTGGGACTTCTATTCCAATAAACTGGACTGGACCGCCTCCACTATTTTTCGCATCTTGGAGTGATATTGAGACTTTGATATACCGGTACATATTATACACCAGCCTTGTACCGATCAGAGAATCGGACGATTTTTGATGACTTATGGTTGTGTTCAACTCATTCAGGATATTATTCAACTCCGCTGAGGTTGCATTTCAAATATTTGATGCGTCAACAACCAGTCTATGAAATCACACACATACACACGAGACACTAGTCATCAATTGCCTCGTCAACTCAATTCAAAACCAAACACAGTAACACTGGTTAGTGGTTACAACACTGCCTGTATGCAATTCTACACTTTGTTAGTAAGATATCATGAATGTTATAATTTTCTCCGTGATGAATCTTCTTAACGACATCAATTGATCGCCCATCATCAGCTCCACAATATTCTACAAGATATCGTAAAAAAATACCCAACATAGATTTATTCTTTAAGATGTAAGATTGAAGGAATCATTACATTTTTTCCTGATGAAGGAGTGAGAATTTGTGAAATAAATTTTACAATAAATGAGACTGGTGATTAGTGATGTACACAGGAAGACCAGTTTGTCCGACCATCCGTCAACGTATGATGAGCGCTTAGTGCTTTATATACCATAGGCCTACTGATTATGCAATATTATAACCCCATATTATCCATATCAATTATTATATTATATATATATGTGCTTTTCTGTCCCTTCACCAACCCTCTCGCGACAAAGTGTCAAAAACTGCATCTTGGAATCTTGTTGTTTTGTGTTCAATTTCAATTTCATTTCGTGGTGGCTGATAACAAATTGACCTAACGCAACACAGATAATTCCCTTAACATAGCAACATTATTCCCCCCAGACAATACTCAACAGAGCTTATTCCTCCACCCTTCACTTAGTAGTCAAGAGGTTATACTGCTTATACAAACATTGTCTATTCTTGTTATAACAGTGTATGAAGAGGCATTCCAGATACACCAAAGACTACATATGTTGTTTAGAATTTATGGTGTTTTCACCCTACTAAGGTAATGTTCGTCGGATCAATGCTTATTACCCGGATAAGTATCACAATTACAAGTCTTCCCACTCCCCAGATACTGACTGCCAAGAAGAGAGTAACAAAGTAAGTAACCAATTTTAAATCCTTTGATTTGAATCAGTTCGGGACCGAACTTGGAGACTCCCGACTGAGTGATGTAGTCTGTGGTTTGACTCGGTCGAGAATTGAACCTAGGACCTCCTGATCAGAAGTCACACCACTTGACTAACTCTTCGTTTTCAAGCAAATCAAGGACACAAAACTAACCTCTGTTGGCAGAATATCGGCGTAAAGACAAATGAACCATTTTGAAGAAAGCAGAAGCCAGTTCATTGACTCTCTTTCTAAACAAATTGCAACACTTGGAAATCTTTCCCTGAAATGTGAAAGGAATCAATCAACTGATTATGTTCAGATGGTGTAGGGCAGGGGTGCAGACTCTTTTTCAGCTTGAGACCACTAAACAGTGTCTAGTCCTGTTTAGTATTATTGGAATTTAAGTGAGTACCGCACGGGTAGGCTAAGTGCCGAAACGAATAAAAATAAGCGTTTATATGTATTTTAAATTTCCTTACTTGACAAGAACAGTGAGCACTTCCATGTCTGTCCGTAATCCGAACATTGTTGATGAATAATAATCCGGCAAGTAGTTTTCTAACACAGTAACAAAAAGCCAAAACACAGACTCCTCGTCGTCAAGTACGAGAAGTAACAGAGCTATGATGTAATTCATACCCTGAAAAAATTCAAAATTGTCAGTGACTTGACATATAAAAGATTCGGGCTCGTTACAGGCCTGGTGATTTGACTTGTGAATTGGTCACAATACAGTGCCTTGTACCACAACATAAGCTTCAAGGCGAGAAAATTACCGCCGGTGTGTTTTTCCAATCCAAAGCTCGTGTCGACTACGAAATCGCTTTATTTTACGTTACCTTACCTCCACAGGACAGAAGAAGTCTGAGGATAAATTCCTTCTCATAATTTTTTGAAGTTTTAAACCCACCATAAAATTTATACCAAAGAGTTCCCCACCTTAAGTGACTTACTTGGCAGTAACCAGTCTCATTTTTGTGTCGTCCAATGGCAAGCAGAACCCTCTCTAAAGAAGGAAGTTTCCCATCATTCTTTTTATCTCGAGATCGAAAATATATATTATCAGGAAAGGTCCGCTCCAAGTCGATTTCAATCGATGATCGAAGGTCTCGGTCTTGCTCAGAATCTGGAAAAAAATATAGGCTAGTAGAAATGTAATTCTCAATGAAGCAAGGAAGTATGTTAAATCTGCGGTGAATCTTCTTTATGATAACGATGATATAGATATAGGAATGGGTATACCAGACTGAATACGGATGGGAATATCGAATCAAATATTTGGAATCGAATGAGATCTAGAGCGCCACCTATTGTTTGACATTGTTTTTCGTTGGCAGGAAAACGGACTTAGAACAACTTTGTGCGATTTATGACGAAGGCTAATTAAAATAGACATCTATAGCACCACCTAGTGTTTGAAAAATTTTGGTGGTACGATAAATTTTTGGTGAATCATCCTTACGATATTTAAATGTCTTGAAACATTATGAAGAGGTACCTACCGTCTTCTCTGGCAAGAATAGCTTCGTATAATCCAGGGTTTTCTCTAAGTTTTTTCTCAGCTCCACTCACACTCATCCATACCTTGACAAACGAACGAGGAAATATGGCCGGCTTAGAGGTCAATTACTACCCAAGACCAGTCAGACCATGCCAGCAAACATCAAAAAGAAATATCAAGATTTTTTTATATATTTATGTAGTGCTTGCTGGTGGCTTGTACAAGCTACTCTGTATCAATTTTTAACTAAAAAAACCTACCATCTTTCTGTGTTCCATTGGAATCCCCTTTCTGCAGAAACGTTTAACTGCAAAGCAATAAGTCACCTTGTTAGTACTTGGAACCACGTCCTCACAGGGAACACTGTGCCCACGCGGGAACACTTCACTCTTGGGGGAACCGTGTGCTCACAGGAACCACGTGCTCGTGGGTAACCAAAAGTAAACTGAATCAGTCGATTATTCTGTATGACATCACAGAGTGCAACATTTGAACGCTGCACACTGTACACACCATATATTTAGATCTGCCAGACCATTGAAGGGCGAATGCTACGATTTTAACCTTTGGAATCGAGTTTAACTTTTGTTTTCTTTCCATCTTTCAAAATTTGATTCCACCGAAGTTTTCTTCTATTAAGAACGCTGATATATTCCGAAAAGAAGTTTTCGTATGATTTATAATCAAAGTCTTTGGGTCTCATGAAACCGTATTCGTCAATATCACTGGAAATATTAAAGATGATATTGGGGTGGATGGAAAACGGTCAATAGAAGATTCACCACAAATTTAATGTCCAGCCTTGGTTTATTGAGAAATATTACCCTACTTAAGTACGAGTATAGTGGAGAAGATGGCAGACGATCAATAGATATCATAAAGAAGATTCACCACAGATTTATTCTTTCATCAGCTGAAGACGGAACGACATATGATTCTTAAAATTTTAAACTTTACTCTACATTCCATCTTCATCTGATGAAGGAGCAAAGCGCCAAAATCTTGTGAATGTTGTAATTCTTATTTAACCGAAGCTGGAAGTTAAATCTGTGGTGAATCTTCGTTGAGACTAGCGGTAAAAACCTTAAACAACAACTATCGACCCGTGAGTGAACTCCTGAATTGATTGCCGATGGACCTCAGTACAACAAGACGTAATTTCCAGGATATATTATTAATCGGTAATCCGAAACAGCATCTTTGTAGGATATACAACAAGTAGTGTATGTTTGTCGTGCCATGAACAGCTGCAGCTTATCTTAACAAAGTAAGTGAATTGATTTGCATCTAAATGCAGTGTGTGTCTTGTGTCGCACAGTCCTCGGAAGGTAATAATAATACGGTATAGTGTATATCGATGGTGTTGCTACCGTTACAAATTTATATATTATAAACATCACACCTGTATTTGCCTGCAACGGCCTTTTCTTCTTTGGAGCTTCCTGGTGAAGATGCCATTTCTCTCTTCCCCGTGGTCTAGGACCACTGGCTGCTAACTGTTGCAAAGGTATGGTGGAATAAACTTAGGCCTACAGATTTGCTATATATATGGACGCCGCGGAGGCTACGAACGATGAGCCGACGACAAACTGGCGAGCGAACCAAAGCGACTTTGCCGATCACGAGTCAAGCGTAACGGATGTAAACAAGTCAAGAGCTTCTTTCGGAGGTGACCATAGAGAGAGTCCTTTCTATCATTTTCTGTTATGTAAAGATAATCAAAAGCATAACTAAAGGGAAATTCTGTACCTTTCAATATTTCAACGTGTAAAAATGTTGATAAATCGGTAATAAATATGTAGGTAGAGGAATATTCATCTCAATGGTGCACACTTGAAAAATCTCGCCAAGGCGCCAAGCAAAACCAGCGGTCCGGAACAACAGCTGTCAGCGGGATACGCGTACACCAGATAGTTAGCCCACAAGTTTCGTAGCCTGCAGTCAGTTGAGTTTGAGTCGCGGCATCTTTCCTTTAGGTTTACGTATTTGTTGCTGTTGCTACCACCTTCTGCTGGGATATGGCGACTTTCGATGGAAAGACGCATGGTATACATAGTTTCTCTCTGCTTTTCAATGAGCTGAATCAGCTTAGCTGATGAGGATTTGCGCGTGTATAAGCCAATAAGGCTTATTATACAGCAGTTGCCGACGATGCTCAGCCCTTTTAGGCATTAGTGTCGGTAAAAAATCGTCTGATACCCTATAAAAATTAAGATGCTGTAACCCACATGTAAGGATGCATAAAGCATTGCAAATTGTATATCCGTAAGCGTATTCGATTCGGTATAATGGATATTTATATACTATAAATAGCCTATATAATCGGACGTCTTGTGTGATTTGTTCAGCTGCAATAGATCATGTAGTAGTAGTATTGAGATGCTAACAGCCTTCACTTCAGTTTTGACTTGTAATATCTAGATATTCTGGTCTAGATATCCCTGGTTTTGACTTGTGGCACAGTTTATTATGCCAAGCTATGTTTTTCGCAGATAGAGTCTCTGATCCGTGTTCCATTTTACAGATGAAGCATTTGTCACTCTAGCGACGAATGATTTGTACGCAAGAGGTGCTCTCGTTCTTGCTGAGTCGCTCAAGATGCACAACACGACAAGACGTCTGGTAGTCATGACGACTCCGCAGATCTCGCCACAAGTCAAGTACGCCGTTCATTGTTAGTGGATGCATTGTCGGACAATCCAAATAGTAATTGATACAATAAATCACCACAGATTCAACAGTTCGTATTGTTTCGAAGACAATTTGCGGCACATAGCACCACCCAGTGTTTGACGATAAATTTTAGTTGTTTTAAAATCATTCTGTGCTGTGCATTCACATTTCAACGCTTTGTATTCTGCATTTCAGAGCAGCCTTGGCCAGTGTGTTCGACCTTGTGAAAGTCGTTGATGTTTTGGATAGCAAGGATGAAGCTCACTTGACTCTGATGAAGCGACCTGAACTTGGTATCACGTTCACGAAGCTCCATTGCTGGACTCTCACACAGTTTAACAAATGTGTCTTTATGGATGCCGATATGCTGGTGAGAAATTGGAGCATAAAATTTAACAATACCGCCTGAAATATCTACTTTACATATTTTAGACTTTACAAAATATAGACGAGTTGTTCGAGCGTGAAGAATTGTCGGCAGCTCGAGATTCTGGATGGCCGGATATTTTCAACTCAGGCCTGTTTGTTTTTCGTCCGTCCATAGACACTTTCAACAGAATTCTGGCTCTTGCTGATGCGGAAGGAAGTTTCGATGGTGAGGATATTTTTCCATTCACAGTAATAATGATTTCTGACTTGATATATAGTGGGTGAATTTACTTATGATATACGAAGTCATGGCGAGCTGGTTCTCAACTACCGGGACTGGTCCACGAGGCCTCTTACCTAAACAGTAAGGTTGAATTTACCAGCCAGACCAGTTTGAATTATGTGTGTAACTGCAGGACCAAAGTAGCATGTCGGTCAGGTCCATTTTCTCATAGTATGTGGTGCAAACATCACTACAGGCCGGGTTATACGACAATTTGATGTCGTTAACTAGCATTTTAGGAACAAAGTTTTTAAACAGTGCTCACTGTACCATAATAAGAATTTCTCAGTCTGTAGCAAAAAGTTTGAGAAGCACTAATGAAGTGTCTAAAATCCAACCCGAAGTATAAATGTTCGCTTGTAACGTTGTATGCCGCAACTACTTCCTTCCGTAGTTGCCTCGTTATGCTCTAAGAAAGGATCGAATTGCATAGTCGCCAACGTACACGTTTTTGGAATCACTTCAGAACCGATTTGAAATAGAACGATACCTCTTTGTCCTTGGTGTTTTGCTGCATTTACATGGATTAACATGGTGGTAAGGCACACATTCTATTGGCACTTATCATGCTGCCATGATATGCAGTCTGGACAAGGAGCCTAAAGATTCAGATCACTATCTTGAAACCGCCCCCTTTCCGTGCTATCCCCAACCCACATCTCTTTTGTATGTTGCAGGAGGAGACCAAGGTCTTTTGAACAGCTTTTTCAGTGATTGGTCAACAGCAGATATCAGTCGACATATTCCTTTTCTCTATAATCTTCATATCACAACATCTTATACTTATCTTCCTGCGTTTAAAAAGTAAGGAGATTGAAGAACTTTGCCTTCGGCCCAGTCATTTTTAATTTTCTGTTTTTAGGTTTGGTAAAGACACAAAAGTCGTTCATTTCCTTGGTTCGGTTAAACCTTGGCATCATGTGTACGACAAGTCAACAGGCAGAGTAATGCAAGCTACAGGCTCATCAAAACAAGGTTGGTAGTAGGGTAGTAGCAGTGGGGATGGGCAAATAGAATCACCTATGATTCGTATAATTTTTGAATTACGAGCTTGTAATTATATTCCGATTAACTGGACTGGACGTTGAATCTGTGGTGACCTATTCTATCCATTACCATAGTAGGGTTTAGTTCCGAAAACTTCTTGGTTATACACTGATAAACTGGACTGGACGTTAAATCTGTGGTGGCTTATCCTATCCATTACTATAGTAAGGTATGGCTCCCAAAGTATGTGAATTATATTTCAATAAACTGGACTGGGAATTAAATCATTGGTGACTTATTCTATGTTTTTACTCTTTGGATCGTCCGACATTGGCTCCTCCAATTTTCACATTATTTGAAACTATGAGGCTGAGGCCACTTTTGCTAACCTAGATAAGATTGGGGTGTCGGGTTACTCCAGAATTTTATTTAAATCATTCAGGGAAACATCAATATACAGATTTTCTAAGTAAATGGTGGACAATTTTCGATGGAAAGTATCAAAAGTATTTCAATAAAGATCAAGAAATGGTAAGTACGGTACCTTTTGTTTGTCGCTGCGCGGTGTGTGTTTGTCCAATGTCCAAGTTTCACCTTGGCCCTACTGGATTACACTGCTTATGACGTTTGGCTTGCAATTTCACAAGTGCTACTAATTTTTAGATATAATAAGTCACCACAGATTTAACGTCCAGTCCTTCACCTGATGAAGGAGCAGAGCTCTGAAAGCTTGTGAATGATATTCCAATAAACTATAGACGGTAAATATTTGGTGACTTATTATATCTAAAATTACTATCTGGATCGTCCGCCATCGGCTCCACCATTTTTCGTATCATGAATTTCACACCAGGTGATACACTGTATGTGTTGGTAATCATTTTGCGTTTCTAGCATTTTGCTGCATATTTAGATACACGACTTGGCAACATAGATTACTTCTTTAATACCCTCCTATTTTGATAGCTGATATCATTTCAAAAAAGTGAAAAAAGCGGAAGTCCTAACTTCTAACTACTTGCGTGTCATATATCACAATGTATTGTAAAGAAGATCACCACAGATTTAGCATCCAGCCTTAGTTTATTGAGAATTGAATGAATGTTTTTTTTCTCAATAAACCAAGGCTGAATGCTAAATCTGTGGTGATCTTCTTTACAATATCTCTTGATCGTCCGCCATTGGCTCCACTACACTCTTCAATATCGCAATGTAAAATTCTGCTTTTGTTGTTGTTCCAAAATTCTTAGCTCCCATGCTGGTATGAGTTGGAGCTTGGGGTCTGGATTACTGTGAGTGCTGCTTGACAATGTTGACCTTTTGGCATCTTCTCATGGAAGTTAAGGGGGCCTATCTTTTGCACCAGTAGTGTGTGTGTGAGTCTGTGTAAGATATGAACAGCATATTGTTTGCGTATCATAATATGGTAGTTCTTGAATTTTACCTAGAATGTTTCGAGAACTGTGGTCGAGGATTCGGCATCGGCAGTAAGTTGCAGATCGCATGTTTATCATTTTGTATGTTCGAGGTAACTTACGGAGTCATCAATTTAATGCCTGGCACGGTAATTTTGTAGTAACTTCCCAAACAACTTTATCTTCCATCAGACAATAGGGTTTTGAATCAATCTGGATATTGGCTGATTCGATCTGTTCTGATATCCAGTAATTCGAATCATCCTACCTACTTGGTGGATTGTTTGAGGTCACATCTGTCGAATTAATAAACAGTAGTATTGGTCACATCACACATATAGCTATTTTAAACCAGGGGTATATCTGACGCCGTTTTAAAACCCGATTGATTGTAGAGCGACGAAAACTGTGCAGTCAGCAAGAAACTAAAGGAACATCCACAAACAACTGTGTTGAACTCTGAACCACCTCAAACTTTTTTCAAAACCACACCACATTATGACATAACACAAATGGTTGTCACCTGCAACAATGTTGGCAAATCTGATATGCCACACTCTTCAAACAACGAGCCTCCGATTGTGACACCACCAGTGGGCACTGCACAATTGGGATACAAAAGTTTACCAAAAGTCGAATCCTCGAGCCGTGAGGTACTAACTTATGGCTCTTGTCCTTTTATTTGAAATTGTTGAAAATTGAGATAAACTATTTGGCATTGAGAATGTAGAAGGCATGTTATAATCAGATCATGCTTGTATAATCCAGCATGGGCATGGGCTTGTTTTGACCGTCATCTCTTTTGTCTTGCAGCATTTACAAACAGTCAACCAACTAGAGCCTTGCATAGCTACATCTGTGCATGTACAATCTTTGGTGTGTTACTCATTGATAGAATAAGTCATCACAGATTCCAATTTATTGGAATATAATTCACAAGCCCTCGGACCTCCTCTCCTTCATCAGGTGAAGATGGAATGAAGAGCAAAGTTTAAAATTAAATTTTGCTCTCGATTCCTACTACCTGACAAAGGGTGTGAGAAAAGTATCGCGTAGCCTCAGTGGTCACACAGCGGGTTGATGTATCTATGGAAATGTTGACTGTAGTCGGTGAGTCGCTGTAGGAGCTCCATTTGTATTGGCATTGCAAAGTATGTTACACTTGACATGTCATTTCTGTGCTTGCTTGCATGGTGAACAGTGATTTGCTCAGCATTGCCATAACTCCTCAACATTGTCATGTCATGTTTAGATGGCGGAAGTTTCATCGCTCCATGATGTCACCTTCATTACAGGACAATCACAAACAGAGGTGAGGACCTCGTCGCAAACATGAAAATCCACACCATTGTGCATGGCTTTGTTTGGTTAGGGCGTTGTTCGTCTGCCCAACTCTGATATATTAAATTTCTTCAAAGGAAGCTTCAACCTCTGCGGCGGCTGCTTCACCAGAAGATGCACTCCGTTCAAAATGGGAACACAAAAGTCGATGGGAAAGTGGAAATGTTGATTACACCGGTGAAGACAAATTCGAGAATATTCAAGCTTTGCTTGACACGTACTTGTAGAAGGCACTTTATTTCCATCATTTTTTCACTGCTTGCGATTAAATAATTACTGTATTAGCCGACACACTTTGCATGAATGCAGTGTAGGTCGCCAGACGCCTACTCACTTTTGTAACCATGCGCTTTCTTGCTGCGAAGATCTCTCTTAAGTTGCCAAATAAATACTCCGTTGCACCCACAAGGTGCTGAACTTTTGTGTTTGAGGGCCAGTTGTATCAAGATAATGTGGTGCCTTCGCGGTTGTATGCAGCCGAAGTTACCCACAGCTAGGACTTGCCGCCCTGTGAGCTGGGTTCCAGGTTTATGTATTATCGGGGCTCGCATTCGCTACGGTCAGTTAAGCTTCAAATATCAGCACGAGACTTGGTATCGATGTTGTACTTGTTCCACATCATTCATTGAGAAGCAACGTGCATTATTGTCAAAGGCTTCCATAATCGATTTCAAGTGAAGAAGGGTCGTTAGTGATATTAATTGGCTCCGTGGAAGTAATAAAGAAATAACCACTCCAATACCCCTGGACATGACTATATGGAATTCAAATTATTCAGTATGTTGTACAGGGTACAGGGTGGCCACATCTTGACCAGTATATAGGCAACTGCATGATTAGAAGCCTAGCGAATGAACTCTTGAATTCAACTATGAGGATGCTTCCACCATTGCAAGATATGATCCATATCACAAAACTTCAGCGCATTACAAATTCTTTCTCTCGAAGCACTGTCCCCTTCTTTTCTTAGCCATGAAACAAGCATAGTATATATTCTCATGACAATACTA
This sequence comes from Botrylloides violaceus, assembly GCA_030412335.1. Taxonomy (NCBI): domain Eukaryota; kingdom Metazoa; phylum Chordata; class Ascidiacea; order Stolidobranchia; family Styelidae; genus Botrylloides; species Botrylloides violaceus. The sequence continues at coordinate 265,118 of JASFYC010000675.1, read as the reverse complement.
CTACACTGATTTTCCTTTTGCAACTCTGCGAGTGTTAACCCAAGTTCAAGGCCAAGAGTTTCCCAGTCGTCTGCAGATATCTTTTTGCTCAACGACAGCAACTCTTTTTCAGATGGAACGGATTGCAGCCACGGATCCTTCAGTTGATCACCAACGATTTTTCTTTGTGTTTCTTTTCCTTCAGCTGATACTTGGCTTGCTGTGAGAAGTTTGCTTTTAAGCCATGGGTAGTCATCATCTAGAGCAGCGCAAAATGCGCTAAACGCTTGGTCGCCACCTTGATCAATCGACTCGAGTAATAGAGACACGGCATCGAATCTATTCGTTTTCGACTTGATTTGAACATACCGACGTTCTTTGATTACTCCTGACTGATACAAAGCCTCCAGAACCGAATTATATTCCAACAAATCCGACAAAATAATAGAACGGTGTCCACGAAACATACTCGGCAAACAACAAATAAATTTTCGGATCCCGCTGCAAAAGTTAACCTTTGACTCCATCACCTGAAACCACAGAGATGAAATCGTAGTTCTCGGTCGTGAGTGCATCCAGACCACTGTGACTTTTCTCCATCGAGAAATTGTATCGGTTTATTTTATCTTTTTATTAAATTTCGATGCTTCGAATGGAAGTCATTGTCGACAATTTAGATCCAAATTAGACGGTCAGAAGATCGGGTAAACTCCGGATCGTAGTTGCAGTCTGCTTACCCTACTATTGTATGGCAAATATTCATGTTATAAAAAGAGAGGATTTTAACAAACCCAGGAGAGCATCAAGCTTCCAATAAAGCTGCGGCCATGGAAAATTTCATTTACTCCTAAAATTCGGCACCAGTCCACGCTCATATCTGATTTTTACTGCACCGAATCCTTAACCGAAGGTACCGGACCTCACAAACAAACTTCGGAATTTATCGATGTCGTTTGTTGATTTACACCGACTTCCGCTTTGGGATGCTTCAAAAAGCACTTTGCAGACGGCCTTAACCACCCCCCTCCTCACAATGATCGGCGTTCTGTCCCGGAATGTCTCTCGCACTCTCTATATGTTAGATATAGCTGGTGTGAGAAATTTTAAAGGAACCAGCGTCTTTGCAAACGTCAAGAGATTAAGGGGCGACGCACAACTTCGACCGCAAGCTGGTATGGAACAATCATTTTCTCCAAAAATGCGGGATATGCTTCAACAGAATGTCTATTACCAGAAAGCGTCTGTCCATTTCAGCTCATACATGAGATCAGGCAAAGGGTCAAATGATTGGGAAAGCCTGATGAATAACGATGATAAAAAGCAGAACATTTCGTCCATCCCAACACGAAGAGAAAACATTTTCACTGTCCCAAACGCACTGTCGTTTGGTAGAATAATTGCAGCGCCATTTATTGGAAAATTGATCTTAAACGGCGACTATGTGCTTGCGTCATCTCTGTTGGTAATCGCTGGCATCACAGATGTATTGGATGGTCAGATCGCGAGGCGATGGCCGTCGCAGAAATCTGCGTTTGGAACTGCACTTGATCCACTCGGTGATAAAATCTTGGTAGCTGTTCTTACGGTGACTCTAACAAAAGCTGGTATGCTTCCTATGCCGCTCGCATTTCTCATACTTGGACGTGACATAGCTTTAATTGCTTCTGTCTTTTACCTACGCTATCGAACGTGCCCGCCGCCTATAACAATCAAGCGATTCTTTGATCCTACGTTAGTCAATGCAAAATTGAACCCAACTACAATAAGCAAGGTCAACACAGTGCTTCAAATCACAGTTCTTTGGGCTGCACTTGTGGCACCGATATTTCATTTTGCAGACAGTTATCCATTGAAAGCATTGTATTTTGTAACAGGAGTTACTACAATCTGGTCAGGGCTCGGTTACGTATTTGACAAAACAACCGTACAGATTTTAAAAGATGGTAAATAACAATTATGCAGCGAAAGACTTGAGAATATCTGACTCTAAACTCGCGACTTTATCCCAACTAAATGTCCGACTGAAGGGACTGTGGAACAAGCAATACTACACAGCAGACTACAAGAATTCTTGGAGTCACCCAACCTTATTTCACTGCTCTGTACGTGCACTCTACATTTATTATTATTTATTATTGTTATCTCAATACAATACGACCTCGATAATTGGTTGACCCCTATAATGAACCCTTGTTTGGTAATGATATTGTTTTGTTGCATAATGACATAGTTGACAGATGACAATTGCATTCTTTGTGTCTATTTACTTACAATTTTTTTCCTTTACTTTGAACATTTCTTGGAATCGACTGGTCTTCGAAGCTCATCAATATTCTGCAATTTTTCAGATCATAGGTATATCATAATACAATAAATAGCGGAGCCGAAGGTGGGCGATTCATGTAGTAAACCCACTAGAAATGTGTGTGATGGTGTTTGCTCCAAAATTTATTTGTGTACAAAATGATCTTTGGTGTGTAACTGATAGATAGAAAGTCAATAGCTCACTGCCGAATTATAGTCCAGTCCAGCTTATTGGAAAAGATAATTTGCAATATATCGGAGCTCCGCTCCTTCATCAGGTGAAGATGGAAGCAATGCTGGAATGCTCTATCTGCATGAATTCATTTGACTGTTCAACTTTGAGAACTCCAAAGATGCTTCCATGCCAACACTCATTTTGTTTTGAATGTCTTACAAGGATGTACAAGTCTACCGGGTGAGAGTTGTAGCAAGAGCTAGATAATCGTGCTCGGTTCATGTACAATGTATAAGCCACCTAATGGAGTGAACGGTATGAAGAACCTGGACAAGGCCACCAAGCAGAGACTGCCCTGACGTCTAGTCCAAAGAAAAGAAAAAAAGCCAAATGAAAGAAGAATGTAGAGAGGGAGAGAGAGAGCCGAGAACTTTATTTATTGATTATCTGCCTTTTCAGTATCGCATGTCCGACTTGTCGCAAGTTTTACACTATTTCGACGATCGAAAATGTTCCGAACAATTTCATTCTCCTTCAGCTGCTTGATGTCTGGACTCGTCGTTGTAAAGACAGTGGGGATAAATCATCATGTCAGGTTAGCCGACTAATCTTCTAGAAGGATAAGAATGTAGTTCAATTTTGTCCCAGTCCAGTTTCACAGTTCCAAACGCAATGTCGTTCGGTAGAATATTTGCGGCAACATTTACTGAAAAAATGACATTGATGTTTTTCAGAAATGCCGCAAAAATAACAAAAAGATTTCAAAGCATTGCAAGGACTGCCTCGATGCTCTGATTGGGAATGAAGTCGCTCAGGTCATTGAACTCATACAGGTGAGTGTTTGAAGGACTTTTTGGGCCTGTCTCACAAAAAAGAGCAGAGCTCCGAAAGCTAGTGAATGTTCTAATTCTTGATAAACTAAGGCTGGACGTTTAATCGGTGGTGATCTTCTTTACAATGTAAAGAAAGGAAACACAGCAGTGGCGTCTGTGCTCACTCTGAACACGTAAATAGTACCCTGTATACCCTGTACGATGATCTTTAGCCCATTGTTTAGCTGATGGTTTGTACAGGATAATGCAGCATCCCTTCTCTAGGGGTCTGGTGATTACAAATGGACAACGTCGAAAAAGGATACACCTGAAGTTATTCCTAAACGAAGAAGATCGCCAGGAAAGGATAATCAACAAAACTCCGATTTATATAATTTCATGCACACCATCACTATTTTGTTGGTCGCTTTTAGCTTTGTTGTTATCATCTGTTTCAGCTCTTCGCCGTTTTTCACATATTTTCGACTCAGACTTTGTGAAATTTTCTTTTCCGTATTTCATCAACTTTCCTCGCTTTTGAGGTGGATCGCTAGTTCATGTCTCGAGTCCTTTCCTTACGTCATAAACACAGTTACTAACGTGTTGGCTATCGTATTTAGAAACCTGATAGAGTGTTTGTCTGTGATTGGTCAATTGATCAGTGACGTTTCTCCGTTTATTGTTCTCGCGCTATCTCAAGTCGCTATGTTTCTTGTCGACGTTTCTGTGTTTTTCTTGAAAATCTCGCAGCAACTTTGTATTATCGTTGTGTCGGCCGTCGGAAATGCTTTCATGTCAATCATGCTTTGATTATCTCTACTTCTTTCATTTGGATTTTCCTGTTCTGTGGCGTCAGGGCAGCCGCTGCTTGGTGGCCTCGTCCAGCTTCTTCAGACCACTCACTCCATTATGTGGCTTATACATTGTACAATGTACATGAACCAAGCACGATTTTCCTTTTCTTCGGACTAGACGTCAGGGCAGCGGGACAACAGCAGGTGTACTCGTCAGGTGAGTCTGACTCAACACTGCATCGTGCAGTAGTTTTAGTTCTTGGAAGGCACATCAAGACAGCAAAAATATGGCCTCACAACTTCTTCTCTGTCGAAGGAGAGTAGTCCACCTAGGCGTTGTGACAATTGCCAACTCTGGTATACGGAATAACTCATATTGACGAACCGAAGTGGCCAAGAGCAGCACTATAACGGATAGAGTGAACAGCTGAGAGAAAACAAGACAAAGCTCTCCGAGTAGAACAGATAGCAGAATGATGGAAGGCAGATAACAATCGAGGAACCACGTGCTCATGTGGAACGCTGTAGCCTTGGCCTACTTGCGGAGGAACCACATGCTCATTGGGAACACTACTCCACGGACATCCCTGCACTATTCAAGGGGAACAGCGTGCTCATGGCCAATGGGGAACACTGTATCGCGGGGTAACCACTGTGCTCACGAAAGTCCATTGACCACCTTCTCGCGGGGAACACTATACTCACGGTAAGGGGGAACCACGTGGTCATAGGGAACACTATGGTCGCAGGGGAACCACGTGTTCATGGAGAACACTGTGCTCACAGGGGACCACCTGTTCATGGTGAACACTGCTCACGGCGAACCACGTGTCCGATGGAACACTGCTCAAGGCTTTTGCCAGCTCAGATGGAGTGGATGGTCACATCGAATCGAATATTTGCAAGCGACTCGACTCCCAAGATTCAAATGTTTCTTGGTCAGTTTTCGAATTAGGATCTGAAGCACCACGGAGTGATTGAGAACTTTCGTTGGATGTTAAACCGACTTTCAACAACTTGAAGAATATAGTGGAGCCGATCAATAAATATCATAAAGATCTCCGAAAGCTTGTGAATGTTTTAATTCTCAACAAACTAAGACTGGACCGTTAAGTCTGTGGTGAATCTTCTTGACGATTAGAATAACTTGTATGAGGTGGACGGTCCAAATCAACTTTTTTATTAAAACACCAGGCGTATTGCGAAAGGAACAGAAATGAAGAATAAAATTCTTCCCTCGAGCACGACAACATGATTCTCATTAACGTAAAACTTTACAGGTTCGTTTCGAAATGAAATCTTTGTATTCGGAATCAAGTGATTCGATTCGTTGAACTCTAGGACACGAAATTCCTTTCATTGGCGATCTAACAACGCCACAAACGGGAAGGATGATAAGTCCCAAAATAAAAACTCGACAGAAAGCACCCAAATTGGGGTAACCATGGCGATAGCACTCTCGCTGAGTGTGAAGTCATAAACGAGATATCTCTAATTTGATTGGAGAATCGTCTGACGGCGAGATCGAAACCATTCGTACGTCGCCAGTATTTGTTCCGTAAGTAAGTCCTCCTCCAGGCTGTGGAGACCATGTCATCGTATTAATACTGACGAGACGAATGTTTCGTTCCACTGCAAGGAAAAATATATCTGAATGAATACGCTCAATGCTCGTATCGCAACGTTAGGCCTACTAGCCTACAAGGTGGCTCTGTCTGGGAGTCACCTTGTCTATGTTTAGCCCTAGAGAAAGTAGTGTCTCACCAGGATGGTATATTCGTTGGACGAGCGGCATCTCTCCGTCATTTTCCATGGCAAAAACATGACCCATCAGAATCCTGAAATAATAAAAAAGTCTTCGAATACAAGTTGCACAATTTCGGGCAACTTTTTTTTGATCAATGACGTTTTCTACCCTACTAATGTCATGTAAGGACATCGAAGCGTTGTACCTTATCTCGATATTGTTGTTCTTGGGAGTTGGATTTACGGTGTTTCAACCCTGCTACGGTCATTTACACCAGGTAGCATGTGTGTCGACACTTCCGGTTTATAGACTGGATCACAATAACAACGACAACCTTCCGATACTGACTGCCAGGCAGAGAGGGAACGGATACAAATTTCAGAGTCCTTGGTTTGACTCGATCGGGAATCGAACCGGAACCTCCCAATCAGAAGGCGGACAGTCTAACCACCTGGGCAACTGACAGGTCTGGGAAATCCGATGCGATCTTGCACTCAACTCAATAGTATAGACGTTGTGTACTCAGTCACCACCTTAGCCAATCATACTGTTACTTATAAAACTTACTTGTTGGTCCGTGATTCACCGATGAGGCAGTGACGATACCGGAATCCAACACAGATTCGATTGCACAGAGGAGAAATATTTAAACAAACTAAATTATGTTCGCAACCTTTTCTGCAATGTGAAAGACAGGTTACTATTAGCCAGAATTGACGAGAACCCTTTTCTATGCTCAGAGATCGTGCAAACAATCGTACGTATTCCGGCAACGAGTTTATTGCAGAGAGAAGAGAGACATATGCCACAGCGCACACATATACAACCTCCGCGCACAAAGGGTGGGGGGTAAAAAAAGGTGGCGTAACTCATTAAACCTGGTATGAATTTTATGCCGTGTTCCTAGCCATGCAACAAAAACGTAGTACATAAGGCAAATCCAGCTTGTGAGGAGGGAATTTATCCTGGGACTGATAGCAGTGGTTCCCAACCTGTGGGAGGTCTTCCAGGTGGTACGCGAGTACATTCTATTTTTTATTAGACTGAATGGAGTTCTTAATATAGGTTGGGTTGATTTTGAGTTTTTGAAGCGGTCAACGTTGTGGTAAGGAAATTTTTTGACCGCCTTCAGCGCGCGTAACTTATGTAAGTACGCATGTGAAAAAAGTTGGGAAACACTGGTCTACAGATTTAATTTTTAACTAGAGCGATTACGTAGGAGGCACGAGTTTTAGGTAAGAGAAGCACGCTCCACGAGGACGCGGATGCGAACCAGCTACAATTACCTCTACACACACCATGTTGCGTCTTGTGACGTTATCAATTCTTTACTAGGGTTTTGGTAACAAGCTTGTAATCGGTGGTTTTCAGTTCACACTCACCGGAATAAGATTTGTCCAAATGTTTTCGGTTGCAACGAAAAGACAGCAACCGCCATCGGTTGGCTGCAAGTTGAATGCGTGACTTCAGCCTGTTCCACCGGAATGAAGGCCGCAACAACACGTCCATCTCTCGAAATGTCAACGCTCGTATCATTGTAGATTTTGCACGATTCTACGATGACATTTTTTCTATAACTGAAGAAAAAACACGAATATCAAAATTTGCCGAGTCAAAGGTCAAAGAACATATTCCAGGCCTGCTAAAATTGCCGTTCGTGCAGCCTGGCATACATGCGCTCCTAAAATACGGGAGCCTTGTCATCAACATTTAGTCAAAAAATCTCACCCTCACTGACCACGAAATGCTGCAGTAACACTGAGAACCCACCTGCATATTTCTGGTAGCTCCAGTTTGCTGAAATCCCAATATTGAAGCCTGTAAATAATGTGGTCATGACCGAGCAGAGACGAACGGCCACCATGGTGTTCGGCATAAACATCAGATATGATTCGATTGATACTGTTGGGTCCTGCGAAGCGTCTAAAACATTGATATATCAGTGCTGTAATGACTCAACTCAAATGACTTGGGTGGCAGGGCGTGGTGTGATTTTCAACTCAAATTTTTCAAAGTTCAAAAGACTCGACCCGACTTTGGTGACTTGACTCAACTTGTGAATAAGAATCACTGGTCGCAACACAAATCCAAAATTTTGTACCCTAATCGAGGCATCAAAATTTTGAAATTGCTGAAAACTTTTTTCCTGTCAATTTTCCTATTACATCAGTTACAAGCTTCCGACCTCGCAATTACCTTGTTGTGTTTTGCGTGAATCTTCGTGGTCGACTCCAAGTAATATTATCGACCGATCGTGACGGAGGTCGCCGACGAGGATGCCTCGGACGGTTTCCTCTTCGAGAACTCGCTGAGAAAATTATTGAAGCGTGACTAAACATTTCCTTTGAAAAACAATATCATTGAGTCGGAAAATATGTCTCTATAATTGCCCGTCCTAGCTATCCCTAGATTTTGTAGTGGGAGAGTTATGCAACAAGACTAGCTTTGGAATGAATCATTTACGATTCCGAACAAGTTTCAAATTGAACCGAGTGATCCGGTCACCGCAAAGTATAATGAAGTGAATGGTCTGAAGAACCAGGACCAGGCCACCAAGCAGTGGATGATATCCAGCTGTCCTGACGTCTAGTCCGAACAAAAGCAAAGTCAAGTCCTGCCTACAAAGTCAAGAAAAATCTCACGTCGTCTAACACGTCGCCTTCTATCTCGATCCATATCAGATATTGTCGCCCGAAGAGAACTATGTCTGAGTGACGGTGGATGTCTGAAAATAAATCAAACTCAACAGCAAGTTACATCATATCTCGTTCGACCCTCCCAGGTCACGACCTCAAGAAAACACATTCAATACTTCCCTGCCAGGATCAAGATTCAAACAAGCTAGCGAGAAAATCTTCTCGTTGTCCAAATACACAAGGACATTAAGGGCAAGATCAATGTTCGGGGGGAGGTAACTTGAAATAGCCCATACTTATATGAGAATAGGGTGAATATCTATATACGAGGCATATCATTTTCAATTTTTTGAAAAATTATATCCTCTACCAATATTGGAGGTACAAATTGCCATAGCAACACATGAGCTGAAATAATTTTGAAAAATATTGAGATCTGGACCCCCTCTCCCACATTCTGGGGCCTAAAGGGCATTCAGATCTAAACCATTTTAAAAAAAGCTTTTCGAATTGCGTTTCTATGTCGAAATGTACGCTCCGAGGTTAGTAGCTGATAACAATTTAAAAAAAGTGAGAATGCACTCAACCACATCATATTGCTTGGTTATTTGAAATTGTCTGACCTCATAATTTTAGCTCAAGTCGTTTTTGAAGTTTTGGTAATTTGTATCAATTTGAAAAACTTTGCAGATGCACCCTATTCTACATCCATGAATGTATACGCGACACAGCTACCGCCTCCATTTGGAGAGGAATAAAAACAGGCACGTCTTAACAATTGTGCGGCAACAAGCATTGTAACTTGTAAGATGTGTCAATAAAAAATTAATAAAACAGGTGCCGTAGGACAAACTCGCAATCGAGTAGTAGGAACCTGAAAGCAAGGATAACAGTTCTGAAACAAATTTTAATTAGGCGTATTACCTGTTGTGCGTAGATGTTGACTGCGGTTGTGAAGATGACAATTGAGTGTTGTCCGGCACAGGTGCCGGCGGTCGTGCGACATGAGTTCCCTCAGTGGAAGAGCTGTCTGAATCACCCAATAAATCTGAGGCAGCCGATGCATCATGTAAGAGGCTGTCTGCAGCTTCATTTAAATTATCTGCTGCTTCAATCAGCGAGTTAACAGCAACGGATAATGAATGGGCTGCGGCAAGAGACGCGTTGTTAGCAGCAGATGAACTGGCTTGGCCATCAGACGGCGACGTAACATCAACTTCTGCAGACCGTGACGTTCCAGGTTGTTCCGAATTGTTTGAATACGGTGTGTTCATAGCAACGTCATTTGATGTTGTCTCTGGGCCTCCCTGCTGATTCTCTGTAGAAGTTTCACCTTGGGGAGTGTCAAGGGCTGTGGCTGCAGACGCTCCAGAGGGAGTAAACGAATAGTCTATGTCAACATTCCCTGCCGCCTGTCTGGAATACAGCTCACGTCTTCTTCGGCATATCAACCGAGCACGTTGTCTTTGTGTGATTGAATTGAGCAAGTTCCCGACTTGAGCATCACCGGGCTGGACGGACTCGGTTTCTGACAAGGGATATGGTAAAGAGCTCCACATGGGGCCGGCAGAGAGAGGGTGCTCACTGTTTGATCGCTCCGGTGTTGAAGGTTGCGTTTCTTGGGAATGGCCGATTTCCACCGCGACTTCAGCGCCGGGGTTTGGAATCTGCTCAAGGACAGTGGGCTCAAAAGCTGCGTCTATACTATCGATATCCATACGAGGTGGAAAAAATGTTGCATATCTGTCCTGATGCCGACTAGCTTCGATGTGATCATCTGCTGCTGAAAGTCTCCCAGGAGTCAATGGAGGCGTTTCGATACTTGGCACCCGTCTCAACACTCTTTCAGGATGGGACAGAGAATGTGGACGACCAGGAAAAGAAGGTGTTAAATCTTCTGAAGCACCGTCTGATGAAAATTCAGGGAAAAATACATACGGAGCAATCCTTGGTTGGAAATACGTCAAGCCGAGGGACGGATATGGAGTGGGGTTTGACTCCCGTTGAATTCGCCGTTGTCGGAGCTGCGACAAAATTTCTGAAGTCGAACGAGGAACGTCTGGGAAGTCAATTTGTAATTGAGTGTAGGCTTCAAGTCGGTCACGAAATATTTCTGCTGGGGAGCGAACGTTGGCTAAGGAGGTACTTAGAGCAGGTGAGCTGGGCAACATCATTCGTCGAGACCTAACGGTACGTAGCTCACTCTCATTAGGTAAATTACGTAGGGTATTCTCCACGCTTTGTTGGCTATTTGCAATACTTGTGGCGTACGGTCGGAAGGTCTCATTATGATCTACCGATGTTCGATTTTCAACAAACGCCACTTCTGGTTCAGCAAGAGATGGTGTTGTGTTGCGGACTTCATTGGCGCTGTCTTGCAGCTCACGCAGTCGTATTTCCAAACGATGGCGCTCCTGATAAAACAATAAAAGAGCTGAGTCATGGTCACAATTTATGCCATGTCATCATACATGGTGGAAAAATAGTCGAGGCAATGGCAGACGATCCAAACAGTAATAGATGTCACCACAGACTCATATGTCCACTCCAGTTCATTGGAATATAAAGCAAAGAGCAAAAATTACCCTACTATAGTAATATACAGTTCAGTTTATTGGAATATACTTCACAAGATTTCGGAGCTCCGCTCCTTCACTATTGTCCAATGAACTGAACTGGACGTTAAATCTACGTTGAATCGTTCTATCTACTAGCTGGTTATCCCGGTTTTATCCGGGGATACACCATAAGACATTTGTAGCCCTAGGCAAAAAATGCGACCTCTATTTAATCGTGAGACGCATCCCTCTCTTCTTTTGACGAAGGAAAATGGCTCCTCGATTCAGTTCTCATGTGCATTATCTAAACCCGTATGAAATAAATGTGAGACGGCGGACCGAAGGACAGTACATAAGCATAACGTTGTAGCCAGGATACCTTACGCGACCAGAAGTGGTAAAGAAATTGTTCCGCTAGATGGCAAAAGCGATCGAAAAGGTGCATCTCTGATTTCGGCTTATCCCAACATGGAAATAGCAGCTCATTGGGCGTTGTATAACTTACGAAATACACACTGGAAGCTCACTAAAAAGCCATCTGGTCGCACGCATAACGTCCGTCCCTACATCTCTGTTAAATCTTATGGCGATAGCTTCAGTAATAAAAAAGTTGATCCGCGCACAGACAGACAAACAGACTCTTTTATTTATAAAGATTATCACGATACATAAGAAAAGTAGAAAAAAGAGTCAAGTCATGGTCAGAATTTATGCCGAGTCATCATACATCATGGCTAATTATTTGAATCACAGTGTCTTACGAACCTGTCGAAGTCGTTGTAACCTTGTATATTGTTGTCTTATTTCTTCGTTTACGCTTACTCGAGCGTGAAGTATTCTTTGATGGGTTTCGGATATTTCATGTCTGATCAAAATTTAGAAATTAATCACGGAATAAGGTATCACTCGAATATCGCTCACCTTGGATATTCAGGCAAATCAGAATCAACAACTCGGGGTAGATCGCTCAGCTAAAAAGTAAAACATATACTTCACCATACATAAAAATGAAGAATATAGCGGAGTCTATGTGCTGATGTTGTACGATCAGTAGATAATAGAATATTCACCACAGATTTAACATGCAGCCTTGGTTTATTGAGAATTAACTAAGGAAGAACTACTTTCCATTTGCGGTGATGTTTCATAAAACCATTTTATGTACATTTACCAACATTTGTGGTGACTACAATTTAGCTACATGGCCAGGAGATCTCCATTACAGATGGGATGTTTGGACGAAAATTTACTAACGTTTATGGTGATTGCAATATACCAACACGATCATGAGATTGTTGCTCCGGACAGAGTGTACATTAACACATTTACTAACGTTTACGGTGATTGCAATATACCGTCACAGTTGGGTGATCACAGCCCTTCAATCTATTCTCTCTAGAAACGAAACAATGAAGAACGTCATACGATACGAACCGTCCAAGATGACATTGAAGGGTGAAAATCCGGGCCCGGGTCTGTATCATCAGAAGAGTCTGAAAGTAAGGAAAGATATGTCTATATTGGATTTTTGCTGCATTTAATGGACTGAAAGTGGCAGCTATATCAAAGAAAAGCGGGTCGTGGCTCACTCTAGTCTCAACGGCAGTGGTTCTCAAATCTTAACCACCGAACCGTTAGACCTCTTGAAAAGACAGAATGTGTAAGTAAACAAACATCAATGTCTACCTATGCTATGAGTTTAATGCATACAGAAGGATGACTAGTGTCTGTAAATACAGAAAGGATATTGGTTCACTCAGTGGTTCCCAACCGGGGAGGAATTCTGCCATTTCAATGGAGGAATGTCAAAACTTTGATTTTAAGATAGCTATTGGCTGTTGAACGGGGTGTTGCGGGTGTTTACTTTAACAATATTGGCTGACATGGAATTGCATTTTTTCTTGTCGAAAATGTGTTGATAGCATAGCGCAGTGGGTCGACTGACCAACCTTTTTCTTACTCGTACTGGTTTAGTGCATATTTGGATTAGGGGAGGATTGTTTTTGATTTTTTAAATCAACAAAGGAGGAATGTGCTTGTATGAAGGTTGGGAAATACTTGGTTAGCTAGTAAGTTTAACAGCTGGACCAATTGGTTTGGCGTGGTAATTCGGGACCCTCGCAGGGACACTAGGGCTTGAGATCATAAACCAAGCTCAGTCGTATTCCAACTTAATGTAAGATCTTGACCTACCTGAGTTCAAATTGGATCTCACACTTAATGAGATGAGAACCGGCAACCGATATCACATTCAAGCACACTCACCAGATTCGTCAGATTCTTCTGTCCCTCCGACTCCCGTAATGATCGAGTGACCCCAAGGGTCAAATCGTACTAAACGAACCTAGACAAGTCCACACTTGCGTCATATTTCAGAGAGAGATAAATGGAGATAACTACAGGGAGAGAAAGAGAGACGGAGAAAACTGCAGATAGAGTGATATAAATGGGGAAACTACAGAGAGAGAGAGAGATAAATGGAGAAAACTGCAGAGAGAGAGGGGAATGATACACACAAATCATATTTCAGTGAGAGAGAGAGAGAAAGAGAGAGAGAGAGAGAGAGAGAGAAACAGAAATAATAACAAAATCTTACCCTCTCTTCTTTTGTGTTTGTTTTGGTGGAAGCGAATGGCTGCGGGAGACTCCAATCCCAAAAATAGATCTCGTTACCGCCGGCGATTGCAAGCACCTGATCGTACGGATGAAATGAGAGAGATGCGATTGCCACCTGATCTTCGTCAGGAAGCTCAAGTGTCCACGACTCACTCCCGTCTCCTCGAAGATCCCAAACACGTACCTGCGTAGCGTTGGTAGAGTTTTGATATCATTATTTGATATAATTCACAAGCTTTCAGAGCTTCGCTCCTTCACGTCCATCACCTGAAGGAGTGGAGCTACGAAAGTTTGTGAATTATATTCCAATAAACTGGAGTGGACGTCACATCTGTGGTGACTTATTCTAATCTGTTTCTACAGTAGGGCAGTGCTCAGAAAGCTTGTGAATTATACTCCAATAAACTGGAGTGGACGTCACATCTGTGGTGACATATTCTAATCGATTACTGTAGTAGGGTAATACTCAGAAGTCTTATGAATTATATTCCAATAAACGGTACATTAAATCTGTGGTGACTTATTATATCTATTGACATTGAAGACCCACCTCTCCGTTCAATGATCCCGTTGCAAGAATATCATTGGTTCTGGGGTGAAATGCCACACACCACGGTGAGCGAGCATGTCCTGTCAAAGATCTCACAATTTTCTTTGATTTTACATCGAAAACATGAGTGTTGTGGTCACCATGGCAACTCGCTGTAAAGGAAGAACAGTGGTTGAAATTCTACCAAGTTCGGAAGGGGTAAGCAACCTTTTTCGATAATCAGCTTATTGAGGCTTCCTCACTTGACCAACGGCTGATAATTGCAAAAATACAAATATCTACGTTGATAAATCGTTTACCCCTAGTACAGACATGTTGGGGCATAGACTGCATATGAAAATACAGTCCTATTACGACACAGCGATTTATGCCATCCTAAATTAACATACCCAGTAGTGCTCCGTCGTTACTGAATGCAGTGATGAAAGTCGTCCTCGTACGAGCAGGAAGATGAAACCTTTCATTCACTGTCGGTCGTTGGTCGATCATACTGTCCGCATAATGATGAAGAGGGCTACAAGGATGATTCCATCCACGCAATCCAATAGATCGATTATGAAGAGCAGCTACCGTGTTTACTTTGACGGGAATAGAATTACCTCGCCATCTATTTCTATCAGACATTCTCTAAAAATACACACAAAGTTTCAATGGCTACTCAGTCTTATAATGTTTTGGATACAAAAAATATAGATGATGTTACGCCACTCGATTATACCAAGTTGGAACATTTCTACATGCAAGTTGGGGTTAGTTAAAATGTGCGAAGCAAGGATGGTTACATTTGCACCATCCCTAGAGAAATTTAAACATTGACACTACTTAAGCATTTGTAAACGAGCCGTATTTAATTCAAGAGAGCATTAAAGTGATAACCAAATATTCAGTATGAACTTAGAGAACAAAATCTTCAAAATACACGGTTTTCATCACAACTCTAAAAGTCACCCTTTCTCTGAGTCGCTACGTTCAAAATCGAAGAATATGTTGGAGCCGAAGGCAAACGATTAATAGATATCGTAAAGAAGATTCACCATAAATTTAACATCCAGCCTTGGTTTATTAAGAATTCTAGCATTCACAAGCTTTCGGAACCTCGCTCCTTCATCAGGTGCAGGTGGATTTCAATATTACTACAATTAACTGGACGCTAAATCTGTGGTGACTTGGTCTGTCTAAAACTTTTTGGATCATCTGCCATCGACTTTTTTTTCGTACATTTAAAAAGCGTTTCATCCTAAATTCCATACACAACGAGTTAAATTGTGTGTCATATGGAACTCAGAAACAGTACATGCACGGGTCAGGAAATATCAATGGCTTCGAGAGTCGTTAAGCAACACAAGCTGACAAGTCACATAACAAAATCTACTGCAATCCTCGGAATGCCACACGAGAAGCTTCACTGATAATGAGCTTCACTAAATTTTGACTTGCTGCTGACTTTTGACTGAATCAAATGCATAGAGCATATCTGCTACTGCAGTAGCTCTCAAAGAATCTCAATACATTGTGCAATGAGCAAGTCCTATAGAAATTGTAAAACAACAAATGTTGAAGTTCCAAGTTGTAGATGTAGAGGCGGATTACGGGTGGGGTTTCGGGGGCTGGAACTCATAGTCACATGCCAACATCAAAAGCAACATACGATACATTCAATCAAGTAATGGTACCGATACAACTTACAGCCAAATACACAAAGTTACTACAAAAAAATCACTGCAAAACTCACGCCTATGTACAGGCATTAGAACATCTACATGGGTCAATTATTCTTATATCGAACATGGAAAAACTGCTAACATTTTAAACGGGCCCGCCTACCTACGTAAATTACCACAATTGTGTTATTCTAGCTATCTAGCAAACAGCAAGAACCGTCATTTCAAACAAAGCACATATTTTCTATACACTGCAATTTTGAGGATTTTTTCTTTAAATTAAATGGGCTTACCAAAGCATTCAATCCCATGCTCTTGGTACAGATCCGTTTTCAAATTTTATACCCCAAATTCTTTGCTCACCTCTTGTAGGCTACATTAATGCCAAGTGTAAGAGATATGGGTCCATCTTTCGCGATCGAAACAGACAACTCAGTGAGTCACCACACAGAGGCTGTTGCTTGATGACAAGAAGGTTACATCAAGGCGTAGAGAGCAAAGCCTAGTAAAACATTCAACTGCGGAACTGAATAAATGGAAAGGTTGGATTGTAGGGAAGAGCACATCGAAACGGATTTTCAGAATCAATTCGAAGGCAATTTCTAATCGGGATTGGCGCCAACTAGTGTTTGACAATTTTTTTTTGGTTTCTCAAGCTCATTTTCGGTTCCATTCATGGCAAACCTTTTCGATTTGCCAGTCCCTACTTACTGGTTTGCATTGATATTCAAAGATGGATTAGATAAGAATTGCTGCTACCTAGGGTACTGGAAATTTACTGGTGAGCAAGAGCATTGTGGTAAACCTGGTACAAGAGAATTTGAGGCAAAAAGCATGTACAACCATTTGAAAATTTAGATTAGTTAGTGTGGACGCTTTGGAATTTTCGGAAGATCTAGATGCAGAGGCAGATAAAAGGTGGGGCTTTGGAGCTCAGGGCCCCGCATTTTCTCGTGGTCCCCAATATAGGCTTTTTTGTCTTTTTTACCTTATGGTACCTATTTTGCAAATGTTATCTCTTGGCCTCACCGTGAATTTCACCCCCTAACATACTTAATCCACCTCTGTCATCATTACTCAAAGTTGATTGGTGGACGTCATTGGACAATCCTAAGAAACTACTAACAGCAATTCCAACAAATCATTTAGAATAAAGAAAGCAATCAATCCAAGATTATTAAATTCTAACAATGCTTCTACTTAGATGTAAACTGTAAAAAAAAGCAACGGCAAAACGTTACTGACTAGAGGTACACAGATCTGTATAGCCATCTCATTTTCGTGCAATAATTGATTGTCGGAGATGGGAAGGATGTACTGACTGTTGCTCGCTACGCCGAGAGAAAATACTCAGGCAGTGACAACGCCCACATAACCGTGAACAGTAGTGCAAAACGAGTCAGCAGTTTCCCACAGCTAATGGTTGGTGGGCCTAGAAAATGCTTAGTAATGATACCAGTTAGCTTGTTAATCTCGTGCGCCACACACACAAACACAAACGAGGTCACGACCAAATTGAGAGTCGGCCAATCAGGAGAAAGTACCACAAGCATCCCCTTGGTGTCAGCAGCAAGCCAAATATGATACTGACCAATAAACAGTTCGAGTGAAATTCGTCCGAACCATGCAAAAAAAGCACTGTACGCACTGCGAAAGTAACCGGGGACATTTCTGATTAAAATGAATGCAGTTACGGGAATGATAGAGGCATATGAATGGACACTATTGCATACAATCTTATCTGTGCACTGCGCCGCCCACACAACATACGACAGGATCGCTACAATCGAGACAGTCAACGTAATGAAAGATGACCTGATTGAAAGCAAACAGCCTTGCTTTGAATCATCGAGAATCGTCAACTTTTTAAGTATGATGTAAATAAAAGAAAAAATAGCTCCGTGGAGCATTGCGTAGCGATCAAGTTGACATCGAAACCACCATTCTCGAACAGAACCTTCGGTCAGTTCAAATAAATGAATGGCGGGCCACCACGAGAACAGAACCTCATAGTATCTCTGCGAAACGAAAAGCGTTGTTATGACAACGAACAGGCCAGTGAGTTTGAGCATCATGATAAAATATGGTGAAGTGAAACTGTGAAGTATTCTGTCACTTGAACCGTTCTTTTGAATCATTTTAACGTTTGCTCGCGGCCATAAAGCCATCGAAACATAAAGCACCAAAAACCAAAAAGTGCAAAGCGGCACAAAGTAATAAAACTGATACAAACGATCCATGACCAAGCACAGTGAGACTGTCAGAAAGTTCAGACGAAAAACAACATTCAACACTCGATAAATCCCGTAATCGCCTTTGTGCCAGAAGTAAGAAAAATGGCCGTAGCCGGTCATGAAAAGATACATCCCGACCAAGATTCGAATGTGCATATAAATTGGTACATTGACGGATGCTCCCGACATGTGATAGATGAGTATGATCAACTGCATCCATCCCTTCCATTCATCTGTTTGGTCACGGTTCAGTAACGACGTTTGTGATGTCGGAACGATCCCAAATAGTCCCAGTGACATCACATACAAAAGTGGGAGAAAGAATCGTGCATTTGTGAAGTACTTGTTCGCCTTCATGAAAATGTTTGTTCGATCACAAACAAAGAAATAAAACATTATAAGACTGTACTTAGCAAGAGCCGTCGTTATTTCCATAATGGAATCTATCTTTTCTGGTTCTTTTTTATTGTCGTGTGGTAATAATTTTTCGACATCGTAACCCGCAACTCCGTTTGAAGTCATATCTTCGTGAGGTTTAGAAGAGCATTTCTTATTCTTGAATTTTATGACTGTGAATGTTACCGAGGCGAGTAAAGACAGAAACCCAAACAAGCCAAGAATTTTCTGAGAGTA
Source organism: Botrylloides violaceus (assembly GCA_030412335.1). NCBI lineage: Eukaryota > Metazoa > Chordata > Ascidiacea > Stolidobranchia > Styelidae > Botrylloides > Botrylloides violaceus. The sequence goes on along the minus strand of JASFYC010000675.1, from coordinate 246,419 downwards.
GGTCGTATACGGTGATGATTGACAGCATGATCCGTCAATAGGTCGAATGAGGTCGTTGCAAAGATAATTCACCAATATTCGAGACTCAATTTTTAGCGCTTGGACAGGAAGATGAAGTCCATCGTGTGATAAATCCATCAATTCTGATGACAAGAGAGCGAATGATTCAATTAATTTAACGTCACCTTTCAAGTCTTCTTGGTAGAGAACATTTCTTACGGCTTGGTTATACGATGTCAACTGTTCTTCATTGATCATTTTTCTGGCCGTGCTCAGTCGAGACTTGAACACCGGCTCTTGTAAGATCCAAAATAATTTAGTCTTACTCTCGGAAGCAAATTCTGTCATTTTTCCAACAAGTTTTGTGAAATTTGCGGTATATTCCTGCAATGCGTCATCAGAACCATTCATGCGTTTAATCGTATGAGAAGCTGCTGCTTGAAATACGACATCAGGCCGACTGCTTTGATCATTGATCCAGTTTTCGTATAAATCCAATGCGGTTTTGTTCAACTCCGGAAGCCAAATGAACGTCAGTTTCAGTTTATCTTCTTTAAATGTGATGTCAGAATGGATTTTTACATCAGGAATACTGTAAGTTGGGTTTATTGTTCGGATGAACTCAAACATAAGCTCTCTCAAACGTGAATCGCCGGCAAACACAATTTTTCTCAACTGTAGACATGACAGTGAATCTGCTGTCTTGTATTTATGTAGCATGCAACCATGAGGCTGCCAGATGCCTTCAGATTTTTCAACTAACTGCCCACTTGATAATAATCCACGGCAAGGATCGAGGCCGTAATCTACGTAGTTTAGGACATTTAGCACAAAAAGCGTTACAATGAGAATGAAGGATGCCTTTTTCGCAACTTTCACGTTTAAAACCCGCGACAGATCGGCCAGATGATCCTGCAGCGTCATAATTACCTTCGGCGACTCTTCTTCGTTCGACATAGAAATGGCATTCGGTTCCTCCAAAAAGCCATCCAACAAATTTCACGGATATATATTTATTTTATGACTAATTCAAGATTCTCAACCGACCTGTAAGCTGTAAGCCACACGATTAATCATACCTTTCCGTAGCGGTCATTGAGAGATCAGACCAACATCACGAATCCTGAATCCACATACGTTGTAAATCAATGCAGTCACATTTAAATAGTGATGTCGCACACTCAATGATAAAATCACAAAGTTCTGATTTCACACTACTTTTGGCCTTCGGAAAATTAGCTAACGCGACTAATCAATGGTAAAACAATAGCTACAAGTAGCTGTAAGCACCGTTTAGCGCTGAAGAGAACTTACTCCGACTACAATATATTATGCCTTATCGTCAAATTTGGTAACAAGTCGAAAAACCTCTCAAATCGGGGACCCGCCATCTCAATATATAAAAAATAGCGATTTTTCAATATCTAAATTCTTTCCAGTATTCCTCCTTCAGCGTATCTGTATTTTTCGATCAAGAAGAACTCGTCTTCCCGAGCAGTACGTGACCTGTGTTGCGTAACCCCGGGTCGCCAATTTGCCATTTCGGTCCTGCGCCTGAACCGTCCTCCGTACACCATACTTACACTAACTAGGTCTCAAAGGAAATATTATTCTTCCTTGGCCATCTCACTTTCAGCCCTAGTTTGGGCTGGTTATCCAACCCTCATTTACTGAGCTGAAAGTCGGGTAAAAATGAGACAATTCATACATACACCACCATACATATTTAATAATTCCTGGTTTACGACAAAAGAGCAATCAATGATTGCAATGACAGCGAACATGGAAGCAATAGTTAAGAGAGATATCATTTGTAAGTTCCATACATTGCTATCAAAACCCAGCAAACAGCACGATGCTATTGGTCGGAACCTATATGCAGAAGTGGAAAAAACTATAAAAATGGGTCTCAAATGAAGTTACCAATAACCAACTTATCAATATTTTTACGCATTGAGAGGAAAGTGCCCACGAAGCCACGATAGGGATCTGGAGCATGCTGGAGCAGACACAAATACCAAAAGAACAGAACCGTGGGCTGGTGAATCCAGATAGCAGTAATCAACAAAAAAATACCGTAAAAACAGAAATTAGGGTCTTGTTATATCAAATAATAATCACCGAAACAGGGAGAAGTTGGACCGAATATCGAAATATATTATAGTGAGCAGTTTATACGGAATACCGACAGACATTTGTAGGCTGAAGTATCGACTAGTCTAATGGCTATAAAAAAAAAAAGTTTCTGAGGAGTTCGTGGGAGCATCAGTTGCTTTGACTTTAATTTTTGTCGTTACAAGATTGAAATTGTAAAGAAGATCACAACAGATTTAGCGTCCAGCCTTAGATTATAGAGAATTGAAACATCACTAGCTTTCGGAGCTCGGCTCCTTCATCAGGTTAAGATGGACACTAAATCTGTGGTGATCTTCTTTACACTATCTATTGATTGTCCGCCATCGGCTCCACTACACTCTCCAAGATTGAAACTGCCACTTGAAAGTTTTATGATTTCTTTTCCTGATCTTGGGAAACGTCTGGCGTTCCATCCTCGGGTCTCATGGCCGGGAAGAGAAGAACTTCTTTGATATTGTTGGAATCTGTCATAAACATGGTCATGCGGTCGATGCCCATGCCCCATCCACCTGTAGGAGGAAGACCGTATTCAAGAGCAGTACAGAAATTTTCATCGACCATTTGTGCTTCGTCGTCACCGGCTGCTTTGTCTTTAGCTTGTTGTTGGAATCGTTCTCGTTGGACGAATGGATCGTTCAACTCTGTGTATGCATTGCAGATTTCCTTCTTATTGACAAAAAGTTCGAATCTTTCAGTGACACCAGGAATTTTGCGATGCCATTTAGCGAGCGGACTCATAATCTCTGGGTGCTCGGTGATGAACGTTGGGTTAATACATTGAACCTCCAAATAATCGCCAACAAGTTTATCTAGGAGACGAGCTGCTGTTCGTGGAGGGGAGCATTCCACTCCTAATTTCACACAAATATCAGACAACTGTTTTGCAGCCTCTGGTGTTCCAAGTTGTGTAGCTTCTGGCAACTTCATTCCGGTGGCCTTCTCCAAATCAGGAAGCATACGGAACCTTCGGAATGGTGGCGAATAATCCACTTCCCATTCTTCACCATCGGGACCATCCGGGTGATATTTTATTTTGTAGCTACCATGAATGTGTTTCACCATCCCTGACACAAGGCTCTCTGTGATTTTCATTATGTCTTCATAATCGGCATATGCCATGTAGAATTCGCACGACGTGAATTCTGGATTGTGCGTCATGTCAATACCTTCATTTCTGAAAAGACGTCCGATTTCGTAGACTCTGTCCAGCCCTCCAACGACAAGCATTTTGAGATAAAGTTCCGGGGCAACTCTCATGTACAAATCCATATCCAGTTCATTGTGATGAGTGATGAATGGTTTGGCTGTAGCACCTCCTGCAATCATGTTCATCATCGGCGTCTCCACCTCCAAAAATCCCATGTTGTCAAAAAAAGAACGGATGTAGGAAATGATTTGCGCTCGAATAATGAACTTTTTGCGAACTTCTTCATTCATGATCAGGTCAAGATAACGTTGTCGGTATCGTGTCTCTTTATCTTTCAATCCGAAATGAAGATGGGGAAGCATATGAAGACACGGACTTAAAACTTCCATATGAACCGGAACAATGCTCAACTCTCCTTTCTTAGTTCTTGATGGGTGACCTTTGATCCCTACAATATCACCACGACGTGTACGTTCATGAATTTCAACAAAACCTTCCTCGCTTTCATAATATTTTGCGTTTGCCATGATTTGGATTTTTTTTCCTTCGGCACGGACGTCGTAGAAAATTAACTTGGGACCAGACTCGCGTTTTGCGTGAATTCTTCCTGCAATTGACACAGTTGTCTTGTCATCAACAGTTCCATCGGCAACATCACTAAATCTCTCAATGTAATTTGAAAGAGATAACTCAACATGGAATTTGTGTGGATAAGGTTCAACACCTGGTTTTCTCATGCCACCAATCTTGTTGCATCGCATTTGGTAATACTGATTAGGATCAAGGGTTTCTTCATCCTGTGATTTCTCCGCCTTCTTTGGAACATCAGCCGCCGCCTTTGCTTTTTCTTTTTCCAGTTTTTCGGCCGCTTTTTGAGCAGCTTTTGCTCGTCGTTTCATTTCATTTTTGCTCAGCTTTTCGCCACTATGTGGATCTACAGCACTCGAAGACATTCTTCTTGCTAACCTAACAGTAGCTCTAAGCATTAAGAAATCTAAAACAGTGAAATAATCCTTTTCAGGTGAACTGTAGGACACTCTTTCCATGTTTCCAAGTCACTATAGCATATCTTTATACCCTGCTAAGGGTCACAAGAATACCTAAAAGGGTGGGCGTGTGGCACTAAGAAGACCCGAGCTGACTACAAGAATTGTCGGAGAGTGAATTCAAGTCTCAGGTGGCTCTGCTCACGCAAGTTCGAAAGCCGTCTCACACCATGTTATATACGTTTCCATGCATCCGATTTACTAGAGGACAAATAATGAGAAAACGAACAGCGTCTATACAATACGTTAACATGGTACCACGAGCGGGCGACGGCCGTCGATGCCTGGCCATGCTTTTATTATTAAATCCATTTATTACGCTTGCGCCACTCATTAGAAGAGACGGATGATGCAATATTACCTTCATAATTTTCCTCGCACCACGAAAATGTTTATTGCATCCGCAAGCCTGCTGGTTGCAACTATAACTTCTACTATTCTAAAATCTAAATCTTTCAGAAAGTACCACAGTCGGTTATTACCAATGCAATGATTACCTCCCGAGGACCGAGGACAACACAATCACAAACTTAAGATTTCCGAGAGTTGCATCACCCACGTGAATGGCGCCATGGAACGAGACGCTTCAGTGCGCATGACAGACCGACTCAAGGCGACCGCCTTGTATGAAACCGCGAATGCCATCACCCTCTCTAACTAACTAATCCTACTGGCTAAAGCAATACTACTAGGACTGGCCAACAGTTCAATCTATTCCAAATCTTATAGGTGCTTTTCGAATGCGAACTGACCTTCTCGCTAAAAGTAGGAATTTCGATCATCCCAAATCAAGACTTGCAGATACAAAGCATGAATATAATCAACACCTTTGCCGCGATAGTAACATGGCATGCAATGCGTACAAGTGAGAATCAAGCTCAGTAAATGTGAATGAGAGGCAGTTAAAATGCGTATCGATACAGAAACAGTGAAAAACTATCAGCTACATGTAAATGCCATCTTCACCTGAGAAAGCTTGGAAATCTTGTGAATGTTTTAATTCTCAATAAACCAACACTGGACGTTACATATGTGGTGATCTTCTTTACAATATCTATTGATCATCCGCCATTGGCTCCACTACTGTATATTCTTCAAGTGCATCTACGGGATTTTACAATTAATTTTCTAGCGATAGGTTCCATTTCTACTAAATATCACAAATAGGTGGCTTGGTGAGTGTAAAACTGTGGACGTAGCAGAACCCAAAACCCTGCTATCTCTACTGATCGCGGAAGGGGGGCCATGCAAGAGGGTGTCACAGCAAGCAAATACATTTAAGAGGTTGAACATTGGTTAAAACTAAGGTAAAGAGTACCTCTCAAAGTTGAACAGAAAAGATACCTACGCATTGACTTAAGTTCAACCGAAATTATACAAGTATTGACTCAAGTTCAACAGAAAATTTACAAGTATCGCCTTAAGTTCAATTGAAATTATACAAGTATCGACTTAAGTTCAACAGAAATTATACCTAAGTATCAATTGCAGCTAAGGAAAAATATATATTTTTATGTGTAAATAATAGGGACGGTACGGGCCCGGATTAGGTTTGTTTTCGAGCAAGAATTTTGACGCCAGTTCGTTCCCAAACACCAAATCAGAATTGATGACGTCACAAACACTTATACAATGTATATGCAGATGCACACACAATCAAAAACAAAGAGTCAGAACGATATCTATCTCGTTCTCCTTTCACCGAGTATCGCCAATTATGACCTGCAGCAAGAGATGAAAATATTTAGCCTGCCACAGTACAGCAAGTATGTCATAAGCTAGCAAAATTTGCTCACGAGTCATACTCAAGTACAAAGTTCGTACCATCCCTAGTAAATATTAATTATGTAAGAAAGAACTTAGAACCAGACGAGGATTTTTTCATCGAGATATCGGCGATTTTCATAACGACGGATTCTTGGCGCCAGCTCGTTCACCATGCACACGGAACCGATAAAGGCAAGTGTACGTGGGGTTACCCCAGTTCGATCGAACCCGGAGTTCAATATGCTTGAAAAACTCATGATTGTCTGCCTCCTTGGTGAATTGCTGCACAGCCGGACCAGTCTGTTCGTACCTGTGAGAAGAAAAGCCAGTAAGCCATCAGCTCGAGGGTAAAACCTTTCGCCAGGTATGTATCAGGCATTACCCTAGCATCAATCAATACGTCTATTTCTGTGGACTTCACAAAACCCTTGTGACTCGGAAAAAATTTAAAGGTTGTCCGCCTTCTCGACAGCTTTGTGTGACAACGTCGCTTACCTGTAGGTTCCCAGCACGATTCCCTTTTCATCATTGATGTCAGCGAGGCCGAGCACAACAAAGTCTTTCGGGGCGCTGTCGATATGTCCAGCGAGCGACAACTCTCTTGGGATGTGTTCAAGACTGAAGGAGGTCGGTCGCACCGACCCACTCAATCCAATCACAACATAGCCTTCATATCCCTGGATAGAGAGAGAGAAAGAGAGAATAAGTCAACAGATTTAATGTCCAGTCCAGTGTATTGGAAGATACAGTAATTGACAAGATTTCAAAGCATTACCCTACTATAGTAATGGGTATAATACCACAGATTTAACGTCCAGTCCAGTTTATTTGAATATATATACTGAAGAGTGTAGTGGAGCTGATGGCGGACGATCAATAGATATCCTAAAGAAGATCACCACAGAATACAGATTCAACGTCCAGCCTTAGTTTATGGAGGATCAGAATAAGAAAATACTGTAATTCACAAGATTTCGGAGCTCCACTCCTTCATAAGGTGAAGATGGAGAAAGAGAGAGAGAGAGAGAGAGAGAACGGGCTTAGCCTGGTAGATATTGAGAAGAAAATAGAAGGCTTCTGGTCTGTTTGTCTAGTCAACGAATGAGCAATGTCATTATTTATAAACATATTGTGCTATGAAGGGCAGGGACTAATTAGGGTACCATCCCAACATCCAACACACTATCAGGCAGGCAAACAGGGAAGTATAGTAAATTTCACGGACGGAAAGCAGAAATTCCAGTAACGACACTGATTTCAATGAGGTACCAGAAGGCCTTATAACTGACCATGTGATGGAGATACACGCGAACAAAACGATGTGGCACTATTAAGCATGCAAGGTGAGAATAACAGCATGCAGCAAGAGCTGTTCTCGATTTCAGAGAGACCTGACCATCCTCATTCGTATCGAAAATACTGTAAAAGCATGCAAATATCGTACCTTGAACGACCAGCATTCACCAGGAAGGTTTCCGGCTTGGATCACTGATCGCGGAGTGTTGATGTTGTAATAAAATGGAATCCCCAAGATACTGACGAGAGCCGTCTTCTTGTCGTACGACTCGGAACAACGAGTGCTGGCAATGCATCCGCCCGCAGACTCCAGCGCATGGTCAGCAAGTCCGATACGATCGGCACTAAAAGAGAATATGCATCAAGCTTTCAAAGCCCAGCAATATTTGAAGCCCTGCCAGTAGAAAGACCTTCATTAGGTGAAGTGTGCATCGCTGGAAAATTCCATGTTATCGCTAGCTTCTATGAATCAGACCTTGTTTATCGGTAAGTGTGTTCAAACAAATCATCGTTGTCAGTCATTTAACCACAGTCTAATACCAACTTGATCTGTCACATAACAATATTGGTCATGGCGTCTTCCATTGTTTGCTTTCAGAAGTACCAGGAGATAGAAGCCGCCCTCTGTCAACAACCACCACTATGCAATGCAACACTAACAACAGACAGAACGTAGCAGCCAAGAGCCTCACTCATTCACTACGTAACAAAGGGGATTTGCTCACAACTTGCAATAATGTAGTTAGTTTTTCTACAAATTCATAACAGCTTGACGAAGAGCCGTAATTACCGGCTCTTCTGGCACAGTCACTATTCAGTAATAATTCTAGGGCTTGATAAATCCCCCTTGTTGTACAGCTGCAAAGCAATATAAGATAATCCGTAGGTAACTACGCATAGCATAGTGAAATTTACTCAGGACACGGATTACAGATATTTATATACCGGTACTCACAAGCATTTTATAATTCTCCATAAATCAAGGCTAGAGGTTAAATCAGTGGTGAATCTTCTTTAGGGTATCTATTGATCTTACGCCATCATCGCTCCATTGCACTCACAAGTACAGCGTGTATTCGATAGGCAACATTGGCCATTTATTAGTCTAGCAGAATGGCTACTACGATATTCTACTACGATAATATTGGGCTTCAAAGTTCAAATCAAGGAATATAGTGGAGCCGATGGCGGACGATCAATAGATATTGTAAAGAAGATCACCACAGATTTAACGTCCAGCCTTAGTTTATTGAGAATGAAAACATTCACAAGCTTTCGGGGCTCCGGGGCATCATCAGGTGAAGATGGAATCAACAAATTATTAAAATTGAAGACAATTTCGAATCGAAATCAATAGCGGCATCTAGTGTCTGACTTTGGCCGTCATTCGTAAATAACAGGAGTGACACCAACCTATACACGGCCAACGCCTCCTGGATCCATCGTTTCACTTCCGCTTCGATATCCGATCCCCCACTTTGTTGTGGTTCAACCAGAGGGGGCTCTACAATCTTCTCGAGCGTGATTGTCGACGAATGCCGACGAGCGTCTTGCCGTACACGCTGCAACATAAGATCCCATTATGACACCACAAAATAGGTAGTACGTAGACCGCAGCAAATGACTCAAAGTGACGTCATAATTAAAGAAGCTGAGAGAACCTCCAACTTTGTAGCGTAGAGTCCTTGAAGAGATCTGAGATCCGTATCAAGCTCCTCCTTCGTTACAAATCCTTGCTCATTCAACCACGAAAGGAGCATCGCCTGAACGCGGCCCGCTTCTTCATCCGAGGCCTACGTCACGTGAATAATTTATTGTCAAAATAGCGGAATATTACGTAAAGAGGAAAAACTTGAAACCCAATATCACATCACAGTGGGATTGGTTAACAAGCATATCATCTTGATTATAATTTAGGAAGTCAGTAGTGGTAACAAGCGTCACGGATCAGTGGTGTCAACAAAAGTGGTCATGCTCGATTTCGCGAATTCTACGCAGGCCCAGCTAGTATGAATAAAAAGGAAACTCGTACCTGTGTGATTTGCAGTATACCGAGGAATCTCTCCACAACCTGGGTCATGACGATTTCTCTGACGCGAGTCTCGTTAGTTATCTGCCCATCATATTTGTCCAATATATTTCTGAAAACACTCTAAAATTATATACAGGTCATAAATAGTGAAGCAGATGGCGGATGATCCAACTTGTAATATAGATATAGTAAGTCGAAGTCACCACAGATTTAAGGTCCAGTCCAGTTTATTGGAATATAACTCACAAGCTTTCGTCACTCCGCCCTACTATAGGAATAGATAAAATAAGTCACCACAGATTAAACGTCCAGTTCAGTTTATTGGAATATTACTCGCAATCTTTCGGGGTATTACCCTACTATAGTAATAGATAGAATAAATCACCACAGATTTCAAGTCCAGTCCAGTTTATCGGATGATAAGTCACTGACAAGTATATACACATCATAGACTATTTGCGAATTGCGATACACTATATGCGATCAAATTCAATACTTCACAACGAGTTAATTGATAAGTACCATCCAGCATCTATGATAGATGCCAGACCACCCAAGGTTCAATTCATCAATTCAATTCACCTGATGAAGGAGCAGATTTCCAAAAGCTTGTGAATGTTATAATTCTCAACATACCGAGGCTGGGCGTTAGTAAATTGGCAGTGAGTCTTCTTAATCTATTGATCGTCTGCCATCGGCCCCACTATATTATTTACTATTTCGTAAAGACGATTCACCACTAATGATATAATTCTCAATAAACTGAAGCTAATGGTTAAATCAGTGATGGATATTTTTAACAATATCTATTGATCGTATGCCATCAGCTCCACTACATTCAACAAAAAGCTCGAAATTTACTTAATTCCACTGCACTACACTCTTACTTAATTAAGTCATTCATCTGCGACTGCTGGGTGGCGAGAGCAATCGCACGATCGTTCAGTTCCTTCTTCGTAGCAAACTCTTGAGAGACTCGCACCGTGTCCTGCAACGTATCGATGACCTTCTGTTGACCTTTGAGGTGACTCTGAACAATAAAATTTGATGATTAAATGACCACAAAACCATTTATCACAATTATCTCGATAATTTGACGGCGAATTTAAAGGACTTGCATAAAGTCCCTCACAATCACACGGTCCTAAAAAGAAGTCCTTTTTCCTGGAGTGGGATGAAGGAAACTTATGTCAGTCTGTCTGTGACAACCTGTACACTGAGAGATTTCCTGTGTAGGCCTACAATACCAAGAGAAAGAGAGAGAGAGAGAGAGCAACAGAACCTACATGTAATGAGGAAATCTTCGAGTCGGAACTTCCGAGCGAATCTTCAAACTTTTGCAGTCGTTGGCGGGTTTCGTCGAAATCGTCTTGAAGCGACAGAATGTCATCCTTCATTTCAGAAAGTTTAAACGCAAAAGCGACTTCGATCTTTGTCAGAGCCGATTCAAAATCCTACAATTACAACATTGTGTCAAAAGTTTAGTGCCACCACCCACCAAGAATTTAACGTCGAGCCTCGGTTTATCATCTGGACTTGTCAGTCGATCTGTTGCAACCCACACAATCATGAGGGGCTAATAACGGATAGTGTAGTCAATGGCAATGGGGGACTATCAGATATTGACAAAAGTATCACGTCACCGCGAATTTAACGTCCCCCCTTGGTTTATTTGGAAATAGGTTCATGACCTTTCAAGAGCCCTTTTGCCCCTGGTTCTTTAACGGTTTTTAATGCCTTTTTTCAGTAAGCCACTCACTGACGGTTCCAGCAGATATCTAGCCAGTACTGTTGCATATGGTAATAAACTGGACAACTGACCTTGTTAGGAAACCCAGCATCCTGTCGCGAATCTGATGTCACAGTGTGTGGAGTGGTGCTGCTCATCCTGGACTCGAACCGGACTGAAAAATATTATCTAAAAGTTAGAATAATACCGGTACCGGTATATATATTGAAGAAGTTATACATGCATTTGTTAAATAACATATAGTCAGTTGGGGAAAAAAAACATGGATGTACTTGGGGTAAAAAAAAAAAACCCAAACCCCCACTGAAACAAATTTTTTACAAAAAATGTTTAGCTTGTTTCAAACATCATTCTTTTGGGTCCCTTCACAGCTTGTATTATGGGCAGAAAGTCAAGTTATTCTTCAGGTAAAAAGCAAGTTACAAAATCGACCTGAAAATCAGCAAAATAAACATTTTTTACTCAATCCTATACTTTGTGTTGCTACTAATAGTATTGCAAGTATCATAACATGTTATTGCATATTTATTGGATAGTTACAGACAGAACAGCAGAGAAAATGCATCATAGGCTGTTATAAACAGAATATGTTGGAATCTGGTAAAAGTTTATAATGTCATTGTGCATACTCACGTCTAGCCCATCTTCGATAAAGAGACACTCGGGTGACCGCCACATAATCATCTCCGATCACATGTTTCGCGGCAAGATGTACCGTTGCTAGTAGCAACAGTATGAAAAATATTAACTTCATAATTTTCCACGGCACAGCGCCGACTCGCCAAGCCAACGCTTTCACTTCACATGAGTAAATCCTGAGAGCAGTCTGGCAAACAGAACAGAAGCATACAAGGCAGATAGTCACAATTCACCACAAAAGCGGTAGTTTAAAATTCTTCCATTAGGTATAGCCTTTCGAGCACAAAATAGGCTGGACGGAGTTTGAGGCTCAGCAATAAAGATAAACTAAGTACCGGTAGCCAAATGTCATATTTAGTCCAATCTCATAACTTACCAGATAGATGATCTTAGAGAAGCTGTAGACTGCGTTACGAACAAGTGAAAGCAGAAATTGGTGGAGCGTGACTACTATAGATTGTGAATTGAAGTTTTGAATATCTGATTGTTCCTTCACACTCTGAGAAGGTGATTCCTATAAATATCCCGGTCATTGTAGATCTTTTAGGCACAAAAGCATCACTGATTCAAGAGATCGTATGAAGATGAACACAGATTAGGTTCATTCTGGGCGGACATAACTAATGAGAGAAACATACTGTGGCAATCACTCGACCGAATCAAAACTCAAGAAAGAGAGATTTATGTTGCTCAATCATGCATACAAAAATATGCCGGTACTCACTTCTGCCGTCAAGTTGATGCTTGATTGCAAGACCCGCTGCGTTGTCGTGGTACGGATGTCAACGCGGTCTCCTGCGCTCAGATTGTTGGGATGGGACGGCATATCTTCTCTTGTAAAGACAACGTTAGCCGTGTTTAATTGTGTACTACTTTGCGAATATGGTGGTGGTGTTTTGCCAGGTGCTCTATGCGGGAACATGGAGCTTGTAGATACAGTCAATTTCTCCTTGGTTTTTTGAACTCCGCGACTGCTGCTTTGAATGGAACTGTGTTCAAAAATACGCTTCTGTGGGCTATCCCCTTGCAATTTTTTGAAGCGTCTCTTTCTTGTTGCAAGAATTGGACTTTCGCGATATTTAATGGAACGTTCAGAATACAACGACGAACTGTTCGAATGAACCGACATGTCATCATCGTCTTCACTACTATTCATGGAACCATCACCAGGTGGCATTGAATAATATCCGTTTGCCACGAGACGCTTACTTCGCCGGGAAGGGGTCAACTGCATATGCAATGTCCGTGCCATTGTGATGGCACAGAATTTTATTATACGGTACCGTATTCAAAACTACAGGCTTCAGTAATATTGTCGACTGGAAAAAGCAAAATTCACGGATTTCAATTAAGAATAAGCTGTTGTATAATTTTTTTACTCAGACTGGTCATACACCCATACAGGAACCCACTTTAGGTCATTTCATTTATCTTATTGTCACTTGTTCTCTTTTTTTATTACGACAGCTAACCAATATTGCCGTTCACCAATCAGTTCGAGTCATTTACTTTTATTTCATTGCTCCATGGGCTGCAGCTAACTAGATGATCGCCCGATCTCTTCGCTGACACCTAGTCGTCTTTTCTCTTGTGTTGATCAACTTGCTTGTGAATGACTGAATCAATAAATATGTCTGTCTACCAGTACCGGTATGCATATTGCATTTACACAGTCGTTGAGGGGCTTGGTTCCTCGACATTATAGCTCACTTCCGCAGAGGATAAGCGGATTTGCTCATGAATGACTGAAACAATAAATATGTCTGTCTGTCTGTCTAGCAAACTATTGATTCTATCTTGCAATTTTGATAAGCAGCTAGCCTATACTTCACGGAATTCTTTCTTGCAATGAAACAACGCCGAAATGTAAGCGGTATGGAGGGTCTCTAACACATATCTATCATAGCGGTACGGGTTTACGACACAGACGGCAGCACGAAATTTCGATTAGCCAAAAAACAACTACACCTTACAAATCAAACACTCCTTCGCTGTCTGCTACTGCTACTGACGGAGCTACCTGGTGAACTGGCACAGCTGCAGCCGCGAGCAAATTTGAACGCGACTGAAGTCAAGGAATAAAAACATCGAACGCAGCAAACCATAGAGCACGGAAGAGTACAAATAGTTCACGGTTGACTGCAGATAGCCAAGAAACGTAGGCTTTTCATGTATTTCGAGATCGATGCACAGTTTTATGGAGGGTTTGGATCACATTGACTAGAGCGTGCCTTGACAGAGAATGTTGTTAAGAAAGCTACTCAAAAGAAAACGTGTAGGCCTACGCGATACCTCTGCATCCGTGCATCGGACGTTCGCAGAAGCGCGGGTAACCGATTTCGAAAAGTGGGCGCCTTCAGGAATTCCCGAGATCCGCGCCAGTGTGTGGTCTTTTGGCCTTGATTTTAGGCGGCCCGATAAACTTTTACGCGGCTTTGCTAGACCCGCGTGGTCTTTAGGCAGTCAATAGAAAACTGCGCTACTTTTCGGCCGGCTTTGCTAGACCCGCATCGCAATTTAGGCAACCAATAAGGAACAACCCTACTTTTGTCAAAATCACCGTAGGCCTACATTTTTAGCGACTCGCGTTACTTTTATGCAGCAAATCGATATCCGCTGTCTCGAATATGCGAATAATAATTATATCTAATTGAAAAAACCCTGCTGTAGCGAATACGTTCATCATGAAAATTGAAATGTCCTGATTTCCGCTCAATAAGGTCAAAGATTATCGTAGAAGACATAAAAGGGTAAAGAGTCAGTCGCATAGGAGAATGGGGCCACTTATTACACGGGGCATCAAAGAAGGTCAGTCACGTAATAGGAAGGATATGTAAAAGGGTGAAAGGTCACGGGGCATTCTCAACTTTTGATTCGACTTCCTCGTGAACTTTCTTAGCGACGATTGTTTTGTCGATCGCAGGATCCATGAACCATTTACCGGAGATGTCTCCGAACTCGTTGCACTTTTCTAATTCTGGATCCGGGACCTTCGCAAAGATTTATCGTTTAGAATTTCATTAACGAGATGACATCATCAGCTTACGTCATACCTTGTTAAGTTTCGTCACTCTGGCATGATGATGATCAAAGAATGCGTCATTAGTGATGCGGTTGTAGCAGGGGATAATGGCATACCGACGACGGTCGGATGTGTTTGGAGCGCTAGATGCAAAAACGGAGATTTTATTGTTAGCTCAGCGCAGTGGCTCATTACGTTGATAGCCCAAATATCGCCTATGGTGCCCCAGAATACTTCAGAGATAACGACACTGCTGCGCAGTATATAGCCTGCCTGATTGGGATGGCTAGTTAAGTGGACTTTGATTTGCGCGTCACATCGAGATACGGACACTGCTGACCAATTGATTATTGCGCAGCATAGCCTGTTATAGGATCCGCGCAACCTCCGGAGGATTAGGCCTACTGAACCCAAATCCAGACCCACCTCGTATGTAGAACGTTGCAATGAAAAAAAATCGCGTCGCCCGATTTCAGAATCACGTTCACTTCTTCGAGTACTTTCTTTGCTTCCGTCACTCGCTCCATATCGGCTCCGTTCTGCCCGCCAACCCTTACGTGATCCACGCGTCCCATCTTATGCGATCCACGCAAAACCTGATTAGAAAATTAAGCCACGGTATTCCATGATTAACGCAATCAAAATCACCCGCGTGCATGGAATTTAGCCTCCGGTGTGACGTTGCAAGTTTGTGACTAGCAGTGCCGTGGGAAAGCCGACCCAAACCCCCCGACAACTCATAGGGCCCCAAATTCGTAAATCACAGGACGCCTCTGTTATTTGTGTGTCGTCTGAGCAATACATCGTAAATATTTTTCGCGCTACGCGCGCTTTTGCTTCAATTTTAATGCCTTTTGGGCCATGCGTTTACGAACCTAAAAACACCGTCATACTGCATAAGCAAAATGCCCGATATCGTCAATTGTTCATATCCCCACTGACCAGTCTTGTGAATGTTGATAAGAGGCCCCGTCAGGACTTTTTTTGGGGGGGCAACACCCTTCACACGGCACTGGTGACTAGCGGTTGGATGGGGGTGCGTGAGGGTAAAGACGCGAAAATATGTAGCCTAGGCCTATGCATCATAGGTAAAATGTGTCTTCGTAAAGGTCGATTTCATAGTACGTTGAATATAAAACCATGGCCATGATAAAACAGAAACGAAAGGTTACTAGAAAAATTTGGGGCCCAAAAAGTGAAGCACAAAAGCCCCTCCCTTAATCCACCCCTCATTAACGGTCAATCTACTTACCCGCAGACAGCCATTCTCAAGATCCGTGTCATCCATTGCTATCGAGACGGACAGCAGATCAGGAAAGAGAAGACCGTTCTTGTACCAGTACCTGCGAAGCATAATGGAAGTTGACCGTACTCGATTTTAAAATTTAAATTCATTCTCTCTCTGCGATAATTCCTAGCTGACCGTATTCGATTTCATAATCAAATTCATTCTTTCGCAATTTGAAATAATGTGGTAAACGCCTTCGTCTTCTTCTCACGTTTGACAATATTTTGGGAAGTGGTAAACGTCAAAATCGTAAAGTAATGGGGTGAGCTGACCCGTAGTCCTGGTGCCAAACGAACGCTCCTCCCGTCTTCGCCTCTTTCATCACGATCTTGGTGTGGTAATGATAGACCTCACCTCCAAGAAGCTAGAAAATATGAATCTGCACCAAATTGCTTTTAGCCGGGGAATGTACAATGACTGTAGCGCTACACAAAAGGGAGATCTACTCCATCGGCGTCAGTTAGGCCTACTCTCCGGGTGATCCCAAGCTGGAATCACTTGTAGATATTAGAAGCAATCGAGACGGGCTTCACGCTTGAGAGAAGCCACAACAAAGAGATAAAAGGGAATATCGTAATTTCATTCAAGTAGCTGCGAAACTCGAGAATGTACAACGACACGCAGCAAGTGCACAAATCAACCGTTAGAAGGAATAGAAGTGACACGGCTACATTAAAATGTCCACCACGTCCCGCCAAAACCACTTTGAGAAATTTCAACGTAATAACATTGCAATAGACGTTGATTTTACCGCTTCTGTTGTATCGACTATCCTCGCAACCCGTCCGATTAACCCAGTGTAATCGACTCCTGGGTGATTCCAGATTACCATTCGTGCGCTCGTCTTCGCATCTGGCAGATCAAATGCGTGCCGCAAAACTTCACCTTCCTTCAAGCAGACTTCCAATTTGTCCAGCTCTGATCGGGTCAACAATCCTCTGTGGATGCATGAACATATCAAGAAAATGTGTGTCAATATAGGAACCGCTAATGCTACAAATTTGGCTGGATGTAAAACTGTGGTGACACTCGCTATAGCTACATCGTAAAAGTGATCGTCTGCCGTCGGCGACTATCAATATGTTGCAGTGAATTTAGCTGGACGTTAATAATGTGGACGATCGACGCCCCTTAATCGTTGCGCGAACGTCCCCTTGTGTTAGAGTTTTGTTGTGAGTCAACAGAGTTCATTACTAGACGAATTGCAACTGACCTGACAAATATGAATCCGTCTCTATCAAAAGCCGCCTTTGTTGCATCTTCAATTACCAATTTCTCACCCGGAACGTAACGCAATTCAGCGACTACAGAAATTTGGATTAATCAATGCCTGTTACGTCGGACTGATTGCTTTTGGTGGGTGCCTCCTCAGGGGCGCAGCCCACCTCGAAAACCCGTGGTGTTCCAACTAGTGACGTCACAGGTCACAATTAAAAATTAATAAGCAATTTTCGTGAACATCGTTTTTTTCACCGCGCGGGTGGTTTTACTGATCTCATGGGGAACACTGTGCTCATGGGAAACACTGTGCTCGTGGGGAACATAATGCTCACTTGGAACCACGTGATCGCGGGGAACAAGGCCTCGTCCTGGCCACCATAAATGCTATTATATAATTGCTGTATATAAATCCTGGTCACCATAAATGTTATAATTTTATAAATCCTGGTCATTATATAAATGTTATAATTGTATAAAACCTGGTCATCATAAATGCTATTATTTATTAGGCTTTGTCTTGGTCACCCCACGTGGTCGCAGGAACCCCCTGCTCATGGAGCACTACGTGATCGTGGGGAACACCACGCTCACGGAGAATCACGTTCTCGCGGGAAACAGTGCTCACGGAGAACCATGTGCTCACGGGGACCACGTGCTAGCAGAGAACACCGTGCTCGCGGGGAACAAGGCCTCGTCCTGGTCACCATAACTGTTATAATTTACAAGGCCTTGTCTTGGTCACCCCACGTGGTCGCGGGGAACCACGTGCTTATGGAGAACCACCTGATCGTGGGGAACACCACGCTCACGGAGAATCACGTGGTCGCGGGAAACAGTGCTCACGGAGAACCACGCGCCAGCAGAGAACACCGCGCCCACGGGAATTAAACCACGCGCACGGGGGAACAATTCCTCGTCTTGACCACCATAAAGGCTTTAATTGTATAAATCCTCGTCACCATAAATGCTATATATAATAAGGCCTTGTCTTGGTCCCCCCACGTGCTTACGTGGATTGGTGTATCCGCGCGCTCACGGGGAACACGTGATACAGGAAACAGTGTCAGACAGGTAACACTGCGCTCGCGGGGAACAATAAGGCCTCGTCCGGATCACCATATGCTATAATGTCAGTCATCTCTATAGTAACGAATAACGAACTTACATGGCTCTCCTTCCGACATCGTTAACTTTGGATGACTGTAGACGAACAAAATATGCGATAAACAAAGAAGCTGAATATGAGGAAAGCAGCTTGGAATCCACAGCTTTTTTATGTGTTGCCCAAGCAGCCAAGGCACGCTCATAAGAGCGAACTACACTTTATCTACAGTCGGTATGACGCGTTGACTCATCTCAAGTTGCGTGAATGTGAATATTTCTCAAAGAACCAAGGCGGGACGTCAAATATGTGGCGAATCTTCTTTACGCGATATCTATTAAACATCTGGCGTAGGCTCCACTAGGCCTACATGTCCCGCCTATGACGCCCACACACCACAATACAGTATGGAGTAGGCTATATACAATAGATAGAACACGTCACTGAGTTGGCCTATAGCATATTGGATATTCCTTACTCAGGGTATCTTTAGGCAAATATAGAGATTTCCAAGTTAGGAAGAGTCACCTACTTTGCTTCTGCAGCTTGTATATCGGAATCAAATACTTCAAAACAACTCGATTTGCTGTCAATTGTTAAGCAACAGTGCATGTGAATAGGCCTACAACGTTGCCTAGTCCAATGCGAGCAACATACGCGGACTTCGACCTTACGCCGCGAGTTCGTTGCGTTATCAGGCAATGTAAACATATTTCACTCAGATCGATTCCGCCCAACAAAACAGAACGAAGACTAAGCCTAGCTGGAATCAGTCGGCCGGCCTGCGTAGTCATAGCGCCAACATGCGGATCCGAAAAACGGCTTCTACCAAGAATACGTGTACATCAAATGCCGATATCGGCCTCAATATATATTCAGACGATAATAAAGGCCGATATTCAAATATTTTCCATTATCGACATCGGCCGCCAGCCAGGCAGAAATCGATCTCGAGTTCTAGCCCGAACCACAGAGCAACAGCTAGAGGTCGCTGTCTTTTAAATTCAAAATGGTCGAGATTTAGGCTACATGGAACCATGAAGACAAAACAAATTTCAATAGTATAGACAGTCCGGGGGCGGTCGGCAGACTATCCACGTATTACATACAGTTGCCCCGAATTTTGAAGCATATCGGCCGGATATACTGTAGATGCATATCTATAATCGGCCAGGATGTCAAATATTTTCCAACGCAATGTCCATTAGATGGCAGTATATAGGTTAATACGTGACCAGACCAATTTCGAGAACACAGTGGTCTTCCAGTTACGTCTTTCTATGACTAGAAACAATGTCCATTAGATGGCAGTATGCAGCTTCCAGTGAAAGAGGTCAGTCCAGCATTATTCCGGTGGACTCCTCGTCAAGATTGATTGCATTTGGGAGTGCACTGTGTTGTACAACCCATCAAATATTGTCTCGGTTGTGACGTCATACGCCATGACGTAATTATACGCCCTTTGAAATCGGAAACTGCCAACGGCGAGAAGGATATGATGGTAATTAGTTAAGTTCTAATGTTTCTTAGCCTCATATTAGTCGTATGTAACCCAGGCAACAAGAGGAGTGATTCGGGTTAATAAGCCGCCGATCATATCGACCGTCATTCTGCCAGAATTATCATTGTTTTTTAAAGAGAATTCGAGATAAGTTTCGATGACGCGATTCCAGAATCGAGGTTTCGGAACTCTGTCATCAGAGAGAAGACGAGATCGATCGTCACCCATCCAGTCCCAGTTTGGTACCTGCAATTGAATGATAAACTGTTTGGATAAGTGCGGACAGGCGTGTGTCCACTGGCTCATTCGACATATCTTGGGCCCAGTCTACAGCATGACTACTGGCAACGCCCCAGCGAATGAAATATCATCCATTCAATCCCAATTGGGGAGGGGGAGTGTTTGATACAGACCCTTTCTCTAATTTTCGGTAAAGTCATCATTCTCTCACCTCAGTCGTGAACAATACGAGAACATTTTTGAACGGAGCGAAATCGTTCTCACAAAACTGATAAAAAACCGTCGTCGAGGCAGGCGGTAGTCGCTCAAAATTCGAGACAATGACAGCACACGATCCTGCTGCGAGACTGGAATGAATATCCGCATCGAGTTGTTCTTTCGCGGTTGAGTGGTCAAGCGATGAATATTTCCAGCCATCGACCTGCCAAGAAAATGGAAATTCTCAATTAACCAAGACTGTGCCGGCTGCTATCAAGCGAACAATTTCTGACCTGAACGACAAATATTATTCAAAGTTAACCGGTCAGATTATTTCAAAAGTGTGCGTAAAAATTATTAATATCAATTTTTAATTGCCAGAAGTAGTCAGTTATTTATCTATTTCAAGTAGCGATCATAACAATCCCACAGCCTGTATTAAGGACTCTTCAACTGTTTTCCAAATCCGTCAGAACAAGCACTACAGACTCGAATCGCTGACTGTGCTATTGATAAGGGACTTGTCAGGGTTTGTAACACTGGGCCTGATGGCCTGTATCAAGCCATCACCCAGACCTATAGTTACAAACCCAGACAAGTCCTGAGACATGAGCACAGTTAGGGTTGATACAATGATCACTTGTGTTTCTATGACCTCTAACCTTTGTGATATCAGTTTCATTGCATCTCATTGAGTAAATTTTTGCGATTTCTTGAGCAAGTTTCTCGCGAACGAATGAAGTTTGGCTCGATGACGCCATCATGAGGACAGCTGGTTGGTGAGGATCCTCATCTAGTATATGGCTGTTCATTGTTGCGCTGCAGGATGAAAAATAAGCTTTATTACATAGTCACGCATCATAAAGAAGGGAAATGATACTGCACAGCATCAGAAGAAATCCTATAGCCCAGTCCAATGGAGTAACTGGTCTGAAGAATGTGGACGAGGTCACCAAACCATGGCTGTTACCCGAAGAAATCTAAGGCAGGTTAAGAGTGTTTAGAAAATGATACGAAAATGAAGTAGAAAATGTGACATGCACAGAATCATTATTCAAGGAAAGTACCCTTGATAGAAATCGATAGCATGTTGCAACGCAGACCTCTGACAAAGAGAAATATTAGTCCAGTAAAATACCCTACTATAGTAATCTATAGCGTGTAGACCGTTGCCACACAGGCTACCACCTCTGCCTAAGAAAACAAAAACAAGGTAGGCTCAAAACATCAGAAGTTAGGTGTCATCCGCTGTGGGGACTTACGGAGAGTTACTCAGGAGACAGGAAAGACTTACTTGACCACACGCCACAACCGACCGTCCTGCTTCTGATGTGACGTCTTCAGATCTTCAAGTTGTTCATGGTAGCGTTCTGCTAACGATTTTGTCGTGCTGTCTCCAGTCATTGAAAGGTATAATGAAGGGATAATAACCGCCAACAGGCCAAAGAACAGAAGGATCTGGAAGTCTGAAAGTTAAATAGACAATGTTTCGAAGACTTTCAAATTAGAAATGCAAGACTATGATCTGCCTTGTTGACCTCACGAAAGGTCATATCGATGATTCCCTGTCCCTTACCAAATTGACCTTATTTATATTTATTAATTTTTCTATAATGTGTTGATGATGATGCAGCAACCATGTGAATTTGGACAAAATATATTCTCTCACTCTCTCTCTCAGTAGTAACGAAATTAAGAGAGAACAAGTAGGCTCACCGTAACTTTTTTGCTGACCATTAACCGTGAGTACTGGATCTCTCTCTATTGCTTCTGTTTGTAATTTTGCTGGCTTTGAAATTGGAGAGTCATCAGACTCGTGACGTGTACTTTCTTTCTCTCTCGTCGCTGGAACAGAGAGATATTTTAAAATCAGGATAGAGCCAAAGTGAGTAATGCAAAATACAAGTGCGGTATTTGGGACCGAGCGGTAAGCCTTCTACAGTATATGGCTGTGACAGACTCTGCAATTGTCTCACAAGCTGTTTACTTCCCATGTCAAAGATCCTGAATGCATAAATAACACACACATGGTCTTACCCGAGTTAGTATATTGCAACTTAGTCATGCATGAAGTGCACAAGTGTCAGCAACACAAGACCACAACAAGGGTCTTAGATAACAAAATCGTTCGAGCGGTTTTTGATCTTCCTGTGCAATTTGAAGGAAGTTGAGTAGAATTATGCACATGATTTTAAAGCCAGGGTTGAGGCATATATTATTTAAAAGGTTAGCAACAAAGAAAGGTAATGTCCAGGCCACATGGCCTGTGTAAGTCCATGCATGTGCAATGTATATACTGTATAAGCCACGCTATGGCAAGACTGGTCTGGATAACTTGGACGAAGCCACCAAGAAGTGGTTGCTATGTGCCTGCCTTGACGTCTAGTCCAAAGAAAAGTCATACGAAAGAATAAGAACGAAAAGTTTCTTCATTGGCTTGCTTGCCATGAAGATATCAATCAATCTATACATACCCAGCCTCTTTCTGGTCGGTTTCTCGTCTTCCGAACTGTGCACGATTGGTATCAATCCCTTCAAATCTCGTCCCAAATCTGTAAATGTTAAAATTTTGAGCAAAGAAATGCCAGAGCAATAGTTGACAGCCAATGATTTACAAAATCCCGCAACCAACTGAACGGTATCCCTGCACGCCAAGGCCTTAGCAGACCACACAGAACACCGTACTGGACCTCGCACTAGCCATGAAATGCAGACTGGATGTGGGGGGATCAAGTTAACCAACAAAAGTAGTATCAACGAGAATATCTTAAAATTTCGGTAAAATAATAGATGGACGGTAAATCTGTGGTGAAACTTCTTTACGATATCTATTGATCATCTGCTATCGGCTACACTATTTTCAAACAAAATATTTCATTTCTTATTCAATCCAACCAACCTGTCTCTTTTTGGAATTCGTCAATTGTGACGCGCAATTCTTCAATTAATTTGTCAGCAGTTTTGAAGACTTTCACATCCTTTTTTCCATCAATAACAGTTACGTATTCTCTATCTTTATATGACAAGTTTGAAGAATCTTCAGGGGGCTTGTCACCGCACTCGACCAAAATTGATATTCTTAAAATATTGATATAAAATTAACCTAACAGGGCAATAAAAACATGGTGTAATATATAGAAAAACACCAACTTGATGGAAAGTATATGCTTTCTATAGACGGAGGGGGCATGGACCAGTTGCGGATAAGGTTAGGGTTTAGTTCTGGAGGTGATTAGATGGTACATAAAAATGTATGGAGGGAGCGATGAGTTACAGAGTTTCCGTGCCAAGGTCAGTGTTACATATATAATGCTATAAGATACCAAAATACGGACACAGAAGGCGTATATACGGGCACAAAAAAGTATAGTTTATTATCCTAGCACCAGTATTATCATGAATATACATACCGAAATTTTGCATTCCTAGACAACTCGTTTTCTTCTTCGTAAATTCCGACCAAGTTGTTCCCGTATTTCTCTGACAGTTCCTCCAGCCTTTTAATGTCATCTTCTCCTAAGTTGGAATGTACGATCGCCACACGACGTTCCGGCGAGCTTCTGGTCCTCATTATATCAGGACGACAGGTCCACGACTCATAAATGTCCACCCAAAGCCGATCTGCACCAAGACAGAGTTGAACTCCACAGTTGCACCGCTGTTCTACTTCAACCATTGAGGTGTGAATGCAGTCGCGATTAGTGATGCGTATCAATCTTGCACCCAAGCTAAACAGACAGAGAGACACCCAGATAATTCATTTTCGTCTCACCAGGAACATAATAGAAGTTCCAGTATGGGCCAGAGATTCTATGACTTATTCGATGTGAAACTGATCATTGAGCCTGACGTCATCTCCATCAATGATTTCAGAGAGTGGTTGCGATTTACCCGCCGAACGGAAGCGTGATCGATTAGAAAACCGTCCATGTGTCCATGGCCTTAAGAGGATTCTCGACTTCGTGTGACGTTAGCCTGTGACGTTAGAACAAAATTGCAATAAGGAATTAACTAATATCCATTAGTGGGCCATTTCCAATAAACTAACAATACATCCAGCTAAAACCCATGCCCCCATCTTCAATCATCATAATCATCTAACGGACCTCAAACTGGTCGGTCAACCAATCAAGATAAGCTGATCGCTTTGCTGCAGCCCAGTCGTTTCCCTCGCGTTGATCAATTTGCTTGTGAATGACTGAAACCATGCTGGTATGCTGAAACAATAAATATGTCTGTCTAACCTTACAGCTTATAATTTTCGGCCGAAAATCGAATGCTGAAATACGAAGTTTCAGGGTTTTTCATCCCCTAGAAACAGACTTTGGAGGCGAACCAAAACAACCATCAATTTGTTTGGAAGTTTTACAGGATGCCAGGGTACAATTTTTTTGCACTTCGAGAAAAAATTCTCACTCCACCCTAGTGCACACAATCTGTTATTTTGCGAATAGTATCATCCCTAGCCCTAGACATTGCCCTGTGGCTTCCCTCCCCTTTAGGTGGCTCTTGCGACATATATATACATGAATGTCCGAACGGCATAGATCTTGTATTGCGATATACAACATGTCGGAGAAAATTACCAAGAATGAAGTGCGTTCATACTCGAGGCAGTTCTACACAACTTTCGTTTCGTTCATCACTTTTTCAGTCGGTCATCCAACCACCGTACAGTTTATTGCTTTTAACCCTCTCTCTCCTCTTTCGACATCGAATTCAACCCTTTGTCCTTCCGTCAGAGTGGGGTATCCTGACATTCCTGAGCCTCGAATTGAACTTGAATGGACAAAGAGGTCGTTATCACCATTATCCGGAGTAATGAATCCAAATCTTTTGGTTTCGTTGAACCATTTGACAATTCCAGTAGTTGACATAATTGATTTTTTTTATGGTATGCAGAGGCAGAAACTGAAAAGAGACCATTTTTGGCAATGAATCAATTGGAATCATGGCACACTGTGCATTGTCACACTATGCTGGGATTAACACATAGAGTACCATCACTGCCAAAAAATAAAATAGGCCTATCAAAAGAAAATTATCATAAAAGTATACCGAAAAACAGAAGTAGTAACCAAGAGACAAAATCCTTCCATCCTCTGCTTGACAATCTGTAATTGCGGAGCGCTGGTGAGGTACTGGATTAGGGCTATAAGCCCTATGTGTATATTACCCGCTACACAGTGACCTGGGAAACACAATAACCTATGCTTAGGCGTGGCCTACGTCGTAAACTTCAGATCAACAACAGCAAAACCATTATGAAAACCGTTCATGTTGCGCAAATACTTGGCATGACGAATGAATGTCGACGGACAGCCTTCAGTACAATAAAAAGTACAAACAGAAGGTCTAGTGAGCAAACTAAATGGCTTTACGTCAGACGTCTAGGTTGAAGAGGTGCTTGGCGATTGGGCAAAGCTGTCGACAGGTGTCGGGTCGAATCTCCGCAATGTCATACCAATGTCGTTACCGAAAAGTCTAAATGGTAAGTGCATCCAACATGTCCTTTGCTCAGCTTCTTCAAGAAACCTTCCGGGTAATTGTTTAGAAGTATATATATATACTCAACTCATCACAACAGAACTGAATGGGGGTGTTAAATGACAGATTAAGGCATGCTGAATTCAAATGTCACCGTCCCTTCGCTCGCAAACGGAGAATTTGGAAGTTACGGACAGCCAAAATGTCAACCACCCAAGACGAAATCACAGCACCACAGCACTATCAGCCACATCCAGAGTGACTTTGGCAGTTGGACTACGCGGCCGCATGGATATACTCAAGTATTACTAGTATTACAAGTATCTCAAGTATCACAAGTATCATGGATACACACAAGTATCACCATTCTATCATCCCTATATCACAATATGATCAATGTAAAATATCAAGTATCACCCTAGGACGCATATGGTGACTCAAGTATCACCCTGCTAGAACCCATGTAACATACCAAGTCTCACCCTATGACCATATATGGTGATTCAAATATCACCATGTGACCTCAAGTATCACCCCTGGATCACCTTGGGGGCATCAAAGTGATTCAAATATCATCCTAGGACCCATTTAACATACCAAGTATCACCCTTTATTATGTTACATTGGTCATATGGTGACCCAGGGATGGTGGAATCGTGATTCTTGAGAATATCCATGATACTTGTGATACCAATGATACTTGACTATATCCATGTCCCCGCTACGGCTAGAAACGCTTGAATGCATAAACGTCGTCACTGTTTCATGGCTCATGTGTATTAAAAGAACGATTTACGCTTAACCAATAGATGTGATTATCGCTTCATTTGGGTAGTTATAACCCTCTTCGACTCAGTCCGGGTACTAGGATAGAGGAGGCGGGCGTGTCGCAGGCGGGTTGGCTGGGGTCTGGCCAGCCCGTGCGGACCCGGGGCAAGACCAGCCACCTCCCGCCCGCCGAGACATGCGCCCCTAACGGTGCACGTGGCCTGATGCATCCATGGAGGCGGGATTTACATGCTGTGAAAGGCTTCGCGACCCGTAGGGAGCGAAGCGGAGCCGTCCACCTCATTTGTGATATCTGCATTATCTGTGTAATATATATGTGATATCCGCGTGATATCTGCGCTATTTAAGCACAAAAAATGGGCATTACATCATAGAATATCGTCACGTTACAAGATCACGAACTTTCGTTGACCTAAAACCCATGCCCTCATCTTTAATTGTTGTAATCGACTAACAGAATCCATGAACCTCAAACTGATGGTCAAACAATCAAGACCGTAAATTCAGTAGAATATTTAGGGGTCAAAATCGACAATGCATTGAAATGGGATTGTCATATTAGCTTCTAAATCATCCCAATCAATAAGGGTTCTTTACCAATCTCGACACATCCTCCCCACCTCAAAATTACTTTCTATATACCACTCACTCATCCGCAGTCACTTAACATATTTCATTACTGGCTGATAAACTCACATCATTAGTTTCCAAAAAATACAAAACCGAGCAATCTGAACTATCTGCAAAAAATTGAAAATCCTGAAGATACTCAACTATACAAATTTGAACTAGGAAAATTAATGTACTCCTATTACTATCAAGACAATACCCCCCCTACCTTTATCCTTCAGGACCATCTCACCAAAACAAACACATCCACAGTACTCCAGACCTATTTATTCAGTTCATAGCAATACATCCAAAAAAAATCAATCTATTACCAGGGCTCCTACCATTCGAATAACATCCCCAGCAATATCAGGCAGTTGAGTTTTCCTTTGTTCAAAAATAAATCATTGCAAAATTATTTATTACATTTAGGTTCTCCATCTTGTTTTCCTTCATGCTTCCCTGTTCTACTCAATTTAGTTCAATTCATACATCTTATTGTCACTTGATTTCATTAATAAAAAACCTATTATGAAATGACAGCTATCCAATAGTGCCATTGATGTATCTCTTCATGGTAATTATTTTTACTTCGTTGCTCCATGGGCTGCAGCTGACTGGATAATGGCTTCGCTGCAGGGCAGCAGTCGTTTTGACAAATATGCTCGTGAATGACTGAAACAATAAATGTGTCTGTCTGTCTGATCTTACAGCATATTACAGTAACATTTCAGCCGAAAATCAAATTTCTACAAGCGAATGTGTACATGTGAAGTTTCAGGTTTTTTTATTATCCCCTATTGAAACAGATTTTGTTATGTTGCTAGCCCCTTATAAAGGAGGCGAATCAAAACATCCAACTTGTGTGGAAGTTTTACAGTATTTGCACTTTCAGAAAAAATTCTCACTTCACCCTAGAGTATACATTATATATTTTGCAAAAAGTATCACCCCTAGCTCTTTATAGGCATCGCCCTTGCTTCCCTCCCCTTTAAGTGGCTCTTGCCACATTCATGCATGAATGTACAAACGACATAGATCTTGTATTGCGAATTTGCGATATACAACATGTCGGAGAAAATTACTAAGAATGAAGTGCGTTCATACTCGAGGCAATTCTACACAACTTTCGTTTCGTTCATCACATTTTTATTCGGTCACTCGACCACCGTACAGTTTGTTGCTTGGAGCCCTTTCTCTCCTTTTTCGACATCGAATTCAACTTTTTGTCCTTCTTTTAGAGTTCGGTATCCTGAGCCTTGGATTGAACGGAAATGGACAAAGAGGTCGTTATCACCGTTATCTGGAGAAATGAATCCGAATCCTTTGGTTTCATTGAACCATTTGACAGTTCCAGTAGTTGACATAATTGATTTTTAATGGTATGCAGAGGCAGAGACTGAAAAATGACTACATTTGTGGTAATAAATCAATTGAAATCATCATGGCATGCCTATTTTAGTCAAATTTACTGGAAAGTACATTTTAACTATGATAGGAATCTAATAGCACATTATCACACTTAGGCTGGGATTGACAAATAGAGTACCATCACTGCCAAAAAATTAAAATATAGGCCTAACAAAAGAAAAATATCATAAAAGTGCCAGAAAACAGAAGTATAGTAACCGCTCTGGTAAGCGTAATGTCCATATCTTATTGAGGGTTGTAGGAATTCCCATCTATTCTGATCAAAAACTCAAAATCTCCAATGGTTTAATATTGGAAATGCATCTGGGGAATTCTCTAGCTTAAATTATACCGACAATGGCGGCAACGTCACGATTCCGTCATGCCGTGAAGCGAACAGCATGGCCGGTGGCCTTCCAGTTTTCAACTTTACTGCATAAACAGCGAAGGAAACATATGTGACGAATAACGGGGATAAAACGTCAATTAACGCAAACTACTCCGCTGCCCCACAACCGATCCCGCCAACAACCGCGCCACTCTGACGTCCGCCCCTTTGCCTCATTGATCTCGCACATGTCACGTGTTCATTGCAAGTGAAAGACTGTGATAACGCATGTATCGCTAAAAAGGTGACGTGTTCGTGTTTGCATAATCTCTATGGTTCGTGCCGAAGAGATTTTTGTGTTTATATAAATATCACAGAGGACGTCCATATTATATATTATGTATATAATGCGAGATGTGGGGCAAGCAGTGACTATAATCGTCTTCACTAGCTGACCATGACGATGATGACTTTTTTAAGAGGGTTTGTAAAAAGGCGGCTTTATGGAACGAATGCATAATTCTCCGTACAAAAACCAATAATTTGCACGACTGTCTCACGTTTTATGGCATGTCTCGTCCGGTTCAATCGGCTTTGATCAGGAAATTGAGGTAACCGAAACTAAAATCATCACGGTACAATAATTCATGCAACATGATCACAGGTCTACAGTAAGAAATGATCACGCACAAAATTTGATCACAAAGCTTACAAACATCGGTTCATCGTTCACCGTTGTAAGAAATTTGAACTCTGGAATTTGTTGTTGTGAAAAACGCATGCAGCAGGATATTTTGCCAAGAGAGGTGATACATCTATATAAATGGAAGAGCCTGTTTGTCTGTCTGTATGTATGTCTGTCTGTCTGTGCACGAATCAACTTTTTTATTACTGAAGCTATCGACATAAGATTTTTTTGGGATATAGGGACAGACGGAATGCGTGCGACCAGGTGGTTTTGTAGTGCTTCCAGCGTGTATTTCGTAATACGCCGAAATTTTAGATCGCTTCTGCCATCTAGCGGAACAATTTTTAACTACATCTGGTCCCGTAAGGTAGCCTGGCTACAACGTTCTGCTTATAGGTCTACTGTCCTTCGGTAAATTATTATCCGACCAATTTTTTGTCCGATATTCTGGACTTTTCGGAAATCAATCAGGTGAGATTGCCGATTTTCGTATTTTCCCTGAAAATTCAATATATCGGCCAATCTCTCTGTAAAAATAGGAGGCCTCGATTCGTTTTTTATTAATTTCAACACTCATTGACTCGGAAAGTACCAGCCGTAGCGGGTAAATAACTAATAGGCCTAATAACGTGCTTGAAGCTAAAGCCGCGGATTCCTTGTTGTTGTCTTGAAGTTATGGTGTTTCAACTGTACGTCATGTACGCAATATACCCTCCCTTTCCACTGTCAATCAGAATCTGGTCGTGTAGAATTCATTGCGTGTTCACCCTACTATAGTAATGTACGCCAGGCTAATGCTTAATACTCATGTCGATACTTTCAGTTTGTAGTCACAACCACATCACTCCACACTGCCCCGATGGGTACTAACTCCCAATTGCCGGCGTCCTAGATTTTCCACGGGATGACATAATTATTACTGACAACCATCATCACAAATTGCAGTTCAATAAATCAATCACGGAAAATTGCTGAACTGTCTGCTGAATTGGAGAAGGCCCAATAAAAGATGCGAACCAAAACAATCATCTTGTTTGGAAGTTTTGCAGTATTTGCACTTTGAGAAAAAATTCTCACTTCACCCTAGGGTACATTATATTTTGCGAAAAGTATCACCCCTAGCTCTTTATAGGCATTGCTCTTGCTTCCCTCCCCTTCAAGTGGCTCTTGCCATATTCATGCATGAATGTATTGCGAATAATTTGCGATATACAACATGTCGGAGAAAATTACTAAGAATGAAGTGCATTCATACTCGAAGCAATTCTACACAACTTTCGTTTCGTTCATCACATTTTTAGTCGGTCACTCGACCACCGTACAGTTTGTTGCTTGGACCCCTTTCTCTCCTTTTTCGACATCGAATGTAACTTTTTGTCCCTCCTTTAGAGTTCGGTATCCTGAGCCTTGGAGTGAACGGAAATGGACAAAGAGATCTTCATCACCGTTATCTGGAGAAACGAATCCGAATCCTTTGGTTTCATTGTACCATTTGACAGTTCCAGTAGTCGACATAATTGATTTTTTTTTATGATATGCAGAGACTGAAAAATGACTACATTTTTGTCACACACTAGGCTGGGATTGGCACATAGAGTACCATCACTAGCCAAAAAAATTAAATTATAGGCCTCATAAAAGAAAAATAACATAAAAGTGCCAGAAAACAGAAGTTGTAACCACTCCAGTAAGCGTAATGTCCAAATCTTATTGCGCGGGCAGTATTTAGGGTTGTTGGAATTCCCATCAATTCTGATCAAAAACTCAAAATCTCCAATGGCTTAATAATGGAAATGCATCTGGGGAATTCTCTAGCTTAAATTATACCGGCAATGGCGGCAACGTCAAGATTCCGTCAAGCCGTGAAGCGAACAGCGTGGCCGGTGGCCTTCCAGTTTTCAACTTTACTGCATAAACAGCGAGGGAAACATATGTGACGAATAACGGGGATAAAACGTCAATTAACGCAAACTGCTCCGCTGCCCCACAACCGATCCCGCCAACAACAGCGCCACTCTGACGTCCGCCCCTTTGCCTCATTGATCTCGCACTTGTCACGTGTTCATTGCAAGTGAAAGACTGTGATAACGCATGTATCGCTAAAAAGGTGACGTGTTCGTGTTTGCATAATCTCTATGGTTCGTGCCGAAGAGATTTTTGTGTTTATATAAATATCACAGAGGACGTCCATATTATATATTATGTATATAATGCGAGATGTGGGGCAAGCAGTGACTATAATCGTCTTCACTAGCTGACCATGACGATGATGACTTTTTTAAGAGGGTTTGTAAAAAGGCGGCTTTATGGAACGAATGCATAATTCTCCGTACAAAAACCAATAATTTGCACGACTGTCTCACGTTTTATGGCAAGTCTCGTCCGGTTCAATCGGCTTTGATCAGGAAATTGACGTAACCGAAACTAAAATCATCACGGTACAATAATTCATGCAACATGATCACAGGTCTACAGTAAGAAATGATCACGGACAAAATTTGATCACAAAGCTTACAAACATCGGTTCATCGTTCACCGTTGTAAGAAATTTGAACTCTGGAATTTGTTGTTGTGAAAACCCATGCAGCAGGATATTTTGCCAAGAGAGGTGATACATCTATATAAATGGAAGAGCCTATTTGTCTGTCTGTCTGTGCACGAATCAACTTTTTTATTACTGAAGCCTCATAAGATTTTTCGGGACAGAGACGGAGTGACCAGGTGGTTTAGTGCTTCCAGCGTGTATTTCTGTAATACGCCGAAATTTTAGATCGATTTTGCTATCTAGCGGAACAATTTTTTTGATTGCTTCGGTCGCGTAAGGTAGCCTGGCTACAACGTTCTGCTTATAGGTCTACTGTCCTTCGGTTCGGCGTCTTAGATATATTTCATACGGGTTTAGATAATGCATATGAGAAGTGAATTGAGGCCATTTTCCTTCGTCAAGAGAAGAGAAGCGTCTCACCCACGATTAAATGGAGTCGAATTTTTGCGTAGGGTTGGAACCCGAATAATCACACAAAATACTATTTTAATTGAGCATACAACAGATAAGCGGCAGAAAACGATTTAGGCAGTAAAATATCCGCAGTTTCAAATTTTCATGCCCGATATAGGCTGCAGCCTCTAGCAAGTTACAATCCGCCTGTCATCCTAAATTCTCCTTTCCTATTCAGTTAGAGTGACGATGCGCGCCATACTTTGTCTGGTATCGTTCTTGCGTCGAGTCGAATAAGGAGTTCCGCTGCCACGGTCTGTTGCCATCTATCTGGCTTGCATTAGCATCTTGCATCAGCTAAAAATCAGGATAGCGAGAATTGAAGTCTTGGATTTTTGACAGACAAGGCATTTCTCTCAGATAGGACTAAAGCGCCGTTCGTGAGGTGGCATGCTGGAAATCCTAGGAGTGGTTCTTTTTGTTGCAATATACTGTACATCTGTTAGCTCAGGCGACTTGGACGAGTCTAATCAATCACATGGTCACATTAAATCCGACATACACTCGTCAAGGAGTGATCTGTGAAAAATGATCGTCTTAATTCATCCGATGACTCACTCATGAAATTATTTTCTTGGCCGCTTTTCAAAAGATAAAAATTTTCCATAATCATAACTGGATTCGGAATTGCAAGAATCCGGAAAGATAAACACTCCGATTTGCTGTCCTTCGAAAAGGCTTCGTCTGGAGGTTGTTGGGACCGTAGTCCGTAGAACGTAGGGTCCGTAGGAATTCCCTATTGCCGTCCCGCCGCGGAGTGTGCCGAATACTTATAACTTCGGTATCGTCCGCGGTCGCCTGATAACGCCTCAATAGTGATTGTATAGCTTCTGGATGACAGGGCTTCAACACAGACCAGTTGCAGAGAGATGATGTATTAACTAAGCCTAAGACACAAGGCACCGGCACAGTCTACGTCGAAGTACTCGAGAGAGTAATGAGTCTCATAATAATCATCATACATGCACGAGTGCAGCATTATATAGCGATAATACGAGAGAGGTCTCCTATAGCATGATCTACGCATGACTGGGATCTCCATCTATCACTATCGTGGTCTATGGTGAGGAGAGAAAGGGTTCTAAGGGACTCGCATCCCTACAAGGTTCTTGAGGTCGACCGATTATCGAGGTCGATATTTGAATTTTTATTTTTTTATTATCGGTATCGGCCATCAGTAATGTGAAAGGCCGAATATTGTATCGGTATTGAAACACTAATATCGGTCGATCTTTAGCTGAAACGTATCCGGTGACTCGTAGCAGCCTTAATAGGTACTCCGAATAAAATATGATTTCACGTAGGCCCACGTCGAACTAGACTCTCAAAGCATTTGACTCGGTCACGCGATTCCTGCCTGAGGAGCGCGGGAGAGTTCTAGTTTGCAACAGGAGCCTTTGGCGCCAAAAAATGTCTGACGTCTGAAGCATATAGCAATTCTTCGTTCCGGTTGACTGAACCGGCGTCCTTGGATACAATAAAAGGTTGTACAACTCTCACCCGCTTTGTTTGATCTGTTAACCAGTTAACACAGTACATCAGATCAATGCCCTTAGAAAATCCATCGAGAGCGTAACGGGTTAATGATTTAAAGATCGGACGCTTGTGAGTCATAATGGTTGAAGCATCTCTAGTATTTCCACAATGTCAAAAACAGTTCGGATTGTTGCGCACAAGAGCTTAAGTAAAGGGTTTATGACGATATAATAACTTACTGACTTAGCAATGGAAGGCGAGTGCGTTGCAACCGTTACTATGCATCAGACTTAACCGTTTTTATGTAGTTTGCTTGGATATAAGCAGCCTGAGCTCCCAGAGAGGTAGCGGAAGGTTACTTAAATAAGCTGAGCAGACGAGATGGTAGATGCGCTTACCGTCTAGGCCTTTACGTAAAGACACGGGCCATAGGCCATAGGCCACGGGCCATAGGCCACGGCCATAGGCCGTAGGCCTGCATTTGGTATGACATTACGGTGATTCGACCCGACACTCGACAACAGCCTTGCGTCATCGTCAAACACCTCTACTACGTATAGGCGTCTAGCGTAAAACCATTTCGTTTTCTCCTTAGGCCTGCTGTTGGTACTTTTCATTGTACTGTAGGCTGTCCATCGGCATTCGTTCGTGAATGCAAAATATTTGCGCAACGTGAACGGTTTTGCTGTTGTTGATCTGAAGTTTACGACGTAGGCCACGCCTAAGCATAGGTTTTTGTGTTTCCCAGGTCACTGTGAAGTGGGTAATGCATATTGGCCTACTTCCGGCTTATAGCCCAAATCCAGTACCCCAACAGCGCTCCGCACTTACCCGCTTGTCAAGCAGAGGATGGAAGGATTTTATCGCTTCGTTAGTCC
This sequence comes from Botrylloides violaceus, assembly GCA_030412335.1. Taxonomy (NCBI): domain Eukaryota; kingdom Metazoa; phylum Chordata; class Ascidiacea; order Stolidobranchia; family Styelidae; genus Botrylloides; species Botrylloides violaceus. The sequence goes on along the minus strand of JASFYC010000675.1, from coordinate 211,371 downwards.
AGAATCCGACCTTGCTGTCGGCACCAGTAGCTTCTCTGAATGGCGTTCTCAGCCGACGCAGCGAACGAAGTCGGTTTAAATCTTCACAGTTCTTCTTTGGTTTGGCTTTTCCCCTTGGATTAGACGTCAGGGTAGCCGCACAGCAGAGACTGTTTCACATTTGTTGTTTTTCTAACGTGCAGAATTTTAACTTTCAAGTGCTTGACGAATTGGTGCTTTAACTAAGAGCCAAGACAGAAACAGCTGGCGATGAAGCTGGTTAAAACTATGCCGTTGATGGTTCTTTCGCTATCCTTTCAAGCATATCGAGTGCTCTGCGCTGATCGAACGTAACCAAAATGTTGTGAATTTTCTCCCCCGTGAACTAGTATAGACAGTTAATTAGCCCTCAATGTTACAGTCAGTATGAATAAGCGAGGCCGGAATGGATTTTGTATCGACTGCGGCATTCGTGCAAAACGCCACGAGACGCAGGATATGGGTGAAGATAAAATAGGTATAAGATATTCCTGGCTTAAGCCTGGTGTTCACACGCGTCTTTTATAAGGCGATAATAGACTGATCGGAGCATGGTTGCAACTATTTCCATAGACAGAACATGTGCGAGGATAAATTCCATCCTACAAACCGTCTATTCTAACTTTATATGGCACAGTTGGAAGTTTTTAAACCAGGAATAAAATTCAAACCAGGTTTAACAAGTTACGCCACCTTTTTGACCCCAACCATTTGAGTCCCAAGCAGAAAAAAGGCGGTCTTGAGATGATACGTGTGTAAAATGCGGGGAAGTTTATTACGTCATAAACGCATTTCACATTCTCCCAATCAATACTGTAAAATTGTACTGTAAGGCGGCAGGTGGAATCAGGCAATGTTTCGATTGGACCTGTGTGATATATTCTGACGCTTTCATTCAGCGTTACGTCATTTTTACGTTGCGTCGAAGGTAGGCAGTCTGTGAACGTTCGACTTAACTCGTTAATTCGTACCGCCGCCGCGGGAATAGTGTTGTCTAATCGGGGCGTGTCATGGTTCAATGCGGCTCTTTACCGCAAGCCCAATTTTTTCTAGAAATGTACAAGAATGCTACATTGAATTGGTTGTAATTGGTCGATTACTTGTACTACAATATTGCGAAAATTAGGGTCGCGGAAAAAAAAGTTTGGGAACCACTGAACTAGCCGATGCCGATGTGTATGATATGTCTCGTTGTGGCTCTCAGTTTCGGATTGGTTGGCCACCCTTGGTGTAGTCTAATCGGGGCGTGTCATGGGCGGGATAAATTCAATCTATAAGTGCTTTTAAACAAATATTGGCTTTGAGCCTACATTGTCATAGCAACCCATGTAGGCTCTCGCTGCGAGGCTAGATGAAAATTTACGGAACAGGTTCGACGGTTAAGATGAGGTCGTCTTCGTGAATAGGACAGAACGTTAGCGGCGTAACGTAGTATGTTACGTATCAGCTCTCAGACATAACAGTGCCTGCCGGCAAGTGCGTGGTTTCTTTTTTCATTCTGTTATTTTATTTGGAATTTTATGGCATTTTTCACCTACTAAGGCCATGTACGCCAGGTCGATGCTCACGGTATACGTGTCAATACTCCCGGCTTATAGCCCGGATCACTATTACAATCACGGCTCTCCGCACTTCAACGATGCCGACTGCCAGGCATGGAAGGACCCGATAGCAATTTTAAAGTCTTCGATTTGACTCGGTCGGGAATAGAATCCGCAACCTTTCGATCAGAGGGCGGACAGTCTAACCCAAATCGACCAACTGAACGGCTTTCTATAGCGTTTCGAGATTGTGCGAAGCATAAAATACTCACCTTTGTCAGCGAACGCCCAGCCAACCATTTATTTTCCAGGCATACGAATGTAAGTGACCAACCTTGGTTTCGATTCTCGACCGAGTCAGGCCAAAGACTAACGTACATGACGTTAGTAGGGTGAAAACTCCATGAATTCAAAACAACGACAACCAGAGTCCTGAAGCCGAAAACTAACGGGACATCTACTGATTTTTTTGCAGAGTTTCATTGGGTTTAGAGTAGAGTTGGTTGCGAGATGCCGGACGTGGGCGCTCTTGAGTCGCTTGCCGAGGAAGAAGAGGCGGGAATGGAGGTCTCCAAAAGCAATCATGTCGTGAGTAATAGATCACGTGACTAGCCACTCGATATCAGCTACATCAGCTTGCATGGCGGGCGTTGGTTCATAGGATTTTTCCGTGCTTGTGATTGCTTCTAGACTCTCCTTGGTGGAAGCCTAACGACTCCATTGGTGTATCTCTCTCTCTCTCTCTCTCTATCCTGATTAGCCATGCATCCGCGTATAATATAAAGTATATGGGTAGAGTATGTGCGGGTAGTATGCCTACTGTATATAAACCTAGTGTCGATGCATATGCTGTAAATGCATATAATGACGATAACGATAAATCGTACTTCCACCTCTAAGCTTTAATCCTGGGGTGGCCAACCAATCCGAGACTGAGAGACACATTTCTTAATGTGTTTCCGCAAAGAGCCATATCATACGCATCGGCATCGGCTAGTTCAGTGGTTCCCAAACTTTTTTCCGCGACCCTAATTTTCGCAAGATTGTAGTCTCGCAACACCCGCAATATTGTAGTACAAGTAATTCGGCCAAACGACCAATTCAATGTAGCCTTCTTGTACATTTCTAGAAGAAATTGGGCTTGCGGTAAAGAGCCGCATTCAACCAGGCGAAGAGACGCACCTAACGCTAACACCCCTGCTTTAATCACCGGCAGACACTTACGCTATGCCGTGAAACACGCCCGCGATCTTTCAAAACTTCGCCCAAACCACCATTCCTTCCATTGCCTACGGAAAGCGATTGTGACGTCACAGCGTCGTCTGGTTGAAATGAATTATTTCCTAATTTCAGACGCCTCGCGTTTCCGAGTCGACTGAGTTTACGTTCCACCCGCGCGTCAGCTCGGCCAGTTCCCGGATCGTTAGCAACCTAGGAATGGATTTTTTTGAGCGTCAACAAAAACATGTGGAAAAGCAAAGGATGTTGGTGAGCTGTCTATCCTGTCTACGTATTACGATTACCTAAAGAGGATCTTTAGGTCAGGGGAGAGCAACCTATTGCGCAAGGCGAACCGATTAGATTCTGCAAAAGCGGCCTTGAATTTTATTCACAGGTACCCGCACAGACCTGATATTTAAGCCTACTTGCGTATAATTATTACCATTTATGGTGACTGCAATGCGCCATTCGTTGAAATATATATTTTATGAATGAGCCTGAGTAAATTAGGTTTTTCAATAAACTGGACTGGACATTAAATCTGTGGTGACTTCTTCTATCTATTAGAATAATTGAGACGTAGCGTGAAATCTGTGGCGTCAATTTCTTGCTCTGCTGCATTGTAGAGGTAGTCATGGTCTAAAGTAGGCCATGAGGTACTGAGGTAGCCGATGTAGAGAAAGTGACATTTTTTCACATTCAGCTTATTTTGTTGCTCTACTTACAGCTCGAGCAAATTCCTCAAGGCACAGAGCAACCCGGAAGTAAAAGAGCAAAGGTCAGTCACATCACAGATTTGTTTTGACCTTTAACCTGCTTGGTGACCGCAATGATCAAAGCGCTGCATGCCAAATCGAAAAGGCTTAGTCTGAATCTTAGTTATCCCACGCCAAAGAAGTTAAAATTGGTATCCGCAGCTCCAGCAATATGAAGGCAGTGTAGATGCGTGACGCTGGCTTAGAAGACTGACTGATCATATCAGCGTCTCCATTCCCAAGGAGCCCCTCTCCTATACCGTGATCAATGGGACCACTCAAATCGATGGACTTGGCATTCCTGTGCACCTGCTGTTGAAGCACAGACTCATATTCCCTGCCTAACGCAAGCAGGTCGTTCATATTCGAGTCGGTAATGAAACTGTGCTAGAATTCCGGTAAAAATCAAACCTGAAATAGGAATGTGACTAACAAAACGTAGTCTTGGCCCCCACCTAGCGGTTAAAATATTTTTGTATTTCGTAACTTTTTCCAGTTCACTGCATTCCAGAAGGAGAATTGCGAAATATTGAAGAAACGACCTACAACAAGTAAGTTCATTCGACTACCACGTCACGTGACTTTACATATCACATATCCCCTCCCCAATCGTGACATCACAATGAAGCCGTACACTACCACCAAGCTTGGGTCGCCTTGGCGCACAACGGAAAAATACGCGCGTTTGTAATCTGAATGTCAACCACCGACGTGATTGCCAGGTACCAAGAGCAGCGCAATCTCCCTCTCTCTCGCTCTCTCTCTCTTTCTCCGTTTTGAGAGCAATTTCAATTTTTTCAGGTGAGCCTGCCTCGACAGCGACCCGACGCCGTTACAAGCGCCGAGATCCGTCGTTTCTAGGTAGGAGTCGAGCCGACGGGGGAAAGGCGATATGCACGAAACGTCTTTAGTTCGTGGTGTCGAGGTTATTAAAGTAGTGTTGGGTTTACGCATTCTTGGTTTCTCGTCTTCCTTGCACGTAGAACAGGACAAGTAGTGAGCCTTCTCAATTATTTCTAATGGGGTTTCCGTACATTTCCAGATCCTGAGAGCCCCCGAACCCCAATGCCCCCAACATCACCCCAGCCGAATTTCCTCACGAGATCAAAAACATATTTCGCAAGGACTTCATCAAAGAGTCGAAAAAGGGCAGTAAACGATCCGTACGTGAACATGGACAGACTTCAGAAAGCCAAGATGAAGGCGGAGAAAGCAATCAAGGTGGGCGTTACATGTCAATCAAATAGGCTTATCTATCCAAACCTGATGGGCGTGATTGAGGCGTGAAGTGCGTCGTACCCGTTGCGGGACAGACTAAAGAAAGGTTGCCGTGAAATGACCTCAATTTTTGCCCGGCGTTATCTCCGTAATTAAGCAGCCTTGAGGCAAATGGTGTATATTGTCAGAACCAGCACAAAAAGTTCTACAAATTAAAATTTGGAAAAATGGATTAAAGGCCATTTCACACTACTAACGTCATGTAGGCTACGTTCGGTTCATGTTTACTTCCCGTCGGGTAGGTTAAAGTTCGATTTGACCTTTCAACCCTGCGCTGTTGTTCAGACCAAAAAGATCTTCTCCATTCACGGGCCGTATCCTCTCATCCGACGGGCATTACGAGAGAGAGGTTGGGTTGAAAAAGAGTTTAAACTCCCGCCACGAAAGTCGAAAGAAAAAGGTGATTCGTCTGACGTCGATGACGTAGATGATTACGATGATGACGGTAAGAACAATCACGATGACGTCACAGTGGTCGGATAGCATAACATAAAATATTTCACAGATGATGACCAGAAGGATTCCGGAGTTGGTACGAGTCCAAGACCGGATTCGGGTGATGATGATGACGATCCAGATAATAAATATGGAATAATGGTGAGTAAATTTGACTTTATCAGATATCACCGCTTACAGTAAGCGCGGACCACTAGCTGATTTATCGGGGTCGATATTAGCATCTATGCGATAATGGGTGTCGCCCGTCAGCCAAACGAACAGGGCGATTATCGTATTTGTCTTGAAAAATCAATATCAGTCGATCTCTGTTATGGTAGCCCTGATCGTAGTTAGCCCGCTGGTGTACGAAGTTATCGCGAAGTAAATTGTGGCCACTCAGCCGAATGTACACTAGCGCCACTTTACGGTTTTCTGAATCTGGAACTTACGAATCCGACGATTTTCCAACAGGGAAGAATGGTACGTAACGAACTGCCGACGTTTCAATGGACGACACGAAATAACTCCATCGATTGGAGGTACTTACAGAAAGACCAAGTCGTCAATCATTACGCGAAAGCAAATTTCACAACGAAGGTTTGTCTCTAGTGCAAGGATCATAGAACAAGGCCGGCAGAGTTCGAGGAAATACAAATTTCCCGAGCCAAGGTCATTCAGATGTCTCGCATGTACTGTATGTGCTTCAATTCTTATTCAAACACTGCAGCATCTTTGTAGGTTCATGATCACATATAGCAGACAAGTTTCCCGACAAGAGCAGTGAAGGAGCTGCCCGGCTTCAATAGTGTAGAGGAGCAAACCGTAGACCATGTCATCCATTCCTGTACAATGTAAATGCCACCCAATAGAGCGACTGGTCCAGGGATATCTAGATCTGTCTAGATATCCCTAGACTGGTCTAAACAAACTGAATGAGGGCCCCAAGCAGTGGCTGCCCTAACCTCTAGTTCGAAGAAAGCCATGCGAAACAAGACGAAGAAGGCTTCACCGTATTTGCATCCATGGCGTTGTGTGTGTTATTGGACACACGTGAAGAGACAAGCAGACATTTATTTTACGCAGTGCTGAGGAGAACTTGACAACACGTTGAGTCAGGCGATAGTTGGGTACTAAAGTTACATTCGCTGGGCGTCAATTGAGGTTAAAATACTTTACCCTACTGTGGTAAGGTTACCCGCTATTGAAACTTAAGTTGTAGTGTACGTATGCCTACGCTTTTGAATTGGTGGTAGATGAAAGAAAGTCGGCGTTAATGTTGTGATTTCACACAGGTTGGTCTCTGTATGAATCTGAGGACTTTGACTTGCTTTGCCAACGCCGACGTCAACGCCTTTTTCCCGAGATGCTTTCGGTTAAGCCAGGAAGAAGATAAACTAGATTTCATCGGTAAGTTCATGGGTTAAGGCTTAAGCCTGGTTCCCTGCTCATAGGCGTCTATTATGGTATATGGCGACAATAAAGACTCATCGGAGCATAGTTGTAGCTATTTCCATAGACGAAATATCCCAACCCTTAGATGGTTAGACGGCTCGTTCACCCTGAGGACGAATCGTTGTCGTCTTTTCCCTTACTAAACAAACACAAAATCACAACATCCAGTGGCTTCTATCCACAAGCTTTCACCGCCTCCATTGCCTACTCGCCCGCTCTCTCTCTCCTGTGTCCACCTCAGCTGTGATATAATTGGTTCATTCATCTACCCACTCTATGACGTCATAATATCTATGCTTATGTTTTAATTCAAATTGTACGATTCATTCCATCTTCACCTGATGAAGGAGCGGAGCTCCAAAAGCAAGTGAATGTTCTAATTCTCAATAAACTGAGGCTGGACGCTAAATCCGTGGGCAATCTTCTCTACAATATCTAAATAAACACTGAAACTAGAGACCGACTCACCGACTAAGAGGCCGCATTGGATTGTGGCCAGAATATTGACATTCACACAGACCCAGAAGATGACTACACGGAAGCGTTGGTTCGAATTCTGATCGTATGACACCAACGTCGTTATGCGCAGTTTAGATATCTCTTGGATTTCATCTGCTAGATGGCAGCATAGATCAAATTTGAATTTCAGACGAATTTCGGCTCGTGGCTGCGACCGCCATTTTGAGAGTCGCTATCGACAGACATACCGGAGATGAATCAGACGGAAGAGATCCGGAGAAAATCGGACAGAAACCACCCGGAGGTGAGTATGGTTTCGATATCATAGCCATAGACGCCATGACATAATTGATTTCCGGGTAAATTTTGCCAATTTCGCCGCAGGATCGACGCATATTGTCCCGCAGAATGTTCTACAACTTGCCATCCAAGTTTGTGAATCGTACGTCAAAGAACGTGATCATGACGATATCGATATGCACGAGACGGTCTGTTCAATACCGGAGGAAAACTGGAGCCTTTTGATCCAAAATTATTACAAGCTCGTACAGTGAGTTGTTGTTATGAATTGAAGGGGCTTTCATACTGTATTTGGAACTTATGGCATTTTTCACCTACTAAGGCCATGTACGCCAGGTCGATGCTCACGGTATTCGTGTCAATACTTCCGGCTTATAGCCCGAATCACTATTACAATCACGGCTCTCCGCACACTCCCGAAACCGACTGCCAAGCAGCGAAGGAATGGATACCAATATTAAAGTCTTCAAAGTGACTCGATCGGGAATCGAACCCGGAACCTCCCAATCAGAAGGCGGATAGTCTAAACCACTCGGCCAACTGAACGGTCCTACTAAGGTCATGTCACGTCCATGAGTATACTGCGCATGTCGACGCTTTCTATTTCTAACTCAGATCCCTCTCACAACAACAACCCTCCGCGCTCCCCCGACGATACTGACTGTCAATCAAACAATGAGGAGATACCGATTTTAAAGTCTTTTAACTTGACTCGGTTGGAAATTAAACCCGGGATATCCTGGCCAGAAGATGGACCATGTCACTCTGCTGTCCAGTCCAACCGGCATTGCCATATTTGCTTTCACGGCAAAATTTCTGGACTAACTGGCATTTTTCTACAATACTCGACCTGTAACTATGCATCAAGCATTTCTTTTCATAGTGAGGGCGCGTTGATTGAGAACAGCGGCTCCTTTTTAAAGAAATGTGAAGTGACGTTGGAGCGATTGAAACCTCTCAATCTTCAATATTCTATCGACGGGTTGATGAATACATGGATCGTAAAACCTGGAGCAAAGTCTCGAGGAAGAGGTTAGATTTTTCACGTCGGCTTGTAGGCCGTTTGTGGAGATACGTATTAAATACTGATCAGGATAGTCCAAAGTAACTGTTTGGCCGAGTGGTTTAGACTGTGTGCCATCTAATCGGGAGGTTCCGGGTTCCATTGAAGACATTAGAAATTAGTATCCGTTCCTTCCCTACTTGGCAGTCAGTATCGGGGAAGTGCGGAGAGTCGTGGTTGTAATAGTGATCCGGGCTATAAGCCGGAAGTATTGACACGTATACTGTGAGCATCGACCTGGTGTATGCGACCTTAGTAGGCGAAAAACGGCATAAATTCCAAATAAAATAAAATAAAATAACACTTGTCTTAATTTCCCAGGTATCATAGTCATGAACAAACTGGATGAGATCCTTAAACTTGTTCAATGTGATCCAACGTTGATGAAGGATGGACGATGGATTATCCAGAAATATATTGAACGACCTCTACTCGTATATGGAACAAAGTTTGACATACGACAATGGTTTCTCGTCACCGATTGGAATCCAATGATGATATGGATGTACAAATCTTCTTACCTCAGATTCTCAACGAAGCCGTTCTCTCTAACTAACTTAGACCCGTAAGTACTGTCATTGTACTGTCAGAAGCCACTGCTTAGCAACCTCGTCCAGGTTATTCAAACCAGTCACTCACTTATGACTTATGACTTATGACTTATGACTTATGACTTATGACTTATGACTTATGACTTATGAATTGCTCATGAATGGATGACATGGACCGAGTTTTCTCCCCCTGCACCACACTCGCCTGCCGCACTGGGCGCGAAACCCTCACTTGTGAAATACAGTCACTGTCGGCAACTTGCAGAAACCACTGAAGCCTTGCCGGTGTTATTAGTGCTTATCGCGCTCGGCATCAAGTCTAGCGTATCTCGTTTTCGCGGTCCCGCAGGACCCGCACATAGTTGGATGAGCGCAACAGTTCTGACGTCAGAGTGCAAATCCCTACCGTATTATTGGTAAATTTTCGCGATCACGGGTTTTAAAACTACCTAATCTCTCGTGAAGTTTTGCATTCATCGTTCCAAACGTTACGTGTGCTAAGTTTAAATACAAACTACCTAGCCACGTCGACAGAATCCACCCGCAAATGTGACCAACCTTTATTGACCGTCTATTGATATATTATGGACCAATTAACGGATTCATTGATTATTATATTATCGCTTAATTGGTTGTTAATTAATCAATCAACCAATCAACCGATAATTACCAATCAACCAATCAACCAACTATTAATCAATCAACCAAAAATGCTGAGTCACCAATTACTGTCTTTCCTAATATCTTGACGTCATGGTAACGTCTCGGCTGGAGTCTACAGGTGTTATAGCGTGACGTAAGCAGTCCGATTATATCAATCAACCGACAATTAATCAATCAACCAAACATGCTGGGTCACCGATTAATGTCTTTCTCAGTTTCGTGACGTCATGGTGACGTCTCGGCTGGAGTCCACTGGTCTTATAGAGTGACGTCAGCAATCCGATTATTTTCTCCCATACATTGCTTGGATTTGATGTAAAAAATTATTTCTGACTTCATTTCCAGTTCGGTCCATCTCTGCAACTACTCGGTGCAAAAGAATTTTGAGATTGACGCCACGCGTCATCCGATGCTGCCAGAAGAAAACATGTGGTCAAATGAAGACTTCCGGGAATACCTCCGGTAAGTTTGGTCATCTCCGGTAAGCTCGCCTGCGTAGATTTTATGAGCGTAGCCGTATGTATAGGGTGGCGAGATTTTTCAAAAATACGTGGTGGGACAGCCGTCGGCCCAAGGCCAGGGTTGGGTTTCGGGAGCGCCACAATTTTCGTCATCCTTTTCACTCTTACCGACGTCATATGTTATGACGTCACGGTGAAATTACGTCACGTTACCGTAGCAGACACAACTCTACCGTAGCTTCTGACGTCATAATATAGTGACTTGCCATTCACCGATTGCCAAAATAATATTTAGATGATCTTTTTTTTTTCAGGTCACGTGGTTGCGAGTCACTTTGGGAGAACCTAATTTATCCTGGGATGAAGAAAGCGATCATCCACATGTGCCAAACCGCTCAAGATGTCGTTGACTATCGGTAAGAGGAGGTAACACGCCCGCTAGATCGCGCTAAAGATCTTACTTGAGTCGTTTTTCAAGTCAATATAAGATTCGTATTCGGAATTATGTCTAAATGAATCTCTCTCTCTCTCTCTCTCTGTAATCAACGTTTCCATCTGTCTCAGGAAAGGTTCGTTTGAATTGTACGGGGCCGATTTCATGATCGACGAGAATTACAATCCATGGCTGATTGAAATCAACTCTAGCCCGACCATGTCAAGATCAACAGCCGTCACACATAAGCTTTGTGCGTCAGTGCAAGAGGATACATTGAAAGGTAAGAAATACTGTAGATGGTACTGGTAGGTTGCTGTTGAGAGAGAGAGAGAGAGAGAAAGAGAGAGTTTATTGCTGTCAGATTATAGACGTCAGGGCAGCCACTGCCTGGTGACGTCACCCAGGTTCTTCAGACCAGTCGCTCCATTGAGAGGATTAGATATAGCCTGCGGTTTGCTCATTTACAACACACTCTTGTTGAGAAAAAGAGAGAGAGAGAGAGAGTCAGTGGTATTTAACTGGGGGTAAATCTTACTTAGCGAGGGTAGGCATGTACAACGCAATGACGCCGCTGCACTTACAACCTATCATAGGCTATAGTCTATCCCCGATATATTATATCGGGCGCTGGCTGCTAAGTAGAATAGACATGAAATTTGGATGATGTAGTATATATAAGAACTGCATACGCGTCCGAAAAGGGCAATTTAAGCGAACGTGGCCCACTGTTAGCGGATTTTGGGCGACACCTCGCGGATGGAAAAACTCAGCAAGCTCTGCACTTTTTTCAGTTGTTCTCGATCGGCGGAGAGACAAGCATTGCGATTTGGGACTTTTTGAGCTCGCTTTCAAGCAGCCTGTCATTGACGTACCTCTCTACGTTGGCAAGTCTCTGCAAGTAGGTAGCAGTAGGTGTTCATTTGGTTTGGCAATGACATACAGTAGCTATTCTCCTTCGTCGATCCCTCCACACAGCTTATGTTACACTAGCTAGACCTGCGAAAAATTCCCGGCTAGCATTTTGTGGCCTGTGAGCTCGATAGATATTTTCGACTAAATGTATTTGTATTATATTTGTAGAGTTTAACCGAAAGTAAACACGAATCAGGCACAGCTTAGCTAGACTTGCGAAAAAAATCCCAAAATCTAGCGTGAGCGATACCCCACTGATCATGACGCTTGTTACCACTATTGGTTTACGTTAGTTTCGCATGTAAGCCTACTCGCCGGAGGCCCAACACCTAACGAGATAAACCTGTATAACCTGCACACGGTCATGTATTCAGGTTGAAGGATCTGCAGTGAGACGCCCAGGTGGTTACAATAACAATATTCGTCGTTCATGGGTCAACAACATCGCAAATCCTATCCTACCGATGCCGCCAAAAACTCATCCCACAGCCGGCCAAGAAAGCAAACTGATCCGAGCTTTGTCTCAGCCTAAGCAACAAACAACCCGAGTCCTTAACAGACCGCAAGTTTCTAAGTCTATCCCAACAAGGTCGACGCCTGAACGATCGGGTTCACCAGTCAAGCTCAGAATGCAAACTACTATGAACCGCCTATCAAACGAGGTCAAATCGACGCCTACTAAACACAACGCATTCAACCTCCCACGATTTGCAAACTCTACCACTAATACGGCTAACAGCCAGCAGCCCGTTTCTAAGACACTATCGCATGGCAACCTGTCAAAATCTATCAACGCCAACAGAACTTCAAACCCTACAATGGGTGGGTTTCATTGCGTTAGCACGTCTCACGCAAAAACTGCGTCATCAATGGGTATTATACATCAAACAAATGGGTTAATTGGCGCGGCAAACCGTGGGAGTGTGCGAAACTGCCATCATCAAGTTATTGTGCCCAAAACGTTCCCGCCTTCGCTCGTACCCGGATGCAACGTCATACCTCACAAAAGATTACCAGCCTCTGGCATCGTGGCAGTCGCGCCTCACAACGTCGGCCTCACTCTACCTTTACAAAATCTCCTCGGAGGAGACATGGCACTGGCCGGAAGCCAGAGACCACGCCATATGGAGATCTACAATTATCCAGGCCAGGACTTTCGTATGAGCGGGCCAGCGCGACAACGAGTCTCAGGTATTTATGACTGGATGGAAAGCGGTCGACGTAGAACTGGTTTGAACATTCACGGAGTGACGTTTGATGACACGCCTTGTGACGTAGATGCCACTCACAGTACATACAATTGTGACGATGATAACAGTAGCCATTGTGATAACACAATTGATGATTCGATGTGTGATGCATGTCAAGATGTTTCGGAAAATAACCCCGGGTTTCCTAATTTGCCTCCGTTACAAAGTCGGAAAACCGACTTTGAGGAGACCGGCGAAACTAATCTCACGCGCCTAAAAGAAGGACTTATATTCCCGCAATTTCCAGATTTAGCTTCTGGGGATTTTGTTATGTATCCATTCCACTCAAATGAGGGAGTCCGTCATCCATTATTTCCCAAAAAAAGGAAGGAAAAGCTTTCCAAAGTCGAAATTTATTCCTCGGACGATTTGACAAATTCTGAAATAACAGAAAATTATTTATTAAATCTTGAAAAATTCCACCGTTTATCCCCCAAGCCGGCAAGTAAACCACTAAAAAAAGCAAAATATTATAAAAATCCGACGTTGCCAAAACCTCCGCCAGTTTTGAAACTATTCTCCTTGAAACAGCGGCATGAAAAGAACCTCGGGGTGGCGCACGAGAGCTTTCTAACTGTTTCATGTCCGTCTGTTTCAACCAATCAAAATTGGCTTTCAACACAGCGGTAATTTCAAATTGTCGCGTCATCACACTGTGAGGTAACAGAAGTGAAAAATTAATTGCATAGTTCCTTTCTGATGAATTATTGGTATTTTACCTACTTACAATGCACTTGTACTGTCTTAGCTTGAGTGTGCACGCTGCAGGGTCTCTATAGTCTCTACCTCTACCCATAATGCACTTGCGCAAAATAGATACATTCTGTTTGTACTATATGACGAGCCATGCATTTCTTTCTTGCCTTACTGGAACTTTCAAGGTCCCCAATTCCTTATTTGAGCTCTTCTTTCGTTTGGGGAATACCGGTAGTTGTTACTTCTTCGGGCTAGACGTCAGGGCAGCCGCACAACAGCTTCTCTTGTGCGGCATCATCCAGTGCAGGGATATCTAGACAGATATCCGTGATCCAGTGCCGTGTGAAGGCAGCCCTAAACCTCCCGACTGGAGGGGGTGACCACTCATAGGGGCCCCAAATTCATAAATCACATGACGTATCTGTATTTGTGTGTGGATGCACCGTGAACATTTCTCGCGCTACACGCTTAAGCGAATGCCCGATCTCGTCAACTGTTCTCATACCCTGTCACGTGACTGGTGACGTGCCCAAACTTGTGAGTGTTGAAAAGGGCCCCGTCAGGACTTTTCGGGGAAAGGGAGAGGGGGCAACACCCTTCACACGGCACTGGTCTCATCTAAGTTCCTCAGACCGGTACTCCACTGGGTAGCTTATAGGCCTACATTGTACAGGAATGGATGACATGGTCTTCGCATGCCGCATTTGCCGCGAGATGTCACGATATTTACCTTGTTTTACCTTTGATTCTCAGAGGATTGCTCAGTTTTTATAGTTTTATCGTTGCTTTTTGATTTTCAGACTTTCGAAATCTTATGTACCGGTAGTAGGATATATCTGATCATTGCTTTTAACAATCTCCTTCTTTTGTTTGGCTCCGTGACGTCAGGGTAGCCAAACAGCAGCTTATGCTGATGGTGTGAATAATATGTTACCAGTATTAGACATATTTTTGATTTAATGTGTGTCGCAATGGAATCGTATGAAACGAGTGGAGTGTGTAGTGAAATTTTACAGGTAGAATAGTACAGGTTAGGCTTAATGTACCGTAATCAAAATTGTAAACTCCCACTGGTCGCATCAAACCTAAAATGTTGCTATTTATGGGGTTTATAAGTGCTCGGGTCAGATAGGCCAGGCGATAGCCTACTAGTACTAAGAGTACTATTGTCATGTACGTCAGCCGTCACATCAATGTTTCAGCCACAAACTCGATGATTCCGGCGTTTAAAGCCCGGGTCCCTATCACAACGACAAGGCACTGTCCAGGACTACTGATTGCTAAGCAGGGAAAAAACGGATACCAATATTCAAGCATTTGCTTTGAACCAATTCGAGCAGAAATGTTTTTATTTGGAAATTTTGGCGTTTTTTACCTTACTAAGGTCATATACGCCAGGTCGATACTCACGGTATGCGTGTCAATACCTCCCTCCCGTTTATAGCCCGGATCACTATTACAATCACGGCTCCCGCACTTCTCCGATACCGACTGCCAAGTAGAAAAGGAACGGAATAGCCTATAGGCTTAATTTGGAACCCCTTTTCCCATATTTTCCTATTTCTTGTTTTAGGCAGACTCTACTAGCCACTGCATCATTTGCGAGGAGTTGGGATCCGAGTGCAGCTTAGAGTGTGAACTGCCGGTCCGCAATCGTCGTGGGGTCAGATGTCATTGCTCATCACGCCCCTCAGTGACTGAAGACTTTTTAACAAATAGCATCCGTTGTGTTGGAGACCCCCCTCCGCTTTCTATTCGGAACGTTATCACGTGACTTTCATAGTTTTAACGTTGTTAAATTATTTTTACGAATCACCCCCACTGTGACGTAACCCGGTGTTGCTGAATTTAAAATTACGCTGTGTTGGGAAGCTCTCCCACATTTAGATTGAGGGAAGAGATAATGCGTCACGCTCTGATAAGCGCATAAGTAAGTTTCATGGCGTTCTTGATCAACTCCATGGTAAGTTTGCATGACGGGTTGCCGAGCGTCTGAACGGCCGCAGAACCAGAAGGTAAATAATCCGCATAGTAGCGCACGTCTTCCTGTGGACAGGACTAATCAAATGCCTCGCACCGCTATTCGGCGATATCCGCATTGATAACTTCTTATAAGAAGCAGATTTACTGCGATGCAGTACCAGGATTTTCTTGGGATGTTCTGGCAGAGCTGATGATAGATTGATCTTAGACTAAGGAAATCTAGATGTTGTGTTCACTGAGATACGCGTATTACACAGACACACTACCTATCGAATCAAAAAATGACCATAGGCTAGGAAGCACACTCTTTCTGACTACGCCCACTAAGCCAACGACTCTTAAATTTCTAGATTTTCTTCACAGTACTAAAAACAGTGGAGCCGATCCAGATAGTAATAAATATAATAAGTCACAACGGATTTAACGTCCATTCAAGTTTATTGGAATATGATACACAAGCTTTTGGAGATCATATTCCAATAAACTAGAGTGGACGTTAAATCTGTGGTGACTTATTATATCCATTACTGTAGTAGGGTACTGCTCTAAAAGCTTGTGGATCGTATTCCAATCAACTGGACTGGATGTTAAATCTGTGGTCACTTATTACTTCACAGTACTGCAAGACAAAACACTAACCCTGCGTATCTGATGCTAGGCATGGTGCTTTTGACTCGTGGATTGCTTTAAAATCGGCCCGTTTATTCACATGAATATCAGTAAGCTGCTGTTCTCTCTTGCCCATTTCTTAAGGGACTCATCTGGAACATTATCCAGACCGAGTCCGATCAGAATGGACACGAGGAACGCAGACAACATGCTAGTTTGACTCGACCATGTCCCATTTTCAACAAATTTTGCGACACATTTCAAGGCTGCACCTTTTTGCTTTGATGATTGATCTAGTATGACGTCACAATTGTACAGGCATAAATCGATTGTGGCATCATCAAACGGTGACGTGTCATAAATGCCTAGTAGCCTTCCAAAGAATCTGAAGAGGTTAGTCTCCCCACATATTGCAGTTCGCTGACAAGGATTGATATGGAGAGATGGAACCGGACCAACTGAAAGTAGACATGAAAGAGCTGATTGCATAGTGTTTTGTGCAAGGGTCAATAATATTATATATATATATATTATTATATTAGCCCTAACTTAAACCTTAATTGAAAATGACTAGAGATCACCAGATACCGATTTTTTTAGGGCCAATACAATAGCCGGCTTTTCGCGTGACTGATGGCCGATGTCGATGATTGAAAAATCATGTAATTATGTATAAATATCAGCTTTCATAAATGGGCTATGGTGATAAATCAGTCGATCGCTAAAATTGCTCAACGGCTTATTAATCGGGCCAATATTCACAATTTTTCAAAAAGATTAATGCTTACCAGTTGTCCAGACAATAGTGATGATCAGTTTGTATTGATGCCTGTCTTCATGCCGGACTTCTAATGGAAAAATCTTACTTGATGGCGCTGTTTTAACAGACGAGTGGGTGTGGAACTTCCACCACGTTTTGATCTAAATTAGAGAAAACTTAATGCTGATGTTTCAAGCTGAAATGCAGGTAACTCTGGAATAGGAGTCTCTGCACTGGGGCTGGTAGCTACAGAGCAGGTTGAATTTTGCAGGGCCGATATTCATAATATTTTGGTAAATCGATATCGGCCTTAAAATATCGTTCAATATCTCTAGAGATGCGAATTTCTGATGATCAGATTTTGATTGATCAAATTTCCCACGTTTAGATTATTATTTAAGAAGCTGATGGCAGAAGAGATGTGAAACGCACCACCCATGGCATATCTTATTCCCCGTCTGGCTGAACCACCATGGATTTATCTCTGGAAGTTGAGGCAGCTCATAGTAATGCTATACCCCATATTCAAAGGCTACTTACTCCCTTGTCTTCCAGTTGCTTTTTCACTTGACCCAGCCATCGGGGTGGACGCGAGGCATCTGCTCTGATTACAATATCAAGCGGACAGTCTTCCTGGAATAAGTGAGTGCGTTATCAATAGTCACAACACTGGAAAATCAAATCGGTTCCCCATGATTCAAATACCGCTACAAGTTCAACGGTGATACTAAAAGGCAAACCAAGCGGACGACGAGGGCTTACTAATACAGATTTTAGGCCAGTCTCCAACAGTGCAAGTCTGCTGTTTAGTATCCCAAATGTCATTTGGAATGTTACTTGGTGGTGCCCGGTAATTCTGTGTAGTGAGCCTGAGGAGGCGAGGATCTGCAACAATTACTCTAATAGGAGAGTCAGCAATATATTGTTCTTTAAAGCCGGTTAACTGAACTTTCTGATGTTTGAGTCCATATTAAAAATTCTTACGTTAAAAAGTTTGAACGCAGGTGCTGGTGTATCGGCAGCTGCAGCACGGATTTGTGGAGTTGATTCACCGAGTCTTGACGATGCAATAGAGATTAAAGAGTCCAACTTCTTCAATAGAATTTCTTGCCGTTCTTCCAGAGAAGCAGGAGCTCCACTCTAATGTGTACGTGACAGATGTCAGTTTATACTTATAGTATATGCTATCTTATCAGACCAGATCACCCCTCGTCAATAGGCCATTGCTTCCCGACTCTTATCATAGCTACATTGTGTTTTGTGGGTACACCTTACACCCAATCTGGAACGTACACTGGTAAATGCGCTATGGTGCACTGCTATAACTCACAGCAATGAGAAACACACATAATGTATTAAGAACCTACCTGATCCGGATAGAGGCGATTGACGCGGTACATAACCTCCGGTATCACAACACTGCCTTCAATATTGTATAACCTATTAACTTTGTACATAGTTTCGTCCGATGCCATCGCCAGCACTTTTTTCGGTGCCTTTCGTTGGAATATTCGCCATCAGATTGGAATTCCGGTCGTCATTAACCGAATCTTCGACATCCGGAACTGGTAAGCCTAATATTTTCTGCATGAGTGACCGCAGGGAGATATATAACCACTGGGCTATAGCAGTTGGTGGTGGTGGTGGACAAAGTCAATAAATATTCACTCTGATGGTCTAAGGGGAGTTAGAGATGTACTAGACTTTTCCCAAGGGAAGATTTAAGTTTTTAATCTCATTTCTTCCTTCTGAAAATTAAATTGAATGCCTCATTCTTTTATTCATCATCCATCTTCACCTGATGAAGGAGCGGAGCTCCGAAAGCTAGTGAATGTTCTAATTCTCAATAAACTAAGGCTGGACGTTAAATCTGTGGTGATATTCTTTACAATATTTTATTCATCAGTGATTCACCTAGAATCAATTTTCTAATATTCACTTCACACTGACCTCTGACCATGATTGTCAAAACCCGGGGAAGCAATCAGTGCACAAATTTGACTAAAGTTTTGTGCGCTTGATCATTTGGGCACCGGTGTCGTGTTGGTCGGAGCTTTGTGGAGTGTGGTATTGCAGTAAAAGGTGGAATACCATAGAAGGCTGCATCGTCGAGTTTTCGCGGCGCATTTCTGTGAGAATAGATTTCGATGCGCTAAAAGTACATGGGCCCAAGTTGAACTTGAGAAGTGATATTTCTCTGGCCGGCCCCGGGGGTGTAATTATTGCAACGCGTGTTGGCGCAAAAATATTCGAAGAACGTTCGCGAAACCATTTGGGCGACGATTTCGTGTTGGTTATAGCAGTCGTTTCGTTGAGCATGCAGTTTTGTTGTGCGCAACAACGTAGAATGCAGCATGATACCGGTAGGCCTGCGGCAGGGTTTTGTCATCAGGGTTGTGTGGTGTTGAATAGGCCTACATGTATTTTGGTAACACAAATAAAGGCGAAGGGTTAATTTTAGTTTATAGCTTGCGAGCGGTTTGAATTTTTACGTGTAAACTGTGTGTAGTGGCGGCGTCAAGTTCTAAGCCTAAAACGTAACAATTTCAGTTTGTTTTGGCTCAAAGGCTAAAATGAAGACCCAGTCTATAGGACGCTATAATCGGTTGTTTGCAGAGGTAGAGGGTGCGCTTCGTGGAGTGTACAGGCAGAGGCAAGCTACAGGACGATGATTCATGTGATTTTGAGGGTCATACTAAAAGGCTGAGCTCGGATTCCACGGAATTAGCGATTGACCTCAGCATCCTTCACCAGATGAAACAAGAGTCAAGTTTGGGCCCACGCCAGAATCTCATAGCTTGTCCGCAATTCAGCGCAGCCTGTCATTTAGTATCGCTGTCTGTGGTTCGTATTTTTAGTAGCGGTCGTATCTTTCTGAAGTCCTTCACTAATCACATGCTTATATACAGATAGAAGAAGTTAGCTTAGTAGTTAAGCCGATTTCAACGGTCAGGTAAAAAAGGCTCGGATATACCGCACTCGCTTGGACTTGGAGAAGACTTATTCAAACTGGAGCATGACGTGGAGAATGATCGGTATTAAACTATTTATGCACTTAGGCCTAATGCAAGTCCAAAACCATATTTCTATCCGCGGAAATTATGGCGAAGATTAGTAGCACCTAACTGTCTTATAGGGCACCGTTCAGCTCTTCGCTCAATATGGGAAATGTGGATTAGCTAGTGTTAATAGGGAAGCCTACAGCCTAATGATTCGGCTAGCTATGGTCATCGTCAGGGGCGCTGAGACGACCAATTCCGTTTGGTCAAAGCAGGGATTGTTTTAGAAATCCCTGGGTCAAAGTAGCCTTCCTAGCTTCTCTCCAATTTCAGATCAGGCACACTAAAATTTTCACTACAAACCCACGCACAAACACAAAAAAAACAGTGCAGGAGAGAGGTTAGCTATTATTAATAGTGTAGAGTGGTACTCAGATATGTATATACCGCGTGAGTCTGTGAGAGCACGTGGTCACAGTGTCTTTACGTTTTTAGGGCTCCTAGTTTGTACCTAGGCCTGTAGATCTTTTGTGACTTTAACTCAATTTGCTTTTAAGCAGGTTCTGACTCAAATCTGTCATGGATATTTTGTTTTCAGTCGAATATAGCGCTTGTTCAATACTGTATAACCAATCTTTCTTTTCCACCAACCGCCATTATCCTTTAGGCTTTAATTTATCCCTTATGTTGAATATATAGTTACGCGGCGTGCGTTTTATCGCGTTCTCTGCTCCCCTTTTGAAGGGAGATCGCGCCGGGTTCGCGACGTGTCCTTTCGTTTTAGTGTCAAACTAGAGCACTGCGTGGCCACCGGGGCGGGACCTGTTTCAAAAGATTGGTGATACATGTGGCCACCGTGGCCTGTTGCAAAAGGTAGGTGATACCTGGGGCCATTGGGGCCTGTAGCAAAAGGTAGGTGATACGTGTGACCACCGCGGCTTGATGCGAGACTAATAACAATAATAATCATTGCAAAGGGTTAGAAAATTGCCGCCGCTAGTTGGCGATGCTGATCCATGCGGATGTTATATAAAACAAATGCTTGCAAACTCTCGGTCTTCTTGCTTTGTCGTTGTTGACGATTGCGTTTACTGTTGGCTGCTCGCAGTAACTTACTCAGACTGCTGTCATACCGGTACTTGTGGGTGTGCATGACGACAGGGGCAGGAAGTCTAGTGTGTGTGTGTGTGCAGGACAGGAGGGGCAGTAAGTACAGTATACATGCGTGTGCAGGACAACAAGGGCTGTAACCAGTAAGAACAGTATGGGTGTGCAGGGCAGCAAGACCAGGAATGCAAGCTGTATCTATGTGTGTTTGACAGAAGGAATTATATTATCCATTATTATAAAACTTGTCATGTTTTCAGTACCGGTGTATTATTTTATCATTCTCATCACCCTATTATAGGCCAATAGGCACAGTGCATAGTATGATGGAAGATCTAACTTCACAAGGTAATTGTATGACTACCGGTATATCATATGCTAAAAGGCGGACCACTCATCACACGGACTTTGCAGTACTGAATGTGGGAAGTACAAGTATCAGAGTTGGTGTTGATCCAGACTGCATTTCATGGCAGATCTTGACGAAAACTTATGCATGCAAAAATTCCGGTCCACGCACTATCACTCTCATTTAACATCACCCATGCCTATTTTATTTCGTGTATGATCTACACTGGCTAGACAGACTGATCAAACAATGCATTTTTGGCATTCCCATCGTCTCCCTGCGCTTCTAAAATTAGGGAGCCCCACGCTCAACATTTTGTCAAAAATATCTCGTGCGCGCCACGAAATGAAGACTGGTTGTTGATGTCTGTCGATTGGTTCAGGGAACTCAAGCAAAGCAGTTGCAGTGAGATGTGGAGATTTCTCCGGTCAAGCACATCTTGTAGAAGGAAGTCGGCCGAGAAATCAAGAAGACTTAGTTAATCTCGTCCGACAAATTCAACAGGTGAATCTATTTTACGATTGCCGTGTAGCAGACAGAGAGAATCTCATTTTATAGAGCTAAGGAAAATGTAGAGTATGACCGCTAGGCTGTCCGCTTACCCTGACGAATAAGTGCTCGGTTGTGTTGTTTGACTGTCTGCCTTGATCGAAAGCTTCCGGGTTCAATTCCCGACCGAGTCAAACCTTAGACTTTAAATTGATATCCACTCTTTCTCTGCGTGGAAGTCAGTCAGTGTTGAAGGAGTGTGGAGAGCTGTGATAGTGATCCGGGCTATAAACCTGTAGTGTTGACACGCGTGCACCGTAAGCATTTACCTGGCGTTCGTGACCTTCGTAGTAGTAGTAGTAACCTCCAGAATCCCCCCTCTGACTGCGTCCCTGTAGATCAGTGGTGGCCAACCCACAGCTCTTCGCTTGGTTCAATGCGGCTCTTTCCCGCATACAATAAATCTAGTTGAGCCAGTGTTTCACAACCTCTTTATGCTACACTCTTCTTCACTGACTTAAAAACAATTTCTCTCCCACTGTCAATTAATTGGAATATTATATGCATTACTAAACCAATACGAGTAAAACACCTTAAGGTTAGACCTTTTTTTTTTACTTGAACGTGTGCCGATGTGAATGATATGGCTCTTTGCAGTAAATGCCGCTCTCAGTCTCGAATTGGTTGGCTACCCCCGCAGATGATCCTCAAGTATCTATTTATTTCATCACAGGCTGATTCGTCAGTAAAAGCAGCAGCCGGATCAAAGTTACGAGCGATCCTTGATCAAATGAAGATGTTGCAAGAACAGGTGAGATAGAATTGCAGAATTCGCTACAGATTTAACATCCATTCTTCATTTATTGAGAATTATAACATTAGTGGTGAATCGTCTTCCCGATATAGCAAAGAATATCGTGGAGCGGATGGCGGACGATCAATAGATATCGTAAAGAAGATTCACCTCGCAGATTTAACATTCAGTCTTGGTATTTTGAGAATTATAAATGAGTAAATGAATCTTCTTTAACGATGATCGTCTGCCATTGACCCCACTATGTCGTCTGTATTCGGTGAATAGCACATTTGTCATATGACAATGCCTCAAAGGAGCCTAGACTTGATGTCAGGGTATCCAGACAGCAGCCACCGCTTCGTTAGTTCATCGTGATTTATCTGTCTTGAGTATTCTGGGGTTGCCTGGGCTCGGTGTTGATGGCATCGTTTCGGGCTTCTTATTCTGCAAGTTGCGCCGCTGGATCTGCTCCGATCCAAACCGTCAGCCAATTCATATCTGTTTCGCTTGCTCTGACCAACCACGTCTTTAAAAAGAACATGAAAATCTAATAATATTTATTGATGACCACTGATGTTGTTTACAGGCGCAGAAAGTCTTAGAGGAAGCGAAGCGTGACGCCGAGCTTCATCATGCGGCGTGTAATTTTAAGAAAATTCCTGGTAAACTTTATTACCTTTACAAAAGGGAATCAGGACAAACGTATTTCTCAATGCTGTCTCCAGAGGTAAGCTTTAAGTGTCTAAGCCAGCCAAGAGCCACAGTTTCTGCATGGTTTGGTTCTCTTTCTCTCTCTCTCGCCGGGTCTGTGGTGATGGTTTGCTCAAAGTGTTTCAACATCCTCAATTTAGAAACTGGCAACGACCCATGTGCGGGGAGCTGTGCTCCACAGTTCTGCACGTCCAGCCAAAAGGAGCTTTATCTTGCTGGGTTTGTGGAGTATTGGTAATATTGTCACCCTTGTCGGTCACGGTCAGTACTATAGATTTCTACATGGCTTATAACGGGGAAGGCTGGAAGCTCAATGGAGATCACTCATGTCAGCAGGAACATCACACTAGTGTTTATTCTGTGTGAGTGAACAAACAATACAAAACAAGACAATTTGCGCATATTGATACATAGCATAGACAGAGTCAATATGCGAGGAGGTCTAGCCACCGAAAAATAAGGACAAAAATTAAACAATGTCCTATTTCTCTAGGAATGGGGATCAAATTGTCGCCATGACTTCCTCGGTTGCTATAAACTTGAATTCGACATGACGTGGACATCTTTCGAGGATCTCTCTCAACGTGATAACGACAACGCTATGATTGAAAAATTAATCAACCATAAACTGCAACCTTCTCTTACATTTCATTGACCTTTGGCCCCGACGAAAAACATAGGGAAGCTGGGAAGCTTAGAACACAGAAAAATCAAACGGTCGGCATGGGGCAGCTTGGAAGCCTCCTCCGCGGAAATCGCTGCTTATACAATGAATCTACTGTTTTGACTTTGTATTCTCTGCCGTTCCGTTGGATGAATGTGCTGTTTTGAACCTACACTTTTCTTATGCGTGTTCTCTCTGAAATTCTAACAGGAAACTAGCTTACCCGGTCACAACATTCCCCTCTGACTGAGTGCTCGGTAAAAGTTCAATTTTGATATCTGCACTTCTACATGCAATAAATGCTCTTCATTACTGATCAATTTATTAAATGTGGCAATATTCATGTTTTCCCGATTATCGGTATCGGCCGTTAGTTTAGGAAGATGATATTGAATATCAGGCTCAACGACCCGCCGGTTATTGAGGCCGGTAGTCACGAATTTTCGACTATCGATATCAGTCATGAACCATGCGACAGGCCGATTATAATAATTATCGTATCGGCCTTGAAAAGTCTAAAGGTCGATCTATACAAAAATTGACCTTCAAATCGATTGGGGATATCGTGGTAAAGGGTCGTGGAATGATTGTTCTGCTCCGTTCATTTCAATCAGATTACTCCTTTTAACGTCCAGGTCTGAGTATATGTAAACATATGTTGACTTGCGACTCTCCCAAAGGTTAGGAAATTTGCAGGAAGGTATGAACACAAACAGGAATAATATTTACAACAATCTGGAGGAAATGATTGGTCAGCATCGATAGAATGTTCATTTCTCACAGATTACTCCTTTAAGTGCCGATAACGGACGGTACGTAAACATGTGTTGGTCTGTTCTTTTGCGATCCATTTCAACCCACAGACCCATGTTGCAGCAATAATAGCTGCTAGGATTTCCAGTATCCCACTTCACGAACGGAGCTGTTGATCCGTCAGAGAGTAACGTCGTGTCCGTCTGTCAATCAAACAAATGATCGATGATTGATTTAGAAGCATGGTCATGCTAAACGAGACGTAATTAAGTAACTTCTATTTCAACCACGGAATCAATAATTGTTCCAACACAACAAAGTCACTCGTGTTGTTTCGATCATGGTACACGTGTAGCGCTACCGACCACAAGCAGAGCAATTGAAGTAGATCTAAATCGTTGACGTAATTTGGGTTGTAACCTACATTAGAGAAATCGGTTTGCTTTCCCTAGTGAGGATAATGTCATCTTTCTTTGAATTTGAAATCGTGGATAGTTCGGCCACCAATGAGCTCTTGCATTGTGGTCATGTAGTTAGAAGATACATCTTACCTGTTCAACGTAGGTCATTCCAAGCCATGCGTCGATCCAGTCGTCCTTGGTCGTAAAAGTTCTCATATATTCCATCATCATGTTGTAATGTTCTTCAGAGTAAATGTTGGCTGGTTTGCCTCCTAGATCCGCACAGATCTCTGTTCCGTCAGCGAAGGTTACTTGTGGTTTTAATTGACGAGCGAACCAGAAACACTTCCCGTTGTATTTGACAGGACAGTAACCTGGCGAAAGAAAGTTCAGCTTTAGGAGCATTGTCAGTAGGGAGTTTTTCACATAAACAGATCGGGGAGTGCTTGGAGCGTTTTAATTGTGACAGTGATCTGCGGTAAAACAGGAAATATCCCCATATAATATAAACATATTGATCTTGGTGGCTTAACATATAAGTAATTAACAACGCTCTAATCTTAAATCCAGCTGCATGTACAAGGCGGCGAATATGTGATGGTATGAGCAGGTGTAGCCAACCAATCCGAGACTGAGAGCCACATTTCTTAATGTGTTATCACATCGGCACTCATGAACGTCGCCTCATCTCTTCGTCACTCACACACACACCACGATACAGAAAACTACTGACGGTGATTACGTTTCTCACATAGCCTACTTGGGTCTGCGGAAAAGAGTCGCATTGAACCAGGCGAAGAGCCGCGGGTTGTCCAGACCTGAGAGAAGAGAATTAGAGACAATAATGGCATTCCATCCTCACCTGATATCTTTTCAAGTTGCTCGATTCTCTCATTCGCTTCCTTCAATGCCTTCGTTAATTCAGAAAGCATTTGGGCATGTCGTTGGACTTGACTTTGCAAGGCTAAAAATAGAAATTCTTTTAGGAAGCTGCATTTGGTTCGCAAATCGCCCTTACTGGATTCAATTGCCGTTCGAGTCAAACCAAACAGTTTCGGTCCCCTCCTTTGCCATCAGGATCAGGGACTCAGTGGATAGTTGTAGTTTCTACTGTGGCTATTCACCAGAAGCATCAGATATGGAATATTTTTGGCTGTGGTTCGCTACACGAGTCGATACTTCTGTCCTATTGCCTGGACACTGTCACGTCCGCATCCCTCTCCAGACACTAGTGGCCAAGCGAAAGAGTAACGGATAGCAAAAGTCTTTGGTGCGGGAAACGGAGACAGACACTCCCGATTAAAATTTCAACTGCTGTCCATATGCGCGGTGAGGGACATTCTGATTTGAGAGGTTTTTCAACTACCAAGGTCGTAAATACACTAGGCCAAATTATATATACTATAATCAGGAGTAGGGCAATTTTGAAGTCGCTGGTTTGACATTTGGTGGGAAATAGACCGCAGGAATTCTCCCGATCTGAAACCCGGAGAGGTTTGGTGTGATGGTTAGCGAAAATGCTAATTATTATCGTAATCACTAGTTCCTGATTTGATTTTCTTAGTTTGCTTGAAATAGTTTATTCATAGAATATCAACATTAACGTTTATACTTTTCGTCCGGCTTGCATCTGTAAACACGCCAGAAAATAAATATTGAATCAAATATTTTTTCATATTGTTAGATAGTTAGTTAGATATTGATTAGGTCTATATATATGTATACTTTTGATTATACGCACGTATAATCACGTGAATAGCGTCGCGGATTGTTGTGCGGTTGAATAGTTGTGTGGTTTGTTGACGAGCGAAATTATTCTGTCGTCGATTAACGTGTGGAACTGTCGGACTTGTGCGGATACGTTGAATGCCTATTTTCAATTGATGCCGTGTAGCCTAAGTGTATATATATATCTAAGCCTTGGAGGAAAAAAACGTGGCGTAACTCGTTAAATCTGGTATGAAATTCATGCCGACTTTGAAAATTTCTAACCGTGCGACAAAAACTCAGAATAGACATAAAATCCTGTTTGTGAGAAGAAGTCCATCCTTACCCGAATTCTTTTCCAGTTGTTCAATTCTCTCATTCGCTTCCTTCAATGCCCTCGTTAATTCAGAAAGCTTTTGAGCATGTCGTTGGCCTTGAATTTGCAAGGCTAAAAATAGAAATTCTGTTAGAAAGCTGCATTAGGTTCGTAAAATCGCCATTGCTAGATTCGATTGCCGTCCGAGTCAAGCCAAAAGCTTTCAGTCCCCTTCTTTGCAATCAGGATCAGGAGCTAAGTGGATAGTTGTACCAACCACGACTCTCAGCACTTTCCCGAAACCGACTGCCAAGCAGGGAAGAAACGGATACCAATTTTAAAGTCTTCAATTTGACTCGGTCGGGAATCGAACTCGCAACCTCCCGATCAAAAGGTGGACAGTCTACATACTCGGCCAACTTAACGGTTAGAAAAAGTGTTTGGTTCGACCCGGTCGGGAACCTCATTATCAAAAAGCGTTCAATCAAGCCACCCGGGATTAAATCTTGCTATATGTAGGCTACTGCTGTGCAATCAACCAGAATCACTTGTGTTGCTTACCTTTATGATCTTTAGGCTCAGCTGACGTTCTGACACAGTTGATCGGATATTCATTCCTTTCTAACGGATTCAACAGATCAATTGACCATCTAGGATCGCATTTTGCCAATTTGCAACCTGGTCGAGCTTTACATCGGAACTCCTCCGTTGCTTCGGTAGTAGCCAGGAATCCCAAGATAGCAATCGATACAACCAAAGGTATTGCGCGTATCAACATGATGTAGAGTTTTATATATCAACAGCTCGCTTATATAATATATCTGCTATAGATGGATGACGAAACGCATTTCCACAAATTTGACATCCAGTCTCAGTTTATTTAGAACTCAATATTCTGCTTATAGGCATTCGATCGTTCGCAATCTGCCACCGATTAGACCGTTTAGAGACGGTCTCTACCCTCCCAAAAGTTCCTCACCCGTGGAGTAACTGGCGATTGTTGATGAAGGAAGGGCGTTGCAGGAATTTATCTCAGTCCAATAATATGCCGGCGTGCAGTCCATTTTCTGTCCGATGTACTACGCCTTTTCGTCTGCTATAGTTTCGCCATTACTTTGATGTATTCGCCTAGCTTCAATATCTTGTCAACAGTAATTAGCACTAATTAACTGAAGATATCAAACTAATCCAATCTACTCGATCAGCCACTTGCACAGAATTCTCAGCTGCACGACCCCTACCACCTTTGTTGGTAATATTTCATTATATCATCTAAGTTCGCCTTCTAATCTTTGTCGTTTGATGATCTGATAATTTCCGTCTTTTGGCGATGTACTTGAAGAACCCGCCATAATGTTGAACTACTTTTGTGTATTAGAGATGATTGAAGAATTTTGTGTCGTCGGCAATGGTGCAGGAGAGAAGATTCTCTGGTAGGCCGATTATTAAAGTACATACCTAATAGTAATATAATTATATATATTATAACCATATCTTTTAAGTTCGCCTTCTAATTACGTTATTTAAGATAGTCTAATAATTTCTGTCCATTTACTTGAAGTAACCAAAATATGTTTACCTCCTCTCCAACGTGCGTGCTAACAGGACTGTTCTATCAGAGATATATATTCCATCGAAACTGAATAATCATTTCATCCAGATTTCTGTAAGTAATAATGATTACAAATACGTCTTTACCCTCCCTCCACCATTATATCTCAATCAATGTAGCCACAGTGGATGGTAACCAGCATATTGTTTTACTTTTGTGAAAAAGAACTTCGAACGCGGCAACTTCAGAGTCCTAATCAAATCCCGTTTCAAGATTAGATCCGGATCCGGTTCGAAATCTGTGTGCCTGTACATTTTACAACCAAGGTATCCGGATCCGATAGAAATCCTATTACAGTATTTTCCATATCTGGCCCTCTAGGTCTAGAAGACTATAGCATGTATGGAAGAATTACGGTACTGTTAGGAACTGTAGGCATTCACCATATTCATTTTCACTCCTTCAAGGCGACAGTCTACAATATGAAGAGCCGCATTTAAAAATGCTGAGTTGCCTATATGGCTCGCTTCCATGATCCGTGGCCTACTGATCCCTTCTGTGAAGTTAATGGTATAGGTTCGAATCGATGAGCAACCAAGAAACGTTTCCGTAAGTACACTAAGTTAACGAGTAATAGTCGTTCAGTTGGCCGAGTGGTTTAGACTGTAATCTTCCTGATCGGCAGGTTCAGAGTTCGATTCCCGACCGAGTCAAATCAAAGACTTTCAAATAGGTATGCGTTCCTGCCCTGCTTGGCAGTCGATATCGGGAAGTGCGGAGAGCCGTGATTGTAATAGTGATCCAGGCTATAAGCCGGAGGTATCGACACGTATACCGGGAGCATCGACCTGGCGTATATGACCTTAGTAGGTTAAAAACGCCGTATAAATTCCAAAAATAAAAAAGTCAAGAGCGTAGTTGTTTTGGGACAGAAGAAGTTGTTGTTGGATTATTTTATTATTATCAAACAAATCGATAATCCACATCACCTAGGAAAAATACAATTGCTCTCCATATGTTTCAAATCGCCTTAATCTCCAGATTAGGCCTAATCACTCGCTACTGGTATAATGATAACTTAGGGAGTTGATTTCTCGCTGTTCGTTTGAGGTCGATATTGCTTTGTCGCCTTATTTGACCTTGAAGGTCATTATCAACAACTGATGATACGAATAAAGTGATAACGCAGTGTTCTGTTCCTAAGATAAGGGTTTAATACTTAGGCTATATAGGCTGATATTGTGGGTAGACAGCGGTGAGGCACATTCTGCTGTGAGCTTTTGACAGATACAGAGGTGTTATGATGTGCTGGTGTTTTGAATTCATGGCTTTTCAACTACTAAAAATGTCATAAATACGGTGGGCCGAATTATATATGCCAGCAGTAGGTACAGTTTGGAAGTCGCTTGTTTTGACATTTGGTGGGAAATCGACCACACACGGGGTCTCCCGGTCTGAAGGTGGACCGCCAAACCCGGAGAGGTTATGACTGCGAAGTCTTTAGTGTGACGGTTAGCGATAATGCTGGCTAATTATCGTAATCACTGTTTGCTGATAAAGAAAATCCGGTTTGTGAGAAAGAACTCCATCCTTACGCGATTTCTTTTCCAGTTGTTCGAATTTATCCTAGTATCCTACTTATTCCGTCTATGGAGGTAGTTTAACTAAAGCGATTTCGTAGTCGGCACGAGTTTTCGACAGGAGAAACACCCCCCGATGAGATCGCAAGGCAAAGCATATCTACGATGTCTTTATTGATCCCCACCCTATAGATGTCGTTAAAGAGGTAGGCTTTATAATTATGAACGGTAGACGTTTCCAATTCCAAAGCATAAACATTGGTGTTTGCATGGCCTACTTTAGACTACAGTAGGCCATGGTGTTCGATTTGACAAAGATTGTGTTGTAAAATTGCGCGAAAAATATCGATGCGCCGAAAAATCCACGAGTTCCTTACATCCAGTTACCACAGCAACGGCGAAGCACCGTAAATTTGTATCATAGTCACGTGATCAACGCATAAATATTGTGAAGAAAACGCGGAAGTCGTCAATTCAGCAAGAAGAGGGAAATGACGTCAACCCTTTAGGTGTTTATTTGTGTCAGCTCTTTATATAAGCTTCACTCTCAAAAATATTAAACAGGCGTCGAGTGGTTTGGCTTGACATAGGCTGCTTAGCATTTCTCAATGAGGATCGTGAAGAGTTTATTTAGTTTAGTTCAGTATATTTAGGCGATTCCCAAATAGTTTCAAGAAGAAAAATAGAATAAGATATACTATTAATTTTGCATATAATAGGCCTACCTTACGGTAACCGACCTTGACTGACCGACGAATACCCGCCCGTTCTAAGGAAAAATAAGCTGTGATGAAATCCTGCGTCAAAACATTTAGTAAAACTGCTAATCCCCCTGATTTTTATCTATTAACTGCTCTGCAGGAATGCAGCCGAGGTAACCTGGGAATGGGCTACGCGGACGGTGCTGGGCAGAAATTTGGTAATGTGCCGCGCCGGCATTTGTGGTGGATTGCAGTCATTTAGACCTTGCCTCTTCGGACCGGATGCTTCTCGATTAGGACCTCACAGTTTCGGATATCGTCGTTTGGAATCCAGTCCGTCTATACATAGCCGTCAGAACTCTTAGCCATCAAAACCTTATCAATCAGTTCCCTAAATTGGCAAGTCCGAACCGGCAGGTGGTGCGACGAAGCCCGAAGTGGACGATGTCTGGCCACTCGTTTGGCAAGTCGTGTTGCGCGGGTCGGCGCTGGCTGACTGGAAGCTTACCTCACCCCTGTATTTGTGTTTGCTAATATTCTGCGACTGAATATCGACGGTATTTTTATGATATGTAACTTTTAAAATAACCAGAATCATCCGTTACCTACAAATATTTGGATTTATAGAGGACAAATCACTGAATAGACCAAAAAATAGGTCTATTTCAGTAAAGTAACAGGGTAAACGCGATGTCATGATGTATATTGATGATGACGTCTTTTGTCTACACCTATTGACACGAACTAGTTAAAAATGGCTATTTTTACCAGGTACGTTGTAGATTAAATAGCTATGACATCTTAGGGGTCTCTTTGTAGTGCGGTGACTGGAACTATAGCTATAGCAAAACAAAGGATTCAATTCAATTTTGGTAAGTTGATCCTTCTACCCATGGTTAGAGACGTTACAGACATTGTCTTGAATTTTTATGACTAGGTTAGAATTTCTGGTATCATAGACAGCTTAGTCAGATGAATAATAGATGAGTTATTGACAGTCATTACAACTCTAGGTACTGGAATGTACTGTACTGTAAATTAAGCTGAGTGGACGTGACAGCCAGCACTATCTATAAATCATGGTACCATCAGTCTAACATATTCCATCTTGTGTTTTCTGAACTTTCTGCTAGCTATTAGTGGGCTAAACTTTCTATCTTTTATTCATGTATTGTTTATTTATAACCATATTTCAAAGACTGATTATAACAATAGGCCTACTACCGGTACGATACAAAAAATATTGGGGCCTATGACCGATGATCCAAACAGTAATAGATGTAATATCGATGAAGGAGCGGAGCTCTGAATATCCACAGATTTAAGACCCAGCCTCTGTTTATTCAAAAATCGTCAAAAAATTCATTTATTTTCTAAGCACTGTTCTATCAGGTTAAATTGAAAACTCTATTATTTTAGTTGACTTATGCTGGTGATATTGGCTGGCGTGTGAAAAGGCATTCAAGCATTTCTGATTGCTCTTGACATTAGCTAGATTGACACAGTGGTAGGGACGATGACATTGTTGTTTTTAATGGCGCAACTGGTGTGATGTGATAAAATTTCCCTGTATCACAACTCTGTTCTCATTTCACCATACCTTCCTGGTTGTCCTTCAATTACATCAGACATTATTAAAGGATAATAGTAGTCATTAGCTTGCAAAGTTGTCAGTTTTCACAGCAGGAAGTTTCGCTAATGCTGATAAAACTCTCTTGGCATAGACATGCACGCTGAGACGATGATTGATTTTTGTATAGAAATGAACATGTTTGAACCCTTTGCCGAATCATGCTTATAAGAATCAGCCCATTGAAAATATTCTAGTTGTATGAGCTTAGCGAAAGCAGGGTTGTTACTCATACAATAAGCATGTATGTGCCGGTATTTCTGTTGACCAATATATATATGTGCAAGGGCATTGTGCCTAGTCTGTGTTAGCGATCAGCTGGCATTTTTCAATGCCGATAATCAGAAAATTCTCGAATATAGCAGTACCGGTATCGTGTGGTGTGAGTACGGTATGTATAAAAATGATGCAAGAATTTAAACAAGGACAGAAATGAACGACTTGTTTTTGCTATTTTATAGACTAGTACCGGTATCTATTCTTCGGCGTCTTCTTGTTCGGTCTGCATGTGCATATCATGCATATCATGTGATATGAAGATGCACCAGTAGTGTGTGTAGTCTGTGTAAATGCAGAAAAAAATCAAATATGAACAACAGCGTCCTTACCTTTCCTTCCTAGGAATGGTAGTTTATCTCTTATTACTCTCCTTACCGCACTACAATTAGCCTATAAAATGTAGTGTTTGTGCCATGCATGTTGATGGTTCTATGAAGGCTATCCTAATGTCAGTTTCTGTCTCTAATACCCTGTCATCTATAATACATGCCGGCATGCTTCTTTGAATAGTCTGTTTATATCTTTTCCTATGTATACGTTAGAGATAAAACTGGCGTCTTAACATGTGTAGTGTAGTGTTTGCCTACGTAAATGTGACTTTATTGAGATAGGTTCCTAATTGTTTGTTGTAGCCATGCAACTGATCAAATGCTCAAATGTAGCAGGTTAATAATAATTATATCTTACACCGTAAAGAAGATCACCACAGATTTAGTGTCCAGCCTTAGTTTATTGAGAATTAAAACATTCACTAGCTTTCGGAGCTCCGCTCCTTCATCAGGTGAAGATGAAGGTGATCTTCTTAACAATATCTATTGATCGTCCGCCATCGGCTCCACTACACTCTTCAATATCTTATACCGGTAATTTAATATTATTTATAATAATTTGTCATAGGCATTTATAGATTTCTACCTAGAAAAAGCTTCCTATGTTTCCAGTCATGTGTAAGTTGGCATCTGCGTTACTGTGCAGTAATTGGGAGGAGTTTGAAAGATTGTGCAGTCGGAGGAAGAAGATCCATTGCTAGAATAAGTTTCCACAGATTAAACGTTGAGTCCAGTTTATTAGAATATAATTCACAAGCTTTCAGAGCATTACCCTACTGTAATAATAGATAGAATAAGTTTCCACAGATTTAAAGTCCACTTGCCTTTATTGGAATATATTTCATTTGCTTTTGGACCACTGCTCTACACAAATAGACCTGTTTATTCGAATGAGAAAATGCCTACAAGCTATAAAAACACTCATTCAGGTCAATTCTGCATCATTGATGTTTAACAAGCGTAAAATTTATGTTGTTGAAGTTGTAATAGCAGCAATTGGTTTCGTATAAAATATGAATTGGTGGAGTGGTTGGGAAATCCCGTTGAGGCTTTTGTAATATGGTATAGTTATGGTCAACATACCGGTACTTACAAAGGCCTACACAATCTACTGTACTTGAACAGATAATAAGCTTATATATTACAGGTAATCATGCGTTTGTACTGTTGTTTCAAATCTATTGTTTACATTACACCCATCTCTTGCTAATTCTAATTCTATAACAGAACCAGAAGATTGCTTTAAAATGAGTTGTTTGTAATTATCAATAAACCAAGGCTGGATGTTAAATCTGTGTTTTATCTTCTTTGCATACCTGTATATAATTATCTATTGATTGTCAACCATCCGTTGTAGTATCCTGTATTTTCGAAAGTGAGTTATATATATATATATACATGATGTAATGTAATGTCTACAATTTCCTCTGTGCTTTATATATATATCAGTCTGTATGATGGTTTGGCCTTGCTTGATCATACAAGGAACTAGAGGATGGTTACCAACTATCCATTGAGCTGGTAGTTTGTGGTGCTTTCAGCATTTTTCTTTAATTGTGTCTTATGAGGTGTGACGGATAGTCCAGAATGTCACCAAAGTTTCAACAACTAAACATATTTCAGAAAATTTTGAAGCTCTGTTCTTTCTATTAAGTTATTAAAAAAGAACAAAATTGCTTGTTGAAAATAGTGACCGATGCTGGACAATTACAATAGATAATTAGATATCGTAAGTATCACCACAGTTTTAACATCCGTAGCCAATTTATTTAATTTTGTAAAATTTCGTAAAATTTCGAATGACTACTTTTCCTTAAGTTGAAATAGATCAAGATTGGAAAAATATAGAGTAGCTTGTATTAATCTCTATACGAGCGTTCCAAATCTGTCTGTTAATTTTTTTTTTGACTTCAACTCGGCCATTTTTAGGAATTTGGCCGTGAAACTTGGCATAATACGTGCGACCGGTGGGTTTTTGCGACACGTTAAGTCAAATATTTCTTTTGAATTTAGCTTTTATCCAACCATGAGAGAGAGTTTTAGAGAACAAATATAGTATAAGAACGAATCGCAATCGCGTTACGCGTCCCTATGGTAACGCGGTTTGAGGCATCGCTCGATCTTATACTATTATAATATATATGTAAATTTGATCTTTATAACGCGATGTTTATTGATTGCAGTCAACTGTTGACGAGAGCTTTTCTTGTTGACCGAGATTAAGTTGCTCTGGATCTGTTTGCTTGACTTTCTTTACCTTGTTTGTCCCTTTTATTTGCTTGATGCGTCACGACAGTTTCCTGGAATTCATTCCTTGAACTATTTAAACATTGATTTAGTTCAAACATGGGCCACTGGCTATGTGCAGCCAAGCTTACCGTGCACGATGCCACTCACCATGCCACCGTGCACCCCGGCCAACTTTTTTATCCGACCCTCAGACTGCAAAGGTTGTATGTACGGTATCACTTAAACAATTGAACCAATATTCTATTAAGAACGTTAATTTCAATGGTGGCCACTGAGCTGCTTACTTGTGAGTGTTGTGACAGTAATGGTAGCTGTATTCTGATACCGACCAAGCAAGGGGCGAGTGTTTTCACCAAACTGTATGACAATGGCCGAGGGCTGCTGATAAACCGGATATCATAAGAACGTTGATAAATATAACGTCCCTTCTCATTTATTGTCAAAACTTCGTTCACAAACTTTCAGAGCTCTACTCCTACACCAGGTGTATAATGCATTCGATTTACCTCTATGGATAAGCAGTGATGTTTGTTTATAGGGCGTGATGCAAAATCTTTATCAACAAAAATTCATAATTCTCATGATTTCACGATTCATGACTTGGCTTTAAACTCCACCCAGAATGAAAACAAATATCCATGTCAAATTCCTGAGATTCTTGGCATTTGTGATGTGTTGTTTATTAAAATGCAGGTTTTCTGGAAAGAATTTCATGCCCGGCCGGCGTAAAGTTTAGAATATTTCACATACCCCCCCCGGATGAAAGAACTTGTTAACATTCTAAGCTTACTTTGGGCTAGATGTCAGGACAGCAACACAGCAACTACCAGTACTTTACTATGATTGATGGATGATTAGATATAATATGATAGATAGTTGAGCTGTTTCCTTTTCGACCTACGCAATTGTGTCATTATTTAGCTCAGTCCTCAGTGAGGTAAGAATTTTACGTCATTGGTATTTCATGTTATGCTATTTCTCCTTACCTTTATGACACTTCAGAAACTTAGCAATAGTATCATAATGTTGTCATAGGTTTGTGACTTTGTGTTAGCTTTGCTGAATGCAAAATTAGAATCAGAACGAATATTATCAACTACGGTACATCTGGTTTTATTAAGAGATTCAATTCAGTTCAGATAGAGAAAGAAACAGAGAGTTGACTTTTTATGCAATTTTTAGGATTGCAGCGATATAGTATATCGGTATAGATTTTTTAATGTTAAAACTATGTTGGCATTGCATAGACTATCTATTGACGCTATCTAGTGTGACTTAGCCTTTGAATGGTGCAAGTGAATGTCCTTCTGGTGTTCCTTAAACAGTAGGCTAGTTCATCTCTCTGAAGTACCGTACAGACATTCAAGTCACGTTTTCTTCGGCTCTTGCCTTCCGAGACTAAAGTAGGTTGCTTGTAGCATTGACATAAGCTGATAAGTGACTGAGATGAAACACTTGCTCAGTGTTGTGTTGTTCTTCGTTATTAACTAGGCCTATTGATAAATTTGAGCCGTTTAAATTGAAATCAGTGAGTCACGAACGGTTTTGGGAGATTTTATTACTACCTGGTGCATGTTAATTTTGGCTGGCTCTACTCGGCCCCAAGTTCCGACAAATTGTGAAGGTTGCCGCAGATTTCAGTTTGAAGGTTTGTTTACTTGTTGTGTCTTTTGTTTAACTTTTGTTGGGTCATAATTATTTTATTTGTGCCCTACTAGAAGCTATTGTGAATATAACAAAGCCCTCTTGTATCAATTTAGCGTATAATTATAATCTTTTCGATCAATAGAATGGAAATTTGCTCTCTTTTGTGTCCATGCCATTGTGTCTTACCATGTGAACTTATAAACTATTGTTACTGTTCAATAAAGGCATCGAAAAAACGTTGTTTGTGAAATGCCAGAGATGACATCATTGAGTTGAGTCAGATGTTGATCATGGAAACAGTAAATTGTAAAGGTGTATTTTGTTCGGGGTGTCAGAACCGAATTTTTATGTTTAGAAGACGGTGCCTATCTATCTGTTATGGAGGTCTAACTTTAACGTATTTTGTATTACAAATGGCTGGATCAGTTTTATTCTTCGGAATAGTAACTTCATCAGGATGTTATGGTAGACCTATAGCTTATTATTTCTAATCCAGCTCGCAATTTGGCATGAACTTCTTCGTCATCCTGTTTTGTAAATCTCAATAAACCAAGGTTGGTCGTTATTCCGTGGCGAGCTTCTTTATAAACTTCTTCTATTGATCGTCCGCCATCAGTATACCAAGGCTGGGTGTTAAATCTGTGGTCAATCTTCTTTACTATATATATAATATTTAACAAAAAAGGACCGCTTAGGGCCTCAGGCCTATGACAATCGCGGCATTAGTACTGGGTACGGTATATAATATAGACTCCTTATTGTAGGAATTTTCTAGAAAATTTTTTTCACGTGATTTTAACATTTAGAAATTTTTTTGTTTAAATTTAGCGACAGGTGACGTTTGATCTCGTGATCCACACGTTGGTTAAAAGATTTGTTGCCAAACAATGCCTCAGGGCAATAATCAGTCAAGTGTATCTACCAATAATTTAGCCTGAGTTGAAGAAATCTTGAGCTGCTCTTTATTATGACACGGTTGATTTGAAAGACTAATATCAAAGGTTAGAATTCACGCACGTACGGTTTTGTAAAACCAACTGAGATTCACGTGAATATAAAAATAGACCTTTAAATTAATGTGCCTTGAAGTTGGTTTTTTAAATTTTTTAGACAAAGTTTGGATGTTACCGGTTACAGTATCATATTTTTTACGCACATGCAAAGTTTTTTAAATAAGGTCTTGTGATGGGCATGTGATAATATTTATAGAAAGCAGGAGAGAGAGAATGATTTGATGACCGAGGCGTAGCCTATATGAGAAGGAAAAATCACAAACATAAATTATAGCGATAGGTTCGGTGTGGGCCGACTTCTGGAGGCTCTTTGATCGCAACAATGTTCATCTTGTAGACCTGAGAGAGACAAAAGAGAGCGAATGTTTTATCTGTGAAGCGATGCCTAAAACGGAAAGGAGAAATTACGAATAAGTGGTAGGTTTGGTATAGACAAGGTGACTCTGCTATGACATAGTCTTCAAGTCAGAGTCATCTTGTAGTATAAAGGCTAATAGATCTAAGAAGTCACCACAGATTGAACGTCCGGTCCAGCTAATCCAATAAACTGGACTGGATTTTAATTCTGCTGTGACTTATTCTATCTATTACTATAGTAGGTTAACGTTATGAAAGCTTGTGAATTGTATTCCAAAAACCTGGAGTGGACATTATATCTGTGATAACTTGTCTATCTATTACTATAGTAGGGTAGTGCTCTGAAAGCAAGTAAATTATATTCCAATAAACTGGATTGCGCATTAAATCTGTGGTCACTTATATCTAATACTATTTGGATCGTCCGTCATTTGCTCCAATATATATTTTTAGTATTAAGGCGACAAACAATAGGAAAATGCTGAGTTGGTGCTTAGAAGCTTAAGAGATATTGTTGAGCAATAGGCCAAAATATATCGTTGCTGAAAATTCTCCTATCTATCATGGTAGCTTAATAGAGGGTACGGAATATTAGTTGAGTGGGGAGACAGCACATCATCATCATCATCATGAGAATTTTGTTCTCATCAGGCGCTTCCACCTCCTCAGATGCCGTGAGCGTCTGAATTGACTTTCGTCGACGCCCGTCACTTTAGCAAATTTACTCCAACGGTTGGAAGGGCGGTTAGAGCTGCATAACAAAAATTTCTTTTGTAAACTTCCATTATCAAAACGTGTGACGTTCAACGACGTGAGTAACATTGCGTTGGTCTGAAGAATGATAAACTGTTAGCATGTTTTCACAAACAGACGTTAACTACACGTTATCCGTGACAACCAAACAGCAACACGAGTTTTACCGGAATAACGTCAGAAGTAGTATCGAATACGAAGTACTATTGATAAAATAACGGCGATGATGTCATTGTACGTTGGAAATCGTCTCGTGATAGACTTAGGAAGCTTAGAAAATTGATTACCGTGTCGTTTAGTGGAGGAAGAACTGCGGCTTGTCTTCGTCAGTTCTAATGCCGGGATTTGTCGGCAGTGAGTGGCTTGACTTCCTCAAACTGGACGGAAACACTGCTCGCGGAAAACCATGTGCTCATGGGGAACACTGCTAGTGGGGAACACGGCTCGTGGGAAACACAGTGCTCATGGGGAACCATGTGTTTGCGGGAACCACGTGCTCTTGGGGAACACTGCTAGTGGGAAACAGGACTCGTGGGAAACACAGTTCTCATGGGGAACCATGTGTTTGCGGGAACCACGTGCTCAGGGGAAACACTGTGCTTGCGGAAAATAATGTGCTCATGGGGAGCACTGTGCTCGCGGGGAACCACGTGTTCACAAGAAACACAGTGCTCATGGGGAACCACGTGCTCAGGGGGAACACTGTGCTCGCGGAAAACCGCTTCCTCATGAGGAACACTGTGCTCGCGGGGAACACTGGCGGGAACCACGTGGTCACGGCGATGCAGTAAAAGGGTATGTTCCAACTCGTGACGTCACGCTCTGACGTCACAATTGAAAAATGAATCAACTCAGTGAACATTGTTTTTCACCGAGTGGTATTACAAACGGGCAGATCTCTTTCTTGTCTGCTCACAATCGACGCTATCTCTCACCGGAAGTGATCGCTTCCGGTCGTCTCTGCTGTTTGTCGATGTGCGCTGCCGAGGTCATAATTATAGGGCTCCCCGTGCTTCACATTTGTTTTGAAAAAACCATGCAACAATAGCGAATACGCGCCAGACGTCAGATGCCAGACATTTTTCGCAACGCGTCAGGCTGCCAGACAATTCTAGTGGTATTCGCACCCACATACAGCTTCCATAGCGTAAATAACACACGTTTTAGAAATGATCTTGTATAAGTTGTCTATCTTGCAAATGTTAATAACAGCACTAGTAATATATATAATAATATATATGCCTCGCCAACATTTCATGAAGTCTTATTTCTGAGCCATGCCATTATGCTATCATAATAGAAGTGACATGACATTGACTCATGTCATTCTTCATGACTATTGTATACTTCAGGCTATTTGTGATGTCACACTAGCTATTCTTTGTTTACAGATTACTATTTCGTAGTTACCACTGTTCAGTAAATTTAGTGCCTTTACGCTTGTATTGTTCACATTGTCATGGAGACGACGGTCTTCGCATTGTGTTTGGTTGTCGTCATGGCAACCGGATCACTCGCTCAAAATTCGACGATTGAGTTTGGAAGTTTACCGCAAGTGAGTTGCTCTTCATCTTGGCAATTTTCAGCTCTGTGACTTTTCATCATCACCGGAAATCGGTCTACTAAATCGGAAATCGTTATGACATCACAGAGCTTAAACCTTTTCAGTCTGTAATAGACGATTTTGTTTTCATTCCAGGCAAATTATACGGCAGAAAATGTTCCGATGCCGAGCTCAGACAGTTTGTCAACTTTATTCAGCATGGCAACCGGATTTATCAACGTCGTGTTCAAACCCTTCTCTGATCTCGAAGGTAAAAAAAACGCTTTTCAGCTTTCGGCTGTCAATTACGATTTCTGAAGAGGCAGAGGTGTAACCATACTCTGGGTGTATCCACGACAAAACCCAACATGCTATAGATTACTTTTGTGGGTACTTCCCTGACCTATTCTTCGGCAGAGGTTGTACTGTGTATGTCTGTGTGGTATCGCCAAGCATGCTATATATTAAAATAGAAGGGTAGAGGAGGTAATAAATGTGATAAAGCAAAAATACAATAGCAAGGTCTTGTTTTTGTGACAATATGTGGGTGGTCTGTAAAATACAGCTTAAGAGTACCGTAGTAGGGCATTTTCTCATTTTATTGTCACATGTTGTGTGTCTGTGTGAAAAACATCCAAGAACGCCATAGATTACTATAGTAGGGTACTTTTCTTTTTATGGCTAGGTACACATATTGGTCCAACATGCTACACACGTTCTTGTCGTCAGAACTTTCCTAATGTTGTTCGGTTGAGATGCTAGTATGTGCGGTAGAGCACAAATGTCATAATTTACTATAGTTGGGTATTTGTCTTATTTTTAGGGGTTGGTCTGTGCCTGACTGCTCTACACATATCACTAGGCACAGGTTGTAGCCTACTATGTGTGGCAGCTGCAGATTCTTGTCGTCAGTGCTTTCCTTGTACATTGACTCTGCCACATTTTCAACTTCAAGTTACCTACGATTTTCAAAATAAATTCAATTCTTTTCCACAGACTACATTTCAAAGCTGGTGACGGATGTATCGACTTTTGGAACCACCTGGCAAGAGGTTTGTGACTTTATATTTTTTTTGCTCTTCGTACACCTTACATGACGGCTTTGTTTAATCACAATCCTCTCTCAAGTGGGAGCGCTCGTTGTACGTTTCAATGCAAAAGTCTGAAAATTTGCCGTGGTCACTGTTGCTGCACATCCTCTTCCGGTTTGCTGTGACGTTTACATCCAGAACTGACTGGAGCGTAAGTTAGGTGAAAAACTAACTCAGTGGTCAAACTCAATGGGTGAAAATTAACTCAATGGTCACAATCAGTGGGTTGGAAAAATTGACTGAATTATCAAACTCTAACTCAATGGTACGGATGGGTGAAACACAAGGTGGCACTATAGATCCCGAATCAAGTTCGCCTCGTAACATTTCATGAGCATGTCTAGATATAAATGGTGCACCATAGGTCTACAGGGTGTTCATAGGCTTTGGTGTCTACTTAATAAGCACGAGTTCTCAGTGATTAATAAAATCGCATAAATCAGTGTCGTGATGCCTCCGCCCCCAATTTTGGCCTTAGACACTGTATCCTCGAAATTCCGTGACCTTCAACCTTCAACCTTTGGTTGTGTCGCACGGCAGCCCAGTAATTATCATTTTTTGCAATAATTTCAGGCGGCTAGTCTCGAAGCCGGCTACATTACTTGTCTTGTTTTCGGCCTCCTGTTTGTGATACTGGTACCGCTCGCTGGCTCCATCATGTGTTGTTGTCGATGTTGTTGTGGGAAGTGTGGTGGACGTTTGGAACAAAGTGAAAAAAGAAGTCAAAGTTGTTATCGACAGTGTCTCTGTGGCACAATGCTCATCCTCACAACGTTAATGGCGTAAGTTAATTCAATTAGAGATCGTACGATATTGATTTTGATACGATAATCGAAAATTTATGAATATTGGCCTCGATTCAGATTTATGGAGGCCGATATCCAATGTTGACTTCCTCACTTAACTAACTTCATAATCGGTCGGCCCTTAGTTGAAATACATTAGACTAACAGCCAATTAAGCGCAATCCCTACGAACGACATAAAGAAGAGAGAAAGAGAGAGAGACCATTCGAATGAAGCATCAATTACAAAATTAAACTGACGTACCTCGTCATGACCTGGGTTTTTAAGGTGTTGAAACAAGATATTTGCCTCCCAATTGTTACTATGGCAATGGTTGAAGCACTATTTAATT
This sequence comes from Botrylloides violaceus, assembly GCA_030412335.1. Classification (NCBI taxonomy): domain Eukaryota; kingdom Metazoa; phylum Chordata; class Ascidiacea; order Stolidobranchia; family Styelidae; genus Botrylloides; species Botrylloides violaceus. The sequence goes on along the minus strand of JASFYC010000675.1, from coordinate 168,371 downwards.
GGAACCTGTGTTGAAGTAGCCAATGTTTGGTTCTGACAAGGAGCATGGCTAGCTTGCACCTGTCTAGAATGTGGTCTATAATTATAAACCATTTTTGATATTTGCGGAGTTACTTATCAGAATATAATTTGATTAGTTTTGGGAAAATTTGCCGAATGTGCAACTTGTAATGGTTATTGCTTTCCTGTTTAAATTTGCTCGCCTTTTTTGAGTGTTTGTAAAAAACTCGGGAGTCAGGGCTAAGCCGAGACAAGTTGTGGCTTGTGAGCAAACAGACACCCGTTGAGGGTAAAGTTCATACAGTCTGATCTCATGGTCTCCTGATCTGATCATCATGGCAATGGTAGACTGTCATTTCAGCTCAGAACGTCCATCCCCATCCTCTCTTCAGGCTAGACGTCAAGGCTGCCAGTTAGGCGGCCTCATCCAGGTTCCTCAGACCAGTCACTCCATTGGGCGGCCTGTTCATTGTACAAGGATATCGGGTTGCTATGACATCGATGATGATATATGTTCCGAGGGGTCTAGGAACTTCATATTCGATTCGAATAACGCTCTCAACATTCTATTTCGAATATTTTAAGCGAATCTAATTCGCTAACTACAGACATGACGTCACAAATGATACTTTCGGTGAAGGACAAACTTAAATTTATTATTTAAATATGTTCCGAGGCGTCTAGGAACTTGATAGAAACTCGATGACATGGTCTGTGGTTTATAGATTTGAGTCATTGTTTCAATGTGTTTAAACAAAGTGTACCTTTCCTTTTTAGAATCCCCACTGTATTTGTGTTTCTGACTAACGAATGGGTGAGAGACGTTGTTGAATCGACCCCGGCAAAATCTATTGCCGTTATCAACGATATGGAAAGTTACGTTGATATTTTACCGACCCAAGTCAACTACTTAACAGCACAATATTCAACAGTTGATGACAACATCAGACCTCTCGTGCAGAGTAAGTTGCAATCTTGTGTCTAATGGTTGGTCGTCAGCCACGACACCGGCCAGTCCAGTTTGTCTATACCAGGGGTCGGCAAACTTCTTGCACTAATGGGCCAATTTTACACATTGTCACCAACTTGCGGGCCGTACTAAAGCCGTCTATACATGCATACGTAACGCAACTGTGGGATTATAACGAATTGTACATACGATCTTTTTCTATTCGTAGTTGTTCGCAGGCCATAAAATAATGACGGGTCGGCCGGATTTGGCCCGCGGGCCGCAGTTTGCTGACCCCTGGTCTACAACACACCTAATCCCAGGTCCAAATCCCCAAAACCGCACCAAACCAAAGTTGTTAAAAATGGTAAAATTATATTCATAACTTCCTTGCTAGACGACCTGCGCATTGAGGATGGTGCGAATGCTTGTTATTTTTAGATTTATTTCATGTTTAACCCTACTAAGGTAATACTATATGCCTGGTCAATGCTTAGTACGCGTGTCGGTACTTCCGGTATATAGCTTGGATCATAACCATGAACCCTCCCCACTCCCACGAAACTGACTGCCAAGAAGAAAAGGGAACGGTTGGTTTGACTTAGTTGGGAATCGAACATGAAACGTCCCGATTAGAAGACGAACAGCCAAGCCACATCGCAAAATGAACAACAATAATTTGCCGAGCCTGGAGGCTGTAACCCTACTAGAGTATTATACGCCTTGACATTGCTTAGTTCACCAGTCGATAATTCTGGTTTATAGCCCGAATAACTATCACAACTTCAACTCTCCGAACTCCCCCGATACCGACTGCCAAGGAGAGAAGAAACAGGTTCCAATTTTAAACTCTTTGGTTTGAATTAGTAAGGTATCGAACCCGGGACCTCCCGATCAGAAGGCGGACAGCCAAACCACTCGGCCAACTGAGCGGTCCCAAATCTCTAGTCAAGTCACATAGTTGTAGAATAACTGTCTCTATTTCTCTCTCATTGGCTATTCTCCTGTTCAGATTTCGACGTCTCAATCGGTATTCCGTTACAACAGTTTGTCGAGACCGAATCACAAGACTCCATGACTGCGTTAGACGAGACTATTAAAGGTTAGTTGAAGGAGAGAGATTCGAGCACCTTGCCGCTCTTTGTTATTCCTTCGGACTAGACGTCGGGGCAGCCACTGTTTGGTGGCCTTGTCAAGGTTCTTCAGACCAGACCAGTCACTCCGTTGGGAGGCTTACACATTGCACATGAATGGATTAGAGGTCGACCGATATATCGGTTCAACCGATATTTGACTTTTTTGCTAATATCGTTATCGGTCATTTTGGTCGCCGATATTGCCGGTTTAGAAAAAGTGATATCGGTCGACCTCTAGAATGGATGACATGATGTGTTAGATGCGCCTCTACACCATATCACCGAACCATTTATTGTCTTCCATCGACTGGGTGGTAAGCTGCTCTGAGCAGGCACTAATCACTGATTAAACATAATCAGTCTTACATGTGTTTTTACTGCCTAGCAACTAATACTGGATTAAATCTTTAATCGTTGACTAATTTACTCCTCAATTTTCTCAGTTGTTGACGATTCTACCCAAGCGATCAGCTCCGTAGACCAATCGCTTGCCGACTTAGAGACTGGAATGACTACATTGAACACAAGTTTAAACGATTTGAAAAGTGACATGGATACTCAACTCAATCAACCAGTTTGCGCCAGCGACCCGGCTTGTTTAAATGTATCTGCCTCTACCGGAGTTCTTTCGTTAGGGCTGGATATTACTCAGGTACGTAAGAAATCGCATAATAGGGTGTATTATTATTAATTTTTTTGAAATTGAAATCTGCTACCAAATTGACATATCGAAGAGTGTCGTGAAGTCGATGGCGGGCGATCAATAGATATTGTAAAGAAGATCACCACAGATTTGACGTCCTGCCTTAGCTTATTGAGAATTGAAACATTCACAAGCTTCCAGAGCTCCGCTCCTTCATCAAGTGATTAACTTTCTAATCATTTTTCGTTATCTAGTTGTCAACTTTGCGATCCGATCTCGTTCCCGTGAATGATTCGCTAAATAGTTTTGACGTACACGCGATGAAACAGGAAGTGCAAGATCAAATTGACGATATCCCGAGTAAAGTCAAAAGCCAGACTTCATCTACCAGCACCGGTAAGTACTCCTCCTCCTCCTCCTACGTTTCACAAGGAATAGAGACAAGGAGGTCATTACATAGTCTCAGCTTTTTTTCCTTACACTGACAAAATTCCAATTTTCAGAAGCAATTTTATTTGTTTGAGTTGCTAAAAATCGATCAGTTTTGTTATTTGGTGTAAACACACAAAGAGCGCACTTGAAGTGATCCAATGAAGTTTTGTGTTAGCCATCACCATCATTGTGCTGAATTCTGCAATCAGTCAGTCCATTAGGTGGCAGTATGGAGAGAAATGAAACGATGAACTTTTCATTTTTAGATGCCGTTCAGGCACTCGATGACGCCAAAGCATCTGTTGACGGTATTTCGGATGCCTTACCTGACTTTGGACCAGTCAAGACGGCACTGACGAATGCCAACAACTCCGTCAACAACGCAATCAAGTTCTACGACGATAATATCGATAGATACACGTAAGTTCAAACTCTTTGGGCTAGGTTCAAGGGTCATTCTTTATTTAGGCTTAGAATTCAAAACCCTTCAAGCCAACCCATTCATTGACTCAAACTAATTCAAATACAGAGACCAAACCAGTAAGCGTTCAGGGCCATCAAAACTAAGCAGTAGAATTTCCTTCGGTCAATATCTATTGTTCCTGTCCTTCGGACACCCATTCCGCACATAGTAGCGAGTGGGCTTCCAGTGGAGAGGTTTTTACTCTGAGCCAGACGAGGCAGAGAACTCAGAACTGAAAATCCATTTCCTCCGTGACATACGTCAGGCTGTTTGCTTTTTTGATAATCGACGACGGCCGTAGCAGCGTATTTAATATTCCAAAGAATTATACCATTTATGGTGGTTTGTCAACTTAATCAAATGTGACTTTTTAGAATATATTATGCTTCTTATAGGTGCTGGAAAGAGTGAAGTATACCAGCAGTCACCTCCAAGGGCCCTCCAAATCCCTTGAACTCATTTCCTAGTAAAATGAGGGTTGACATTTATAAATAAGTGGGTCATACTTCGTATAAATCTGGTCGTCCATTGTCCGCTCCAATTTTCTTATTTTAGATTTATTCCGATATTTGATTAGTCGAGAGACTTCCCCTCTCCCATTGGTATAACGGCCCGCCCCCAACGACATGTTACAAATCAGTATCAGTATGCCCCCATGAGGCGTGACAAGTCAGTGTCCCAACCCTGGATGTGAAGGTTATTAAAACCCTCATACTCTCCAAAACAGCCCTTTGAATGATGGGAGGTGACACTAGTAACCAGAATTCAAAATTCAGCAACTTTTTTTGTTTTTAGATACATCGGTGGAGTCGTGCTTGGGAGTATGTTGGCAGTTATTGTTGCATCATACTTCATCGGATTATTGCTCGGTGTTTGGGGATCGGACAGCAAAACTCCGCCAGATGAGAGAGGATGTGGTGCCAATTGTGGTGGAATAATGCTGATGGTGTAAGCTGTTCTACTTTGCACTAAATTCTACTTTTTCTGTATCATAACTATTTTCATTCGACGCTAACTTCAGCTTTTATAGCATACAGTTTGATTTCAACAGACCCTGCTTCATTTTTTCCCCTTACGCCGAGGTGGTTCTCGCTGTGTCTTCATGACGATATACAATATGCTTTAGATTCTGTTCAATACCGACTACCATACTTAGCTGACAGCCGATACTGATAACAACTAACAGCATGAAACATACGAAAAATAGTGGAGCCGGTAATAAATATAATAGGTCACCACAGATTTCCAGTCCAGTTTATTGGAATATATTATATTATATATTATTGCATTACATTCCAATAAACTGGACTGGACGTTAAATCTGTGGTGACTTATTATATTTATTACTATTGTTACTATGATACAAATTTACGGTGCGTCGCAGTTGCTATGGTAATAGTAAATAGTAATAAATATAATAGGTCACCACAGATTTCACATCCAGTCCAGTTTATTGCTGCTGTTGGTAGTCATATTTTACAGAACTCAATTTTCTCAGAAAGAGGTTGTACTCAGTGTGTCTACGTAGCAATACATTCTTCTCGATGTCTATTATTGACCTTCGCACTTGGCTGGCGTCCTCCGAAGTCATGTTTTTCTGTTTTTTTTTCAGTGGGGTCGGTTTATCATTCATTTTCTCGTGGCTTCTCATGATCCTGGTCATTGTCTTGTTCACGGTCGGTGGTCACGGAGAACGGTACGGATGTCAGTCGTTAGAAGGTCCTAACTACGAAGGATTGGTGGTGAGTTTTGTTACGTCATACTGCAAATTTCTTTATCCGTTTCTAAGTTCAAAGGTCGCGGTATTTCGTTGCTGTAGGCAACACTTGTTCGAATCCACCTGCATTTGCACCTCACCAATTATCTAGTCAAAGAAAAATAGTGTAGGTGATGACGAACGATTGGTAGAATATAGTCAAGAAGTAGGGACAATAAGAATTTAGATATAATAAGTCACTAATGTCCAGCCCAGATTATTTTGATATAATTCACAAGCTTTCAGAGCTCTGCTTCTTCATCAGGTGGAAGTGAAACCAAATGTAATAGCGAAGTTTAATGTGATTTAAGAATTAATACAACCAAATACTCCCAATATCTCTAATTCTCTCTCTCTCTTTCTCTTTTTATACAGCTCATCGAAGGCAATGTTAATTTGAATCTGGATGAGCAACTTGGTCTTCCAGACAATGTCACCCTAACCTTGACTGATGTTCTCCGGTAAGTTTGTCGGTAACCTTGAGAGTACAGCGATGAAGCGCTTGTCTTGAATTGTCATTTATTGCTCTTTCACCCTACTAATGTAATGCACATCATGGTGAAGCCAGAGGTTTCGTATAGAAACTTCCATCGAGTCGATTGAAATTGTTTGCTACTGGTCGTCTGATTTAAACTGTTTTGGTCCCGACTCGCAAAAAGTCTAGTAGCTGAAAAGGACGTCGACCGCTAGGTGGCGCCAGATGTTTCGCGCCGAAAGTTGTCCTCGAATCGAGTGAAATTGTTTGCTGTTGGTCTGCTAATTTGAACTGTTTGGTCTTGCTTAAGACATGCGTCGATACTTCCACTTTATAGCCCAGATCATAATAGCATCTGCAACCCTTCACACTCTCTGATACTAACTACCAAGCAGAGAAGGAACGGATAACAAATTCAATGTCTTTGATTGGACTTGGTCGGGAAACCCGAAACCTCCTGATCAGTCATCAAAGCGACCCGTTCTTGGATAATAATCATTGTATATATATCTCTAGATCATGTGAGGCCGATAGTTCTGCGTACGATGCGTTCAAACTGGCGTACAAATTCAACGTGACCGCCGAAGTTGCGAAAGTATCGGACAGTCTTCAAGACATCAAAGCACAAACAGATTCTGCCGTTAATGACATTGATCTTTCAACTATCAGGTAAGCATTCTCCTTGTCTCTGTGTTGGGTGGCCCGAGCTCCGAAAGCTAGTGAATGTTTTAATTCTCAATAAACTAAGGCTGGACGCTAAATCTGTGATGATCTTCTTTACAATATCTATTGATCGGCCCCACTACACTCTTCAATCATGTTGGACGCTTGACACTGAAAAGGTCAAGAAATCATCACTACCCATTGAAAAATGTTGTTGTCGTGACAACAAAGCAACTTCCCCACGGATCCTCAACTGGCCTTAACCGTCCGTACCTTTTTCAGTGTCTATACAAAGGAGAATCAAGACGATCTCCTGTCTTTGATGAATACTGGAGTTGATTCAGTGAATTACGACGACTACCTTGCTGAGGTAAGACAAGTTTAGTCAGTTTCAGAGCTGGCATGAACCTAGATTAATAAACATATGATAAAGGCTACTGGGTTAGGGACGGACAACTTGAATCGAATATTCGGAATCTATTCGAATCGCAAATTTCAAATTGATCTTACTACCACCACCTAACGAACGTCAAATCTTTTAGGTAAACACTCTTTTCTGCGACGCTCACTTCCTAATTCTCTCACACACTCCTTGCCAGGCCTCTTCTCAATGCTATTCACAAATTTGTTCACCTATTCACCTAGTTTTTTTGTTTGTTTGTGAAAAGAAGCTCATTTTTTCCTATTTTTCAATTATGAATAAGGGCTGATTCGATGATTCGATTCGAAAAAATTATTCGATTCATATTCGAAATAAAAAATTATTCGATCTGCCCATCCCTACTAGGGACAGGTATAATGAATTGTAATTTCGCAGTAAAATTAGAATTTTGATATATAACGCCCCCTTGTGATTGAAAGAAACTTATTTGAGGAGAGCTATGCGGAATCGATTAGGTTAGTATTTGAACGAATGCGACCTTTTGGTATGAGATTGTACCGAACTGACGACGTCACAAATATTTGTGCAGTGTGTGTATAGTTGACGTCACGTTTTTCAAGTCCTGCCCTATTTTATTGCTTGAAAATTGGCGGAGCCAAAGTTAGACGATCTAGATAGTAATCGATGGACTCTAAAAACTAAAAACTCTTTCCTTTCCAGCTACAAAAAGGAATTACTTCTGCGGATTTGACAGAATATGAAGCTTTCTTGCGAAATATGGCAGATAATTTGGAACCAGGCGCAGTGGCAGCTGGAGTAAGTTTCTTCTACTTTTGTCAAGGGAAGCCACTGCTTGATGGCTTCGTCCGGGTCCTTCAAACCATCAGTTACTTCATCACTTTGCTTATACATTGCACATGAAAGGATGACATGGTCTACGGTTTGCACCACACTCAGGAATCCTATGGTTGTTAATACCAGTTGAATTCAGTGACAGACTAGCCGATCGGGTGACCGACAACGCATGATTTTGTGCATGAGTCTGCAGTTCGAGTTCATGGTGGTGGTCTGGGGGGAGTGTCGGGCCGAAGCCTACACAAATTGAAATGAGTACAGAACTGACTGCTAGATCAGACTGCTGCTACTTGGGTTACCTGAGTCAGATGCCAATAACACAGATTTAGTGTATATGAAGCTGGGGTTAGGAGCATCATTGGGTCTGCGAAGTGAAAGCCCACGGTTCAAATATTCCAAGTGCCTACGGACCATGAAAACCTGATTGTTTGACGGACTTTAATTTTTTTCAGTTCGATGTGACTATCCGTGGTTTTGCTGATCGAGTTGCTACAATACAGACAACTCAAGTCGACCCGCTTCAAACTGACTTGGACAGCCTGACGTTAAGCATCGATGTTCTCATGAATGCATCAAGAGATCTTAACGTGAGTATCTATCTCGCTTAACACAACTCTCTCTCTCTCTTTCTGTTGCTCCCTTTCTCTCTCACATCTTATCTCATTGTGGACTCTGGACATTCAAATTGACCACTCACCGCAAATACTATAATTAATAGCGCTTTTGCTTCCTGTAGCCACCCCAGTGCGCTCAGTTGGGGGTGGTGCGTCTGTTGGGCTTGGGGTAAAGTTAGGTCTTCTTCCAAATAACATCAGGTAGGCCTACCGGTTACTATTTAACGATGGCAATTTATACCCCCCCCCTCGATTGGCCTTATTTCGATGGAGTTTTCTTGATATAATGGATGAGATATTTTTTGCCATCTCCCAACTATTTGACCCCCGTCTCACTTTGACGCAGTTTCATTGTTACGATCATTGAAATCATTTTCAGACAACAATTCTACAACTTGACACTTCGCTAACAACATTCAACGACACTATCCAAACACAGGGACAAGTTGAAATCCAGACGATTGTCGACGGCGTCTACAATGAAATTGAAGGCAATGTCACTGCTTACACAGACTGGATCACTGTCCAGGTTGGTTAATGGGATATTTAAGGACAAGGGGGCTTTTACCCTTTTTGCTGCATTTTACACTAACTCGCGTCGACCGATTAATCGTCTCTATCTATCAGTATCAGTTGTTACTTAAGTGAGGAACTTGATATTGGAAATCGGCCTCATTAATTAGCCGATAAATCGACCAAAAACCGATAACCGAGGTCGATATTTGTGAATTGCCGATTATCGGTATCGGTCATCAGCCAGGCGAACAGTCTGAATATGATATCGACCTTAGAAATTCCATACCACTCGATCTCTCTACTGGAGCTGGCCTACGCTATCCAGGTTAGTTTTGAGGAAGCAGTGAACTGAACCCTGACTAAATCCAGGCGACTACGCGATAATTTTTGTAGTCTGTTCGGTTCACCGTTTAGTATCGCTTGGTTACTGATTATTGCTTCCAAATTATCCTTGTTGTTTGTTTAGATCGAAGTTGAACTCGGAAAATGCCGACCTTTCTATCAATCCTACTCAGAACTGATTGGAGTTTTCTGCGATTATTTCATGGATACTGTCGTAAGTCTGAGATTTTTCGTTTTGCTAATTATTTCTATGGTCTTTATATATATATGTGTATAATATGTAATAATAATAATAAATATATATAATTATTAATTATTATGTATCACACATGTGAGTTAGCAGATTTTTCATTTCACACAACCTGCTGAGAGAGAGAGAGAGAGAGAGAGATGGACGCTCGTCATAATATAAAAAAATTAGCTCAATCTCAAAACAGGTCAACACTAGATGGCGCTATAGATATCAATTCAAAATTATCTTCGGTTAGATCCGGTGTTTCCTTCCCTACTTCATAACGTTGCATCTATTTTTCATAGAACGGTCTCTGGTTCTCGCTCGGCTGGGCTGTGTTTTTCCTCATCCCGACCGCCATCGTTGCGATGAAGATGATGAAGTTTTACAGACAAATGGCTTTCGGCGATGGATATGAAGAGTAAGTTAGTCCTTTGTGTGGTCACAGTAGAACCTATTCATTGTCATAATGAACTTTTTCAATGTCAACGAAACAAACAGTATATGGAAGTTAAAAAGGGAACGGTGATACGACCATAAGTTGTCATCGAAAGAGAGAGAGAGAGAGAGAGAAAGAGAAAGAGAGATCAATTAGCTTGTCAATCAGCAGAGAAAAGAAAACAATAATCACACTATCTTGATGATAGAAGATTTAATAAGTCACCACAGATTTAACGTCCAGTCCATTTTATTGAAAATAGTTCACAAGTTTTTGGAGCTCTGCTCTTTCATCAGGATTTGGATTGTCCGCCATCGGCTCCACTATTTTTTATAATCACATTATCTTGATGTACACAGTAGTCAACCGATCATTGTGATTCAATGAAGCAGAACAGAAAAGTATGTGGTAGTTAACCGGTATAGACGTGTAACTACCGTACCGTACCCGTCCACACCTTACTCACAGAGGTAGACTATAAAAAAAATATCAATACGGGCCCTACTTTGCAGTTATAATTGAGAGATAGGCTTCTAATAGTGTCTCTGTGTGTAGCCATTGACTTTGTATTCTCGCTCGTAGACGTCCTGTTCCAGTCACAGAGTCGATTTAGTGGCAAGTATGAAGTTGCATTGTGTGGTGCACCTAATTGGTGATGACACACCGTGTGTACAATCACTTATATTTTGACTATTACAATCTCTAATTGTTCAGTAATAATGTAAAGGTTTCGGGGTTGTCTGTTTCGTGTGTGCACGTCAATTTGTTGGATTTTAAATATTTTGGGGGGTGATATCTTGATAATAGCCGATGATGGACAATATAGGGAGTGCCACTACTGTTTTCATGGCCATCCAAATTCATGGTGGCTGTAGTTTGTAAGTTTGTTGATTTTGACCTGATGTAGGAGCTGATCTCGAAGAGCTTGTCAACTACGCCGCCAAGTGATTTAGATGGATGTCAAAACTTTCGTGACACTCTCTGTACCTATCAAAATATTTCTGGTGCACACGGGGAACATTGGAAATATTTCTGGTGCTCATGGGGAACATTGGAATTTTTTTTGTGCGCCTGTGCATTGAAAATATTTTTTTATGCTCATTGGGAACATTGAATTTTTTTTGTGCGCATGGGGCATTGGAAATATTTTTTTATGCTCATTGGGAACGTTAAAAATATTTTTTGTGCTCACGAGGCATTTTGAAATATTTTTTGTGCTCATGGGTAACATTAGAAATATTTTTTCTGTGCTCATGCGGAACGTGTGAGTTTTTTGTCTTTCGGAGCACATTTGAAAGATTTGAATTACAGGGCTTTACCAATGGAGATGCGTCCCACCAGCTACCTTCCAGAGTTGGTCAAATATCGTAAGAAATTAGATGTGTGCCACTAAAACAAATTAGTGTACATGAGTGACTGCACTGGCTTACTACTTCTGTGTAATTTTAAATTTTGAAATGGCTGGACCAGCTTCAGTTTAAACTTTGTGAGGTGGTGCGCATTTGATTAGCGAAAAGGAAGAAATTTTTGAAAACATTTTCAATTGTTGAACTTGAACCTCTACGTTTTATGCCATTATCGAGTCATAATGTGATTTATTTTTGGTTATCTGCGGAGGTCAGTTGACTGCAAATAGCAATCTGTCTTTATTTAGGAGGTACATCAGCTGAAACGGGCGGTAAGTTCAAAGGTCAAGGTGTTTCGGTGCCATCTACTTAACAACACTTGCTCGAGTCAATTCAAAGCACAATCACAATCATTTGTTAATAAGTTTCAATGCCATTGAGTCACGAGTCACCAAATTGACGTGCCTATCCTTAGATATGTGCACAATTTCTCATTTATTAACCGATGGCTTGAAATACTCTTCACAGCTTCCCCCTCAAGCCGACCCGTGCACTGGGTTTGTGACGCAATGGTCAATGCTCTGGCTGCCAAGTCTGAAAAGTTCGAATTCTGGTCGCGTCACATCAAAGACTTTAAAATTGGTGTGGGGTTGTGGGCTCACTGCGGAGGAGTAGCACTGGCTCAGAAAAATTAATCTCACCCACCTCATTCTTGGGATATTAGCAGCTACCCTGCTTGGTACCAGCATTATGGAGTGCTGGCTTGGAAGAGCTATGCAATCACTGGTTTATCATTATCAGTCTCTCCTAACCCTCCTCGTCGTCAGTCTTGCGACTTTGTCAAACATGCCAGGTCTCCACTCTCTCACTTAATGCAATGCATCACAGCTTTGGTGACGCATGAATCCAGCACAATGTTCCCAATTTTCCGTTTTTAACATAACATGCTAGCTTGTGGTGAGCCATGTGCAGTCATCCATGACGTCTAATATGAATTACGATTTTATGACATAGAACTCACGATAACTTGGACTAATGTTCACCCCTTGCTGAGTTCGGTGCATGACAACGCTCAGTGAACTAAACTCAGCACTATGGCAGTTGATTTTGGTTAATGGCGTTTCAACCCTACTAAGGCAATATACGCCAGGTTAATGCTTAGTACGCGTGTCAATACTTCCAGTTTATAGCCCGGATCACTATCACAACGACAACTTTCCGCACTCCACTGATAATGACTGCCAAGTACAGAAGGAGCGGATATTTTAAAGTCTGGTTTGACTCGATCCGGAATCAAACAACTCGATCAGAAGGCAGACAGTCTAAACCACTCGGCCTAGTGCCCTTCTAGCCATTGAAGGACTAGAAGTTTAGGAACCTCCAACAGCATAAGCATATGAAACAAAGCACAATCTGCATGATCTTTCTCGACACTAACAATATTTCTTCCATCGTATGCTTTTGGGTGTGTTATGCTGCTGACATTTTGTGACATCACGATTGCTATTGTTGCCTCAGCACGGCAACAGTAATCGTTCTCACTCTGTTGCTAAGTTACGTTCTTCCTTCTGTGACGTCACGGTTGCTGCGGTTACCGTATTATCACGTAGTACAGTTGATATATATTAGCTAATTTCGTTCTTAGCACATGGGATGGCGTGGAATTGGGGGAATATACGTCCGGCAGCAAGTGAGTCAGGCTTCGTCTCATTGTGATGAAATAATGAGACCAATTCGAAGCGTGCTGTTCTTTTAATTCAAGTTTTTGAAATTGAAATTTTTTTTGGTTGAATTTTTTAAAATTTGGTCAACAGACCCGCAATCAGGTTTTGATATCAGTGGGGGCCGCGATGACTTTTCACTATGTGCCGTCATGTATATCGGCGCATGTATGACATAACAATTGTCGCTATCATTTTGAAATAATTATGATGGTCTAATCCAAGCCAAGGTAGCATTTGATGAAAAACACTTCGAATCGTTATCTTTCGATCGTGTGACTCAAATAATTTCGGAGGGGGCTCCTGTGCGCGCCTCCTTACTGGTTGCGGGCCTTGTTTGAGACATAATTTTTATAAATAACACTTTAATTTCATGAAAATTCAACCATTTCAGAAATATTGATGAGATTTTCTGAAAAACTAAAAAATAATGTTTAAATATTTTTTCCTAATTTGTCTAGATATGGTTTTAATCCCCAAAAAATCCATGTTTGTTCAAAATTACATGAATTTTTTTATATAATTTATTAAAAAATAACAGATGGAATTATGTTTGAACAACTTTGTGAGTAAATTTTTGGAATAATTTTTTGGCTCAAATTTTTTTTTGCACTTTAGTTTAATCTAAAAAATTGTTTCTGCAATTTTGCTTTCAAACTAATGGATGTGTTTGGTTTGCCGCTCTGCATGCCTACGTTCTGTTCTATTGTTGTGCATAGTGTTATTTTTCTAATGCCCCCACTCTGAGCGTAACTATGTCGGCTCTTGATGTCCAGGCCTGTCATTGAGATCGCCTTGTTACGGACCCGTCAACTCGTCGAAATATGAAGTTTCCCAGCAGCCAAAGCGTTCCATTGTTATTCAATAATTTTTCCCCAACCGATGCTGAAACATTGAGACAGTATGAGACAATGTTGCAGTCGTTTTGAAAAGTGTTCCGTGTTTTCCAATTGTCCAGAAATGCCTTCGATCACTCGCTACAAAATGTCGTTTTTAAATATTTCTATACCCAGCCCATATTGAAACATTATAGCTGATATGTGAAGGGACGGACAACGGTAAATATTTCATAGACATTCACTGAGCGCATACTGGCATTGGTTTCTAAAAATGCAGAGTTCTGTCATCCATAGGAGCGCATTGTGTTTAAATAGCACAATAAAGCGTCTCATCAATAGGTATTAAATTTTCAGTGATTGTGACGTCGTACTTGTCATACATATTGTGACGTCATAGCTGTAACGTTGTGTGACGTCATCGCTTTTGTTTTCCAGATCAAACGAAGGAGCATTTTACTGACTTCAGAAAAATTAGGACTCCAAGCTAAATAATTAATTGCAGAGGCTTTCATCTTATCATTGTGACGTGACAATGTGCAAGATTAATTTCCCTGTTGCTCTGCCAAGGATGCCTTTAATTGCCACTGGAGGTCGCTCTATTGTTGAGTCAGTTTTGATGACCGGTCGTTGCGTGTTTCGTTGGCGGGCCGTTTTTTTCAATTATTTTTTTGTTAATTTTGAGAAAAATACTAAAATTTGTATGTCGTATTTTATCATCCTCCATAATTGATGACTTGACGATGTTCCGATGCAATTATGACGCCACAAGACGCTTTATGTCATTAGTGATATTGGCGGGGAAATTTTAATTATTTTTTTTTGCAGCGGTCGTTGGTCATTGTTTTTTTTTGTAGTGTTTGCGTCCACTAAATGTCGCTGTTCAATATTTTGTTACCTCTTTTGTTGTTCCGTGAGATTTTTGCAATCCGTTTTCTGTGGGGACCAAGTTGTTTTTGTTGTAATTTTTTCATTTTCCATTTTTTCTAGATTTATTGTCTTAAAAGTAATTGCCATAATCCACTTTTACCCCCCAAAATCATAATTTCCCTTTTTTCCACAAAAATTTAGTTTTAGTCATATTATTACGTTCACGCTGTCATCAATTCGATTCCGTTACGGCTCATTAATTTTGGCTTATATTCGGGTTTTGCTATCATAGAAGTTGTAATGTAACGTCTCAAACCGTCTTTACTATCGAGTCACAATTGTCTCTAGTTCTTAGTTATGACGTCGCAACCGTCTTTACGATATCGTTGTGACGTCTCTGTGTCTTGCCATTGTGACAATTTGTTGTGTCTACTATTTAGTTATGACGTCACAACCGTCTCTACGGTATCGTTGTGACGGTCACGGCTGGCATTGTGAAAATTTGTTAATTTTGCACCGATTACTATGACGTTTATTGTACGTGTCATCCGCCGGTGGTCGCTGTTGGTGGATACCCGCTTCTTCCGACGTCAACTTAACGTTGCTAGGCTACGAAAACATACCCTCTTGTGGTAATCGCTTCTTCGCCTGACTGATGGGGAGGACCCGGTCATCTCTAAAATCTGTAAATAGTCGCAATTTTAAGTTTTATTCGTTCGATGTGACATCGCGCATCACTTATGAACTTCGCACAACCTTTCGAAGCTCCGCTCCTTCGTCAAATGTCCGCCATCGGAACTATTTGGAATTTTTCGATTGCCGGCTGGCTTATCTGATCTGGTGTCACAAACTCACTAGATCTAGTTCGTCTCGTGTTGCACGTCAAGGCCACGGAGAACACCCGCCTTCTGACTCGATGGCATGACGTCGGCGGAGTTTGCTTCGTGGCCCGAGTCGCGCATGGCCTGTTGCATTATCACGGTTAAATACGCTACAGTCCGTGTCAAATAACACAAACTAATCCGCAAGATGGCGCTGACGAGACGTAATTGTGACAATTCAATAACGCACGCTCGATGAACCCGCTGGTCTCAACTCCAACAGACCAAGGCAATCTTAAGATCGCCTTGCCACAGACCGATGACGTCACATAGTCGTGTGATGACATCATGATCCTGCAATGACGCTGCATAATCGCTCTTGAGTGAAGTCACCTGAAATAGGGTAAGCATGGCCCCAGCTTCCCTGTTCCTTGACAGCCCCAATTACGTCAGACGTAAGGGATCCAGACCCTCGACTCCATGACGCCCACTTAGTTGTCGGTAGAAATAAGCGGCCTTCTGTTCTATGGGTGTTGGTGTCATATTGTAGTGACGTATTATTAATCATTACGTTAACGTGTAATTAATTTGGTACTGGATTTCTTGTTTATGGCTCAGAGCACTTTGTAATAAAACTGTGTGAGACTTAGCGTAGCCTACATTCGAGAGAGATATCCGGGATTGCTTAATTACTGAACTGCATATCCGGCAGCTTAACGGGGGGCTCTCAGAGGTTGTTGATGTGAAACCAAGTCCTATCTGGCAACCGGCAGTCCTTGTATCTCCGGTAGCCGAGACTGAGAAGAAGCAACGCAACAAGCTCTTGAACGAAGAAATGTTGTCTCTTCAGCTCGGCAGAAGGAAGCTTGTAGCTTATCAAGAGCGCAGTGCCCATTTTAGAGATATTCTTCGAAGACTAGTCAGGAAAATACTTCGCAATCGTACTCTATCACAACAGCTGAAGGAAGAAAAAAAGCGGTAGACGTCATCATTTCTCTCCTATCCGTGACTGTCGCTCCCCTCTGCGCCAATTGCAGAATACTTTCATAAAATTTAGTCCCGCCAAACGGAGCGAAGCTCCGAAAGCTTGTGAATTCTATATATAAATAAAAGAGCCTGTTTGTCTGTCTATCTGTCTGTATGTATGTATGTCTGTCTCTGCACGAATCAACTTCTTTATTACGGAAGCTATCGTCATAAGATTTTACAGGGATGTAGGGACGGACGTTATGGGTGCAACCAGGTGGTTTTTCAGCGCTTCCACCCGTGTATTTCCGAAGTTATACATCGCCCAATGCTGCTACTTTCTCGTTTAACTATCTAGGTGGCTATCGACGTGATGCGCTTCCCATTGTAAGCTCCATGAAACGCAAGTGCCAAAGCCTGTTGTAGCTGTTTTGGCTCATCGGCTGTCTCTACTGTAATATCAGACTACTTATTCAGACTAGACCTATTATTTATCATAATCACCAGTTAGTGTAGGCTATATCTTCTTTTCTTCGGACTATAGGCAGCCGCACAGAAGTCATTGCTTGGTGGCCTCGTCCAGATTCTTCACACCAGTCGCTCCATTAGGTGGGCTATATAGGCCTATAACGCATATGGATTCGTCGTATTCTTTTTCTCATGTTTTGCAATAATTCTGATGAAGGAGCGGAGTCCGTAAAGCTTGTGAATTATATACCAATGAACTGGAGTGGACGTTAAATCTGTGGTGAGTTATTCTATCCATTACTGTAGCAGGGTACTGCTCCGGAAGCTTGTGAACTACATTCCGATAAACTGGGCTGGACGTTCAATCTGTGGTGACTTATTAATCTATTACAATAAATGGTGAAATACGGTACGTGATGTGGTGACAAGTTTAAACTTTTTGCTGGCGTATCTGGGGGGTGGATGCTCCAGGTTGGACACAACACTTCACCAAGTGGTAGCTCAGCCGCTAAAATAGAACTAGCTAGTTGTCAGTAGAGTTGTAACAGTAAATATTTGAGAGCGCCTCTAGCGGAAACACGTGACCAAAGATAAACAAACCGCAGTCAATTTTCCGAGAGCAAAGAAAAGTTGCTTCCCGTTGACTGACAGCCTTCCGCTGGTAATGGTGGATAAAGAGTCATTGAGGTTTGCCTCAACAGTGTCAGTTTTAGCAGGATTGTATTATTTAGCGCAGGCAGTGAATTTAAAAGCGGCTTTCGAGTAATTGTGTTTTTTATATGCGAAGGTTGCCTGTGTTCGGAAGGCCTGGTTTCCTGTTGTAATATGACAAGTTATTGGCCATTAACTGATTTTTAAATTAATGCCTCCCGGGAAGTTAAAAGCTGTGTGTTCAAGAGGCAACACTGAAAGGCCGTGCTTGCGTTTCGAATTCCAGCATTGAATATACCGGGGTTTTGCAGAGTTGATGGGAGAAGTGTTAGTGTTGCTGAAAAATAGCTGGGTCAACCGATTATCGAGGTTGCGATTATCGGTATTGCCTGTTACTCAAGTGAGGAAGTCGATATCCATATAGGCCATAAGCCAGGTGAAAAGGCCTGGTATTGAAAATCTTCAATCGTGGTTCATACAAAAGAACTTGCGAGCACAAGCTTTTGTATGTATGTACCATGAAAACCAGTCTGGATCGAGTTAGCTGAAATCCGTAACTTCTTCGACCAACTCATATTTAGTTTTTAACAGGTTATATTATTCAGTTAGACGTAAATAAAACTGAAGGAAACAAGGTGACGATGAATATACTCGTCACAAGTTATAGCAGAAAAGTTTAATATTATGATCAAATAGCCGGGAATTATGAGATTACTAAAGATGAAGCATTCTCGTTGGAAAGTTGGAAGACTCTACTTCTTGGTGTATTGCCTGTCTTTTATGGCAAATATCGTCCACGCCGATGCTGAACTCTGCTCACAAACATGTTTATGTTTGAAGCAATCGGGAACTGTAAATTGTTCGAATAAAGCTTTAAGGGAAATAGCGAATGATGTTCCGTTTTGGACAAAAATTTTGTGAGTATCGATACTTTGGGTTTATTTATTCTTCTGTACAAGAACAGCTTCATATAAAACAGCAAAATACTTGTGCTACAATATAATTGTACTAAAGACTTGTTAGGAAAGATGGAAAGCCACAATACATCGGCTTTGCACCATCGATTTTCCGAGTGCGAGTGTACTATCACCTGGTTTTCTAGATCAGAATTTCATGAATATTTGTACTATTACTCCAGTCTTGATTTCTTGGCTTGTGAGCACACTAAATATTTTCAACTTTTCAACTTCATAGGTATTTATGCATGGGATGTAGGCTACTATATTTTAAGAGCGCTGGTAGACTATGGGAAGTTGAAACATATCTTTTGAGCTTTTTGTCATCATATTACGGATCAAACAAGCACGGACTGTGCGCGGGTGTGCTTTGATGATCATTCTATTGCGCACTAATTCTCGTCAAAATCGCAGTCTCGCTGATTTTGGAGTTATTGCCAATATGGAGGAAAGCACCATAGCACCGTGGGTTGAAGACAGAGCCGAGAGCTCCAAAAGCTTGTGAACTGAGTTTCCTATTAAATCGACTGAACGTTAAAACTGTGGTGACATCTTTTTCAAACGGCTTTATTCGGACTATTTGTCAGGGCAGCTACTGCTTAGTGCTTGGTGGCCTCATCCAGGTTTTTCAGACCAGTCCCCCCTCCGTTCATTAGGGTTGTTTGTATATTATCGATCAGCCATGATTTCAGTCTTTCTCCTCCTATGGACTAGACGTCAGAGAAACCACACAGCAGTACTGTAGTGACAATCTATAATACATATATGTAACGCAGCTAATAAGCATTGGTCTACCGGTAATACAGGATGTAATTCGGAAATCATCCTTTTGAAATATTTCTAGAATTAGGATATCAATTATTGATGTAAGAATTCGATCTTGTCTACCATTGCTTGTAAATAATTCAATTATAGTCGTCAAACTTGATGCATCTGCTTTGAAATTGTCGATAAAATATTATTACGTGACTTGGGTTAAGTGGGGAAGTCCGAAAGAAAATTGGCTAGGATTTAAGGCCCGGGTCGATCCCCCCAATACGGGTAGGCCTACTCTGGGAAGTTTTGGCAACCGGTCTATATATAGCCTAGGCCTAAGCAAGATTCATTCAAACTTTCTCTGATATCATACTCCGGGCACTTTCAACCTGAGGAACGTGCAAAAAACTGCTCGTAAGCCGAATATTTTCGCAGATATCGATACCAACTTGAACGAGTTACACCACCTTTTTGATCCCCACTTTTAGAAATGATAGAGCTTCTCACCCTACTGTTAGTGTGACTTGTGATCCAAACCGCTGAATGATCTGTCAATCAAATCTCTTTCTTAGAATTCTGGATAACAACCGACTAACATCTTCAGTACTTTCACATTATGACTTCACAAAGCTTGACTTCCTTGAAGAATTGTGAGTAAACAATATAATAAATACTTTTTCATCTTCAATTGAAACAATTTTGATTTCGTCTCTCGGAAATGTACGCAAACATATTCTGGGCCGAATGTCGGAAATGTACGCAAACATATTCTGGGCCGAATGTGACCCACGGGCCGTGGTTCACCCATGTTTTCTGTAGGTTCTAGGCCCATCAGTGGGCAAATATTTCGAGTTGTGGGCCCCATTGGGGTGTTAACATTTGACTAAGGGGATGAACGAGCCGTAATATTTTTAAAATTTCGGCCGGCCAGATTAAAATGTTATTTAGTGTCAGGGTAGTTTGTTGGGGGCCGTAGTTTGCCCATGGCCATTATAAGCTGTAGATATTCTGCTAAGTCTCCGCTGCTGACATTGGATGTAGACTTTAAATACTTTATGGAGGGCGAGATTAAGATGGTTATTCCATGTCAGGAGCCGTAGTTTTCCCGTGACTATTCCGGCTTTTAGGGTGGTGGTAGACCATTCTAAGCTGTCAGGTATTCTGCTAAGCCTCAGCTGTTCACATTGGACATAGACTATAAGTATTTAATTACAAGGCAGATGTAGTTCTTCAGAACTACTTGTGAGTTATAAATCTTAGTTGAAAATATCTAGGCCCGCTGTTACTACTTGAAGATACCATCAGAGACGTAGTATGGGGTCTAGATGACCGTTTTTTACCTTTTACGAGACTAGAATTGAATAAAAAATTTGATTTTTTTACATTATTATTGCTTCTCCTTGAGTTTTTTTGAGTGTCTTAACGAGTTCAGATCTAGCAGTTCATCTGGTGAAGTTTTTATTTAAGTTTTGTTTGAAATAAGTGATTGAGAAGGTAGTAGTGGGGCTACTCCACTGAAGTAGGTTGACTTCTCTACCTTTCCCACGTTATGAACCTATTGAATCTTACCTACGTAACAGTGTTCCCCATGAAATCGATATCATAACAGGAACACTTATGATGAGCAAATTAGCAGTAGCTTTATGAAATACATATTTATAAATTATGATATATGTTATTATATGGTTATTGATGTTATGGAGACGATGGAATGGGTTTTTCGGCGTAGATGAAATTTTATTGTGAACGTGGGTGTCATTTTAAATTACTCCGTGTCAATCCGCGTTATATTCATGCGTCGCTGACGGCCAGTTTTTTGTCGCTAGAACTGGCAACTTTGAGATATCGTCTTGGTGAGTAAAATCGCGTATTTTGACATACTCGTCTAGCGTGATTGCACGCTACGGTGACAACGCTCGACGGAATATCTGACGATATGCGTGAAGCGGTAACATAATTTTAATGTCGCTGGATCAACCGTAGTTCCTTCTCGAGTACGTCGTAAAAAACGTCATTTTATTACGAACCTTTCAGTCCCTTTCAAACGGCGTTTCATTATGGCGTCATAAAATGTGTTCATCCGTGCGTGAAGAGTATGAAATTCGAGTTTGTTTTCGATTTTTACCAAATAATCTTCATCCTCGTCCGTTTGTGATGCAATAACGCTGTTTTGGTACCATAATTTTGTGTTTACTTATTAATTAACCTGTTTTTTGTCTAAATTTTCGTTTTTTGAGCAATTTTTGTGATCATATTTTCTGATAAGGATAGGTTGTGTTTCGTTGAAATTTAGCGATGTTAATGGTTAGACAAACACGGCTAACTTAGTACCGGTCTAAGTTTGTTATCTATCTTCAACGGATATCTGTTGATAGATTGAACGAATGGCGTGCCTTGTTTGTATAACACCCGTCCCTAACTCACAAGGCTTTGTTTGCGTTCCGTGCGCATGCGCGTTCGCGAAGACACAATCACTCTGTGCTAACTGGTACCAGCCACCGCATGTAGTACCGAACGCTATAATTGATGAAATGAACGTTCTTCTTCTTCTGACGTTTGGACTAGCCGTCAGGGCAGCCAGTCTTTCGTGGCCTCATCTCAGTTCTTCAGACCAGTCACTCCATTGGGAGTGGATGACTTAGTCTGCGGTTTGCTCTTGACGTTAATAGGGTACTAAACCCTACATACGATGTAACAACAGAACCCCCGTCTTCACCTGATGAAGGAGTAGAGCTTTGAAAGCCTTTGAATGTTATAATGGCCGACAAACCTAGGCTGGGCGTTGAAACTGTGGTGATCTTCTTTATGATATCTCTTTCGTCATATTACTGAGACTTCCGGTCATGTTCCGTTTTGTGGAAGGCCAAATCGCATCGAACCGCTCATGGTTGTTTGACTGTGATTCTTCTCTGCTCAGCAGTCAGTAATACAGTATACGGCAGTAGCGTACTGTACGGGTTACCTGTCTTTTGCTTATAGCCCAGTGATCGGCAATCGCCAGTCCGCGAGGCCTCCATTACCAGTCCGTGGGATTCTCCATTTGAATGCTATGTTAGAAAGCAGGCATGTGTATGTACTTATAACCAGAAGATAGGCGCCTTCGTTATATTAATGTGGGATCGTGCAATGTCAGCGAGTGACTGTCGATGAACAGCATCTGACTTTCGACGAATGGCGTATTGCAGTCACCAAGAGTGGTAATAATGATACGAAAGTACGTACGAGGTCTGCGCGAATGCCCGATCCACCGGACGTTTTGAAGAATGTAATCGGTCCGCCTGCCGGAAAAGGTTGCCGACCCCTTCTGTAGTCATCCTGATGGAACAACTGCTCTCCTGCATATTTGCGAAGACTTGGCAGTTTCGTGATCTTATTGCTATCGATTGAGTGATCGACATCGCATGGTTGAGATTCTGCCACTTTGCTGACGCCGAACAAATCCTCAGTATCTAATGTAAACTACGAAGCTCTGAGTGTCAATATAGCGCGAATATACTTTGTTTGATTTGGCATTGACGAGTGTGTAAGCGTTTCCCCTTGAGATATATTCTGTTAATACGAGATGCATTGCGGACATTGCGGTTGCGATTCCCCATCTACGCAATGTCGATCTCAAGCAACGGGCGAACGGGATGCGATTTTTACGACAGGACGGGCATCTGGCGTAAGAAGCACTACCATTCGAGATAGTATTGGATGCGGGGCAACGCATTTGCACTTTGCGAACGACATTTGATCCATGCGGCATTGTTCAAGTTGTCTACGTAACATTCGTGAAAGATCTCGGGCATTCAATTTCTAATTTTGACGAAATAATATAGGAAAGATGATACTGTCGTTAGGTGCTCGCTTAGCGAGATTATTCAAGCGTGAAAATTTGTAATTATGATGAAACAGCCACGGTTTTTATCGAGTCATTCTCGTGAAAGTGTCCCCCGCTAATGTACGGATCGGATCTCACCGGCACGCGTAGATTAGTAATCGCTAATTGGTCAAGTGTCGCATCGCGCGCTTACGCGCCAGCGAAATTGTGGATTTCGTTGAGAAGGTCATTATTATCCCCCGCGAGCGGGAGCTTTAATCCACCACCCATCCCAATTCACAATCGAAGTCAGTGACAGCGGCTCACCCGTCGTATGTGCGGGACACACCGATCGATTCGAACGAATTAATATCCGGGTTCGTGGTCTTACGGTAAGCCGTCGGCCACCAATTGGACTTTTGTGCATTTTGCTATTACCCTGACAGCACGCCATCAAGTCGTAGACATGACTTCACATTTGGCTAGTTGCGTCTCTGCATGTTCCTGACCGTCGATAATATATTTTCAATCAATTTTTATCGAATTAGGTTAATAGCTAGGTCAGCGGCGTCCGTTCGGTATTCGATTCGATCCGATGTTTCGTACTATTCGATTTTTGCCCAGCCCTAACCGTACTCCGGCCATCGTAAATGTCTGTGAATTTGCCTCGCGCGTATGTAGGCCTTCCTTATACGACGTTCTGTGCCATCGCTCAACACAGTATCTGCAAAACCAGCCAATATTTGAGTCTATGGTCGCCAAAAGAAATTCAAGTGAACTCCTATCACCTCGCTAATAACAGGCTAACAATATAGACTGTTGGTTATTTTAAGATCTATCAAGTCTGAAACAAAAGGGATTAATTAATGATGTCTATCTCTTATTATATCTTAAAGAATATTCACCACAGATTTTACGTCCAGCCTTGGTTTATTAAGAATTATTACCCTACTCAAGTAAGAATATAGTTGAGCCAATGCCACAGATCAGATTCCGCGTTTATTAAAACCATTCTTAATTAACACCCGCTTGATGAAAACCATTCCACAGTAAATCACGTCGCCCAACACGACACAGCAACACGGTAAACATAAAACTGAAATAAAGAAGCGGAGTGGCCAACGCAGAGACGAATAGATGGTTGAAAATCATCACGTTCTGTCAATAATAATATCGCAACCGATCTGATGCCAGTTAAGTAGAATGTTACCGTTCAGTTGGCCGACTGGGTTAAACTGTCCGCCTTCTTATCGGGAGGTTGCGGGTTCGATTCCCGACCGAGTCAAATCGAAGACTTTAAAATTGGTATTCGTTCGTTCCCTGCTTAGCAGTCGGTATCGGGGAGGTGCGGAGAGTCATGATTGTAATAGTGATCCGGGCTATAAACTTGAAGTATTGACGCGTATACCGTTAGCTTCGACCTGGCGTAAATAACTTTAGTAGGTGAAAAACGCCATAAATTCAAAAAAAAAAAAACTTGCAGAATGTTACTACAAATTTTAGGTTCACACACAGTTTTATAGAAATATATATATTCACTAACTTTCTCACATATTGTGGAAGCACTTCGAATCACAATTGTGTGACAGTGTGTATGTCACTATGACTGTAGCTTCAAATTCGCGTGAGTTTAACGGAGTTGCCTGCTGCAGTTAAGACTTGACACGTAAGCAGGAGATTGCCATATTTTTTAATATAAATATTTCTATTAATACGCATATTTGGTGTTAGTGTTGCTATTTGGGTCATTGGTCTACTGAATGTAAAATGTGTAGGCGTGTGCGCAGGTTAGCGCGCGTATTATTTAAGAATTGACGACGTGGATTCGAAAAAAACGCGTACAACGTAATCAAATATTCATTCATACATCACAATTGAAATAGAAATCGCGAACGTGTATTTTCGTGACGAGTGGGGAATTTTGAATAACGGGAAAAGGAAAGCTCTTCGCTAAATTAAAACTTAACACGTACGGCCATGACGTAATAGATATACTTTAAGTTTTTACGCAATATGCAATTATGGGGACTTGAAAAATACATAGCCTCTTTGGAACTTTAGAACTAAAGTGGGCCATGGCATAATATTGAAATTTTAGCCTGTAAAGTACCGGTACCAGGAAACTGCTGCTGTCACCACATAAGGAAGGTTTTAATAAGCGAGGCAGCGCGAGATCTTGTATATGACATCTGTGGGCTTTGGTTAATTGATATGTGGCGTGTGGCACCTATGGCGTATGGTCTGTGGCAGCTTCTGTGATCTGTGGCATTACGATGTGGCATGATTTTTTTGCTGTATTCCCCATATCAATCAATCAATCAATCAAGCCATTCGCCGCCTTCGAAATTACAAAAAAATGTCCTGACATTAAGACGGAACAATCGATCGGTGACGTTGTAGCAACATAGTGACGTCATAATTCACTACGAGGAAATTGATGAAATTTCAAAGCATGAGAATTCAACAAAAAAAAAAATTTTTTTTAATTTAAGTCTCATTTCAAGTCCGGCGTTTAGTCATATCGAGCCGATAAGTGAGTGATCTCAAAAGCAGGTCACGAAAACACGAACGGGTTGTTTGCGAGCGACTGTTCGTAATGACAGATTGGATTGAACGCACCTGGCAACGGGAGCGATAATTAAAAATGGAATTTCAAGAAGGAAAATACCAGAGGCCTGTTCCGTCTGTCATCGCCTGGGAAAAAGGCGCGAAAATTACTTTAAACTCTGATAGTCCATAGTCACGGTTTTTGCTCAGACCCTGTGAACAGTCACTCACCGCCATTTATTTTGTCCATTGGACAAGGAGACGCTTCAAAGTCAGCGCGACCCCCTCCACGCTTACCCCAAATTATTTAGCCTGGCAGGGCAGCCGTGGACAGCAATTTTAACGTCTTTGGTGTGACGCGACCGAGATTCCGACCCCAATCTTCCGTATTTGGCGGCCAGTCATCCTTCAGTTCAATCGTTCCTTCTGTAACCTCTCAAAAATATTAAGTTGTCGGTGGTTATTTGTGTTGGCTATGAATCTTGAAAATTCTCGATTTCCCATCTCTGATTGGTTCTTTTATTTATATAGTCTTTGTTACGTAGATTCACAGTCTTTGTTACGTGAGTCGTTTTCAAAAAAATAATACTCTTGCGTTGTTTAATAAAACGACCGATTGACAAATGAACGTTCCGTATTTACTTTGCCAAAGCGACAGAGTGGTAGAGTAACTGTCGACAACTGGCAAGTCACGTAAGCACACAGCGCGCAGTAACTAAACATACATTGGTTGCAATTGTACAGGTGCTACGTAAGAGCTCACATCTCAAATCTATCGGGTTATCGTAGAACTATGGCAAACTGTTTCACTTAATTAACATATCACTTCTCAGTTGGTATTGGCGATAATCTACAAACATTACAACTCTTGTAAGTTATCCCAACAATTTATATGCTTTTTGTGACGTAGTTACGACGTCGCAATGGACTGAAAAGCTTATCCCGTTTGGAGTCGCTTGCATAACATCTGCTTCATTTGGACTTGAACTTCCATAGATGTAACGCCAGTAAGCCGTTCCAGCTCTCAGTTGGCTGAGAGACTTGACTGTCTGCCTTCTGATCGTCCCGGGCTCGGTTCCCCACTCAGTGAAACCAGACCATAGTTTTGAGACGCACGTTCTTTATAGCCGTTGTCGGACGATGCGGTTGATATATAGAGAATGTCGTTGGAGTTTGGGTTTGGGCTGGTTTTGACTGTCCGCCGATTGCCGACCGAGTCAAACCCCAACTCCAACGACAGGATGTCCTTGGTTTGATTTCCCAACCGAGTCACTTGTAAAGTATGAACTGACAGATCTAAATGCTTGTGGTTTTAAATTCACGACCCTTTCAGTTGGCCGAGTGGTCAGGCTGTCGGAATTTCCCGGCTTCGATAACCGACCGAGTCAAACCAACCTTTAAAATTTATGTCCGTTCTTTCCCTAGTTGGCAGTCAGTAACTCAGTATCGGGAAGGACGTAGAGTTGTGATTGTGATAACGATATACAACTGAAGTATAGACACGCGTACGCATTGGCCTGGCGTATTATTATCACCTGAGTAGGGTTGAAAAACGTCACAAATCGTAACAACAACATATCTTCGCTTGCTTTGCTGTACTGTCTTAACTTGATTCATTTGGCCAGATGTTGTCACGATCATTGTCACCTTGAACAGTATATCCAGCTGTTCTTGACGACTTGAACTAGAATCAAGCATGCGGTTGAAATATAATTATGACAGAGGCTTAAATGAAAATTTGAATCGTGAAATGCGGTGCTCAATCCACAGGCCCAAGGACACGATCATGTGACGTCATCGTCCGAAATCAAAAGTGGCTGTAGGTCTATAACGAGCTCCGTACGGAGAATGAAAAACGCAGAACAAATGCGGCGGTACAGTGATACCTCGCGTTTAGCGTCACCGCTACAATTCCTATATATATATATGCTATTCCTACAGATATTTGAGTTTTTCCCGGTCATTCAAACTATAGAAATCCAGCATCAAGTTATACTTCTTTATCGTCGAATATCTTGACCTGAGGCGATTTTGTTTTGACGGCAGGTGTTGAGTGTTACAGTCTCAATTTTATCGCAAGAAATCAAACTGAGCCGAGTCGATCTGCGTACCGATTATAAACACAATATTTATTGTGGAAACCTTATTTTAACGCGTTCGGGTTTTTGTTATAAATAAATTTTACTAACGAACAGGTGGTAGCGTGCGTGATTGTAGTAGCATCGACCTCTATACTCAAAATTTCAGAAACTTCGACCCCAAAATTTCAGAAATTTGCTACATTACACTGCGTACTAGTTGCGATGTTCGTCGGCTTGTGATGTGGTCGGAATATGTGTCATGTGTGATGTGCATGGATGGAGTAGTTGTGGCGCCAGTTTCAAAACTGAGAACTCGAACAAAATCGCTACTATAGTCCGCGATGTTCCTGTGCGACCTTGCGCTTGTGGTTGGGGTCAAAAGGTGTTGGTGGCCTCAGAATATATAGAAGGAAGGGAGCCATGATATCGACCGATATTGATTGATATTATCAAGGCCGACACCCCACATATCACCTCCGCAATTGGCACCATCTGTGTGATGCATCGCACGTTATCAACCGCACGCCTCCGCGGTAGCGCGAAAACTCTTTACACGAACTAATCACAAACTGCCACGTCGTCTGTGATTTGTTACATAATAAGCAATCGTGTTATGACGTATTTTCTTCATATACAGTATATTATAAACCTCGACGCAAGCAAATATCTAAAAGACAGGACGTATCGATATTCTGTCAAATTACTCGTCTATACATGGATGTCTTAGCAAACGTGAACTCATGACCTTCGCACGGCCGTTTCGTTTATCCTAGACAGGTGTTGGCAAATGAAGCGTGACCGCATTGTGTCTACGTAACAGAAGGATGTCGCTAGGAAATATCAACAGAAATTCAAACCGCGTGGTGATATCTTAAACAGATTGGGCGTAGGGTGAGGCACACGGGAATTGAACCATTTGAGCCTATCTCTCTCTCGCTCGTATATCACTCTGATTGAGGCTGCGACTTGGAAATGCTTGACCGTAAAATTAGACACCTCTCTCTCTTTCTCTCTCTCTCATGCGTCTATGGTTGAGTTGACTTGCAAATGTTCGGCAATTGATACCAATGCTGTACGATTTTGCTCTCTCTCTCTCACACACTCACACACACACCCACACGTACAGTGTACTCGTGCTTGAAGGAGACAGTTATGTTATTCACATTGACTTATTATTATTGATGATAGATTAACCCGTAACTATCCGTTCCAAATGAGACCGAAAATATATTTTAATTAGCAATTAATATTCTTACGAGTTACGCGCAGCTGGTAGCTCTTTTGCTCATTATTACGTCATTATAAGAACATCAACAAGTGATGATAGGTCGAAGAGGATTAGATTAACCCTTATGTTACTCACGCTTTTGTGAGCGAGATTAACCCCGTCTTTTTTATTTTGAATCACAAATTCATTATTACCGCGGCAGGAGTTACGATGCGCCGCGGCGTATGGTTAAAAATACTGATTTAATCAACGCTGGGTAGTTAACGGGTTAATAAATTTTGAAATTTCGATAAATAGTTTTTTTGTAGCATGCTGTTTTCGAGATCGTGAATTCCGGTTTGTCTTTTCCTTCCCGCTGACTCCTTGTCTGATATGAAAGGGCGCGACGCGGGACCCAGGCGTCGGTATTTTCAACAGCGCACCATGGGGCACGGTAATGGGAGATAAATAACTCTACGGGATGGCAATATTCAGAATTTATTAAACGGTAATATAATTTTGATAGTATGACGTAATAGACGCCGATTATGAGGTGATAAAAGATCGAACACCGTTAAAAGTAGAGAGAGAGAGAGAGAGAGAGAGAGAGAGAGAGAGAGAGAGAGAGAGAGATCCAATACTGTCTGGCGCTCTGCGTTTAGACCGGATAACTTTCGTCCCGTATAGCTCCATTTACAAGCGCTTGGTGATTTCTATTCGACGTAAAAAAGACTGGGGGTCAACCGATTATCGCCACGGCTAATTGTTATCTAAGCCGCTATACGTATTTTGCGATTGTCGGTATCGACCGTAAGTCAAGTGTGGAAATTCATTATTTTTCGATTATCGATTTGCTGCCCTATAAGTTTTTCGCAGCATGTGTAGGGTAAGGCTGAGGACTTGCTAATCATCCTAAACGGAATCCAACTATGCGATTCCTTATAACATGATTACAGTAAAGGAATTTTCATTGCTCTCACTACGAGGAACAGACATTTCAAGCTTGCTGTAATCGGTTACGTGCTTAAATTACAGTTTATAATTTTAATGAGAAAGCTCGTTCATCAAAATCAAGAAATCGTCAAACGTCCTTGTTTAATTACCTCTCTCTGCATCGGTGATCAGCCGAATCAGCCTCGCATAAAAGTGTACACAAAATTTCGCGAATCTTCGGACCTTTTGTTTATTTTATAAGCGTGCTACTCGCTCTGATTAAGAGCTGGCAAAACGTGATCTAGTTCATGATAATTGCGAAGCCGAGGGTACCCAGCGAGTCCAGAGTCGGAATTTTCTCACACCTTCGTGTTGACATAAAATTAGTTAAAGCGTGCGCATGCGCAGTAGCGTTGAATTTCGATCGCTCTTGCACCTGCGACATTGATCACGTGACGTATTGTAATTACCGTTACCGACTGAAATTTCATGTTTTGCCCCGACATTTCTTTTATGTCTCTGTTTTGTAATAATTCACTCTATTGTTGCGCTCTTTGTGACGAGTAACCACTTCACAATGTCGAATCGTAACGCGACGTGAGAACTACTTTATTTTCCAACAAAAGGTTTTCACACCTTGCGAACGAATGACACGCTCCAACTATTGTGGCGACATAAAGATAGTATAGTAGAGTAGCTGTAACGGGACACCGGCCGGCTTGTTCGTCGCATTGACACGAGGTTGGTTGGTTGGTTGTCAGACTGAAGTTTAGGGCGATTAAAAAGCACGAATGTAGATAAAAATGTTCCCATACTCTTACAGTATACTGTTTACAATATTTATCAGATATCGTAAAGAAGATTCACTACAGATTTAACGCCCAACCTTGGTTTATTAAGAATTATAACATTCACAAGCTTTCGGAGTTCCTCTCCTTCATCAGGTGAAGATGGAATGAATAGGCGTCAAAATGCTTAAAGACGAATTTTTTTACCACTCATTGTTCTGGCACAATTCACGAACGCGTCACACACCTATATTGGTTGCGGAATGGCTTCCAAGACGCGTTCGTTAGAAAATTAAGCTTCGGAAGGTTCTCCTCGTACTTCGCCAGGATATAATTCGCTGTCGCCAGATAAAAACCACGCGACAGGTTACGAATTATTGGTCCCTGTCCTAAACCCTCTCCAAGTGCATTCATACGTAACAATGATCAGTTTATGGCGGTTTCTTTACCATTGATCAGTCATAATGAAGTAGGGTTTCGCGCGTGCCGTGGTGAATTTTTGTGTTGTAGTATTCTAACGCGGTAGAGGCTCGCTAATGCGACTTATATATGAGCGCATTTGACGCTTGAATGAGCAAATACTTCTTGTTCCGATAATCCGATCTCGGCTGAGCAAGGCGCGAATATTTTCACCTGTATTACTAGAAGTGAAACGGCGGCCGATTTCACACAACACCGTAAGACCTTGACTCCATTGATAATGACGTCCCGTCTCGTAAAACCTCATTCACAGAGTTGTATACCAATAAACCAGACTGGACGTTAAATCTGGGGTGACTGGTGACAACTTCTATCCGTTACTATAGTAGGGTATTGGTCCTAAGGTTTTGAATTATATTCCACTGGACTGGATGATTTAAATCTGTCGCGAATTATTCTATATATTACTGTAGTAGGGTAGTGGCCAGAAAGCTTCTGAATTCCAATAAACTGGAGTGGACGTTAAATCTGTGGTATCTATCTATTTTGTTCGCCCGCCATCGGCTCCACTATTTTTCGTATCGCGAGTTTGCTAATAAGCTTTCGGAACCCTGCTCTTTCATCGGGATCAAATGGTTTTCAATAAACCGAGGCAGAAGATGTTAAAATGGAAAATTGATTTTTATTTTGTAATTTTACGATTAAAGCCATCAAATTTTATACATATCCAATGTTTTGTGTTCAAAATCAATTTTAACTGCAGCTCATAAAGATGAAGCAACAGATTTTACGAGAAAACGAAACGCGAGGCAATCAGGAAACGTCTGGAAAAAAATGCGCGCGTTTCACCTAGATCGTTATCTGTGATGTCACTGAGCCATTTTCTATGTAGATAGAGTATTTGGATAATTCGTTGGGGCCCGAGAATTGAGAGTAGCCTTCAACGTTATGCTCGTATTTACGTTTGTGACGTCATCGTGATATTAGGTGACGTCATAATACTGGGTCACTTTTCAATCCTGTATATCGTCACAATATTGGTTGACGTACGCTTTTTTATTCTTCCTGACGTCCGTGACTCGTGGCGTGTTCGAGACCGTTTTGGTGACGTTAATTAGGGGCGACGTACACGATGTCTACCCGGCGTTCATAGAG
Organism: Botrylloides violaceus; assembly: GCA_030412335.1. NCBI lineage: Eukaryota > Metazoa > Chordata > Ascidiacea > Stolidobranchia > Styelidae > Botrylloides > Botrylloides violaceus. Next base: position 136,151 of record JASFYC010000675.1, on the reverse strand, counting down.
ATTGCATTGACGTCATAATATTTGGTGACGTCACGGATGGAATGTTAGGTTCTGTGTCGCAAGTGAGCGACAGGAGGAGTTTAACGATACTAGACGAAGCGGTCGACCCTCGTATTTCACTGCGCGCAAAGCCCGCCTTTAGTTTCTCGCGGTAACAGACCATGACGCTTGCAGGTTGATATTGTTTCTCGTTTGTTTTCGTAGCGACTTCATCGCCCATTTCACGCGGCTTCTTTTTCTCGTTATCTTGATCCTACCCTTCTCATGTTATCAAGAAAGTTTGATCTGGCGATCATTGCTAGGATTAACTCTACATTACTTCCCACCTATCTCGTTAACGAATCTCAATGGTGGCGAAATCGTTATAGCGAATACTGATTAAAAGTCGTAGAATATAGTAGGAAGTAGACGGCGCGAAATTGAGATCCAAATCCACAATCGGGTTAGCCGCAGCGGATGGCAAGTTCGCAAACCTGCATAATGATCTACCCAAAGCTTTTCCTACCGTGACTTGTATTGCATGTATGTATTGAATTTGCCTAAATGTAGCCGTGCCCCGTGCGTTCTATTATGAAGGGATACGCAATGATGTCGCGATAAGAGGAACAAGTCGCATGAAATAGGACACCATGCAAGTATTTCTATCTTGCGTGGCGTGGTTCCATCCCCTCATTCGTAACCCATCTCTTAACGTAGCGTAAAGATAGATAGTCTGACAGAGCCGGTAATCGCTATCCGCGTGGTCCACTCACTTCGAAGATGACATATCATTACTTCTCGATCTCATACTAAGCCGCATCGGATAATATTGCGTTGGATTAGGGAATTGTGAAATAACAATGCACTTGCGGTGGTTACTTGGAAACTATCTGATTTGAATTGTGACGTTGAATCCACCTTAGTGGCGTCAAAGGAACGTAAGCGATTGTTGTTTTGAACTATCGCCTATTTCCGAATAATTTTACCAATGCGTTGATTCTAGTAAGCCCGGTTTCAAGCACAGGGATGGTAAAGAAAAATCCCGCCTTCCTCTCTTCAAATTTAAGCGTGGCGCTTCCCGCTGGGCTGGCTGGATGACTTGTGGTGACTGATTCTAATTAAGTTGCTCGCTCCCAATCCCGCGATACTAATTATTTTATATAAGAACGTGGTCCTTTCGCTTTTCGGGGGAGTGTTGTGGTGATGTGATAGTGATCCAGGCTATAAACTGGTAGTATTAACACGCGTACAGAGCATTGATCTGGCGTACACTTCTGTTGACAGTAATTTATGATTTTGAATTTGAACTATCGTCTGTGATTGGCTGCCGTTTCGATCGCGTATTATGACGTAACAACTGCTTTTTCTCTTTTTGCAGGCATTTGAATGGCAACAGGCTAACAAATCTTTCTCTCAATCTTACTGGGAACCCGAACGTCTGGAAAATGTGAGTCGGTTTAAATGATTCTAGACACTGTTTGATATAAACTCATCTCCCTCAAGTCAAAGACTTTAGAGAAAAACGCCTTGTTAAGGACTTCCAAAATAACACACTTTCTACCTAAAGTATAGAACTCAAGTCGAAATAAACGATTGCAATATAGTTCAGGTAAATGCTGGACACTGCGCCATATAGTCTCATCTCGCTCAAGTCATTCTTTAAATTTCATATTTGGTAAAGGAGACCCGCCGAAACCTGTCAAAGAACGGGGTCTCGTGGGTCAAAAATGTATTCTCTGTATTTGACAAGTTGGGTCTCGCGCCCAGTGCGGCATGCGAGTGTGCAGAGGAGCAAACCGCAGGGAACCTGGATGAGGCCACCAAACAGTGGCTGCCCTGACGTCTAGTCCGAAGGAAAGAATAAGAAGATAATAAATATTTTTTTTTTCCAGATCTGCATCCCACTGCTCTCTGACGACATTTCCGCTGATTCTTGACAATGACAACGTCACAATGATTGATTTGTAAGTCGTTTTCTTTTCAAATTTCCAATGTCGTTGTGGATTTATAGCTCATTTACCCTACTAAGGTCATGTAACCCGGGAGTTATTGCTTCGTACGTGTGCAAAATGACAGCGCCTCCATGCTCTACTCTAGGTGATCTGATAACTATAGTAGGCCACGGCTCGATACTGATTTGTCCGCCAACAGTTGGCCGTTTCGTTAGAGTGTACATTTCTTGCGATCCGACCCAAAAACGGCGCCGCGGAATTAGTAAACCAATATTCTTTACTTTTCTGCCGCATTTTCCGCTCCATCGTCACTCGGTCACGTTTCAAAATATTAGCGAAGTGCAATCAGTCCCCGTCTTTTTGATCTATGCGGCGTCGATTGTGACGAAAACAATGAGTCAATCTTCGTTGTCGCCTGTCATTCATTTTAAGTCAGTTTTGTCACGAACGCAACTATTACGTAAACAATGAAGTTGAGAAAGCGGCGAGAAAGGACGTTCGTCTCGGACAGTTCGATCAAGTTCGATTATTTGCTAAAAAATTTTCAAGAATTTGTGATTTATATTAAACATTATGGCAAGTAGTCTATGACGTAACATAAAGTGCGGCACATCAAACTCGTGTAATTTAGAATTGTGACTCATCAATCATTGAAATTTGTAACTGAAATAAGTGAAAAAATCTCTCTCTCTATTCCTCTCTGGCGGAAGTCAAAACCGATTATCTATTTGTAAAATCCGGATCCGGTCGACTTGAAATTGTGATCATCAATTTAGATAAAATAAATCCGGATTTTATAGACAGATCTCCGGTTTTGACTCCGGATATCATCCTTACCTGGTTTACCCGGGTTTATGACTCTCCGAACCCCGCTTCAATTAATCAATGCTTAGGCACTGGTCTTGGTGGAGTGCGACGCGACGCGTAGACCGCAAAATACGCGAACTAATGCGCATGAACCTGGCTAGACGTTCAAGGCCTTATTATCTCAATTGACGGTCTAAATAGTATTAGTGGTTAGACGTAACTTGATGATTGTATTGTTGAACGTGACCATCAATAAGACGCTGCATCGACAGATGAACTCAAGCCCCGAGCCAGCCTGTGCTATGTACCGTATAGATTCCGGTATTCATTGTTTCGACTATCTTTGGGCTTTTATGCATTCACAGTTTCTGTCTATCTGTGTTATGGTTTTGTAGTGGTAGAGGCCGGTAGCCTGCCTATTCCTAGCTTTTTCGATTGTCGCTAACCCTTTATGTATGGATTTTTTTTGCCATCGAGAAGGTACAGTACCTGTAACGGTGCTTTTCATTACGTGTCGACGAAAGATCCATTATCCTAGTTTGTTTTGCTTACTCAAGCGTAACATACGCCCTTTATGACTAATGAATGACTTCCAAATAATCACGGCCGTGGTCCTTCGTTGTAGGGAATTACCGCACCGGAATTTTGGGTATTACTTGCACCAGGTCCCCAACTCGCCCCTCGAGCACCCAGGCCGTGCCCCTGATAACCCCACACTGTTCGTGGGATGATACGCGTTGTTGAATCACAATCTCTTGGTATATTTACTTTACGTTGTCCAATCAAAATAAAGAACCAGCGCGGTCTTTTGTGTCGTAACTATGCGCGTTTCCGCTTCAGCTGCGTCACAATATTTGTTCCTGAATATCATCCGTCAGCGAGTTTTGGCCTATCCCAAACGCGCGAAGACGCCGGCTTTCTCGAGACGCTTTCTTGGTAAAGCGCTGATACTGATTGACGTCGGGGTTAGATGCATAAATCACGTAGGTCACGTGATTTAAGCGATCGTTTTTGAAATTGTGAATATGCCGTGATTATACAGCGTTGATAGAGAGAGAAAGAGGTGTGTGTGTGTGTGTGTGTGTGTGTCAGTATTGCAACTGACTCATGGAAGCGTCACACCTGTTTTAACGTACAGCCAACGTCACACTGTTCAACGCTTCATGGGAAAGTATGGCATTTTCACCCTACTACAATCATAAACACCTCTTTGGCGCGATACCGATATTTCCGGTTTATAGCCCGGATCACTATCGCAACCACGCTCCGATACTGCAGCAGAAAAGGAACGAATGCCTTGGTTGACTCCGTCGGGAATCAACCCGGAACCTCCCGATCAGAAGACGGATAGTCGATGTCCGTGATCTGCGCATGCGTTTGGGCAAATTTCGTTCTCGGTCATCGATTTCTTGCAGATCAAAGAACGCTGACGTGTACTTGATTTTGGTCGATTGTGAGGTCACAAGGGTCCTTGATTAACAATGGCTAGTTGATAACAAGAGACACTTCGCGGACCAAAGTTTTTCGCTCTCTTTTACGTAATAATGCCCACACAATATAGGAGTAGTTAGATCATAAAACCTTTTGAAAAGTGCATCCAAGTGGCATGGGAAACTTGAAGAGTGTGCTTGTACTATTTTGAAGTACCTTCGTCGTGCTGCGTGCCCAAACAGCTTTGCTTTTCAAGGGTATCCCCCTAATCCCCTCTTGAAGACGGGAGGAAAGGGGCGTTTTTGGTTGTCTTGCCAACGGCCCGCCCACTTTAGGTTGTCAGTCCATAATGTTGAACTGTTTGAAAGAAGTTACGTCTAAGGCTATGACGCGGTTCATAGTGAGGTGATAATAATATAATAATCGCGGAACAATCGCAGACTTTTGTAGTATGCGGGTCCGTTCGATCCGTCGTTTAGTATCGCATATCCCGCTCGGTCCGCAGTGCGATTGTTCCGTCGTTTAGTGGCACCCATTGAATGTCCGATCATCGAAAAATACATGGGTGGAATTTTGGCACAATCTGCATCTGTTGCCTCTCGTGGAACGTCGAAAACATTTCCAAAAATCTGTTGAACGCGCAAAACTACCGTAATTACGACACAAACGCGTTAATTGTTACTTAACAAGGGCTGATTTGCGATGGAAGTGTGTGATTATGCGTGCAACTCCGAAAGCATGTAATTGCGCTGATTGCTTCGATGAGTTTCGATAGAAAACATGCCAACGCACCTGTTACTCTAAACGCCTTATCCTTCGCCACTTCCATCGTTGGATCGAAATGATTAAGCTGTGTGGTTTTTCTGGATTCCCGTATTGCGCCAACTCGCTGGATCGTTTAGACTTGGAAAAATTGAATTAATTTCCTAATGGCAGCGAAGGGCCACCATTTGACCTGTTACCGTTCACGTTATCTTCAGCGTCTCCATCGACTGGTGGCTAGTTTCAGAGTCTCGCTCTTTCGCCATGACACCTGAAGGCAGTATCGGGCGAGGCCGCCGGGTTTTGTTTAGTGATCCGGGCTATAACCCGGAAGGCGTACTATGCATTGATCTATCGTATTATGACCTTAGTAGGGTTGAAAACGTCATACATCCAAAACTATAACACGGCCTCGTTTATTATAAAATTTACCTCGCTGTCGATATCAGCTGTAGCGTAGCTGATTGGAATTCCGGAATACAAACGTTGATAACCTGACCTATTCCCTATTTCCGGGCATTCTTGTTATTGCGACTTAGGCCTTCGTCACAAATTGCTGCTGTATTTTTTAGTAATTAAGCAAATTAGGATATTTAAGCTGTTTTCTGCTTAGTCCAGATAACCGTGAAGTCACTGATATGATTTTTGTTTGCGGGATTTGTAGCGCCACTGCCACTAACGTGGATAACGTTAGGATTAGGGCGGATGTATCGCTCAGCCCAGCGAGTCAAACCAATGACTTAAAAACTGGTATCCGTTCATTTTCTAGGCCAGTGGTTCCCATATTATTGGTCGCGACCCCGAGAGGGGTCGCGCATGGCCTACTAAAACACGGCCTTACAGCCAACCTAATGAGGTTCCCCAGACAGTCGTCCATTTCTCGCAAACAAAATGAGCACGGATGCGTATTGGGGGTCAGTGCCACAATGTGTAACCGGCACGCGTCGAATAAGCTGCTGCAACCTTCGCATTTCTATCATGCGGTGTTGTTTGATTCAAAACATTTAGAGTACACTAAAGATATTGTTTTAGTAGGCCATGGGTCGCGTAAATATTTTCTGGGGTCGCCTGATTTTTGAACTAATTGTACCATGCAACGAAACCTGCCTGAGTAAAATCACACCAAGATTTCAAAAACTTACTGACAGCATACAGGCGCATTCTTTTCACTGAATAAATTAAAATACATTGTGTTTTTGTTGAAATATCTACTGTACTACAATACTTTTATATTGCGGGGTCGCGAACGTTTGTAAATTTTAATTTTTCGAAAAACATTTTGGGAACCACTGTTCTAGGTAGTCATTAAGGCCTATCGGAGGATTGCGGCTGTGATTGTGATCGAGGTTATATCGCAAATATGGAAACACGTATCATATAAGCATTGACCTGTGCACTGCTATCCGTTCTTAATCCGAGTATTATCTATTCGATTGTCTGATCTGATGACGACGCCTCGCATTTCCTAATCCGTTGCGTAGTGATATTTTCAAACAGCGACCGACATTCTGCGGTTACTGATAGGCCAGGTGTTGATGCGTCGTCTGCTCATAAATCATTACTGATCTGCATTTATGTTCTATTTATAACATTTATCACTACACGTGCATCGACCGACGGGATCAGTCGCGATTAGAATATATTCTCAGTTCAAATCGAATCAATTAATCTTTCACATTGAAACGAGGCATGTACAGAGTCAATCTCAATATATGAGGATAGTGCCCAAAAGAGGAATGAATCTACAGTATAACCACGCAGACACGCGCGGTGCTACTTCTGACTAAGAAAATTAACCCAGATTTAAAAGGGGCGCGATGTCGCACAGGAATTGATAAAATACCACGCAACCAATGCATTCATTAGCATGGTTATACGGGCCATGAACAGAGGCAATATGCGAGATAGGAATCTGTAGCATGCTGCGGGTTGCAACGCAGACAGTAGACACACTGAGTCCCGTAAAATGTAAGGAAGGTATCCGGGATAGGAATCTTGAAGCATGCTGCGTGTTGCTACGCTGACACAGAGTGCAACCTTTACTTAAAGAGAATTAGCCCAGTTAAATGCAATAAAGGTGCCACGATATGAGTCTGTAACTATGTTGATCCATGGTTTCCAGCTGTCAATCAAACATTGACGTTGAATGGTTATGGAGAATCGTCATAATATTATCGTACCGTTTTCGTTCTAACTGCCCGCGGGGTATTTTTAATTGATGGACTTGACGCACCTGCTTGCGAGCTACTTTTCATTCTTTGAATTGATTGAAAAAACTGTATACTTTAGGCCATCTATTTGGAGTTGGCTGTTGCGCAGTATATCTTGATTTCAACCCTACTAAGGTCATGTCTACGCCAGGTCAATATACATGTACGCAATATCCATGTGTCGTGTTTAGTCCGGATCACTATCACAACTATCCACACTTGTCCGATACTGACTGACTGTTGTTGTTGTTTTGAATTTATGACATTTTCAACCCAACCAAGGTCATAAAATACGTCAGCTCATTGCTTAGTACGCGTGTCAATGCTTCCGGTTTATAGCCCGGATCACTGTCACAACCCTACACGCTTCCCCTGAATATTGGCAAGCAGAGAAGGAACGGATACCAAATTTATTAAAGCCTTTTGTTTGACTCTGTAAGTATCTACCGAACAGACGGCGGGCGTCGCTGTCATTGCCCTTGATTACATTACGCGGAGCGATAATGAGCTTCTTCGCGGAATCAACAATTTTTCGGACGCGAATCGAACCGGGACTTCCCGAGGCCATCCGACTTGGTTGGCCGCGAGACACGGATCGTTCACTCATCGTTGTGATCAGAATGAAATTAACTTCAGACCTTTCGCCAATTTAAGTGTCATTATTGCGGTATTGTGACGCCACCGTCTTGTCATAATGTGTCATCGTAATTACCACCGCTCTGTGATTTCTGACGACTCATGACTTCTTCGTTTTGTTTTGTCATAATAGTGTCGCGTTTCCTTATTTAATTGAATAGTTTGGGGTTTGCAATATCAAGTTCTGACGTTGTAATGTTTTATGATCTCACAAAGGTCAAATATCTGTCGTCTATTGTTGTGTGACCTTCGGTTTGAGTTCGATTTCGCGCTGATCGGGTTACGTTGTTTCGTCACAATGATTACTTCGGAAACATTGAGTTTCGACGTCTCCTTGGTTTTGTCACTAGAGGCGCACCCGATTTTCTAAATATATGACCTCATAATAATCGTTGTCGTTCCAGATCTCACAACGCCATTTCTGACATCACAATGAACGGTTTCTCGAACCTGGAGAGCTTAGATCTGAGTTTCAACAAACTCCGAGAGATCAAGAAAGAGGATTTCGTCGGTTTGTCGCGACTGAAACGTCTGTAAGTTTGAATTAGTCACGTGACAATCACGTGCATCATTACGTATCCATCTACTTGTGACTTCACAGTCTTTCTTTTGTGACGTCGCAAATCGAATCTGACGCATTCAAAGCAGTGTAGTCGCTGTCAATATGGTGTATCTAGTACCTACATAGGCTCTTCTTCCCCTTCTCTGGCTACGGTCTGGATTATTTATCCATCGTTCTGTTCAGATTCCTACAGAAGAACCGAATATCGAATATCTCATGGGACGTGTTTTCGGGACTCGGATCTGTTTTATCTCTGGATATATCACGAAACCGGATCCGGGAGATTAGTCGTCTTACTCAACCACTGCTTCCCGCCAAAGAAGATTTGTGTGGCGATCATCTACAGACATTACAACACTTGTAAGTTTTCCCGCCAATTTCTATGTTTTCTGTGATGTAGTTTGAACGTCACAATTGATTGAAAAGCTGTGTTCACGCATGGACATGAACCAACGTCACTTAGGTCACCTTCAACTTACTGACATATATATAGTCGGATTATCAGATTCTTAGACGGTTGTTTAGACAGACAGTTTGTTGCTATGCAGCCCATCTATATGCCTGATATCTTTCGAAACGTCAGGAAGTATTAACGCGCGCAAAATTTCAAACTAAATGCCAGATGTCGTGAGGAACCACAATCTTTACTCTTGCTAACCGTTCAGTTGGCCGAGTGGTTTAGACTGTCCGCCTTCTCATCGGGAGGTTCCGGGTTCGATTCCCGACCAAGTCGAACCAAAGACTTTGAAATTGGTATCCGTTGCTCCCTCTGCTTGGCATCTGTATCAGGGAAGCGGGAAAGGTTGTGGAATGTGATGGTGATCTGGGCTGTAAATCGGAAATATCGACACGCGTACCAAGCATCGACCTGGTGAATTGACTTTAGTAGGGTCGAAACGCCATAAATTCAAATCTCCACAATGTCGTGTAACGTTTGCAACCCATTGTTTTGCAACACAGGAACTTGAGTTATAATCAACTGACGGCTATCCAAGGGCTCACGTTTTCTGGGATGTGTACCCTGGTGTCGCTCCAACTCGACCACAATCAAATCAGCGTGCTTAGCGACGGCGCCTTCTACGGACCAAAAGCTCTGAAGACGCTGTAAGTTTTGGCGGTTCATTTTGTTACTTAAGATTTTGAATCGTCAGTCTTGATTGTACGTCATGTCACGTGACTGGGGAGACCTAACGATAGAGCAAATTTTCGATGCTGATTACATCATTACCGTTCAGTTGGCCGAGTGGTATAGACTGTCCCAATTCTGATCGGGAGGTTCCGGGTTCGATTCCCGACCGAGTCAAATCGAAGACTTTAAAACTGGTTTCCGTTCCTTCCCTACTTGGCAGTCGGTTTCGGGGAAGTGCGGATAGTCGTGATTGTAATAGTGATCCGGGCTATAAACTGGAAGTATTGACACGTATACCGTAAGCATTGATCTGGCGTAAATGACCTTAGTAGGGTTGAAAATGTCATAGGACTAAATCTTCACTGATTAGTCGGTCTCATTCAATCACAAAACAAAACAAACATCTTTACGAGCGGAGTGAGGCGAGGCTTGTCGGTCGCGGCTATAATCGAGAAGCAAGCCCTTGCCGGTTATATCCATTGCGCGATCTAATCTCGTCTAAATAGCGAGACTGCACGATGGTGTCAAAAAAATTTCCAAACGGAAATATTTGATGTGCACACCTTAGTTATCAACTGGAGGAACGGGACTAAATTTATTTCACGGGATTCGTGGTTGTCCTTCCGTCGCATTGGCTCGATCGCGTCTACTGTACATTTGCGAGACTGTTGCCAAAATAATTCCAAACGGAAATAATACATGCGCACATCGTACTTATCAAAGTGGTGAACATGACTAATTGAAATTTTCCTTTTTCTAGGATTCTGGATAACAACTTAATCGGCTCTGTCGCGAAAGGTTGGCTGTACTGGTTGGATAGTTTGGAAACGCTGTAAGTGGGATATTTTTGATGTTTTTGTGCATTTCTTCGTGGGTAAAGTCTCCCGCTGGCGGCCTACAATTTGGGTATTCATCGATCGCTACATGACCAGGAAGCGCATACGATTATTCCTGACGACTATGGAGAACGACCATTGTTACGTGACAGCGTGACGTTGTTTGATAGCCGATGGTTTCCGCGTCCGCCTGCTGTGATTTAAAAAAAACGTATAATTTTTCAATAGATTTATGAATATTATTCATATTCATATAATATTCATCCTGTTATGTTGTCTATGTTATGCCAAGTAGAAAATTTGATTCGATTTTTTGAACTATTAATATTCTTATGAATATATTAGGCTCCCGTGGTGGTCAGATATAGTGACTGAGTCTCCCACGAGCTTGGTTTGGGTCGTTTCCCTGACAACGTTGAATACAATGCCGCCCAATATCGATAGATAGAATGTCGCTACATTTTTACACCACCATCGCAGTTTCAACGTCCTATTAAATGTGTTGAGAACTTTGCCCACAAGCTCTAGAGTGTAGAAGGTTTATTGCCAATTCTAAGAACATTTGCAAGTTTGGGCCCACTCATTTTTTGCATTGTGACCGACCTGGAATGCCATGAATTTAGTAGGCCATGTGGCACCAGATTTTTAAAAAGAGAACCGGTATTGATTTTTTAAAATTGTTACCGATGGCCGTTACTGATTCGAGTTCAATCGGTTAACATGCCTTCGTTGTACATTCCAGATCCCTGGCCTTTAACAATGTGACGGGCTTCGATTTGAAAGTGGAAGGTTCAACGTTCCGCAAGGAATTGATACATTTGTAAGTATTCTCATTATTCCGCCGACGGGAATTCCCGAAAAATTGTTATTTTTCCGCTGGCAAGAATTGCTTGTCGGGAAAATTTTCAATTCCCGAGCCTTGAACGTGAACACCTTTTTCCAGAAATCTAAGTCATAACAGCCTACCGTTACTGAAAGCCGGTGACTTTGAAACATTGCCGAAGCTCCGTTCCCTCGACTTAGCATACAACACAATCACCCAACTGGAAGATCGAGCCTTCGATGGACTGGGACAACTCAGGATTCTGTAAGTAATAATACGTCACAATTGGTTTTACCGAAGTAGGGTATTTTTCCGATGAGTTGACGTCACAACGAGTGGAGTCTTGTTAACGCGAAATCACAATAGTGTCGCCGCAGCTTTAACGTCTAACCCTCTATCGTGTTCGTCCGCGATCAGCTACCAGTAATACCATATTTGTTATCATTCATTACCTAATAATTACGGCACGCGCGTTTTAGCTATATCGTCACAATATATTTCCTTGGATGCTTTATTATTTCACAATAGCGCAGGATTACGTGAATTGAAAGTTTGATTGATGTCTTTTCGAGTAAAAATATATCCTTTTATTCGGTAACAACGGGAGCAGGTGGATCGTATTGTTCGCGCACAGGTGCGTTATGAAGAGTCCATTATGATCGAACAATGATAAGTCAGGCTCATTGTCCTGTCATGAAGGATATTGTAAATAAGCAGACGACTGCTGTGTTTATCTAACTCTAGTAAAATTATTTTTGACGGTCGTTGACATGACTACATGATATTGTGACGAAACGGCAGACATGACCGGATGTCAGCGGCGTGCGCGTTCCAAAAGTCGTCCCTTCGGTCATGATACGCTTGTAGGTGACCTTACTTCATTTTTTTTGTTCGTGTCATTCCGTGAAATGTGTTCTACTACGTTCACTGAGTTCGCCAATTTCACTGAGTTCTCCAAGCTCACTGGCCATTTAATTTCAGTGATCTTTCTAACAACGAGATCTCGAGCAGTGTCGAAGATATTGATGGCGGCTTCGTCGGCCTCGACTCGATCGAAAAATTGTAAGCCATTTCTGATTTATCAGATTTCATTTAATTTTCTTAGGCAGAGCTGCTGGTGCTCTTAACATGGATACCTTCCTCGCACATTACTGTCAGAGTATAGTACTTATGCAGTAGTTGTACTGCGTGTCTGTGTGACAGCACACAACACGATTTAGATTCGTAACGTGGGTACACCTTCCTCACCCCACACTTCGTTGAACAAATTTTCTTAGGCGTAAGTGGTACCCTGTGTGGCAACGGGCATTATATCTTAGATTACTATAGTAGGGCATTTCCCTCACATTGATTCTGTGCATGCCAAATTTGCATTTAGCTGAGGTTGAGGGGCACCCTGGGTGACGCCCCGAAGCCCGTGCTCGTATGAAGGAGTCCTAACATCTCAGATACAAAAAATCTTGAATATAATTTTATGGGGACACAAAACACATTTTGCATTGCATGATGCCGAGCAAATATGGTTTTTGTCTGGCTCGATCTGAATTTCTTTTGTTTGCAGGTCATTACGTAACAATCGAATCCGTACTCTGTCAGCTTCTGCGTTAGAAGGAATCGATAGTGTTGTAACGTTAGATTTTTGTGGAAATGACGTCACATCAATCCACAATCGAACTTTCAATAAGATGACAAACTTGAAAAGTTTAAGCATTGTGAGGTAAGATTGAACTCCGAACTTGGTTGAACTTTATGGAACTCCGAAAGCTTGTGAATGTTACAGTTCTCAATAAACTAATGCTGGACGTTAAATCTGTGGTGGTCGTCAGCCATCAGCTCCACTTTACTCTTACTTAAGTAGGGTAACAATTCTCAATGGAACAAGACTGGACGTTAAATCTGTGACTCCACTATATTCTTCAATATGCATTTACGACGTCACAATGCTTCATTACAGCTCGTCATTTCTCTGCGACTGTCAGCTGGCGTGGTTTCCGAAATGGTTGCGTGACGTCAACAATAGTCGTGAGGGATTTATCTATGATATTGAAGGACGATGCTTCCATCCGACGTCGCTCCACGGACGAGATATACTCAACATAACTGACGATGAATTCATTTGTGGTGAGTTGGAATTTTGTCTGACTTTGTGGTGTTGTGGTAGGGTTCCGTGGTACAGTCTGGCTTTGTGGTGTTGTGTTACTGTCTGTGGTAAACTTTCATCACGATATCTATTGATGATAACCTCTACGGTTAGGTTCGTCACACAGTACAGACCAAGACTGGACGTTGCCGCTAGGAATGAGCAGTATCTAGTCTATAGCATAGCATCTTGCAGAATACTCTTGGCGAGAATCCATTAAGGATCCAGTGCGTACCATGGGTAATCTGCTTTTTGATACAATATCTATATTACCTGACGGTAGTAGAGGTTATAATGGTATTATATCTCTTCAAGACGCTATTGATCTTCTCATCTTATCTATTTTGCTCATCACGTGATCTGTTTTCAGTTGCGAATCCGATGCCTATTCTCCTCCAAGAACCATCTGAGAGAATCTCGTTAAAAGGAGAGAATGTCACTTTTGAGTGCCGAGCTAGCGCCATGTTCACCGCACCACAGAACTCGACCTCCAGTCCACCACGCACATCAACCCTACCGAATGCTAGCGATACAAAACCGGTGAATCCCCTCGTGGAAAATCCCGGAAATCCCCTTTTGGAAAATTATGGGAATTCCCGATTAAGCCATCTTCCCGAAACGATGGTTGACGCTCCGATTAAATCTTCCGAGTCTCGTCGGTCCGGCGGATTCCCGTTAAAAGCTGACGCGGCTAAGCCAGAGAAGAAACGAAAGTCGCACAAACGAAGAAATGCAAAGAGACCAACGAAGGGATTAGGTGTCATGTGGAAACGCAGCGGAAAGGTATGAACTTTGACCTCTGTACAGAAAGGTATGATCTTCGACCTCTGTACGTGTCGAGGATGTGGAAACAGTTTGCATGTGACACGTCTTATGGAATATTCGGAATTCAAATTGAGATCTCTATCATCACCTAGTGGTTGAATTTTTCCGTTTGAACTATAATATTCGGTCTCCATTTTTGGTAACGATCTTCAGATGAGGAGAGACAACCTGTTTGACCCTTTGCTCAAGAGAAGAACGCTACACCCAAACCGTATCTTAGTTTTACGTCTGTTGGCGTGCAAAACAGAAGCCGGGGCCTAATGAATCAAAAACCTTCACTCCGTGTTCCCACTGAGCCACAGATATCATAGAATCATCTCCCATTTCTGAATTTTTTCCAGATCATAGAAGCCAACTCTCATATCGAGATCCTTCAGATTCAACGACAACAAGGTGGTTACCTCTACGTCACCAGTCTCCTCGTTTTGAACGGAGTGACGTCAGCAGACAATGGAAAATATAAGTAAGAAATTTATCACTAGTAGCCTCACCTGCGAAGAGCCCGTTTAGCGAAACCCCTGATCCGTGACAGATAGTGCACACGAATAGAGTCGATTTCCTGTGATTCCCGTTGGCACGTGGTTCCACGTAAGCTCGCGTTTTCCCCTGAGCACAGTGTTCCCCGTGTGCACGTTGTTTCCCGTGAGCGCGTGGTTCCCCGTGAGCAGTGTTCCCCGTGAGCACAGTGTTTCCCGTGAACGCAGTGTTCCCCGTGAGCATATTGTTCCTGTGAGCACGTACTTACCCCGTGCGTGAGCACTCACATTTTCCTATTTTCAGCTGCATTGTTTCCAACAACTTTGGGCACGCCCATTCAAAAGAGGCGGAGCTAGTTGTCAATCAATTTCCGAAGTTCACGAAAATCCCGCCGAACGTCACAGTCGTTGTCAACGGTTCGTCCCCTATCTTGCAATGTGGAGCTACCGGTGTGCCCTCGCCACAGATAACGTGGAAAAAGGTGGGTGACACAAACAGTTACACTTTATCTCTCTCTCTCTCTCTCTCAAAGCAAAA
Source organism: Botrylloides violaceus (assembly GCA_030412335.1). NCBI lineage: Eukaryota > Metazoa > Chordata > Ascidiacea > Stolidobranchia > Styelidae > Botrylloides > Botrylloides violaceus. The sequence continues at coordinate 121,045 of JASFYC010000675.1, read as the reverse complement.
TTTCTCATTCTCATTCTCCCGTAGTCACGCGCGCACCAGTTCAGCATATCTCGCAACCTCTCGACACCTTTCTCTCTCTCTCTCTCAGTTGAGCATATCTCGCAACCGCTCAACAACTTTTTCTCTGTAGGACGGAGGGAAGAATTTTCCTGCGGCTACTGAACGTCGTCTGCTCCGTCAGCAATCAGGCGCTCCACTTCTCGAGAGTTTAGAGTATGAGGACGTGGATGATGACGTCAACGGCGGAGGGATGATGCTGAAACCAGGTAGTCATGGAAACACGGACGGAAAGAAGGATATATTCACAGGTAAACTACTTCAATGATTTTTAACTGTTACGTCATTGCGCTCTGATGTCGTCAGATGTGGTTCTGGTTTCGTTGAGAGGCCGCGGGGTCGATTGCCGACCGAGTCAAACGAATGACTTGTGTCTTGTTGTTTACATTTACTAACGTTTATGGTGACTTGAATACCCTGTTCGCTGAATATCCGTTGTAGGCATGTCTGTCTTGTGTGGACACCACGTTAAACATGCCAGTTTTCAAAAACTAGTTGCCCATAACAGTGTCCCCCGTTTCGTTCAGTTGATACGGACGCTCCGTTGGAGTTTGACGTTGTCTTGCCGAAAGATTCCGGGGAATATGAATGCGTCGTCGAGAGCGTCGTTGGAAGGATCGTCGCCAAAGCGATGTTAATTGTGGAAAGTAGGAAATATTTTGAAATTTTTGGAACGCTGTCGAGGCATAGCTACCCCAACGCCAGACCTAAATATAAATTTTGCGGGCAGATGGCCATATTTGCATGCATTAATTCGTAATTGTCCGCTGATAACTCATCCCGACCCGACTGTGCTATGTGAAACAGTGGGCAGTACTGCGTGATGGATTGACACCCGGCGCTGACTTGGACGAGCTATACAACTTTCCTCTTTGGAAATCTTGTGAATGTTCTAATTCTCAATAAATCAAGGCTGGACGTTAAATCTGTGGTGAATCTTCTTTACGATATCTATTGATTGTCCGCCATCGGCTCCACTATATTCTTACCTACGTAGGGAAATATTTCTCAATAAACCAAGGCTTGACGTTAAATCTTTGGTGAATATCCTCTTCCCGGAAATATTAGAACGCCTCCCATGAACCTATTTCCGAAGCACAATCTATGAAAAAGCCTAATTGTGACGCAACACTGACGTTTGTCACTTTTTTAATTCAGTCGCTCCGTCGTTCTCGAAGGAACTCCCGTCACGACAGAAGTCATTCATCGGAAGCAGCGTTGTATTTCAATGTCCAGCGGAAGGAATACCGAAACCGACCATTCATTGGTCATTCAACGGTCAACCCTTCAACGTGACGTCACAGCACTTTCCAACGGAGAACAACAAGATTCTCATTGTCTCGGATATTCAGAAAGACGACGCTGGACAATATTCGTGTCACGCCCTTAACGTCCACGGCAAAATATTCCATGTTACGACACTGGATGTCACCGAAGGTACGAGATTCTGTGCGACGTCATAATATCCAGACAAAAAACAATGGCGATTTAACAACGCTGTGTGACGTCATAATAACCAGACATAAAACAATGGCGGTTCAACAACGCTGCGTGACGCCATAACGTGCAGACATAAAACAATGACGATTTAACAATGCTGTTAATTTTCCAGATTCTGATGAAACAATATTCAGTCTTCTCCAAAACGGAGATGTCGCGACTTGGATTATTGCTGTTTGTCTCGTCGTCGCTATATTAGCCTGCCTCTTGGTGGCGCTGTCGGCATGTATTTGCTATCGACGGAAACGGAAAGAGAAAGCATTGAGCACAAACACTGGTTTGTATATTGGTTAGTACGATTATATTTGAATTGATTTAGACTTTTTTATGGGGTAGGGTGTACCGGTCACATATCACACCAACAGATATTGTGACGTAACACCCGCGATACACTAATTCATAGTTGCCCGAAAGTAAACCCCGCATCAGGCGATTCTTCTGTATGACGTCATAGCGCACGGCGTCGTGAAAGTGACACGACATGCAACGCTTGACGGCCTCCGTCGTCACGTAGCCCATATCGGAATATCTAATGTTCCTAATGTCTGTCTGTCCATCTTCACCTGATGAAGGAGCGGAGCTTCGAAAGCTTGTGAATCATATTCCAATAAACTGTACTGGACGTTAAATCTGTGGTGACTTGATATATCAATAACTATAGTAGGGTAATGGTCCGAAAGCTTGTGAATCATATTATAATAAACTGGACTGGATGTTAAATCTGTGGTGACTCATTATGATATTTATTACTATTTGAATCGTCCGCCATCGGCTCCACTATATTTCGTGTCAGTCTTTAGTGACTTATTTTATCTATTACTATAAATTGTCATTTCGTTTCGAATTCTTTGCGTATACAATGTCAATTTATGCTTACCTTTTCTTTTAGACGAGACAGACATCGAGCGTGGTCACCTTGATAGTAACAGTTGTAGTTCAGACGGATCGGTGAGGCGAGGTCAAAGTTCACACGAGATGTATCCAGTGAGTGAAACGTCCGCTCACACCCACGGTGAGTTATATAATTGCTAGCAGGTCGAATTAATTTTCCGTTAATAGCGTATTGCACTCACCACAAATGTTAGTATATGTACCAATGACTTGACTAGTTACCAGGTCTGTCGCCCTGTCCGCACGCGAACGCAGTAGAGTCATCCCGACGATGAGTTGCATAACATATTATCTGTGACTTGGTTTTTGTTGATGGTCGTTTTTGGAATAACAGCATTTTCAACCCTACTAAGGTAATACGCGCCTAGCCAATGCTTATATCACATATCGATACTTCCGGGTTAGAGCTTACATCACAGCCACAACCATCCGGATTCTCCCGATATCAAGCAGAGAATGCGCGGAGGCATGCGATTAGTAATTCTATGCCCGCCGTTGATTTTGAATGGATAGCGTATTGCAGTCGCCACAAATGTTAGCAAATGTACGCAAGACTTGAATAGTTACCGGGTCACTCCGATCGCTGACGCTTCAGAATATATGTGAAGATCGGACGTTAAGTACATGCAATAAAACGATAGTGTTTTGGGGACCTTATAGCTACGACTTCCTGTCGTCTATTGGGGGATCGTCCCCATTCCCCCGCGCCCACGCCCTGAAATAGTTTCGGATTTAAAAAAATAATTGTTGTTGTTTGTTTAGAGTCGAGTTCGGTGTATATCCACCCTGATTATCGAGCGTCATCCATGTCTGACATCGCACATTTACGGATCCAATCTCCCGGCTCTGACAGCCACGCTGCTCTGCTACTTAATGGATTGGGAACTCCGAAACGAAGTCATTCAACAGTAGCAATCAGGAGAGATCATAATCCGTTGTCAAGGTTTGTGGGGGAATGCCTTTTCTTGTCTCCGGATTGGTGGTGTAATCACTGTAATGGTAGCTTGGTGGCTACGAAACCGATAGGTCATGCCAAAGTTGTTTGTTTGTTTGAAATTTTTGGCGTTTTCACCTACTAAGGTCATTTACGCCAGGTCGAAGCTAACGGTATACGTGTCAATACTTCCGGTTAATAGCCCGGGTCACTATTACAACCACAACTCTCCGCACTTCCGCCAGAGGTGGTAAAAATGGTATTTTACCATCTGCTGTTAACAAATCACTCGTCTCAATTATCATCATCATGAACCTACCCTGTGTGCATTATTGTCTAAGAACGTCGTGCCTTCGACTTAGTGATTTAATGGTGGGTCGTCGATTACGAAACCGACAGTTCCCGGGTTCAAATCCCGCGACTGTACCGTACCGACGATGTTAAAAATAGTCTATGTAGATTCCATTCAATGGCCAGCGCATTTATATTAGAGCGGATGGGTGATAACCTTCCAACTTTTTGGTGGCTCCTTGTGCATCACGCTCGCCTGAGTATTGTGTAGTGTGGTGGAGGAGTCGATGGCGGATGATCAAAAGATCTTCTTTACAATAAGTATTGCGTGTATCGTGTGAGTGCAGTAAAGTTTAAAGGGGGACAGAGTCAAACAGTGTCCATTCCTTTCCTTGTCCAACCTGCATATGCACAGACGATCGCGCAGACGTTTACTCTATTTTACATACGCGCTCTCTAATTTACCCTGAAAATATTATTTTTCCGGCCCTTTTTCTCAGTCCCTGTTGCATTGATGTTTCAGATATCTTTCTGCTGAAAGCTTTAAAGTTGACGAACAAACTCGATACGCCACCTCGTGTACAAGTGACGTGCGTCATCCCATCACAAGCCCGTCTGCCGCTTTCGCAAAAAAGGCGGCTGGGGCGGAAAATTACGTTCCTGTAGTTCTCAAAAATCGAAGTAACAGCACCACAGCGCCGACGAGCGGGAAAGCTGATACAAAGGCACCTTTAAAACAATCAAACCCGTGCGACAAACGTCAACCACAGACATTGCCAGACGGCGCTGTCAAACATTCACGCATAGCTGAGCAAATGGGCGTGGCTGGAACACGCCTCCTGAACAAACAGAATAAAACTCATAAACAGAAAAAATCACCAAAAAATCAACCACACAGAGATCGACGGAAAATGACGTCACCGATACATCACAATCCCACCAATGGCTCTTCAGCGCCGTTGCTACGGCACAACGGACAAAATTCAAATGGCTGTGATAATCCGAGGACTGACGACAAATCTGTTAATGACAAATTGGTCACGTGACAACCGTCGGTATTTCGATGTCGAGATGGGTAATTTTTTTTAATTTCTTAAATCAAGCCCTGCGTTCTGCTTCATTGCACACATTCTTTTACTTGTCATTGTGTCAACGTACTTTTAACTTTTTCTTTCTGTTTCAAATTTGAATTCTGTGCGGATTTTGGGAATTTTCGACTTCGTTAGGCGCAGTTGTTTCCCGATTTGAGAAGTCCGTGACCCCCGACGGTTCTAGAAAGAAGTGTTTCGTTATTATCTTAAGCCTTACGGTCGTGGTGGTCATCCGGATTTGGAATTTTGCCCGTCGGGAGAGAACTCAATTTTTCTTGTGCCGATGCTCACAACCACCCCTAAGGGTGCCCGACCCAAATCCGCGCATTTTCAGGTGCGATGATTTCGATTTCGTGATTTTAACACTGTAATTTTGCAGCCTTTCCCGCGAAGGCTTTTTCCTATGTGGTATTATAATGACGAGTTGGTGACGTAACACAGATTTGCGACACGTCACAATGATCCAACAATATTTTGTCTTTAGCAAGAGGTTGTTTTCGTTTGTCGTGACGCAATGCGCGCATTGTTACGTGTCAGTGCGAACTGCGGCAACATTCCCTCTAAATTTCCTAAAGCTGCCTAACTTACGGCGAATGTGTTACGTCATAATGATGTGTGACGCAACAATGCTATGTTGTTTTTTTCCACCGTAGGATGATATTTTGTGAAACTATTGCATTTTTTCCTCTGTGTCGTAGATTTATTTATATTTCTGAGCACGATTAATGTGTTTTCGCCATTCTTTAAATAAAAAATTAATGGAATTTGGACTTGAAATTGCCGCGATACGGGTGCCACCCGTTGGCAGTCAGACCTAAAGCCAGAATACGTGCTTAATATTTAACCATGTGCAAATCGTGACGTTGCTGCTGTTTTGGATTTATAAATGTATGGCGTTTTCCGCTACTAAACTCATACACGCCATATCAATGCTTTGTAGGCGTGACGATACTTCCGGCTTATAGCCTAGATTGCTATCGAGACCACAAGACACGGACAACCAAGAACAAGAAAGGAAACCACTTTATTTTTGTCCATATTTGATTTTTACATCTTTTACATAGACTCACAGGACACACACACACACACACTACTGGTGCATATGCATTGCATATCATGCGTGCATGCAGTGTATATGCAGGCCGAAGGGGCTGGACGCTTATCAAAGTCAAGACCAACCCCCCACTATCCGCAATGCACTGGCCACCTAGCGGGGAAACTACGGATGCAATTTATTCTGACGTCTTGGTGTGATGCGGTCTCGACGACCGACCGCTACACCGCGAGGCTGAATAGACTCAACGGATTGGAGTTGCGCGCGCTCAATTAGTTAATTAATCAACCAATCAATCACCCACAGCGCGATGCGTGTGCCGCCATCTTGAATGATCAACCCGCAACCTCCCAATGAGAAGGCAAAGTGGTTCGACGCAACATTACATTCGTTCAAACTTGAGCTCTAAGCAGAGATCTGCAATGCGGATGTACATCCAGCCATACGATTTTATCTACCACGATCTATATTGTGTTAATTCAAACAACTGCAATATTTGAATACATTGTATAGAGCTTCCTTAGATGTGAACCAGTGCACCATCAGCAGATAATATTTAATAGAAAGAGGAGACATGCGTAATACTATTCATTCCATGATATCATTCATATGCATATTGTCTTTTCATCCTCTGCGCATTCTTCTATAGCGGAAAATCGTGAACTCAAAGGCATTATGTTGTCCAAGCCGAAAGTGAATATTTTCATACAAGTCTTAGCGAGACAAGCTACTCTAGGGTGTGGTTATTACGCAACTCTTCCATTTCAAGTAACACTGCGGACAACATCATGTACCAGAACGCTCTGGCAACGCACAACAGGAGAATTAATCCTCCGATTGAAGATTTGCGGCAAGCTGAAATTATTGACATGAATGAGCAGGCGTCTGTGGGGCCGCGACGAAATGTTCCTACACCTACTAAAGACGATGAGTTGATGCAACGTGTTCAAAATCGTCTCAATGTCGTGACCAAGATCGTTTGCGTCCTCGGCTTCATGTTTCTCGTTATCCTTATAACAACGATCACCCTGCATTCTCAAACACAACCTCAACAGTCTTTAAGTCGAGGTAAGGCCATAAATTTATTTCTACAATATTAGATCATGTGTTTTTTGAAGGGCGTATTCAACCCTACTAAGGTAATAGACGCCAGGTCAATGCTTCGGTACACTTGTCAATACTACCGGTTTATAAGCCTGGATCACTATCACAACTACGACTCTCCGCACTCCGCCTCGTTTACTACCCCGCCCGATCAAAAAATTTGCCAACTCTAGGATTTAAGAGGCCCTCGCTGTGGCCTCCACAGTCAGTTCCTCACGACTGGCATGCGTGTTTATAGACGTATCACAGTCAATTACTCGATGTCAAAATGCTATTTCCCGAGTTTACTGCAAAATAAAGAATGTTTGTGATAGCAATAAGTAGCATTCTAGCCATCGGCTCCATTATCTGTTATAGCCAAGCTATCAAATAGGGAAAATTTTCAAACAAACAAACTCCTGCTGCCAAGCAAAGATGAAACGGATACCAATTTTAAAGTCTTTTGATTTCACTGGTCGGGAATCGAGCCCGGAACCTCCCGATGAGAAGGCGGACTGTCTAAACCACTCGGCCAACTGAACGGTTAGCAAAAGTATTTAGTTTGACTCGGTCACAAGAGTAAAGATTGGTTCCCCACGATATCTGGTATTTGAATTTATTTTTAATACTTCCTGATGTTTCGAAAGATTTTCACGCCTATATAGATGGGTTGCATAGCAATAAACTGTCTGTCTAAACAAGCGTCCAAGATTCTGATAATCCGGCTATGCATACGTCAGTAAGTTGAAGGTGACCTGAAGTAGCTTACTCGTTCCCTCGCTCGCTCGCTAAATTGCTCTCTCACTCGATGGCTCGCTCACTGTTCTGATACGAGGTTATAATCAGCAACGGTGTAGACCTAAACAAGGGGTGGAGGAAGTGGGGTGCGGAGAGTCGTAGTTGTAGTAGTGTTCCGGGCTATAAGCAGGAAGATGTGAGTCGTAACGTGAGCATTGACCTGGCGTATATTGCCTCAGTGTAGCTGAAAACGCCGTAAATTCCAAATATCAAAAATATTGACCAATAAAGTCCACTCACAATCTTCGCAGCTTTGGTAACGCTTAACTTTCTTTCGTCAGGCTACTGTCCTGTTAGTTTCGTCGGAAAGTGTTTCTGGTTCTCCCCTCGATCACGCAATTATCAAATGAACTTCACTGAAGCAACAGAGATGTGTGCGGATCTAGGAGGCAAGCCAGCCAACATTTACTCTGAAGAACATGGCAACATGATCGTGCAATATCTGAGAGCCTTTGGCGGGAATATATATCCCTACTATAGAGATAATGAGTGGGTCAACCACGGGTATATATATCCCCACTATGGAGATAATGAGCAGGTCAAAAGATATTTGATGAAAGTCTGGCTTGGAACGATCAACTACTATGAGCTGGTAAGATCTGACGTCGTAAAGTTCGTTCGAAATCGTTTCTGCCAACTAGTTGCCGGAACGCATCCAAATCCAAATCGAATGCTTCGTAATTACGAATGAAAGAATTATCGATTTCGAGACAAAAATGTCGTTCTCGATTTCCTCTTCTAATATATGAATCCCGCTCCTGTTTAATTTTCTCGTAATTTAGGGTTGCCCGATTTATAGACCAATAAAACGACTTGACTAAAGCAATCATCCACCATTTGTTTGATTAACAGTCGGACTTGGCATTACCTTCTTATCGACCGAGAGCTCGGTTCGTGATGTGGCGTCCAATGTATGAAGTAAATGGAAAGACTCTCTTAGGTGAAAGGAAGCCGATTCACAGTTCAGAAGATATCGTCATCAAGACAAGAGGAGTATTGTGTGAGAAATGAACATCCCATCCAAGCGGAACGATCATTTTATCGAGGTTGATGTGTTTGCAAATTTGTGTTCATATACCCTTTTTACTTAATCGGAGAGTCCTAATTCTCAATAAACTAAGACTGGACGTTAAATCTGTGGTGATCTTCTTTACAATATTTATTGATCGCCCGCCATCAGTTCCACTCTACTCTTAAATTATGAACAGTGATTTTCAAGAGTTCTCAGACTATCGTGATGTTCTTTTGACCCATCCCTTCTTGTTTGCGTTAATTTTGGGCTGTCAACATGACAATACAGTTTTGATATTATAGGCCTACTGATGCACCAGTACTCCAGTAGGCGTTTACGTGGTAGCCTACCCGAGGGATAAATACCATCTATTGCCGAGATTCATGTCAGTATCGCCTATATTACAGGCTCTCAACTTGATTATGTATGGCCATTGCAAATTTTTCGAAATGGTTTATCGGCCGAGGCCGATATACACGATTTTTGGATTATCGATATCGGCCATCTAAGTCATGTGAAAGGCCGATTAATCGTATCGGCCTGGCCTTGAAAAAAAACACTATCGGTCGATCTCTAAAATAATACCCAAGTACATTATTGCCTGTTATGATTGTGTTATGTATCGTGTTTACACGAACCAGACTCCCTCATTATATAGATTCCTATCGTGTCTACTTTTCTCGCACATATTTTCTATAGCCTACGCCCTACGTTATGTGAATGAGTAATAAATGTTGATTCTTGAGAACTTAGTTCTTCTTTCGTAAGGTACTCATAGGATAGGGGCCTCAAATTCGTAAATCACAGGACGTCTCTGTTATTTGTGTGTCGTCTGAGGGATACACTGTAAAAATATCTCGCGCTACGCGCGCTTTTACTTCAATTTTAATGCTTTTTGGGCCATGCGTTTACGAACCTAAAATACGGTCAAAGAATGCATGAGAAAAATGCCCGGTATCGTCACTAGTCACGTGACCAAACTTGTGAGTGTTGATAAGGGGCCTCGTCAGGACTTTTCGGGCGGGAGGGGGGCAACACCCTTCACACAGCAGCCACTTCTTGGTGGCCTCATGCAGGTTTTATGGACAAGCAGTCAATCCGTTAGGTGGCTTACACATTTCACAAGAATGGAATAAATGGATGTCATGGTCTGTGCTCTGGGGGTGATTGAACTGTGGTCTGTGGTTTACTGATCACCAGGCTACATTAGCTGATAAGTTTCACCGGTAGATGGCGCACCACATCTGCGCGTCACGGCTGCGTTGACAACAGCTTCCGCGTCGTCCGATTTTGGGAAAACATCTTCCACACACAGTCACTCTATCTTTGAGTCTCACGAGGATTAGCCAGGCTATTGGTTTGTTTAGCCCGTTGATATTGTGCTTGAAAGGGTTCCCAAGCTTTAACTGAGTAGAATGAAGGACATTGAAAGGGTTAAGGTTTATTCTTACTGAAGGAAGAGTTATTCCAGGGGAGACACCGGCGCTGTTTACGTCGCTTCTATTTCTGGGTGACTTTGTAATACTTTACCGATACGGTGGACTTGAAAAATTTGAGAGGATGGATAGGGTTAAAGGGCTGGTTGGCAAGATCCCGACTGTCCTGATGCCGTTAGCCTAAATACTGTACTTGGGTACCTGTACACTGGATTTATACAGTGATGGCGACTCACTGAAAGATCTTACCCTTGTGTGACACATAGAAATTGTGTCCGTGTTGATGAAGTCGGAATCTGAATTGATAGTCTTTAATACCCCAGTGTATTCACTATAAAAAGGGTTCAAACAGCCAGGTAACAATGTTGTAGTTATGTACTGTGTATTCCCACCACCACCCCAACCCACCAGTCTGCCTTTACAAATGTTGTAACTTGCCAGTTGTCAGGCCTTGTTTCATCAGGGGTCATACTAAATGACGGACCACGTGGAATTACCCATCCTAAATGCTGGGCTGCGGAATTGCGGACCTTGTAAATATTTCAAAGGAGTTACTGATAAAGTTATGGCGCAGTTTATAGTATAATTAATTCAAAGTGACAAAGTTTAGTCGACTCTCTGACAATTTTTGTAGTCCTCGAATCCCCTGGATCCACCGTTTAGTATAGCAAAGCTCTCCGGTTTGCAGAACGCTAATTCCGTCATTTAGTAACAGCCTTGGGCGGCAGCTGACTAGATGATCACCCGATCGCTTCGCTGCAGCCCAGTCGTTTATCTCTCATGTTTTACTAATTTACTCATGAATGACTGAATCAATAAATCTGTCTGTCTGTCTGTCTGTCTTTCACCTCGAGCAGGATGGATTTAACATTCTTTTGTTGACATTTTTTGCAGTTCTGACTTTTGATAGGTAGGTTTAGGTTAGGCGTTGCAGCTTAGGGAGGCATATATTTTGACTTAATTGGCTGTCTAGGATAAAAAAAAAAATGTCACGCTGCAGAAAGGAAAACCTTGAAACTGACACCGGTAAGAAGACTTATACTTGATCGATTTAATGCCCGAGGGAGCACAAGATGATGGTGACAAACTGAGGCAGATGTTTGCAAGATAGGGTGGATTTATGAATGCAGAATCAGTATAGGCCAGGAAAGTACCCATGGCAGCATGTTTTGTGTTGACACGTTGACACAGAGAGTACCACCTATGAAAACAAAGTAGGGCGTGATGAAATCAAATGGTAACAGCTTAAAAGTGCAAACTGGACTTACGGTACCTTGTTTAATTACCAGTGTAAAAACGGTCGTTTTATCCTGAATAAGTGCTTAGCCTACTGTTATCGTCTATCTGTTAGCTAAGATAAACTCTGTTCATTTATGTGGTACTGGTAGCCTTAGTTAAGGATGGTCTGTGGTGTAGTGGGGATTTAGGGGATGTACTCCTTTATGAATTAAAATTAATAGGGTATCGACGAATATAGTGGAGGCGATGGCAGACCATCAATAGATATTGTAAAGAGAATTCTCCACCGATTTAACGTCATGTGAAGAAGCGAAGCTCCGAAAGCTTTTGAATGTTTTAATTCTCGATAAATCAAGGCTGGACGTACGTTAAATCTGTGGTGAATTAATGGTATATATGTATGTTTTAAACACCACGTTGCCTAGCAACCATGAACGTCAGAGAAACTTGGCATTGTTACGCAACATTCATTGATTTCATGTCATCAAATTGTAGTTACTCATAACCTCGCATTTTCTGTTGGTAATTGCTAGCTGTTCTGACTTGTAGACTGCCTTAATTCTTACGTTCCGTCACAGTAATTTTGCCTGATTTTCTACTTACTGTAATTATGATTCTGAAAGAAAATGATTGAAAGTTTTTCAGGGTTACAGCATAAATTTCAAACGTCAACACAACCGATCAAATGTGCAGTTGCATTGTGATTATCAAAAAATCATGAATATTATATAGGTATCAATTTATTGACTGACCCCTAGTCTTACTGCACATTGTAAACCTTATTTCACTTGGTCTGATTCTCAATGGCATTATCCTCAACTTCAATATGTATTTTTTGGCAAGATCCTGTCCGGTATCCAGTGTATGTGGTGGTGAATCAAGTTCCTCGGTTCGAATCCTGTCCTGAAACCACATCATACCAAAGAAATTAAATATGGTATACATGGCAGCTTCCGCGCTAGGTGGCCACCAAATGGAAGATAGAGTGAATGGGTACCGTAGGCTTGATTTTGATAGCCTACCGGCCCCTTAGGTGCCTCCTTGTCCAATCTGCATAATAATATGCGTACCGGTATCATGCAAACACCAGTAGTGTGTGTTAGCAAAAATACGCTACCGGTATGTCTTTAACTTTAAGCAGGACACAACCTTATCATAATCTCATCTGAAATTTGTTATTAATTTCTCGTATTTTATGGTCCACTCAGACAGCCTTTTAGTACCGTATGGTCCCGTCTTTGGCGATTTCCAACATTGGTTTTTAGTTTGAGTCGGCTTGGTTTGTTTACAAGCCTTCCTATTGATATTGATTGTAGATGTGTTTGCATATTTCATGAGCAGTTTTCTATAAAAATTGGCATTGAGAATAGGCTGGGGATCGATCTCGGTATCTCTGTTGCAGTGGAGAATAATAATAATATATAGGCCTGTCAGCCTCCTTAATGGTACTGGTACTGTAGGCCTATATATGCAAGGCTTGGTATCTCACTTTTGTGGTGAATTGTTGACGTTGTTGTTTTGATTTTTTTGCGTTGTTGAACTGCCCGACCGAGTCAAATCGAAGACTTTAAAATTGGTATCCGTTCTCTCCCTGTTTGGCAGTCAGTTTCGGAGAAGTGCGGAGAGCCGTGGTTGTAATAGTGATCCGGGCTATAAGCCGGAAGTATTGACACGTATATCGTAAGCATTGACTTGGCGTAAATAACCTTATTAGTTGAAAGCTATAAATTCCTAATAAACAAATAAACAAACTGCTCGGGTCACGTACGATAAATCCTACTTGCAGTAGCCCACGAGTTTTATTGGTACGCATCTGTTGTGATTATAGCCTCTGCCCAAGTCGGGGACTACTGAAATCGACTAGGAATGTTTGCTCTCTGCATTGGCGTGATTGCTACCAGTACTGTCTCTGCGGTGCCGCCTTCACGGCTGGCTTTTTGGCGGTTTTCATGTATTCCGAACAGGCATTCAATTTTTGTTGTTATAAGCTCTTAACTTGCATACTTTGCAGTCTTTGGCGTCACACGAATTCCTTTTGCTAGCAATATCTCCATCTTCAGCAGCCTCAGTCGTGCATGGATTACCAACGAGCGACCATCCGTGTAATCTCATGTCCCGAGAGAAATGAAACATTATTAAAGCTTCACGGAGGCACGCGCTAATGGATGTTAATATTTGCAGAAATATATTGAAAAATTTTTAATAGTTTGCAGCCCTAGGTAATATATATATATACTGTGTTTGTTTAATACTGATACAGGTACGGTCCTTTTCAAGTAGGCGTATATGACTTTTGTAGATGGCCATTCTACAGTCAGTAGCGAGCCGGGTTATGGAATATATGCTTACGTACTGGTACACAGGCGCTGATTAGTAGTCATATAGGAATGGGCGTTTTCGATTATTTTCGATAATTTTTTCGGGTCGAATCGAGTATTGACTTGTAATTTTACGTATTCACATCGAATAATTTCGTATTCGGATAATTTTCTGCGTGAGGGATGTTCATGTTTCGTACGCGCTGAAAATTTCGGGATCGATGCAATAAATGAAGGAAGTCAATTGTGATATAACACTTCCTCTATTGCCAATCGTCCTAACGATTCGTCATCAGCTGCTTTAAGATTAATATTTTACCATTTATCCACATAAAAATCAACAAATTCCAAATTTGGCCTCAAAATTTTCAGCTTTTTTAAAATAATTTTTGGCAATCTTTATATTCCTGCATTTATATGAGACATATTTCCCGTATTATGGCTAAAATTCGCGTGGATTAAGAACATCGCAGCCTGACACTATGTATATATGTTGAAGGATTATAAATTTATGGTGTAAATCACGTATTTTGATATAAAAACGAAATATTTGATTGAATTTATGAATTATTTAAGTTCGGTTAAGTTTGTCTCGATTTAAACTAATGTATCGAACGGGTTTATGAGGATTTAAAAAAAAATTCTACGTGATAAGGTTTCATTATGATAGCCCAAGGCCGAATTTTGTGCGATTTTTCGCCGTAATCGATGTATACAAACGTCACAATGCTTGTTGCTATTTCGTGTTTACAGATTAGGAGGAGCTTTCATTGCGTTGTAACATGGTAAGGTGAAGGTTATTGAGATAAGATAGATTGCGTCGCTCATTGTTTTAACTGTTTGTAACACACTAAACAGGAGTAATACAGTTTGGTAGCGTTGAAAGCTAGGTAATCTGCCTCATGGCAAAGGCCTTCTTTGGCAGTGTTTGACTTCGCTTATATTATGGATATGTTTTGGATGACAATTTACAAAAGTATTTAAAAATTTACTGCAGTTTGTGACTTGTGTGAGGTACGATATAAGAATAGTTCATGCGAGGTTTCTATATTCGCGATTTTCACTCGTGAACACGCGTCTGTCTATCTTTGGTTATTTTGTATAAACTAGGCCCCGGTATTTAGATTTGTAATGCAAATAGTGTTTGGTGCGATATAACGATAGTTCATGACTGTGATACACTATATAGATTTCAATCAACGGGAAATCTTGCAATCTTTTTGCTACGAGTCAAATTAAGTTTATACACTGTATTGAGGCGCTTAGTGCAACTTATCGTAAAGTAATAGATACAATAAGTCACCGCAGATTTGACGTCCAGTCCAGTTTATTGGAATATAATTCACAAGCTTTCGGAACACTGCGCTACTATATTGAAGAGTGTAGTAGAGCCGATGGCTGACGATGAATAGATATTGTAAAGAAGATCACCACAAATTTAACGTCCAGCCTTAGTTTATTGAGAATTAAAACATTCACTAGCTTTCGGAGCTCCGCTCCTTCATCAGGCTGAACGTTAAATTTGTGGTGATCTTCTTTACAATATCTATTGATCGTCCGCCATCGGGTCCACTAAATCTTCAATATTTCTATGTAGCCGTTCCTATACATGCGCTCAATTTATGGTTATACGGACCGTTGATAATGTTGTTGTGCTGACGATTGCTTCCATCTGTATGCGCGACGTTCAGCCTCGTTGCGTATGTCATACTTATCAGCTGATGATTGGAGAGGTAAGGTTCCGCCGTAGCGTAAAGAAAGGTCTCTTAAGATACCAGATATCTGGCTTGTGATGCGGATCTCAAAATGCCGAGAGATATGTATGCGATATATGAAGTGTACCTTTGTGGGATATTGCCACTGCCAAAGTATGGAAGAATATAGTGGAAAACCGATAACGTACGATCATAGATATCGTAAAGAAGATTCACCGTAGTATTAATTTCCAGCTTTGGTTTAATGAGGTGTAGGATTGCCCTACTTAGGTAAGAATATAGTGGAACCAATGACGTACGATCAGTAGATATCGCAAAGAAGATTCACCCTATAGTATTAACGTACAGCCTTGATTTATTGAGAATTATAACATTCACACCCCAAACCACTTTGCCAAAATAGGTACAGTATGTTGTCACCATATATTTAACGTCCAGCCTCAGTTGTTTGGAGATTAATTAACACGCTTTTGGAACGACTATACTCATCAGGTGTTCGGTATCATACTTTGTCTATATCCGGGCTATAAAACGGATGTATTGGCATTCTCACTAAGCATAGACCTGGCGTACATGACCTTAGTAGTGTTGAAAACGTCTTCTGATCAGGAGGTTCCGGGTTCGACATCCGAGCGAGTCGAGTCCGAGTCGTGGTTGTGATTGTGGCTGACTGTGACTGGCTTCCCAATCAGAAATCTACGTACGGCCCACGTATGACAAGACTGGCGCGTGTCTGCAATTTCGCAAGGCCATTGGTGGCCCGTGTGTGGTTAAGGGCATGTAAACGCAACACTGGCCCTTGTACACGTGGCCGTGTTCGGGCCCTTTGTGACCCTACTTAGGCCATAACTGGCCCACGTGAGTGCGATACGGCATGGGCCATCTGTGGCAAAGATGTACATGGGCCTGGTATTTCCCTAACAAGGCCATGTGTGGGCCTCCTAACGCGTGGCGTTCCATGCGCAAGCCATGGCAACCCTACACGCGGGCCACGTACGGACGCTCGCATTTTTCTGACTCTGTCGTAATAGGCATTGACCTCGCGTAAATGATCTTCATTGTTGAAAACTCTGCGAATTCATAACAACCACAGTCCTTCATGTTGATTACTATTCCAAATAAGTAGTGGAGCTGACGGCAGGCACACGAGAATCGCAATTTTTTTACGAGTCTTATCAATCAATCAATCAATCAATCAATCAACGACTGGATGCAACGGAAACTGGTTGGCTGTACGCCTATTCGATGATATTATATATATAATATTCGCATACCATTACCATTATTGGTGATCTCGAAAGCCTTACATTTCACGCACGGTATACAGACCAAAACCACAATTTTCGATTTAAACCTCGTCTTTGATTTCGCTAATCAGCTAACACGATACATTCGGCTTTTCTCCGAACTCGCGAACAAAAAGCTAAGGTGTCTGTGAAAGGTGAAGGCGAAATATTTCGCCGAAACAGAACAGTTAAATCTAGCCTGAGGCTTAGTAAGGATTTCTGCGTCGAACTAATATTTCTTGAAAAAAAGAATTTTCGTATTACCCGCCTTCATGGGTCTGTCACGTTTAGGATGTTAGGATTAAGGAATATGTAATATGAACAGAAAGATATCGAGCTAAAGGGGAGGACTTTTCACTCTTGAGTTGTTGTAAGCCTTATTTTGCAATAGAACAGCGCCTCCATTACGAAATGGTCTGGTTTAGGACGTTAGGCTTTAAAGAAATTTTTGAAATGGATAGAAAAGCATTGAGCTTTTGGTTCGTTGCTTTAAATTTATAGCGTTTTAACCATACTAACGTAAAACACGCCAAATTAAATGCTTGGTACGCGAGCCGATAGTTCCAGTCTAGGCGACGCCGGATCGCGACCACAATCCGTCGCACTCGATTCTAATAAACTGAACTGGATGTTAAATCTGTGGTGACTTTTTCCATCTATTACTATAGTAGGGTACTGTTCCGAAAGCTAGTCAATTATACTCCTATAAGCCGGACTGGATGTTAAAACTGTGGTGATTTATTCTATGTAGATTTCAGTAATTAATGCAGTTGCTTGCAGTAGATCAGCAGAGAGAGTACATCACCTGCCAAACCAGCCTTGGTCGCCAAAGGTATTGCAGTCACCGTAAATGTTAATAAATGTACGCGGGAACACGTTAAAACCGACACCCTTCGCAAAACAGGTTCGTCTGAGTTTTTTATCGAGGCAGACAGCGTCCTGGATCTGACGTCATGCGCTCAGTGACGTCACTTAACGATTCTAGATTGTTCTTGGCGAAGTCATGTGGATTGTTACATCAACAATGAGTCTTCTATTACGTTGATTATGCATTGTTACCCGTCTAGGTAATTACAAATTTGCGGACGACAACTACAAGAGACCACGATAATAAACCCGTCATAGCTATTTCTACCCAGTCGGTAGTTTATAGACTATAGATTTCCCAAGGACAAAACTAACCCACCACAACTTTGCGAAGTTTCGCAAAACAGTTCGAAAGTGATTTCGTTCTGTAGAAAATGAACGAAAATCGAATTTTATCGCATTAGGTTTAATAACTAGGTCATCCACGTCTATTCGGTATTCGATTCAATTGAAATTCTTCGATTCGATGTTTCATATTATTCGATTTTGCCCAGCCCTACTCGTGACCCCATTGAACTACTGGTACTTAAATCGTAGTACGCGCGTCAATAGCCCGGTCACAACCACAACTCTCCGAACTTCATCGATACAGCCAAGGAGAGAGGGCGCGGACACCAAATTTAAAGTCTTTGGTTTCATTCCGTCGGGAATCGAACCCGGAACCTCCCGGTCAGACAGTGAAGATAGCGAGTTGATAAGAATATTTGAAATCGCCACGTATACGCCAGGTTTGTAGTGCGCAAAGTCCTAACAGATACCAATTTTAAATCCTTTAGTTTGAAATGGTCCACATACTGTACAATCGGACCAGAGATCACCCGACCAGAAGGCATTCACTGCGACTTTCCAGTGATAGAAGTTATATCATACTTCAGACGATTGTCTGTCTGGGTTTTGTGACTGTTTGTTTAGCGATAGGAACCGTGTTTGTTCGCTATTCTTTTCAATGCGGGCAGCTTAATCTGTGAAAAGGAATAGGATTTGGTAGAGCTTAATGTACGCTGTAGGCTATCATCGATTTGAGACTCGAGAGGTTTCAGGATGATTGACTAGCTCAGTCAGCGCTTAACCGAATGGTTTGGTTCAATTGTTCGCCTTCTGATGGAAGGTTCTGGCCTCGTCTGCTGACCGAGTCAAATCAAAGACTTTGGTGTCTATTCTCTATCTGCTTGGCAGTCAGTATGGGGAGGGCGGAAGGTTGTGGCTGTGACAATGATCCAGGCTTTTACCCGGAGGTCCTGACACGCGTGCTTCGATTCCATCGTTTCACTCTTAAATCTCTCGCCGTCATATTAAATTCTTGACAATTTTTCTGCTAAGCTCAATAAAGCGTGCAAAAGTATAAATTCCTGAGTTTGATAAGGCATTATAATGTCACAAACGCTATTTTAACGCTTGATTGATTTTGATATTGATCTTGAGAACGTCCAGCGACAGATCGTCTGCGGATTGTCGAAACAATGACATCATAATCGCTGTTGTTCTGCATCATAAAGGCCGTCGTTTGCTTTCCTTTTTCAGTTGTAAGCCAGACATTTGGAGCAGTATTTACGATAGGTATATTTGCGTAAGAATGGTTGATTATTACTTATGTTTACTGCGGGTTATTAAACGGGGCGAAAGGTCTCAAGACTTCTAAAATTGGCGTAACCGCTAGTGATATATATATATATATATAAACACCGTACATGTTATAATATAGAGTCTAGCTAATGGGTTATAAGTCCAGAGCCTAAATTCCAGATTTTTAAAACAGGACTCAGCACAAGCCATAAATGTACTAAACACCACAAATGTTATAATATGTAGTAGATATAATTAGTTATAATCATAGAAAACCCTACTTTTCCAAAACTAGTCATATGCTAAACACCGTAAATGTTATAATATAATTAGTTATGAGCCTAAAACATTTACAGGGTTTTAATACACGCGTTGTATGCTGAAATTTTTGGCACTAAACTTGAGAATTCTTTATATAACCAGCACTTGGAAATGTTCCGAGCCATACGGCATCTGTCAATCAGATTTAAGCGGGTACTTTGAGTAACGTCGATGATACTTAGCGATAGATCGAGTGGAATCATATAAGCTCGAATAGAATTTTTCAAACCCTCTACAGTTGTATTAACTAGCTGCGTTGTGACCTGAGTGAGGCCAACCAGACAACCGGGCTATGTCAGTTGAGAAAGAGTATTGATTTTGTAAGTTAGCTGGCAAGCAAATTTTATGAAAATGTTATTCAATTTCATTAGACCCTAATTTCTGGTTTTTTTTGTGCTTTCGGCCCTTTTTGTATGTCATTGGTATTCGATTTCATTAGACCCGGAGTTCTGCCGTTTTTGGTACTTATTGTATGCAATTTATCTTCAATTTCATTAATTCATGCTCTGTATGCCATGTTTATATGTGACATCATGCTGTAGATTCATATCGTGGAGTTCTTTCCTCACAACAAGAGACGGCCTACTCCATGCGTCTGCGTGATAACAACCAGCATGCTACCGTGTATACACTGTGCTCACGGGGAACACTGTGCTACCGTGTATACACTGTGCTCACGGGGAACACTGTGCTCGCTCACGGGGAACACTGTGCTCACGGGGAACACTGTGCTACCGTGTATACACTGTGCTCACGGGGAACACTGTGCTACCGTGTATACACTGTGCTCACGGGGAACACTGTGCTCGCTCACGGGGAACACTGTGCTCACGGGGAACACTGTGCTACCGTGTAACTGTGCTCACGGGAACACTGTGCTCCGTGAACACTGTGCTCACGGGAACACTGTGTCGCGGGAACATGTGCCGGGGAACACTGTGCTCGCACGGGAACACTGTGCTCACGGGGAACACTGTGCTCGCGGGGAACACTGTGCTAGCGGGGAACACTGTGCTCGCGGGGAACACTGTGCTCACGGGGAACACTGTGCTCGCGGGGAACACTGTGCTCGCGGGGAACACTGTGCTCACGGGGAACACTGTGCTCACGGGGAACACTGTGTTCGCATGGGACTCATGTCCTTATGTGGATCCACGTGCTCAAAGGGAACGGTGAACACTGCGCTCGCGGGGAACCACGAGCGTACTTGGATCCAGGTGCTCATGGGGAACACTGTTCCCACGGGGAACACCTGAGGCGTGATATAACATTAGTCACCGTCTCAGCCGGGGCCACCCAAAGCTTTAATTAGTGTCGTGCATCGCCTCTCAATTCGTCTTAAAAGCCTTCTCAACGCTGGCGAATCTGTGATCGTAAAACCGGCGTCCTAGATTTTGAAAAACCATCATTGTTTTTCAACAATATTTTTTGCTGACCCTAATTCGTTTTATTACATCATAAGTGCTTATGATAGATGTTTTCGTATTTTTATAACGAATCTAGAAAATGAATGTGGTTTCGGGCGGCGCTAAAATTACTTCCCGTGTTGAAGTACCGGGGATGAGTCAGTATTTAAGAAAGAAGGTTGCTGTTGTGATCACTGTGATTTGTTTTCTTCTTTCGTCTGGCATTGTTGTTATTCCTTCGGACTAGACGTCAGGGCAGTCAAAGAGCAGACATTGTTTGGTGGCCTCATCCAGGCTCTTCAGACCAGTTACTCCATTGATGTGTGGCTTTTATTTCTTCGGACTAGACGTCAGGGCAGTCACTGTTTGGTGGCCTCATCCAGGCTCTTCAAACCAGTCGCTCCTTTGGACGTCTTGTATATTGTACAGGAATGGATGACATGCGGTCTGTGGTTTTCTCCTCCGCACCGCACTCGCATGCCACACTGGTCATGTAGTCGTCCAATGCATAGAGATGGGCGTGAAATGGCGGAGTCAGTAGCAGCGTAGCGTAAGATCAGATGTCGACAAAAGACGAGACTGTAGTGTCGTAGTATATAATTAGAATCAGGCGTCAGGCGTGTAAACTTTGGTTAAAGGAAACTCGAACCAGTCGAACCTCATATACGCACATGACTTTGTGCCTCCGTCTGGTTGCGTTGCGTTGCGGTAGTTACAGTGTTACACATGCTTACTTAACGTTCAGAGAAGCAAACCACAGACCGTGTCATCCATTCATGTCACCCAATGGAGCGACTGGTTTGAAGAACCTGATCGAGGCCACCAAGCAGTGGAGAGAGCTTACCTTTTCAAGGGGCGCATTTTCGCAAGCCTGGGAATGCAGAGCAGCCTTGGTAGGCCTAGCCAACTGGAGTCGTGAACTATAAGGCTTTTCATTCTTACATAGGCTATGCGCTCTAGATTCCTGCGTGTAATGGGTTATCACGGTTCACAACACATAATTCAAATTATCGGCTTTAGAAGCGGCAAATGTCATCGTTCCGCCTTCGGTAAACATTGAACAACCCTTCCCGATCACGTCGCGAAGACTTGGGTAAATTTTAACCCTCCGACGCGGAGGCTGCGAAATACTTCTTAACGACGCAACCCGAAATCTGGTTTTAAAATCGGCATCCGTTCCGCCTTTACTTGCTGCTTGACAGTGCGCAGCGTTGGGTGATTCGGGCTATTAACCGGAAGTATCACCACGCGTACTAAGCATTGCTCCGGCGTGTATGACCTTAGTAGGATGGATTTCCATGAATCCCCAAAAAAACATTCAGTTCATGTTAATTAGCATTTGAGATATGCAGTGATATGTAGAAGGAATCGCGAATTTTTCACAAGTCCAATCAACCAACCGACCAACCGACCGATCAATCAATCAATCAACCGACCGACCGATCGATCGATCAATCAATCAACTTGTACCAATAGTATGCGTTGCTGTAATACAGTTGACCATTCAGTTGGCCGAGTGGTTTAGTCTGACTGCCTTCTGATAGTCAAATCGAAGACTTTAAAATTGGTATTCGTTTCTTCCCTGCTTGGCAGTAGGTTTCAGGGAAGTGCGGAGAGTCGTGGTTGTAATAGTGATCCGGGCTATAAGCCGGAAGTATTGACACGTATACCGTAAGCATATGTCTTTGGTAGTTGAAAAACGCCATAAATTCCAAATAAAAAAAATACAGTTGGCATCGTACCGTCTCGTACTATTTAGCTGTTGGACGTATTGATTTACCGTACTTTTTTGTGTTACAATTTAGCTACCTTTTCTGTTCATTAAAGCATTATACCAGCATTCCGATTCTTTCGGTCAGTTCTTATCTCTTCCCCGGTCACGCCATGCAGACTTTAATGCTTTAGTATTTAGTGAATTTTCCACGCTCCACCGACACCGCGGCCATTTCGAGCTACTTCTTAACCTTTCATCATCAGTTCGTGACTTTATGTTTCGTCCGTGCGTGTCACGTGTGTTTGCTCGCATTGTGAATTCCTATGACCTTCAATAGCGGTGATTTTCTTTAGAAGTTGAAAAAGTTTCAAGTTCTGCATGGATTTAATGGTGGGTTGGATAATGTTTTGCACGCACAGTGGGTCTGTGGACGCGTGATTGCGTAATCGCAGGGGTTCGGCGGAATTGTCGGGTTCGATCTACAGCATTTGTACCAAGCGTTCAACTCGGATCCATGAGATGAGACGACTACTTTCAACCACGTTCGGCTGATTTTTACCGGTGACTTTGACTTTGATATTTATTAGTACGAGCCCGAATTAAGTTTGGAGTAAGAGATTCTAATTCTTCAAACTCATCACTCGACTGTGACGGCTAATACCGATTTATCGAAAAATCACGAAAACAGGCATGTTGTCTAAAATAGGTTGAAGAGTGTAGTGGAGCCGATGGCGGATAGATCAATAGATATTGTAAAGAAGATCACCACAGATTTAACATCCAGCCTTAGTTTATTGAGAATTAGAACATTCACAAGCTTTCGGAACTCCGCTTCTTCATCAGGGACGTCAAATAACAGTTTAAAGTTCTGCGAAATTCGTGTCTGTATAATTTCTTACATTATTTCGCCACAGACTAGATTATTTTCGCGCATTATGACCGCACAATTGCCTGTTGTTTTTAAAATCTGGCTCCTAAGAATTTTGATTTCAATCTTTGCTGAGTTTGTTGCTGATTTGGCGCGAATTGCTCTGTACTAATGCCGCTCGTGAGATTATTCTTATCTGGCGAGGGCGACCTCGATTTGAACTTCCGCTTTCGCAATTATGAGACGAACGTCGGCATGTTCCAAGATGTACACGCGCTTGCCATTTAGTCAGCGCAACGGGTTTAACTGTGCGGCCCGTTTTTGCGCTCAGTTAACTGTATGGTGCGTTGAATGTACGCTACGCTATAGACGAAAGAGCTGCTCTTCGAAAGCTCGTGAACTAAGCTCCTAATATTTAATTTGGGCGTTAAACCTGTCGTTACGCTCAATATATCTATCGTTGGTAATCGTCTGCCATCGGCTACTATCAATATATATCTTGCTAAGCATTTAGCTGGGCGTTAGAACTGCGGTGACACTCTCTATATGTCTATTGTAAGCGATATTCTGCCATTGGCTACTATCAATATATTGGATTGAGGACAAATAGATCTTGTTTGTTTCGTCACAAATATATGTGAGAATAGATGATTGTTTTAATATTTGATGCATTGTCGCGAAACAATGGCGTCGTCAATTTCGATTGTTCACCTCTCTTATTGAATTATTAATGTCATAATGATGAAAATGTGCCGGAGATGAATGCTTTTTGACGAACTGATCGAATATAATACTACTGTTTGAGCTCGAATTCGTGCGGATCGTCTGTAGTGAATTCGGTTTGCCTTCTGATCGGGAGATCCAGGGTTCGATTCCCGACCGAGTTAAACCAGGGCCACCAAATAAGAAATCAAAATTGGTATCCGTTCCTCATCTGCGGTCATTATCGGAGAATTGCGGTGGCTTGTTGTAATACGGGCTATAAACCGGAAGTATCGACACGCGTACTGAGCATTAACCTGGCATATATTACCTTAGTAGGGTTAAAACGCCATTAGTTCAAGTCACTGCCACACACTGATAGGTCTATATCCTAACATCCTCACCAGTTCACAGCGGACGCGTCGTAGCACAATGGGACTACATTGAATACACGCTTAATTAATCTCAATCAGCACTGAAAATCAACAACGATAATAATTGGGCGGTGATTGGTTTACCTGTATTCAGAGGTTGGGGTCGACCCGGCCGATTATCGAGGCTGATTTTTGCTATTATCGGTATCTGCAGTTAGTCAAGTAAGGAAATCAATATTGGATATCGTCGTCAATCAGACGATAATCGACCTAATATCGACTTTTGGCCGACACGAGGCCGATAGTCATGATTTTTGGATTATCGATATCGGCCACCAGTCATGTGAAAGGCCGATTATCGTATCGGCTTTGAATAAACAATATCGGTCGATCTCTAGTCAGTATTGAGGAAGTACGAAGAGTTGTGATCGGGCAACAAACCCTACTGTATATGTAGATCAACTGCTGTACATGCGTAGTTCAGTAGATGCAGTATGTGCTGGTCTGCTACAGTATAAAGCATTGAACAGCCGTGCATAAACTATGAAGTTGAATTCGCTTCAATTATAGCCAATGATATGCTTTAAATCTTTTTTCCCGCCATTTTTAATTCAAAATTTCTCTCTTACCAGGTTTTATTTCTTTAAGTTCACGGTAATTTGCAGCTTCAGCATCTAGCCGCCATGACATGTATCTAGGTTCATAGTTCAAATCGCTACAGCCACTTCGCTTCCAAGCTAAATCAACGCAGTCGACAACGGATTGAATCAGAGTGTAGTCAAGGGCAAGAAGGCCCATCATTATACAGCATCACTCGAGAGACGGTTTCAAGTCAACGGCATATTATAATGTAAGTAGATACTTGCTACTACCATCGTTAAGTTGCCGAAGTGATTTGACTGTCCGCCTTCTGATCGGGAGGTTTCGGCTTGGATTCCCGACCGAATCAAACCAAAAACTTTAAAAATGATATCCGATCCATTTTGCCTGGTAGTCAATATCGACTATCGATGGAGATCGGAGTGTTGTGGTTGTAATCCGGGCTATGAAACATAAGTATCAGTGACCTAGCGTACGTGACCTTAGTAGGGTTGAAAACGCCATAACTTGAAACTCACCGAAGACGTCAAAATTGATATATCCACAAATGCCCTGCGCCATCAATATGGCGTTAGTGTGGAAATGTGGCGCTGGCTTTGAAGAGCTATACAGCTCATATCAGGGACTCCTGTCCGAAGGTCAAGATAAATCGAGCTTTCTCATCGGCCTGTGTTACTTAAGACTTGTTATGATTGTCTATCTGCCTGCTTGTCGTTGATTTTTTGTTGTCTCTTTCTCACAGACTGCTTTTGTTCTGCTTAGTCGCTGCTGCCGCCGCACCTGCTCGAAAATTTCGCTCATTTTGATCTCTGCAACTTAATTTGCTTCATCATGGCCAGTATGTATCAATTTTGCTTACCGCGCGTCACGTGACCGGAGTCTGACCGATAGCTATACTGTAGGCTGATACTGATGACCGACTCTAGGTCTTTTGGAGTGCAGACAAAGCCATTATTACATAGTGTGTGGTGAAGATGCCGATTGAAGTGGTACCGTACTCCGAGTTGGTCTCAGACGATATCCGTAGATAAATTACTGATAGGTTAGATGATATGAAAAAATCTGCGCGGAGGAAGGGCCTCTTCGCAGTTCTGAAAACCCCCGGTTGTGTGCTGAATTATGATTTCAACGTTGCCGACTCTTCCATCATTAGCACATCATGTTTGGTCATAACCCGATCTTCAATAGCGTTCCGTATTTTAGGATTCCTTGTTTCCCACGCTTACCGCGCGTTACGTATTTTAGGATTTAGTGTTTCCCGCTCCTCTCGTTCGCACCGTTATCCCGTATTTTAGTGTTACCTCCGCACGCTATACAATACCAACTGTCTAGCCTAGAATCGCGGTCCGATCCGATACAAATCCTCGTGATTGCTTGTCGCTAGTTGTCGCAGCAGAGCAAAAAGCGCACCCTGAACTGCTGGGCAATTGCGATGCGCCACGTTTTTAGTACAGCTGTAAGCTCTTGTAGAACAACCGAACAGGATTTTCCTTGCCTAGAACAAGAGCTACAGTAACTGTACTTACCACACTACGTACGTGTCACTGTAAGCTGATAGGGATAGCGTTAATAAGGCCGTTAAGGTTAGGGTTGACCATCCTAACACCTTGGAAGGCATGGCCACGCACGGAGATCATTCATATTTGTACAAGGAGGCCACAATGGCCTAACGTTGCATACTGTATTTTCCAGCGCAACCAACACTGCCTTCTCCGACCCACGCTCATGCATTATCACCTTCACCACACACCACACCGCCCATCGCTATCGGAAGTTTACCCACAATGCAACAGCTGCCTGCTGTACGAGACCCAGAATGGCTGAAACTCGAGGTAAGGCCCCAAGCAATCTCAGATCACAGTAGTTACGAAAGGAATGAGGGTGTCGGCCGATTTCAACGGCGTGATATGCATATGCACCAGTAGTGTGTGTGTGTGTATCATAGTAAGAGATATAATATGTCACCACAGATTTAACGTCCAGTTCATCTTCACCTGATGAAGGAACGCAGCTCCTACAGCTTGTGAATTATATTCCAATATAAACTGGACTGACGTTAAATCTGTGGTGACTTATTATATCTATTACTCTTTGGATCGTCTGCCATCGGCTCCACTATTTTTCGTGTACATCATGTGAGTCTATGTAAATGCAGCAAAAATCAAGTACACACTAAAATGAATAGCGTTCTTATCCTAAATTGTCCGCGACCGACTCTACAGTCCACGACCACTGAGTTCTTCTGAGTTTAAATCGTAGTGACAACCACTTTCCTTCGTCCAGGTATGCCGAGAATACCAGCGAGGCGCCTGCGCTCGTACGGCTGAAGATTGCAAATACGCACATCCAGCCAAGAACGTCCAGATTCTAGCAGATGGAAAAGTAACAGCTTGCTTCGATGCACTCAAGGTCAGTATGACTATTTCTTGATAGCGGCCATCTAATCTATCTATCACAACAAACTATTCAAATCTGCTGTGAGATGTGTTATATCACGAAGGAGCGGAGCTCCGAAAGCCTGTGAATGTTTTAATTCTCAATAAACCAAGGCTGGACGTTAAATCTGTGGTGATCTTTTTCGGCTCCACTATATATTAAACGTCAGTCGCAGCGACGGGTGACCGACCGTCCACCTGTTGTTGTTATTTTGAAGTGACGCTATTTTCAACCCTACTAAGGTATTATACGTCCAGCCAATGCTTAAGTACGCGTCTCGATGCTTTTGGATCACAACTGCAAACTTCTCCATTCTCCCGACACTGACTATCAAGCAATTGGCGACATTTGGTGTTCAATTGACTTCTGGTGTGCTTGAAATACACACAGGTCATCGTTCGAAAGTGCGGAGGGTGGAGGTCGCGATAGTAATCCAGGTCATAAACCGTAAATATCGACACGTGTACTAAGCATTATCCTGGGATCCTGGCGCATATTACCTTAGTAGGGAGTAGGTAAGGTAGTGTTTGTGATAGTGATTTGGTATATAAAACGGAACGGACATGGCGATATGAACCCAGTAAGGCTGAAAACGCCATAAATACAAACGAAAAAAGACTGTGGGCGAGGTCCACCCCTATTGAGAAATAGACGGATCTTATAAACCGTCAATAAACGCCGCTGAAAGCTTTTCTTTTTTATGAGCACTTTTAATTTATTTAAAATATTACCGTTATTTTTGGACTCGGTCAACCGTGAATTTTACCAACCCAATATTACACGTTTTGCCGTAAAAATTTTCTAATTTGGATCTTTTTATGACGTTCAAATACTTCGTTAGTTCAGTAATAAATAGGTAGCAACGATCTTTGGCTGTTTACGATTATGACGTAAAAATTAGTTTACTGTTCGGTAACACTATCAGCATCGTAGATGTAGACTGGAGGGAAGTATCTGGAATTTGGTGCGAAAATTTTAATAAACCCTGCGGACAAACCGTACCAACACCAACATGTTCTTATTAAGATCTATGTGGACGGAGCGGTACAATGAGATGGTGGGGTGGTGATAGGTTGTGTGCAACTGCCTGCTACGGCTAGTGCCTGTAGCAGTTTGAGCCAAAGGTCTACTGCATCAGTAAGCCACTCACAGTCTGTTTATGCGGAATTTATGGCGTTTTTCAACTACTAAGGTCATATACGCCAGGTCAAAGTTCACGGTATACGTGTCAATACTTCCAGTTTATAGCCCGGATCACTGTTATAACCACGACTCTCCGCACTTACCCGAAACCGACTGCCAAGTAGGGAAGGAAGGAATACCAATTTTAAAGTCTTCACGACAGATCTGAGCAAAGTATCTGGAATTTGGTGTAACACTTTCAAGCGTAACGCCCGAACCGTACCGATAGCCCGAGCGTCGCAATGTGTTCGTAAGGTTGATTGTATATGTGAGCCGCGACCTCTCGTCATAGCGGAGGGAAATCATTTGGAATGCAGCGCTAACGATCGGAATTTTGCTATGAGGGCGTTAACGAGTTGAAATAAGATCACGTGACTCTTACACCGGAAATGTAGTCGCGTTTCATGAAAGTTTCAAGGATTTCGTGATTGACGCTCCTCCAATACGTTTCGTTCTTCTGCCATTTCCGGCCATTCAGCAAGATTCCAATTGCTAACATTACTAGGATGTAGCTACTTCTATAAATTTGGTAAAGATGTGTACTTTACATCGCTATAGCTTGTCTGACAACGCTAGGAATGAGCCGTGTAGAGTGGTGATATCCAGTCTGTCATTATGCTTCTTCAAGGCGCTGTATTGTAAGATTAATTCATCCAGGCTGTGTTGCAACGCCAGGAACGAGGCGTATGAAGCAGTAGTTGCGATTTAGTGTAGCTTCGTGTATTTTTAGTTTACGAGCCAGCGTGGATTCTGCATTCCTAGAAAACGTGCAACGAACTTGAGCGCCAGGGACAGCGAGGGGAGTCCAAACCTCTTAGAAATTCAATGTTAAAACGTATCTCACACTTATACCGTTGATTTTGGCATCATATGCACTGTCAGTTAAGCCAACATCATATTTTGACCGGGCGCCCCTTTTCTATTACACCACGAAGCCTATAAGCTAGACAGCAAGGTTGTGGCAGGAACACATTTTCGTATCAGTCGATGTATATTACCAATGCAAGGTCCTACTTCCCAGGCAGCTTCGATAACACGCGCGAAGCGAGCTGAGGAAGAAGCTACTGGCATTGGAAAGCATAGGAATCTATTAATGCTTGTTGGCGTGTACAAAACTTCAGTAGTCCAAGTGCCGGGTTGGTGGCGTAGTGGTTTTAAGACGCCAGCAACCAAAGACGTGGGTAATACTAGTATTCGCAGTTTCCCTACTGCCTATTGGCGCTATTGTCGAGCGGTGGCGCTGACTTTTAGAAGAGCCACACACTCGAGTACAGCGCCGGAATTCACTTCGTGATATTATTTTGCGCTCCCGCCGGATCAGCGAGTGAGTGTCGACGAACCGCATTACGAAGCGGTATTACATTCACCATAAATGGTAATAATGATACTCAAGCGCATAGCAGGTATGCGCGTGCGTACGAACGCTCGTAGCACACCGGTCCACGAAGCGTATTCGCGAATGCATTCGGTCCGCCGAAGATTGTCGACCCCTGAATTAACCTACGAGGCTTAGTGGCGCGAAATCGCGAGACGCACAACTTGATAAGCAAGCGATAATACAACAAACAAGGTTTACGCTCAGTGTGAACAATCCTTTATAGACGCCGATGATCATAAATTTTCCATTATCAGTACCGGTCAGACGAGAAAGCCAATTAGCTGTTGTAATATATCAAGTAGGTCGGTGGCTATTTTGTTTTAATGAGAAGTCTCTTACCCCTGATAGTTTGCCCTCGGTTTGGAAGATTTTTGTGGCCAGTCTATCACTAGACGATAATTCACGATTCAACTCATTTTACGAGGTAATTTTAAGGGCACAAAGCTAAAAGCAACAATTTTTATCCATTTTTGAAAATTTATGGCACTATTACGTGCTTTTAGGTTTGGGCTAACCCGGGCTCATAAGATTGTCTACGCTACAATTGACTGTTTTAGATCCTGCTGTTACGTCATAAGCACCTTGTGTTCATGTCGTCTGCGGCTCGTAAATGTCGCTTTCTTTTCTTCGGACTTGACGTCAGGGCAGCCACTGCACGACCACAGTTCAACTGCTATGCCGTTTCAGCTTCTTATGGCTTGAACTTTACCGCGCCTTACAACGTGCATCTAACTTGTGAATATTATTCTCAATAAACTAAGGTTAGGCGTTAAACCTGTGGTGAATCTTCTTTACAATATCTAATGATAGTTCGCCATCAGCTCCACTATATTCCATCTTCACCTGATGAAGGAGCGGAGCTTCGTAAGCTTGTGAATATTATTCTCACTAAACTAAGGCTGGACGTTAAATCTGTGGTGATTTTCTTTACAATATCTATTGATCGCCCGCCATCAACTCCACTATATTCGTCGATAACGTTTCACTCAAAGCTTCTGATCATGCTTCGGTCGGCTTGGTTTAATATAAGTGTGCGCGATGGAGAGCCGTTCCCTCTTGACAATTTCTTCAACTTCTTGCTGTCTAAATAGATTGAATAGTTCCAAGCACTTACGGTTAAGTTAAGAGGCATGCTCACGCCGAGCCAAGTGCCATAACCGGCCGACTGGAAAACGGCATAGTTCTAATTACTTCTTTCTAAGCATACAGTTTGAATAGGAAAGCTCTTGAAGACGTTTTAAGACGAGGGAGGAAGGTCGATATGAGTTGGAGACGCGTTACACAAGTACGCGCGGTCAGATTTGAAGTTTTGATCCGTTTATTTTGTCATAATACTTCTATGAAACAATATTCACGTCCTCATGAGCACCTTCGCGCCATAATTTATACTCATTATGAATGCATAATGCCAATCGATTCGGGTTGCTTAGCGACTTAAAGGTTGTTTAGCGACTTAAAGGTTGCCAACGCGACAGATCTAAACTAGGGGTCGACTGATTATAATTATCGCCCCGGCCTCCGCGATACTTGATGATGTCATTGTCACATCTTGACGTCACAATTCCATTATGACGTCATGAATTACGGTGGCTGGAGACGTCGCGAGGTCAGGGCGCAAAATGTGCCCCTCCAGAATTTGAAAATTGGCTACGAGGTTATACGTGTCCCGCCGCTGGCCACAATTTTTTCTAAAAACGTGTTTGCAAGTTATGTTTTTGTCTGGTCTGCAACATTTGCCCGACCTCAGCTGTTTTACATCAAGTTTAGCAGCAAAGCGCAGATATCCAGGCATAAATACAATGCCTAGCATGTACGTCAACATTATTTTGAGTCTCCCAGCTATTGCTTTGAATAGTCAATCAACAGCGTCCCTGGTAAATATATAATGAGCCTTGTTTACTTTTTCCGGCGATCCTTGCGGTACGCCTTCTGTAAGCTTATTAACCCTTTCCTCACCGCTCGATAACGTCAAATGATTCGGTCTATATGACTATATAAGGAAAAATAGAGGTCATACATGTACTTGAACTGGTGCAGGGTTAAAAATGAACGCAGACAAGCTGTCATACTCGCCCCACCGCTCACGCCAGCGTGCTCTAACGCTTAGATTATGAACGAGGTGTAAGCATTACATACAGGACCCTTAGGTGTTGATTGATGGGGTGGGCGAGGCTAAGTACGGATAGACTCCGCGTCATGTCCACCATTAAGGGGGTCTGGTAGCAATATGATGATGGCTTTAGAAGATGAAACTGTTGTTTGACTTTAGCGGCTTCCCACAGAAGTCAACTGTAGTAATGAGAGGGCCAATTTAATATAATACAGAATCTGTAAGCGATTTGATCTTGTTTCGTTGGTCCTGAGCTAAGCATATTGTTGTCTGCGCGCCGCCACCGAAGTTGCGAACAACGCCGTATTGACGTCAGAGCTGCATCGCAAGGGTTAATATGCGAGCGATAAATAGAGTAAACAATGGCTGCCACTATCACGTCATAATGAATGCAACGTCGCCAGTCGATAAGTTTCTGGTGTTGAGTCGAGCCTGTCGTTGAATTTAATTCAACTGTTTTCTCATAATGGGATATTGTGTAGGTATTGTTGCGCGATAATCATAAGTTTAAAAGTATAGCAAGAGTTGTCTGTCAGATTCGCGGTCGTAGATTCGTCAGTGCAACGTGGCATTCGGTCTACTGTTACGTACAGTGAATGTAGTTTAGGACACTCCCAAACAGACACGTCGCATCGAGGTAGATATTCGAAGTACAGTAAGCAGCAATGTCGCGATATTCATGATTTTTCGATAAATCGCTATCTGCCAGCGGTCAATCGACGGAGCCTATTTTCGTATTAGCTGATCTCTGGTCTCTTGATGCTCTCTCAAGCTCGAGTATGGTGTATGTAAGTACCGGGTCTGCCTTGAAAAGCTATCGGTCAATACCGAAAATGGACGCCGAAATTGTGCGAGTCGGGTTAGGGTTAGCCAATATTTTGGCAGCCTTCACAGGAGACGGTGACCTTTATGCATTTTTTGATTTACTGGACAAATTTGCATTCTGTCCCGTCTGTAACTGTGATTAAATAAGACGCTAGACTTGTTGCATTCCAGTCTAGACAAGCCACGGACAGCATTGAAACCGACGCACTGCGTTGAAATATTGTTAAATTCCTCGGGAAATTGATTATGCTGCTCGGGTGCGTGTGTAATTTTTTCTGATTGTGAACACACTCGTCCGTGTGGGTTCATGTTCAACTGTTCAGTTGACCGAGTGGTTTGATTGCTCGCATTGTAATCGGGAGCTTCCGGCATGGCCTACTCTAGTTCCCTCGTCAAACAACCGGAGATCGGCCCAATTCCGAGTCAAACAATGACTTTTAAAATTGGTTTCCGTTTCTTCTCTGCTCGGAATTCAGTATCAAGAAGTTCGGATGGTTGGGGTTGTATTAGTGATCCGGGGTATAAATCGGAAGTATAGATACCGCAGTTTTAACGTCCAGTCAGATTCATAGCAATATATTGATATTGGCCGATGGCGGACGATCGCTTACGATAGATATAGAGTGTCACCGCAGTTTTAACGCCCAGTCAAATTCATAGCAATATATTGATAGTAGGCGATGGCGGACGATCGCTTACAATAGATGTAGAGTGTCACCATAGCTTTAAAACGTCCAGCCAAATTTTTTCTATCTAACTAGTCGTCCGCCTTCAGGTCTAATACTTCTCATGATATAATCGTTAGGCTCTAACTAACAATAGACGTCACAATGATTAACGTAGCGTCTTGTCACGGGCGAGTTAGCCTTATCCTTTACAAGAGTAAATTCTCCGGAAGGGTTGACGCCCTTTTTACCCATTTAAATCTGTCTCGCTGTATTTATTGCTGAGTTTATGGACGGAAGTCACC
This sequence comes from Botrylloides violaceus, assembly GCA_030412335.1. Lineage (NCBI taxonomy): Eukaryota > Metazoa > Chordata > Ascidiacea > Stolidobranchia > Styelidae > Botrylloides > Botrylloides violaceus. The sequence goes on along the minus strand of JASFYC010000675.1, from coordinate 87,024 downwards.
CGTAAATCGATCGCGGGAGCTCCCAGACGCCGAGGAGAATGAGTTATAATCACAACGCTTAAAGCAAGACTTCGGGAATGGGAGTGCTGTTCCGAGTATTACTTGATGCTGACTTATGAAGCTTTTGTTAGGCACAGATATGGGGTCGCCGTGGTAGTTTGAAATATAGGAAAGCGGGAAGCTCGTACGCATTGAAATGAGAATTTAGAGGCCGATTGGCAATAAGCGACTTTGGGAGTGCTGAAGAGATTGGTTAAGTGACTGCGTTACGAGCATTACTTGAGGTTGACTTTTGAGGCTCCTGTTAGGTAGAGATATCGAGATATGGCGACGGCGATGCCAGTTGAAAATATTGGGGAGTTAGGCAGAGAAAATTTAGGTGCCGATTTGCAATAAGCGACTGTTGGGATTACCGATAGGACATGCCTAACAGCTGTGCTATGAGTTTTACTCGAGACAGACATTATGAAGCTGGTGAAAGTCAGATCCATTTTGACATAGAGTGCACAGGAGACGGTATGACCTACGTTGGTCTTCGAAGTCCTAGCCTTCCTCAAAGTAAGCGAGTGCAGTAAGAGTAGTAAAGAAACGAGATTACTTGTATTGTTGTTGTTTTGAATTTATGGCGTTTTCAACCCTACTAAGGTAATGCTAGGTCATCGCTTAGTAGGCTTGTCGATACTTACGGTGAACAGCCGGGATCATCGTCACAATCACAAATTTCCGCACTCTTTTGAAACCGACTGCCGGATACCAATCTTGAAGTCTTTGGTTTGTTTCGGGTCGGAAATCCGAACCCGGAACCTCCCGATCAGAAGGCGGACAATATACATCACTCGGCCAACTGAACGGTGATTGCGTTTATTAACTAGCCGTGTGAGATTTTGGTCCAAGTTTGCGCCGTGCGCAATTTTCCATCCTTGTAATCTGAATATTCAGGTCAAAGACTCATTATTGTTTCATACTGACCTATTTTTGGTTTGAAATGTTGACTTTTCGACTAAATTTGAAGTTTTATTTCCATATTTCAGCAGAAATTTGTGGTAAATTATAAATTATCTCCGTCTGGTATCGAAAATTTCCTTTTTTTCCGACATTTTTTGCAATTTGTAAAAATAACACCAATAGTTTTTGCTGTTCCAAGCAATATCTCGGTGTTATTGTGTCTTTTGCTGTGAAACAGAAATCGGAATGTAGGTCGGCGCGGAAGTTTTTATATATTTTGCGAGTGTGCTCTGTCGTTTTGGGGTTCATTTCCCACACGCGATGTTGCACTTTGAATGGTGCGCTACACGCCGTATCGCAAAACGGAGACAGTCTTTTGAATCACAGGTTTTAGCCTTAGCGACGCGTTGGGGCCCCCTTACGGGTTGTCAGTTGCTTGAGTTGCTTGAAATAGTTTATTCTTGTCAATATTATTGTTTAAAATAGTTTTCGTCCGGCTCTCATCAGTACACACGCCACATCTTTAAAACGTAAGAACAAAACGTAAGATAAGAATAAACTATTCCAAGCAATTTTAACGTTCTGCACTACAAAGAATGTATTTCAAGTCTAAAATGCCCTGCACCTTTTCACAAATGACCTGTGAAGTCAGTATTTAGGATTGGAGTTTTGTATTGTTACGAACCCTTTTAAACTTTTGTTTCTGCGTATGCTTCAGCGTACTACGGTACTGCCTTTTTGTAGGCCTACAAGACGCGTTAGCGCCACCTCGCGGATTTTCTTTTCATGGAAAGAGCCAATATTTCTATTTGAGACTTTGTGTTGCCATATTTCAGCGTTAGAATGTGTGCTTAGCTTTTTTGTTTGTAATTCGTGCTGCCTTCATCGCTGCTAGCCGTAATTGTTGCGCAATAAAAGGTAAGGTAATCGGGACGCGATATTTGCAAGTGATCACATTTTAAAATTTTCAAACTCTTCGGCGGCATAGTCTGAATAGTGTATGACGTCATTAGTGGTGACGTCACATGTGGTATATTCAGTATGCTGTATGACGTCGTATTTGTCAGATGCGGCATAATCGCGATAGACAACTTATTTGATAATTGAGCGATAATACACCAGGGTCGGAATAGTTTATGACCTCATCAGAGGTAATAGTCATTATGGCGTATGACGTCATCGGTGATATATTCAGCATAATTGATCACTGTGTGGTAATTTTCCAGGGTCGCTGCTCCCGAGATTCGTGCAAGTACCTTCATCCTCCTCCTCATTTGAAACAGCAACTTGAGATCAACGGTCGGAACAATCTCATCCAACAGCGAACCATGTTGCAGATGTTGCCAAACTCGATGCTCCAGTCTCCAACAGGACAAGTGGTTGGTTTCGCTTGATATTTCTGTAGTTCTGTATTTATGGCACTTTCAACCCTCGTTTTCTCTCTCTCTCTCTCTCTCTTCTTCCGTTTGGATCTTTCTTTTCTTCGGACTAGACGTCATGGCAGCCACTGGTCTTGTTTCGCGTGTTTGGTCGGATCGTAAACTGAATATAAAGTCGGGTAAAAATCAGTGGAGGCCTGATATTTCTAGTTTAGGCCGGTTTTCAGGCCTGGAATTTTATACTTGCTTCTTAATCGGTGTTTAATTCAACATCTAGGCTCTTCAATATAGACTTACGATAATAATTGACGGGCTCCACTATATTCTTCTCCACAGCCTGTTAACTCCACTCAGCCTGTTCTCACGGGACTTCAGCAAGTTGCTCCTACAAATCATATGTATACACAAGCGCAAGTCGCCGCCGCTCCTGCGTACACCGTACTTCCTACAGGTTCGTTTTCTCTTAACCTCTCCAAATTCGGCATCTGTATTCGCTTAGTCACATCAGATCACTAACTCCATGACCTGGTGTAGTCAGAAGCTCCTAGTTTGTGCTTTGCCAAGCAGATACACGCAGTTCAACCTCTGCCTAAGGAGATGAAAACGTGGCAGGGCCTGTTTCTCAAATTGAAAGCGTGGCATGCACAGAATCAATATGCCATCGAAGTACCCTACTATAGTAATCTATAGCATGTGGTTACGCAGACATACAGATTTGGCCTACCACGTCAGCATAAGAGAATTTCATCACTGAAAGGCAACGAAGTACCCTACTGTTGTAATATATAGCATGTTGAACGTGGCCACGCAGATACACAGAGTTCCTTCCACCTCTGCTTAACAAAATGAAATCAATTAACAATGGTCTCAAAGTACGAAAACACAGAGGTTAGGGCCTATTGTCCAAATCTGTACCGAAGAGTTTAAATTTAAAGTCCAGGTAAGCCAAGGATATTGCTGGAAAGTCTTCGAGTCCGAGTCTGAGCATCGGCTACTGGGACTTTGCCTTTTGAGTTGGTGGTAGTGGTAACATTGGACATTACGGAGCTGAGCTGACACACCATTTTCCCGATTTGATCAACGCTAATGCCCGAATCTGGAGTAACATATATCTAAGTACTAGGCCTTAACTACTGCCAACGGACTATTATATCCTTAGGTAATAGCTGCATGCCCGTGAGCCTGACTTTCAAACAGCATTTATTTGTTTTCAGGGGAAATAGCTCTCAACTCGCCACTGTTCTATTATACCAACAATGTTTCATCAACCACTGGCCACCCGATGGCGCTAACAGCAAATGGTCAAGTAACAGCGATTACTTCGCCGCTAAGCAACGTTTCTAGAGTCGACAGATTAGAGGTGGGTTAGACTCCATATACTTTGTCTATTCTACAACAACAGCTGCTGTGTTAAATAGGGCGGGTTATGGATTTAGCCCAACAGCAACCAGTTGGGAAATGCCAATTCCTGTGCTACTACAAACTTTATAATTAATATTAGCATTTTGTTTTTTGTGACGTCATAATACCAGATTGCCCCTAGCTACAATTTTTGATTCAAATTTAGAAACAGCTCATCATTAATAACACCATTTACATGGCTGTGCCTACTTCGCAACTAGGTCGATCTAGTTGACGTAATGCGCGTTAAGTCGAAAAGTGCTCTTGTTCACAACATCGACTTGAGCGGTTGTTCTCCAACGCTTCATGAAATGAGCTTAACGTCTTGCTGTCTGAAGGACAAAATAAATTGAGACTCTCTCTATCTCTCTCTCTTTTTAGGTCTGTCGAGACTACCAACGGGGGAACTGCACTCGCGGAGAGCACGAATGTCGATACGCCCATCCGTTTGATAGGGGTATGATTGATCCTGGTGACAATAAAGTAACGGTATGCATGGACTGCATTAAAGGTCGATGCATTCGGGAGAAATGCAAGTACTTCCATCCTCCACCACATTTGCAAGTACGTCCGATTTCTCTCTCTCTCTCTCTCTCTCTCTCTCTGATTCTTGTTTCGCGTGTTTGGCCGGATCGTAAACTGAATTAAAAGCTGGGTACAAATCAGTGGAGGCCTGATATTTCTAGTTTAGGCCGGTTTTCTGGCCTGGAATTTAATGCTTGCTTCTTAATCGGTGTTTTATTTAGGCAAAAATCCGTGCTTGTCAGCACCAATCCGCTGCGTATTTACCAACGATGCAAGCTGCTTCTCCAACGCTTGCTACGTCTCAACCTGGGATTGTGGTACGTATTGATACTTGTGCTTGCAACTGTAGATTCAGTGAATAAGTAGTCACAGCACAGAGTCTGCTTGCGTTTCTCCTCTGTAGTATGGAGCTTGCCTGGCCTGAATTCTCACCTGCGCGCGTCAGGCGAGCAGTCACGCATGTGTTGGCAGCTTGCAAAATGCGAATTGCGAACTTGCTATAATTCTGAAGTGGCGGCTAAATTTTGCTTGAGCAAAGAGAGAGAGAGAGAGAGAGGAATCGCCTCTGACATGAACCAAAGTCCAAAAATTGAACCATTGTAAATATGATGACGCCGCAAGAGAGAGAGAAAGAGAGAGAGAGATGTGGGCAGTTTTTTTTACTTTGTATAGATTTGAAAGTAGCGCTTCGCTTAGCACATGCAATGATTGCGCAATAAGCCGCCGGTGGCCGCATGCTCACTGCCCGATTCCTAAACCAATCTCACGAGACAGTAGCCTGTAAAGGTTAGCTGGGAAATATAAATGCTTTGCAAGCGTTGTTTCAAATCTTTGATGGTCCACTTAGATGACAAGTGCTCAGGTCAATGTAAGAGAACTTACGTGTTTATAGTTAAAGCTTTGTGATCAAATTGGTTCTAAACTCTAAATACAATATTGGCTCAAAATATATTTCGGCGAAAATAATAACCGTCGAAAGCTACTTTTAGGTGGTTCCCCGTCGAATTTACTCTACGTTGTTGGTCAACGGCGGTGACAAATGCACGGGCTTCCCCAGAGACACCAACCGTGACGGCATATCACAGTCACCATAAATGTTAGTAATATACCCCCAAAACACCGTCCGTAATGGTGGCCAGCCAAGCGTAACGGTACATTCTGGTCACCGAAAAAAATTAGTCTGTTCGTAATGATCGCCAGCCAAGCGTATCGGAATTTTGCGGTCATCGTAAACGTTAGTAATGTACGGCTAATAAATACTGTCCGTAATCATATTCACCCAACCGTGACGGTATATTGTAGCAATTGTAAACGGTAGTCATCAATGGTTTTTCAATTTTTCTGGCCGTGGATCTTAAACGAAACGACTGTAATTGGGTGTTTCGGACCTCAATTTGGATTTTGCGAAGCTTCTGTGTTTTTGAGCGACTTTCTGCCAATTTCAGCACAGCGGCTTGTCGAATTGTTGACTCACTTCGTACCCTGATTTATATGCATGAGCGAGCGCTGCTGTGTTTAGAAATTGTTGTAATTTCTTCAGTAATTCCATTTGAAAGAGAATAATTTTTGTTTCTTTTTGTTACTGCTTTGCTCCCACTCACTCCTCTCATCTTAACCTTATTCTCTTTAATATATTTTCAAATTCCACCTCCCGATTGTGACGTCACACGCCAATCTCGATGATTCTGCTCTATGACGTGATTGTCATCCGTCTCCGTCTCTCTCTTCCTTTGTGATTGGCCGCCGCTGCTGCTGCGTCATTAACCCATGCCTGCCGCCATCATGCTTGCTCCATCAGGGACAGTCGTTAAAGAGAGCTCTGGCTGTTGAGACGGATATGGTACGTCTAGATGAATGCCTGCTAATATTACTGTGCTTCAAAGCCAAAGCAAATTGAGATATTAAACACTTTTAATGCGTCTAGTGCGGAAATTGTGATATAATTATGCCCTCAAATTTGCACCCTTGATGCCTTTTGAGCAAGGTTGACACGTAACGGAAATCACTTTTGCATGAAATGTAGCGAACTCGCTTGCTTTGGCTTTGCACTGCTCTTAGATCACACGCTTTTCACCTGGACTGATGTATGTTCTTTGTAAGTTACGTTCATAAGCTTGTACTTGCTTTTAACACTACTATATCGTAAAAGTAGATCACCACAGATTTAACGTCCAGCGGAGCTCCGAAAGCTGGTGAATTTTTTAATTATCGATAAACTAAGGCTGGACGTTAAATCAATCTTGATCTTCTTTACAATATCTATTGATCGTCCGCCATCGTCTGCCTTGATTAAATGGTCGACGCTTACATTTTTTCGTGTTACTAAAGAATTTAATGTCCAGCCCAAGTATATTTTTCCTTAAGCCGCGGTGATAGCAATACGTTCCACTACTTAGCAAATAGTCTTCAATAATGCCACTGACCCCGGGTAAGTCTTGTTCACATTGAGCGTGAACATAGCGAGCGTACGCTTTGAAACGAGAGTGGAAAATTGCGCGCGAGAGAGTGCGTTTGGAGTCATGCGTTCACAATACATCAACAGAAGTACGGATTTGCGCTCTGACGTCAGGAGAGCGTAGTCTAGCAGTTCTGACGTCACAGCGCAAATCTTTACTAGTACCATTTTTGAAGTTTCATGATCATGTGACTTAAAATTCACTCAGCCATCGAGCAGTTTTTCACTGTTACCTCACGTTACTCGCGCTAAGGTTCACGCTTAATGTGAACAAGCCTTTACTTTAAAAGGTGCACTAGACTTCCCTGTGTGGCCTTTTGCAGATGTATCTTGAACCTTTGTTGTGTGAAATCGACATGCATGAATGATTTGCTACGCTTGAGTAATCATCAATTTTATATAATATAATTTTCAAATTAAGGGGATTTCTAACTTTCATTTTCTTTCCCTTCCCCCCTCCCTGCTCCTGCCTCACTTCTGCACCCCCACAGGGTAACAACAGTGTGACTACTGCTCTTGGACAGCCCCCACAGAAGCGTCACGCCATGGAAAGTAAAGTTATCTCAGGCGCGGTGACTCTTGGAGGTCAGATCAATCCATCGCCATCTCAAACGCTGTATAGTTACGGATTTCCAATGCAACAACACGCTGCCACTGCCGGACACGCGTATTATCAAGGTTAGTAGACGAAAAGAATTAGAGTGAACTGAAGGTTGTGTTGCTTTGAATTTAAAGCGATTTCAAATAGCCGACGACACGGATAAATATAGTTAATCTGCTGAAGTATCTATTGAATCAACTGTTGATTTGAATTAATGGTGTTTCAACCCTACTAAGGTCATATACGCCAGGATAATGCTTGGTACACTTGTCGCTATTTCCGATTTATAGCCCGGATCACTATCACCGCCTCACTCCCCCGACATTGACTGCCAAGCGGCGACGTCAAGATAATATTGCAGTCACCGTAAATGTTAGTAAATGTAGTCTGGATAAGACATTGAGCGTTTCTGCGACTGCTTTCTTGCTCCTTATCCTATACGTCGGGTATAGATGTCAGTGTGAAGGGCGGACGGTCACACGGCATCTTCTTTCGTATGGCTTCGCGAGCATTTCTTTCGGGCTAGGGCTTGGCGTTGTGGCGGCTATTGCTTGGTAGCTACGTCCAGTTTTTTCAGAAGTGAGTGGTCTCTACATTGTACAGGAATGAATGGCACTGTCTGCGCTTTGCTCCTCAGTGACACTCTCGTTTTTCGATTCAGTTCCATTTTTATCGATGTACAACGGAGCATCGGCTGCTGGGGTACAGTCTGCCCAATCAACTTTGGCGGCTCTTCCTGCCACGAACGGACAAGCCAACGTATCAACTGCCGCGGCCATCGCTCTTCTTAACGGCCAGAACCAAGTGAGTCTCTGTCAATGTCAATTCTATCTTCACCTGATAAAGAAGCAGAACTCCGACGGCTTGTGAAAGAAAAACAAATTCAATTTTTCATGTTTGGTTGGATACGATTCGCTTTAAACCTGTTTCGACAAGTTTCTAACCAGTTTCAGCCAGTTTTGCAGTACTCAGAACAATATCATTGTACCTCATCATCTATGAAGTCATAGTCATGAATCCATCCTCGACTATGACGTCATAATCCCATCCTTTGTCATGGCGCCAATCACTTTATTTGATAATGCTTGTTATATTCACTGCAGACGACCTCCTCGCTGACCGTGTGTCGAGATTACCAGTCCGGGAAATGTTCGCGTCCTTATTGTCGTTTTGTACATGTCACAGAAGGTATTTGTGACGTAACTGAGAGCAATCACTACCGCCTTGTTACAGCATAATTAAAGCTCTTATTAATCAGATTTGGGGCAAGATCCGAGTTATCAATCAATAATTGTTTTTGATATTATTTGGAAATAATGCATGCTGCGTGTGTCTGTGTAGGTGTACTTGGGCTAGATGGATCCTCGTCCAGTTCTGTTCCTATCTATGTGAGCTATTTTGTTTCCAGTAATTTCTATGCATGTTGGTTTGGTTTTGAAGATTTAATGCAAATCGACGCAGAGAGATACTTTCTACTCCGTGGAGTGCAACAAGCAATGAGATTGATCATTTCTGTTGTTTTTTTTGTGAGCTTTTGTTTGCTTTGTACTCCCATCGTACAGTCTTACCATACAAGCAAGTCTCTCCATGATGAGATGCTAGCGACCTTTGTAATTTCTGTTTATTTTACTGAGGTTGTTCGCTTCCTGCTTCCAGCGACCCCTCTACTACAAATGCGTGCCCAAGTCCTCCTTCCTACAACACCGACCCATATTTAGTCTATTGATACTAATGTAATACTCTAAAACTGCTAGATTGCTATTAGGCCGTTTTAAAACGTTGCTCGACCCTTCTTAATCCTTTTTCTGTGTTCGTTTACAGATTTTGTTGAAGTAAAAGACGACAGAGTGACTGTTTGTAAAGACGCCTTACTTGGTAGGTCGCTTAGAATCTACGATTCGACAGCACACGCAGACAGCTACGCACGTTGCACACACTCACACACTTTCGCGCAAACGTCTCATGCACACACGCACACACAAATTAATGCGTGCGTGCACACTTTTATACACACGCACTCTGATCATTCATTCTCTTACAGGAAAATGTGTCCGGAACCAATGCAGGTTTTATCACTATTCTCCTCAAGAAGCCAATCTCTCTCCTAATCTCCAATCACCCCATCCTGGTTACCATGGGATACCGACTTTCACTCAAGAGGTCATGACCTCTACCGGACCAATCAGTGGCTCGGGATCCATACCATCTATGACACAGCACACAGCGATTTACCCACAACTCACTCATTATGTCGCAGAAAGTCAAATCAGCCTTCAACAATGATACTTCATTCTTAACTTCTGGAGCATAAAGAACAGGTTAGACGTCACAACTGTGACGTCACGTGTAATTTTTCAATGCGTTTACCTTGAAGAACAACGTCTCGCCCTGAGTCCTTTTGTTATTCGACCATATTACAATCGTTTTGGCGACAGCTGATCAGACACGACCGCTCATGAATTGGCGGCGATTTATACGCCTGTTGTGGCCCTTTTCATTTGTTGGACTTGGGATCATTTTTCCGCACATGGGCCCTCCACGGTTAGGAATTTTGAACATTGGTGGGACTCTCCTTCGAAACATTGAAGGCTCTCTCTGTCTTGCTGCTACTCCATTGAACAATTTTACAGGCCAGGAGACTGGCAGCACACCCACCGCCACCCCATGGCCAGACGACCATGATCACAACGCATGAATGCTACATTATTGATTCCTTTGTACCCCAACCTCCGAGCACCCCACCCCTCCCCATGCTTTTATACTGTTGTTGTTCCTTCGTTCCGAAAATTTCTGTTTTTGGCAACAAGCTACTGACGTTTTGATTTTTTTTTCCGTATTGTCAACATTAGTAAGTTCAGAAATGGCGCTATGCAAATTTTTGAGCGACTTTTTTTCACCTTAAAAATGGTTCCCAAAACTAACTAATTTGTAAAATATTTTAAAATTTTTCCTAAAACTAACCTACAATATTGTTTGTGGCCTAAAAAAATTCGCATATTTTTCCAAAATGTTCCTGTTAGGCTGCCCAAACTGATCGTCAGTTGATATCTAGCGCCACCGTATGGTTGAATTATTGGATGTGTAATTGTATTCTCCAATTCTTGGCCTAGGAAGGGTCCACAGAAGTGCGCTGAAACGGATACCGTCTTTTAACCATGTCCACTGATAGCAGACAGCACCACGTAATGGTCGCTTGCTTTGAACTTTTAACAAAATTGCGCCATCTTACAGTGAAATTTGAACATAACAGCACCGCCTTATGGCAAGTTGTTTTCAAATTTGAATAAACAGCGACATCGTGCGGTCGAGCGTTCGGTAATTTGAACTAAACAGCGACACCTTATGACTGAGTCACCAAATGAGCGAGTTTTTGTTTCTAATGAGCGGAATAGTTTGAAAGTGTTGTCCCGGTGCGTGCAATTTTGATGTGGAAAGTGGCAAATACTTGTCGTGTGCCATATTTTTCATTCTAATTCATGAAGAAATGCTATTTTTAAGGATTTGAACGCCGAATAGTTTTCTACATTGTGCAATTCGGGTTAGTGTTTTAAATGGTCGTGTAGCAATTTCTGGCAAAAACACGTTTTTCGTTATTTTTTTTGTTTTTAGCGAGTCCGAGTGTTCTAGTTCCTTTATTGAATTTTTGAATTTTCAAATTTCTTTATCATATTCGATCGTTCTGTTCCGTAACAATACGTTAGATACTGCGATAATTATGACGTCACAACTTCAAACTTATCCTGCCAGCAATTTACGAATGGTCGCTTACTTAGTAGCAGCTCTTTACAATGGCGATTTTGCTCACCGTTTATTTTGTCACATAGCCTTTTCATCTATTGCTTTTAAAATAGATTGAATAACGCCGATTAAATTTAATCCTAGTTTAACTTCGTTAATCGGCGTTTTTCAAATCATTAGCTAGTGTATCTAAGTGCTTGTATATAAATCGCTCATAATTATTTAACGGCTTCCTGACCTTATATGTTTCATTTAACCCCTTGCCCGTCGTCGATTGGGAAAAGCACAATTTCAGTTTCTTTCAGTCCTACTCCGATGATAATTTCTCAAAGTCCGTGCATCGTGGATTTTCCCGCGTCAACGTGACGTCACAATCTCATCTGCTTGCGCATTGAATTTGTTTTAGAGAGCGTGGTATTTACGGATTTGTTACACATTTCGTACCCTGCCTTGCGAAGCGTGTAATGGTTCATTGATGTACAGTTCGTTGGTTGTGCTCGGAATTCTCTCTTTTTCTCTATCTTTAAATGCTTCTCTCTATTTCTGAACTTAGATATTGTAAGGAAGATTCACCACAGATTTGTAACATTCACAAGCTTTTGGAGGGCGGTGTCTTGATAATTCTCAATAAACCAACGGTAGACGTTAAATCTGTGGTGATCTTCTTTACCATATCTATTGATCATCCCACACCGACGCCATTATTCTCTTTAATATGGATTCAGATCAGAGTGTAGTGTCGCCACAAATGTAATCCTCCAGCTTGAGATCACTGGTCTCTGCTCCTTTAGCAATGGAAGGGGTTGACAGTGAATATATTGGGTTACGTGTTCCATTTGCTGTGGCACTGTACTTTTAGTGACTTAAGCCTTATTCACACTGAGCGTAAAAGTGCTGACGTCACATTTGAATCGCTACCCGCACGTGTTACGACACACTTGTTGCAAGTATGATTGTGAGGTCACAGATCACGCGATCTGTCGTGACGTCACATCTGATATTGCAATTTTTCGTGTGACGTCATCGATCGAGCGATCATTTGTGACGCCACGCCTTATGGTGCCATTTGACCTTCCAGGTTTGCTATCGGCGATCCCGGCCTGTTGCCCGACCGTTACCAGCTTCCTTACTCTTCTTCGTTCCCAGCTGATCGCTTGCGCTTTTTATGTTTGTGATGCAGTAATCGCTTCAGCTTGATGCTTCTGATACGTAGTATCATTGTGATCTCATGGACGGCGACTGTGACGTCACGTGTCGCCGTTGAAAATTTCCGACATGTCTTGAAAATGCGCGAGAGCAATGGTTTGATGACGTGACGTCATCGCGATTCGATTGTGTCGTCATAATTTGTTGTCATCTGCAGCGATTGTGCCTTGAAGTCGTGCGAAGAACGGAAGTTCCGACGCGTCCGATTTTTTTTCAACAGTTCCCGCGGTTACGTTTAACGTTGCCGCCTGCCCTTGCACGTGTTTATGTCGTTAAAATAAAATGTTATACTCTAGGTCTAGCACTTGTCGATTGCCTGTGTTACTAGTTCAGCCCTCGACTATAGTGAGGAGATGCCAGTGAAAGGAGCAGCACTATATCGATACTTGTAGCTTATTAGCCAGATCACTATCACAAGATTGACGTTGACGATTGACGTGAAGAAGATCACCACAGATTTAGCGAATGTGGACGCTAAATCTGTGGTGATCTTTACAATATCTGTTGATCGGCTCCACTACACTCTTCAAGATTGACGTTGGCATTTTCAACTACTACGGTCTTTCACGCCAAATGAACGCTCTGTACTCATGTCGATGCTGCCTGGTCATAGCCATAAATGCAAGACAACAATTTCGCAGCCAGGGCGTTAAAACTATGGGGTCCTTCATTCTATGTGGTTGTGATTGAGATAGTGATTCGGGCTGTAAACTGGAAGCATCGACGCGCCCACTAAGCATTGGCCGGGCAAAAGGCAATCTTAATTAAAATTTTAATTAAGGTCGCCTTGTCCTGGCGTATATTACCTTAGTAGGGTGAACCTAATAAATTCAAAAGTAATACAGTAGAATCAATAGATAGATATCTATCATCCGTGTCATTGGCTAACCACAAATCTATATTGGCAATGATCTAATTCTCCCAGCAACAAAAAATCGATCTTAAATCAAAAAATGTCAAAAAAATTATTAGTCTCAATCCACAGCGGACCACATAACGAAGTAACAAAATGCACTCATCGACCGTCTAGTAAATCACAAAGCCTTCCCAGCTGTAGCTTGCAGTGTATTCATTTCATCATTCAATTAATCAACAGGGTCTGAAAATTATTATGACAGCTTCCCATTGATTACAGGGTTATTTGATAGGAAATACGACTGATAATGACAAGGTTGATGGGAAATCTGCTTATCAAAATCTTCGTGCTTGCCAGATGAATATAAAAGGAGGTTTCCAGCGACAGTCAGTATATCAGGTCGAGTGCGAAAGACTGCGGTTGTGATACCGACAGAAAAATTATAGCTTATTTTTTGGCGACTGCAGATTTACTCCCTGGTTTGTAATTTTAATCACCACGTGGCGACAGTTGTAAATTTACTGAATCGAAGGCAGATGCCAGTCGAATGCAGAGGATTTATGATAGTAGGCCTAATACACGGTATGAACCAAAGGTGTCGATGACACGCGTACCGTAAGCATCGGCCAGGTTTATGATCTTAGTAGGGGGAAAACGACACTGCCTGAAATCCCTGAGTCAAATCTACTGACATGGCAGTTGGCGCTTAAACTAATTTTGCTTTGCGTAGCATCCGAATCAGAAATTTACGTTTTCCGCCCACGTATGGCACGCGGCTACAATATAGCACGGCCATTGGTGGCCCAAGTTCTGCTAAAGGTATACAAATGCAACACTAGCGCGTGTAGACACGTGACCGTGTTTCGGCCATTTACGATCTTATTCAGGTCATACCTGGCTCTTATATCAGTGCACAATGGCATTTATTAGCTTGAGTGAGAAAAATATATATGGGTCATACGCGCTTCCATCACTCACAACCACAGGCACGTAGGGGCGCTCGCATTTTTTTGACGGGATGCACGGCTATATTGAGCGAATGATGCCGCTTCGTCTTTGTAAATATTATAAATTGAAAATACCGTTACAGTTTGGACGTACTCATAACATGTGGTCTTCACGCAATAACGAGAGAACATCCCATCGACGTTGCCAACAGGGAGGCGCTTGGAATCAGCTTTTACGTCACAAGGATAGTCAAACAATGTGAGTTATGAGAAATATATGTGCCGCTAGTTGGCGTCCGCAACACTTCTACTATTTTAGTGGCATGTCTATCTGATTGGCGACAATAAACGGCGGAGCGAGGTACCTCACGGATTACAAAAATTGTTGGAGAGTCGCCCGAGCTATTTTCGCTATTTCCGCGCTAATTTAGCGGTGGGTGGAGGGGGTCTTATTAGCCGTACTCGGACCATCTCATTCTTGCTACTGGCCTTTTTCATTTCTTTCTGCTTGTTTGCCGCTCCTCGGCTGAAATATGTGAGCCGCTTGGCTGGTGAATAAACAGGCCTATACAATACAATTATATTATTTTCTCACGACTTCCATGGCAATAACCATATCGGAGACTCCTTTGAAATATTTAGGAGGTCCGCAATTCTGGCCTGCGCCTTTTGCTATCGACAATTTCGAGTGGTCCACGGCTAAAAGTGTGACCATGTTATTTTATGTTCTAGAGAACTGGGTGACATTCCTCGGGTTGACAGGAGAAAGAAGGCTTTTGAGAAGAAATTATCCTTCAGCAGGCGTTTGCAACTCCGTGTCTATAAGTTGTTGGATCGCCCGTCAGGATTTGTTGATCTCTCTTACCACTTGTTCATGTAAGCTTCAGGACATTGGTTCGGATTCTTTCAACTGCGTAGGCCATGTAGGCTTACATGTATAGGTCTACTTCCATCCGTCTTCTTTCATTGAGCATTTTATGGGAATTCTTTTCCTCGGATTAGACGTCGGGGCAGCCCACAGCCGCACAATAGCCAATGCTTGGTAGCCTCGTGAAGGTTTCTCAGACTTGTCACTTCACTGGGCGGCTTATGCACTGTACATGAGTGGATGACATGGTCTGCTGTTTGCCCCAGGTGTTCATGATTGATTGATTGATTGATTGGTTGGTTGATTGGTTGCGTTGATTGATTGATTGCGTTGATTTCGTTGATTGATTGGTTGCGTTGATTGGTTGATTGCGTTGATTGACTGATTGCGTCGATTGATTGATTGCGTCGATTGATTGCGTTGATTGCGTTGGTTGTGTTGATTTCGTTGATTGATTAGTTGCGTTGATTGGTTGCGTTGATTGGTTGATTGCGTTGATTTCGTTGATTGATTAGTTGCGTTGATTGCGTTGGTTGCGATGATTGATTAGCTGCGTTGATTGGTTGATTGATTGATTGCGTCGATTGATTGGTTGCGTTGATTCCGTTAATTGCCCGGAACAACGCTTCTCGTGGCGACAACATTCAAGACCTAACTTGAACCTCGCTCAACACAAGAATATAAAAATGCTTTGTATACTTATTATTACAGATAGATACTTATACACTACTTATATACTGCATAGTCGATTATGCCATTGTATGAATTCGGTGTCTACATTTTCTAGATTTGTCTTGACTTTGGGTTGTCTTGGGATGAGCGCCATCTCACCTACTGAGATTGCTTCTGGTATAAAGCCGTTTCTTCTTACTTTGGTGAGTTGGAATACATCTGATACATTGAATGGATGGAAGTTTGTTACTGTTTTGCTTGCCTTATTTCCCGTGTATTAAGCTCATGTACGGCAGGTCAATACTTCTGATTTATGGCACGGATCACTATCACAACCACAACTCTCCTGCTCTCCTCCCCTGCCTTCGCTCTTCGCCCCATTTCCTGATCTTGATGGCTAAGCGGTGACAGGATGGATACCAATTTTAAAGTCTTTTAACATCATTGGATAGCTCTCAAATATTGTCCACGGTAATATCACTGGCTCGACGAATCCCAAATGGGATGGTTATGGGGATACTGTACTTGCTATGGTCGACTACAGAACGTTCGCTACAAATTCTCAATCTATCCACTGCTGAATGGCATCATGCTTAGTATCTGGCCGATAGGGCACCCCTTATCTTTGTATTTTTGTTTTTGTTTTATTTGGAATTTGTGGCGTTTTCAACTACTAAGGTCATTTACGCCAGGTCAATGCTTACGGTATACGTGTCAATACTTCCAGTTTATAGCCCGGATCACTATTACAGCCACGATTCTCCACACTTCCCCGATACCGACTGCCAAGCAGGGAGGAACGGATACCAATTTTAAAGTCTTCGATTTGACTCGGTCGGGAATCGCACCCGGAAGCTACCGATCAGAGAGCCGACAGTCTATACCACTCGGAAAATTGAGCGGTAGTGCTGTAGATTGCAACACTGCTGTACCGTTCTCACAAATATAACGCCTCCACGACGTTTCTATTCCCGTCAGGAATATGTGATAGTTGGGGTATTCTGGATGGAATATCTCGCTCGCCTCTGGTCTGCTGGAAGTTTGCAAAGATACAGTGGAGTCCGTGGCAGGCTTCGATTTGCTCTGAGACCAGCTTGCGTAATAGGTAAGTTATGGAACACCTTTTAAAGATAAATAGTGGAGCCGATAGCGGACGATCCCAATAAAAATAGATATTGTAACTCACCACATATTAAACGTCCAGTCCAGTTTATTGGAATATAATTCACAAGCTCGCTCGCATCTTGACCCTGTGCTACATTTCAACTTTTAAAAGATTAATAAATTGAACTGAACTCTGAACTTGGAAATTTGTACCTTCTGATTTCAGACTTATTCGTTGTGGTTGCATCCACCGTCATTCTGTCATTGAGTCTATTAGGATACATCTTCTTCACTTCTTGGATACGGTATGTGTTAAGTTCTTAAACCAAAATCAAGAGGTAGTGAGTTCCAAACCCGGCTGCGACATTTCAAATGTTCCTATTACTATCATGGGAGTGTCGTAGTAGTGAAAATTATCTTGCAGATTATATGCCCCCCTCCCTTACGCAGGCCCTACCTCCTCTCTCCGGTTTCAGATTTATGGCGTTTCCATCTTATATGACAGGTCAAAGCAGGGTTAAAATTTGAGTCCAATCTATGGTTGAAATGATGGAGTTACCACGGCGAGCGGCTCTGTTGTTTAGAATTTATGGTTTTCAACCATACTAAGGTCATGTAGCCTACACGCCAGATCAATGCTTAGTGCGCGTGTCGATACTTCCGGTTTATAGCCCGGATCACTATCAAAACCACAATCCTTCCCTACTTCCCGGTATTGACTGCCAAGTAGAGACGAGACGGAACCTCGGAATAAGAAGGCGTCAACCATTCAGATGGCCGAGTGGTATAGATTGTCCGAATTCTGATCGGGAGGCTCCGGTGCGATTCCCGACCGAGTCAAATCGGAGACTTTAAAATTGGTATCCGTTTCTTCCCTTCTTTGTAGTCGGTTTCGGGAAGTGCGGAGAGTCGTGATTGTAATAGTGATCCGGGCTATAAACTGGAAGTATTGACACGTATACCGTAAGCATTGACCTGGCGTAAATGACCTTAGTAGTTGAGAACGCCATAAATTCCAAATAAAACAAGCATAAAGAAGAAGTCAAAACCACCCGGCGAACTGAGTGCTATTACGATTTTAATCAATCGGGAATCGTGCCCCAGACATCTAAAATCAGCAGATTTTCTGTTGATTGGATAATTACACCCACAGTAAGGCCAGTTGTTTCCATTCCTTCAGTAGAGCTTAGAGACCGTTGAAGTGAATGCAGCCGAGTAGAGCATACTGATCTTTGTAGCTGGAGGAAGGAAGCATGTAAGGCGGATTTCCTGACGTCATGTAGGTCTGAGACATGACGTAATGGTGACGTCACGATTTTGCTGTTGCAGAGGGATCAGATTTCTAAATATACTCCGGATGTTACACGTTGACCGACAGGGAAGATCGTGGAGATTGCTCGGTTAGTTTGTTTGGTCAATTAGGATTACTAGGGTAGCGCCTGGCTTAAGCCTTCAACCTGCCTCCCATCCGTGCTTTATTTGACTAATTTTCTTAGGCAGAGGCGCCTTCGTAGCGACAAGCAACATGCAATTGATTCTTATCGTGTGTACTTGCCTCGCATTTTACTGGACTTTGGGCTTATAATTTAGCCAACGTCATATTTTCCTTCACTGATCTTGAAGACCACGTCGGCAATGCCCTTCAAAACATTAAGGGTGGGAATCAAAAAGACTTCATAAGATAAGCCTGACTTAGCCTTGAACCTAACTCCCATCCGGGTTTATTATAACGCGACAAAAGACTCATCGGAGCGTGTTTCTCCTATCCGGAATCCGTGCCGAAATTGCCTGGTCGAGGATTTTGTCATAATTCGGATTAGCTGCATTTCCAAATTTCCTCTGCTACCCGATCTCTCTATTTGATGACGAGATTATTACGTAGTTGTCTAACAAAGCTTACTTCCTACGTCCTAAAATAATTCCCTGGTAAGTCCCCCACTTGATGACGTGAATATTCGTTCAGGGAGTGTTATATTTTCTTATCGACGGGAGCTTATTTCGTCACTATACATCGGATTCTTGTCATTGATCTTATCTTGCTACGCGTTGTACCTTGTTGAGAAACCGGACTACGTGGAAGGTGTCGGTGAGTCACGTGTTTTGTGGGCGTTGTTTATCTCCGCTCAACCCATTCCGTCAACTAGTGAGACATGGAGTGGCATTTGCCCCACCCCCGCCAGCCTGCCATTCAGTGGGCTCAGTGGTTCCTACTGGTTCTGACTATATGTCAGATCTTCATAGATTACCCATGACTAGAAGCTAACCTCCCACTTCCGCCTCAGTTTGCTTTTCACAAAGGGCTCAACACTTCCTACTGGCTATCTCCATAGATGACCTGTGACCTATGACCTATGACACCGAAGCTTGTCTTCTTCTTTCGGTGGTATAGGCATTTTAGAAATGTCGTTACCTCGGACTAGACGCTAGGGCGGACGCACAGGAGCTCTGCTCGGTGGCTCTGCAGGTTCTACAGACTAGTCACTCTACAGCGCGCCTTTAAAACTGCACATGAGTGGAGGATATGATCTGCGGTTATCTCCCCTGTACCACACTCGCTTACCTAAAAAATTTTCAGACGGCTACAATCACACTGATCACAGCGTAATACTCGGATATGATAACCATTTTGAGAGTTATGGAGACGCTCTGTGGTGGGGTGTGGTGAGTGCAATAGGACTTTTGTCTCTACATATTGGATATAGACGCTCTAATGTAATCCGTGATGGTCACGGACTAACAGCTCGAGCAGGGGTGGATTCTGTCGGGAATTCTAGAATGGGCGAAAGACGTCAGACCATGAGGGTTAGATGACGTCGCCGCAAGTGGGCGTGCCATATAAGATATTGCTGCGCGCGTGACGTCATCACTATTGATTTTTTTCACATCTTTGTTTTTCTGATCTCTCTTTCTTTTTCTCTCTCTCGCTCCTTCTCTCTCAGGTGACGGTGACTACTGTTGGTTACGGAGACTACGTGCCACGAACGTTGGCTGGAAAAGTGATTGCGTCATGCTTTTCATTGTTGACGATTCCGTTCTTTGCTTTGCCTGCGGTGGGTATCAAACGGTACACGTGTGTGTGTGTGTGTGTGCGCGCGCGCGCTTGTGCCTGCGTATGAGTGAGTGGGCATGTAGGTGTGCGTGTGCGTGTATTTGTGCGTGCGCGCGCGTGTGGGTTTGCGGGTGAACTGGATTTCAATCCTGGCATTCCTGATTGCTGATTCGCTGCACGGTGAAACACCCGCTTTCTAAATCTAAACCACAATTTAGATATCAATCTGAGAATATTATCCTTCTTTATTCGACGATTAAATTTAAACCGCGAACTAATCATAGAATATCCTAATTTAATCAGTAATTAAGTTTGAACCGAAAGATAATCAGCAATTAATCTTTTTTTTGAAGGGTATTCTTGGATCTGGATTTGCGCTCAAAGTACAACAACAGCAACGAGAGAAGCAATTTGACAAAAAAATGCCATTTGCTGTTAAACTCATCCAGGCGAGGTAACTTTTCTTTGTTTTGTCTTGTCTGGCTCCTGGCTCCTGGCTCCTGGCTCCTGGTTCCTGGCCCCTCGCTTCTGGCTCCTGCCATGTGCCTCCTTCCTCCTTCCTCGTGCCTCGCGCCTCGCGCCTCGCGTTTCATGCCTCGTGCCTCCTCACCTAGGCGAGGTAACTCTCCTATGTCTATAGACTCTGCTTTTGCGAGGTTTTTCCCGGGCTGAGTTGAGCATTTTTACGGGGTCAAGTTCTATAGCATAAAAAGGTTTTTAGCGGGATAGCGAGGTTTGTTCTTTCTTTCCTTAGCTGGAGATGTTTCGCCACCAAGCCCGACTCGGAAATGACCGCAACCTGGGAATTCTACGCGGCGCAGAAACGACGTTCCAGTCATCGAGCGATGACGTCAGCCATCGGTTTGATGTCAACGGCTCTGATAGTTGGAGAGTCGATGAGGGACGACATCTTGCGGAGTAAACCTATCAGGTGTGTGTATTCGGTACATGTTGCAGGAAAATTGCAAGTGACGAAATTTAGCTCGCTGTATATATGCTGTATATACGACGAAAGAGAAAAAGAGAGAGAGACAGAGAGAGAAAGAGAGAAAGAGGTCGGTCGATATCCATGATCAATCATTTACAATCAATAATTACGATCAACCCCCACAGACTTAGCGTACAGCCTTGGTTTATAGAGAATTATTACCCTACTTAGGTAAGAATATAGTGGAGCCGATGGCGGACGATCAATAGATATCGTAAAGAAGATTCACCACAAATTTAGCGTCCAGCCTTGATTTATTGAGAATTAGAACATTCACAAGATTTCAGAGCTCTTCTCCTTTTTCAAGTGAAGTGGAATGAATCGTAATAGAACAATTGTGAGACTTGATTCACAAGATTTCGGAGATCAGCTCCTTTCTAAACTGATTCCTTCAGTAATTAGTGAGAATTCAATGTTTTTATTCCACCAGAATGCCGAATTCTGAGAAGGTCTTCCTGAGAGGTGTCAGAGTCTTAATATTCCTGCTACGGAAGAAACAATTCCAAGTGAGTGCTGTTAACGAATTCAAATGCTACTTAAAACGACATCATTAAATATGCCTGGCCTAAGTCTTAAACTTGGCTCTATCTGTGTCCATTGTGAGGTGACAAAAGACTCATTGGAGCATGTTGTCCTATTCAGAATAAGTGACGACTCCGGAGTCGCTGTAGCTTTACTACCATAGACAAGAATAAGTCCGAAAATTTTTCCCTTCTCACAAACCGCATTCGCTGTCTATTCCAAGTTTTTGTCGCGTTTTTAGAAGCTTTTAAACCCACCATAAGATTTTTTTTTATTTTTTTTATTTGTTTTTTGAATTTATGGCGTTTTTCACCTACTAAGGCCATGAACGCCAGGTCGATGCTCACGGTATACGTGTCAATACTTCCGGCTTATAGCCCGGATCACTATTACAATCACGGCTCTCCGCACTTCACTATTACAATCACGGCTCTCCGCACTTCCCCGATACCGACTGCCAAGCAAGGAAGGAACGGATACCAATTTTAAAGTCTTCGATTTGACTCGGTCGGGAATGGAACCTGATCTGGTTCTTATGCAAAAGGTGATCAGGTGACCTACTTCTGTGACCTACTTCTATCGTTTGGCTTTTTTTTCTTCTTTGGACTAGAATGAAGGAGCAGCCGCACAGCAGCCACCGCTTGGTGGCCTCGTCCAGATTCTTCACACCAGTCACTCCATTGGGTGACTTATAAACTGCACATGACTGGATGGCGTGACCTGTTGTTTTCTCCGCTGCACCACACCCGCATGCCGCACTGGGTGCAAGACCGCATTTGTAATGGGATGACGGGAAGCCTCCCACCCCTGTACTAAGACAATTTAATGCGTCTCCATTGCAATGCAACGTCGGAGTGTCTTTCACGCAACGGGGAACCATGCCTCCGGGTCTCAAACTCCATGGGCGTGAACCTCATATCTATCGGCTTTTATGCTTTCATATAATTTCCTATAGCGTTGTCGGGAGCGTCGTGACATTGCAGAAGTATTTGAACAATATTCCCGTGGAAATGATGACGTCACATTCAAGTTGAAGCAATTGTTACGTAGAATCGATCAGACGCTTGGCTCACCGCAAGAGTTTGTTCCAAACGGTAAATACCGGAGTTGCATTAACCGAATAACCGGGGTACGAAAAAGCGGTTAGTACCTAATAGGCTCTGAAATTCGATCGACATCGATATGCGAGAGAATTACCCGCGATAGGAATGTGTGTCCAATAGCATGATGTGTAGCCCCGTGGACACACGTAGCATTTCCTCTGCCGCAGCAAATCAAGCTGCTACAATCCGTAAAAAAAATAAACAAAAATTTACGTTCTGTCCACGTTTGGCACGACGCTACAATTTCGCATGGCCTTGGTCGGGCCCATGCGTGACTTATTTCTTATGAGTAAGCATACACAACACTGGCCCGCGTACATGTGGTCGTATTTGGGCCATTTATGGCATTACTCAGGTCATACCTGACCCACACGAGTGCAAACGAACATGGGCCATCTGTACTGTAAAATACTGTACAGTAGGCTATGCATGGGCCAACTAATGCCCTAACAAGGTTTGTGTGGGTCTTATAACGCGGGGGTTTCGATACGCAAGACTTGGCAACCCATACGTGGGTCACGTTTGGGACGCTCGCTCGCTCACTCATTCGTAGGGACGAATATCTTAATATGCTACACAAGTACAACTTTAATAAATATAAGAAGTCACCACAGATTCAACGTCCAGTCCATCTTCACCTGAGGAAGGAGCAAAGCTCCGAAAGCTTGTGCATTATATTCCAATAAACTGGACTGGATGTTAAATCTGTGGTGACTTAATATATTTATTACTATTTGAATCGTCCGCCATCGGCTCCACTATTTTAAGTATAACTTTAGATATTGTAAAGAAGATCACCACAGATTTAGCGACCAGCCTCAGTTTATTGAGAATTAAAACATTCACTAGCTTTCGGAGCTCCGCTCCTTCATCAGGTGAAGATGGAATATAACTTTCTAACTTTGCGTTCAGAAGCGGAGGAAAGTACGGAGAAAAGAAGAGTGACCGTTGGTATTAGAATGAAACGACTCGAGTCCAAGGTACGTTTATTGTGCTGTGTTTGATTTCATTTGAAGGAGATACTAAACAGCTGACCAACCCAGTCAGAAATATGCGTGCGTCCCTACGTGGCCCGCCTGTGTGGTCGCCAAGGCTTGCGCATGGAACGCCATTACAGGCGTTACATATGACCTTGTTAGGGCATTGCTTTGGCCCATGTATATATTTGTCATTCATGGCTCCGTCATGCCCGTTGCATTGATATAGGCCAGGTATAGCCTAATCATGGCCACATGTACACCGCCCAGTGTTGCGTTTGCATACCCTTAGCCACACACGAGCCAGTTGGAAATATCGACACTAAACGGCGACCGCATGGCACAGATGCCTGACTTGCTAGCTGCTTCGTCTGCTCCCAGAGCGGCACGTGGTCTGCATGATCATGGAGCTGATCTCAAAGCGGAGCTTTGTTCTCAAGACCGACGAGTAGACGAGCAGGCCACTCCTATTCAACACCTTCCAGGTGCCACCTCCGACGATCTCGCGGACCGGGAACTTTGTTGACGTCATAAATATTTCAAAGGAGTTACTGACAAGAGGTTGGCATGGACATCCATCTCGATATTCAAACAAATAGGCCTAGTAATTCACCTTCCTCTTTTGAATGGCTCTCTCCAGACAAGACGTTAGTGCAGTGACACAGCAGTTACTGCTTGGTGGCCTCATTTAGGCTCTTCAGAGCAGTAACTCCATTGGGTGACTTATACATCGCACAGGATGAGATGACACGGTCTTTACCGCACTCGCATGCCGCACTGACTTGCTGGCTCCATTCAAAACCCGGTGGTTTAGGCCGATATTCATGAACGTTATCAGTCACGCATCGGTCGTATTTTAGGCGGACGAAATCGAAGATAAACTAGGGGAGATACTACGGAGACTACCGCTTTGCGCGGAACCGGAACCGGAACCGGAGCCGGAAGTGATGAAAGAGCCGGAACATCGTAGAACGTCATACGTGAATATATCTCGAGATTAATCGTGGCTATGGTGGGCCGTTTCAAATCACCAAAACGGAAGAACGTAAGCTTCAATATATCAACTAGCAAGCTTGTAATCTACTCACTATATTGCGTGTATACTGTCATATCAATGTTGTATAGTTGACAACGTAACGTTCCGTCATCAAGTCCATCTCGAAGCTAGCAAAGGTACTGTACACACCACACAGTACCCCGCAAAATGGTTCAGACGCCCGTTGTGGGCAAAGCCATCGTCGCATAACTTGGCCATTAAGGGTAGAATGGTATGGTTGACATGCGCTAATGCCTGTTTTGCATTACGGTAAATGGGGCTCGGAACTGCTTGCCTGCACGTTCCGCTCCAGTGAGCATCGGATGCTTAGTGCAAAAGGTCCATTAAGGCTGGTTTACACTAGACGAGAATCCTTTGTTTGTTTATTAAGCGCCGCTGCACGCGGTCTCGCCTCGCTTCGCTTGAGATCGCTCTCGAATATATTTCATTGCTCCGCTGATCGTGGGAACCATGGTAACGGAGACGCTTTGTTTACGCTGTGTTTCCTAGACTTATAGATCGGTACGCTGCAGCACTGCTGGTAACGAATTCGCTACTTACATGTAAGTCACATAGTTTGCGCAACTGCCTTCCAAGAGTTTTTCCGAACCACTCTGCCTCGGTAGCAGTGCATGCCCTTATGGTAAAGGGCCGGATAACTTTTCACTGTCTCATTAAATCTTTCAGTGGCCATTCCTATTCGTATACGCCAAACCAGCCAACTCGGAAAATACACGCACCGGTACTCGACTCGAACCATAGGTAATTGAACTATGCTCGAACAATAGGACTAGAGAAACGACACGAAAACTTTGACCACAGAGGAAATCCAGCAGTGTTACGCATCGTTGGTTCGCGCTTTGCTTGCCGTGTGAACGTTCACTTCGCTTCGCCGCCGTGTAAACCAACCTTAAGGGCTATGAAGCCGCCTCAGTGTTTGTGCATGCGGGACCTGCAGCTACCTCTGAGAGACGGTAAGCTGTTGGAAAAAAGCCCAACTCCCTTCTGCAGCACTTTTAGACGGCAAAGATTAGGCCTACTATATTTTCACATTGGTGTATAAAACTTGTTGTCAACCAAAAATATAACCAAATATCATAGACACCAAATTAAAGCGTGCGTTACTTTTTAAAAGATCAAGGGCATAAAAAGTGTTCTGGCGTACATATAAGCAGTTCGCCATATATTCAAAGCAACAGCATCTTGCTGTGATCAATTCATGGGCTGTATTTCCGTTCACAAAGAACCCCTTTGATGTATGCTTTGCACGAAATCTGGTAAAGACCTTGCCTCGGATTGTCACGTGGTTCAATCGCGATGAGAACCATACATTTTGAACTACTTCTCAGCGGGAACCCTGGGAACCATCTGAGAAAAGGAGCAGCAGTTCCATTGGTAAGAACAGCAGTGCCAGTCTAAAAAAAATCAATAAATTGCAGTCGAGCTCGGAGTCGAGTTTAGATCTTCAAATTGCTATTCTAGCCTAATAGTCAATAGGCTAAAAGACGATCACTTATGAATTGTGATATATATAGACATAGTGTCACCACAGGTTGATTGTCCAGTCAAACTCAAAGCAATATATTGATACTTGATATTATTATTATTATTATATTATTTTTATTATCATTATCATTATCAATATATAGAAGATTATAGTGGCGCGTATCATCGAGCGGCGTTTTGCACCACGAACAAGACAGGCTGACGCAGATACATGAGATATGAATATACAGCAATCGCGACACATGATAATATGGATAGGGTAATTGTGAAACATGATACATGAATACAGTAATCGTGAATATAGTAATCGTGTCAATACTTCCGGCTTATAGCCAGCATCACTATTACAATCACGGTTCTCCGCACTTCCCCGATACCGACTGCCAGGCAGGAACTGAACGGATGCCAATTTTAAAGTCTTCGATTTGACTCGGTCGGGATTCGAACCCGGAACCTCTCGATCAGAAAGCGGACAGTCTATACCACTCGGCCAACTGAACGATGAAAGTAACCGCAGTATCAAAGTCCAATGTAATTTGTAGCATTAACGTTATTACAGCCGCTGGCCGATATCATATTTTTATCGTCTTTTCCAAAATTCCAAAGATCTAGATCATTGAAATTCAAGGAAAATCACAACAGATTTGCAAATCAAACCTCTCTTAATTCACTTACATCTCTTCGATACGTAAGTCCAACCGCAACTTGGTAAGAATTATCCAATCCGATGTTAGTCCTCAAGTACCCAAAGATCATGGAGTAGTGATCGGATGAGTAAATGTTGGCAATTCTCCCTCCACGTGATTCGCACAACGCATTCATCTTGTCAAAGGATTGCTCTTTACGTTCGATCCAAAAACATTTTCCTTTGTAGTTCACGGGACAGATATCTAGAAGGGTTAGTCAAGTTAGAATGGCTCCTCATGCGTTTGGCCAGTTCCTATATCCAGTCCATGGCTGATTGAAGCTATTTCTGTTTCCAACTCTCAAGGTCGTGAACACTATGTCAATGTTTATAGAACTAAAAACTTTAGTCAGTATCACGGGAGTGTTGTGGCTGTGATCCAGGCTAGAAATCGGAAATATTTCCCTTGTCCTAAGTGGCTAAAAACGCCATATATCCAAAACTACTACATTTTCTAATTAAGTGCCGTCGATTCACCCATCTTAGACAAATGCTGATTAGAGCTTGCACCGATGCCAATGTTGATTTCTCACTATACAACTTTCTCACCCTTCCCGAGCTAGCCTCTTTTGTTTGCGATTACGTTACAGAATCTGGGACTATATATTATTATAGACCCCAATTCCTGTGTTCTATTATCCCCAATTGTCCCGACTATTATACCCATGTATCTGCTCCCGCCTGTCCTGTTCGTGCGCCACTGAAAATCTTCTTTATGATTATAATAATAATACAACAACGTTGAAGGTTAGGGTACCTGATCGGCGTAGAATATCGATTTGTTTGCGTTCTTCGGCAAGAAGTAACTTCATCTCTGTGTAGTTTCTTGCGTGTTCCTCTCTCACTGTACCAAACAGATCATATCATTATCGTCCACTTTAAAACGAGTCTTCAAAACGCCAGAAATACTGTTTCCATGGCCTTGCCTACCTACTGATAGTCACTATCGACTCTTGGGAGGGCAAGGAGACGTACGGGTTAATGTCTTTGCGCAAACCTTTATGGGCCCGGAGACTGGCGGGTTAATACCTTTTTGTAGTTTTATTTCCAGAAGTTCCTCTATGACGTTGTAGTCAACATTTCCCACTTCTCCCTTTTCACCCTGCACCCCACGAGGACCCCGCTCACCCTTTCCACCAATTGGCCCAATTTTGCCTGGTCTGCCCTGGTGGACGGTCACAGGCTCTGGCCCTATCCGTTCTGTGCAAAACGTGTAGTACGCGCTGTGGAATTTTGTGCATTCTCTCTGCTTTACTATTTCGCTCAAGGGCAATGACGCAGCAAAAGTAAAAAGAAGGATAATTAGCAATGTCATGATTTATTCTGAAAATTATAAAAGTAAAATTAATTGCCTCCTCCCAGTTTTTCCTGCAGCCTGTGGCTCAGTGAGCTCGTGTGACTTGTTTCCCAGCGGGCCGGATAGAGCAATTCTGGGCTTTGGGGCAAGTCACTATTACGGCACCCTTCTGTTTTGATCGATTGATTGATTTGATTGATCGATTTCTTTTTCTTTAATTTGGAATTTATGGCTCTTTACGCCTACTAAGGTCATTTACGCCAGGTCAATGCATACGGTATACGTGTCAATACTTCCGGCTTATAGCCCGGATCACTATTACAATCACGACTCTACGCACTTCCCCGATACCGACTGCTAAGCAGCGAAGGAACGGATACCAATTTTAAAGTCTTCGATTTGACTCGGTCGGGAATCCAGCCCGCAACCACCCGATCCAACCCACTCGGCTAACTGAACGGATCGAGGTGTAGGTGGGATAAGGGTTTATGACACTTCCAAACCTACTAAAGTCATGTATGCCAGGCCGATGCTTTACGCGATATTTATGCTTCCTGATTTACAGCTCGGATCACCATTACAATCACAGCTCTCCACACTCCCTCGATACCGACAGCCAACCAGAGAATGGGCAGCTACCAATTTAAAAAGCCTTTGGTTTGACTCGGTCGCGAATCAAACCAGAAACGCCCCGAACAGAAGGCAGACTGGCCAACTGAACGCAAAGCTGTTGTTTCACCGTCACCTACCACTAGAACAGCTTAGCTAGATCTACTGCGCTAATATAGGCTACAATCCCAGATTTATAAGTCTTTTACAAAACAAGTTACCACAAAATCGTGTTTTCGACTTCGCGATGTTTACCAGAGCAAAAAAAAACAATTTGCAAAATTTTTTGAACATGCCTGGAGCTCATTAAAACAAGACTGTTAATATTGACTCATTGATTGTTTTACAATTCATGTCGTTTTCAACATTTATATCATGTACGCCAGGTCAATGGTGAGAGAGTAGTACGCGTATCAATAGTAAATACTCTCTCGCTCTCTCGCTCTCTCGCTCTCTCGCTCTCTCGCTTTTTCTCTCTGTCTCGTTCTGTCTGTCTCGTTCTCTCGCTCTCTCGCTCTCTCGCTTTTTCTCTCTTTCTCGGTCTCTTGTTCTCTCGTTCTCTCGTTCTCTCACTCTCGCGGTCTCTCTCGCTCTCTCGCTCTCCCTCTCGCTCTCTCGCTCTCTCGCTCTCTCTTGGTTGTTAATTTGAATTTATGGCGCTTACAACTAGTAGGTTGTGTATGCCAGGTCAATCTTAGCAAATACCGACCATCCGTTCCCCGAAGAGGTCGATTTAGGGCCGGAAAATCGATATCTGTCTCTTCATCTTCACATGATGAAAGAGCAGAGCTTCGTAAGCTTCTGAATCGACGTTGAATCTGTGTGAATATCCTTTACGATATCGAGTGATCATCCGCCATTGGTTCTACTAAAGTTACTTAGTGTGGTGTGAATGTGTGCATGTTATAATTCTTAACAAACCAAGGCTGGACGCTAAATCTGTGGTGAAACATCTTTACGATATCTATTGATCTAGCATAGTTATAATGCTGATGGACCACCGACTATGGTCTCTACTATGGCCTTGGCAGTCTGTTAGGTTTGAAAAGTCAACGGACGTTCTATACTCTTTACCACTGAATAGCTTTCACGCTCTGATACTTCGCGTGGCCTCGGGCGATATCGGGTTGTTGCTGACTGCTGTTATTGCTTCCTATCAAGGTTACTGGTTGCTCTTTTACGGCTCGAATGAGTGTCGGGGCCTTTCGTTTGACTTTTTCTTTTCTTTGGACTAGACGCCAGGACGGCCGCACACCAGCCACTCCTTGATTGAGTCTCACCCTCGTATATGCTATGGTCAACAGGCAAGTGAGGTATGGCCTTAGAAACAGACACATCAGTCACGTAAGATACGTATCGTTAAAGAGAGGTCGACAGAGGTTGTTGCTATTTGCTGTTCTGCTGGTTGGGATCGTTATTTACTACAAGTCACGGTTGAAGAGCTCAAAATCAAGCATAGAAACGATCAGACAACCAGCGTATCTACAGAGCGATTTATCCAATGATATCTCAAAGGTGAGGAAGAGGTGGTATAGCCTACGGTACTTTCCTCACATTTTACTGGACTACTTTTCTTAGGCAGATGTGTGACTCTGCGTGTCTGCGTGGCAACACGCAGATGCTATAGATTCATATTGGGGGTACTCTTCTCCCATCTTGAGTTTGTACATGCCACATTTTCAATTTCAATATGTAAAAATATGAATAAATATTTGAAATTTAATATTTAGGTTCACACTGTGCTTGGAAACCGCAAATTCATTGTGGAAACTCCCTCAGATTCCTCTCTGCGAGTCCTGGCGTCGATGGACAGATTTGCTTCCGAGTTCAAATGGAACCTTGCTCCCTCATGGAATTGCCAGGTAGGCGTCGAGTACACATACATTTTCGGGCGAGCATTGAACAGAATAACTTCCGACATTGTGGATTTTGCGTCAATTTTCGACCCGCAAAGTTGACCGATTGATTTGACTGTCCACCTTTTGTTTCCGAGCTCGATTCCCGACCGAGTCAAGTCAAAGACTTTAAAATTGGTATCCGTTCCTTCTCTGCTTGGCATCTGTATCGGGGGAGCGTAGGGGGTTGTTGAATGTGATGGTGATCTGGGCTATAAATCGGAAATATCGACACACGTTGACCTCAGTAGGGTAGAAAATGCTATTCCGAAACAAAGGCCCACCAAAGTGCCAGTGACTGTGACCACACGTTAGAGATGTAACTTTTAGTGACGTCATTATTTTGTCTCTTACAGGAGTCGTCGCCATTTCTTATCATTCTGATTACGTCACACGTAAGTAACCAAGAGACGCGTGACGTCATTCGGGGCAGTTGGTGCCGCAGAAAACATTTCTCGGAAGGACGGAATATTGCGTGCGTATTCTTGTTGGGAAAGCCAGAGGATTACGAAGAGGTAAGCGGAGCAGGGGAGGGGGTGGGCTTTCCGTACGATCGTAGGTCGGACGTATTAGTACATTACTAACGTTTACGGTGACTTGTGGGTGTTGGTACATTACTAACGTTTATGGTGACTATAATTCACCGCATCTACTGGCAGGATTTGTCGGACTTGTGTCGTCGTTCGTAAATTTACTAACATTTATGGTGACTGTAATACCGTGTTCGCCGAAAATTGATTGCCAGTGTTACATATCATTTGCTGGTCAACTGCAGA
Organism: Botrylloides violaceus; assembly: GCA_030412335.1. NCBI lineage: Eukaryota > Metazoa > Chordata > Ascidiacea > Stolidobranchia > Styelidae > Botrylloides > Botrylloides violaceus. The sequence goes on along the minus strand of JASFYC010000675.1, from coordinate 55,884 downwards.
CAAATGCATTATTTACTGAAATGTTACAGGCCTGAGCATTAATTAGGCTACGGCGCACGAATGGATTAACGAGATTCCCACTGTCCCTGTCTGCTATCTGGCGAAACCACAGCCAAGGGAACGGGCTTGGCGGAATTTGTGGGGGAAGAAGACATATCCAGGACTGCAATGGCCTATATATATAATACCTCTCTCTCTCTCTCATTCCCGCTAATTACAAACTGCTGCCATACATTGTAGGAGTTGTGGGAGAAAGTAGGGAAGGAATCACTGCGGATGAAGGACATTTTGAGAGGAAACTTTCCTGACAACTTTCGAAATTCAAGTCGAAAATTATTAATGGGGTTGTCATGGATACTTCAAGTATGCCCCGATGTGAAGTAAGTGATCGGTTAGTGCGATTGCGTAGTTGGTACGAGTTTTGATAAGAGAAAAACATGCTCCAATAAGTCTTTGCCACTTTATAGGCTAAATGACGTCGATTGGAACCATAGTTTAAGCGTACGCCAGGCATATCTTACGATGTCTTTTGTTCGAGATATATTTTATATTAGATACATCATGAAAACGGATGATGACGTCATCGTGAACACGAAAGCGGCAATAAAGAAAATCTCGAACGTGAAAACAGCAGAGACGAGCTTCGTGAGTGATTCGTGATTACTCGGGTTATAATGGCTATAAAATTTGCCTTGCGGGCAACTCAGTTCTCAACCCACTCGTTGAGAATACATGCCTTTAAACATTCGCGAATTTTTCTTGTGTTCAGATTAGCCACCTCTGCCACTGCCTGTAAAACTGTGGCGATTTTTCGTAACTAGACCTGCGGTTAGTCACCGATATTCTCTTTAGATCGGTAAGTGTTGGTCCGATAAGCCGAACAGAAATCCGAAGAGTCGGTTCTACGTTTCTGTTGAATCCTATCCTCAAGTCGGATATCCGGAGTATTGCAGCGGTACCGGATATATCATGTCCGGTAAGAGATCTTACGTCTGATTGTAGGCTAATGTCGACAGTGTTATTTAGAACATCCTACCCGAGTTCCCGGTTAGATTCCCGACCAAGTTAAGCAAAAGACTTTAAAACTGGTATCAGTTCCTTCCTTGCTTACGTATAGTCAGTATCACGAGAGTGTGAGCGAAAGGTTGTGGTTGTAATTGTGATCCGGGCTATGACGTAGAAATATCAACACGGGTACTAAGCATTGAGCAGGCGTAGTACAGGGTTGACACGCCATAAATTTAAAACAACCACTATTAATAAACGGTCTACTTCACAGGTGAAGTAGCGAAACGCCTCCTACATACGTCACCAACGCAGAATATTCTACCATTCGATGAAGTGTATGCTGGCCTTCTCCTTCATAAAGCCGGGATCGACCCGAAAAATGTTCCCGGATTTCTACTCGGGAGGTGAGTTCTCCATCTAAGTAACTCCATATGGATCGAGAAGGCTAGTTGCATCCGTGGCATTCTTTAGTATCCGGCCTCCGATATTTCGATGAGAGCACTATTACGTAATACCGCCTGAAGTAGGCTAGGGGAAGCCAAGGCCTACTAAATTCACGGCCTTTTAGGTTGATGACAATGCAAAAATTAGTGGGCCCAAACGCCAATTTAGCCCCACTGTTAGCATCACAGACTATAGGATTCTTTTCTTGTGTGGCAGTTGTGCTGTACCTAATTTTTATGTTCCCTGCAGTTCGTACTCGTGTCCCTCTTGGGTGGTAGGTTACGTCTTGTCACAGGCTTTTTCCTTCTGGCGCGGCGTAGGCCATGGTGCAGCATAGATCTTACAAATATGATATTTTTCGGACTACTGATAAATGTATCATGGAAACAAGGTCTTGTCGTAGCCTACTAACCTTGCACGTTCAGCTAATCGAGTCAAGTTTCTAATACTAGGCTTACTGGTAGCAGGGATTCCACGCAGGATGTGTAAGCCAAATTCAAAAAGATTACGTAAGTAGGGTTAGAGTCGTAAGTATCGCCACGTTTTGCAAAGAAAATCACCGCTGATCATTGTTTATTGAGCATTAGACCATTCAAAAGCTTTCGAAGCTCTGCTCCTTCATCATTTAATGACGTTAAATGGTGTGGTGATCTTCTTTACAATATAATTGAATATAGTCTTTGACGTCATTAATTTCCAAAGTTGTGCGTCACAGGTTTGATGAATCATCCCCGTGTCAGGACGTGTCATCTGCGATAGCGATTCACGTCCACGGAATGGATATGGAACATGTATGGGGTTTGCTGAAAAGCTGCAAAGACGGAGCCCGTTGAAAGAAACGGATTGTAGCCACCATTAAGGCTAGTAGCCTATTGTTCCAAATCGGCTAGGATGAAGATGACTATGGCGAACTGAATGCAGTGAGACGCCGAAGAGAGAGCAAGGTTGATTCCGGGGATAGCGAAGTCAGAGGGAAGGCATATAATTCTGGCGTCAATGTATATTTGTATATATGTATCCACAATGTGTCTCGATGTCACAGTTCGCCACAAGTTTTGCTGGGTATGACGTCGCGTATGGTCGACTGAGTTGATTGGTTGATTGACTGATTATAGTTAATTCATTGACTGAACTGATTGATTGGCTGATTAGTTAATTGATTGGTTGACTGAGCTGATTAATTGGTTGATTAGTTATTTGATTGGCTGATTAGTTAATTGATTGATTGACTGAGCTGATTGATTGGTTGATTAGTTAATTGATTACTATAAAATTATGACTAAATTCGTTTGGTAGATACTAGATAGTCGCGGCCGGCTAAATTTTCTCATATTTTAGAGACCATCTCGGCTTGGGTACGCTGTCCTCTACGTGGTATATCGTTAGGGGCGACCCACCTCAGCTTTTGAGGTCTAGGGCTAGATGGTGTCAGTTCAGATAGCTACAGTCAAGCAGACATGTCGAGACTAATAAATGCATCAATTTCTATATGACGTGAGCGCAGGTCTGACCATTTTTCTGGTGCAAAAAAGAAATTAGCGGATTCAAAAGCGCTAGATGGCGCTAACACGTGACATAGCAAGTTTTTCCGATAAATTTCGACAGTTTTCAAGTGAATTGTTGAAATATTATTTATACAACTTCATAATGGCTTGAAATTGACAGTTGTACCGCTTCCGTGCTTACAAAATTACTGTCGGCAAAGTAAAAATTTTGAAATACGGTTGACTGAACTTTATTGTCACGCTTGAGTGAACAACACTGACGCTAGCTTGAGAAATATTTCAGAAATTTGTTGCCGTAACCAAGGAAGTAGCTGAGAATTTTCGGCAGAAGACGACTGAAATTTCACAAATTTTGACATTTTTAGTGAAATTTTGGTGAATTTTTGTCAACTTGGAAGCCGTACTGATTATTGTGATTGGACGCTCGCTGTACGGTGTATTGTTAGGGAGGGTGAAAGTGATCTGGGTGGTCACGTCATCGCGTTGGTATCGATGGACGCGATGATTGAAAATATGAGAAGTACATTCGGAAGCGGAGTGAGGAAGATGTTCTCAAATAACAACCAGACCAGTAAAAACAATACCCTCGCGACGTCAGACGCTCAGGTAGGTGGGTGTAGTAAATAGGGTGCTGGATTACTCCGAATCTAAGCGTATTATGCTCGTTAGCAACCATTAAGATGTAAGTAATTTTAGTGGTGATTCGTTGTATTCGTATTGTATTTATTGTATGAGCTGAAAGACCCATTACAAAGTGTGGCTTGTGTGGGTATAGGGTGTGCTTATGCTACATAGCCGATTAGTTCCGCGCAATAGAGACTTGTGTGGCTGGTTTTCAATTTTTACCAACTCAGATCGAATTGGCTGCTTCTAGTATTGATATACATGGTTACCGATAGACTATCAAGATCATGTCTATATTTTACAGCAAAACAAGATGTCGTTAACTTCGATCTGTGACCGAGAAGGCAGCACTGTGCCGTTCATAGTTCGTGATATTTGTAAATTTATCTCAAAGCAAGCTCTCCTTCTTGAAGGAATTTTCAGGTGAGTGATTTCAAAATATTCTTATCGTTCTTCCTTTTTCGTTTGGCTTTTTTATAAACTCTTTCCTCGGACTAGACGTCAGGGCAGCTGTACAGCAGTCACTTCTTGATGGCCTTGGCCAGGTTCCTCAGACCTCCACTTGGCAGCTTATACATTTCAGACGAGTCGATGACATGGTCTGCGGCTCGCTCCTCTGCTACTCAGCTGTCTTTAGCTGATCTGATTTCCAGAGAGAGAGAGAAAGAAAAGAGAGACTGTTGTGATTGTGACCTTTGACCTTTGTTATGCAGAGTCAACGCATCAGCTCGTGTCTTAAATGAACTCCGAGATTTGTACGAGTCTAACACTAATTACGACCAAGACTTATTACTGAACCGTGACGAAGTCACTGACATCGTTGGCCACGCTGCGGCCGGATTATTAAAAAAGTTTATGCGTCAACTTACGGAACCACTCATCCATGACGATGTTTTGAGGATATATTTGGATTCTAAAACGTTATCGGATCAAGTTTTCTGCGATAAAATCAAGTGAGTGAGCCTGATAGGCAAATCGAATCTTGTATGTTTCCAAATAGCAATGGAATAATTTCTTTCAAATTGAACCGAATCATCGAATCACCACCTTTACGGTTTGAGGGTCGTTTAGACTTAAACTCATAAATGAATTTTGTTCTTCAAAAAAGATGTCAGCCACTTTCTGGGACTTAGTCAATTTTTCTGCCTTGGTTTCCTTTTCACCTTTAATGTATGTATTTAAATAATTTAGGCCTAGACATTGTTGCCTAACAAAGCCTCAATTATTGATGTCATAATTTCCAAGAGGTGATCGGCTACGTCTATGTGCTACGTTGGCACAGTTTTAATAACAATAATAATAGTCAACACAAAATCTTTGTAAAATCCCTCACTAGCACTGTGACACTCTTGTATAGGCCTATGCTACTTTGTTGTAAATACATAGATAGAATGTGTCATGACATATTTAACGTACAATCCAGTTTAAAATTTTTGCTATTCGCTCAATCATCACTTCATCACTTGGTGACGGACATTAGACCTAGTAGGAATCTGAGCCTTGTGAATTATATTTCAATAAACTGGACTGGACGTCTTAAATCTGTGGTGACTTATTCTATGTCTATTAGTATTGGGATTATTAGCCACCTGATGAAGGAGTTAGCTCAGCTTGTGAATTATATTTCAATAAACTGGACTGGACGTCTTAAATCTGTGGTGAGAAATTATAGTAGGGTGAATTACCATGCTCTTCCTACATGGCTGTATTTTGATTTGTTCTATCTATTACCGCGACAGGGTGGATTGCCATTTTCCAATAAACTGGACTGGATGTTAAATCTGTGTGTGCAGTATTTAATGGCTACATTTTACTTTACAGACTGTGCATGAGCGAGTGGCCTGTGGTGCATCGAGATACGTTATTATATCTTCTTACATTTCTCCACACTGTGGCGCAAGAGAGCAAAAATCGTATGAGCGTAAACGGTCTTGCCGTCGTCTTCGGTCCGAACGTCTTCAAGTTACCGGAAGGCCCAGAAGCTATTAGAACTCAGACTATAGCGAATCACGCTTTTGAAAGGTACCGTACGATGTCTCCTAGGCCTACATTCGATCGGGCATACGGTGTTTCAATTTTGGATGCATGCTCCGGTATCATTTTCACCACAAATATTAGTAAGCTATGTATTCTTGACACTATAGCAAATCAAATTTTCAAATTTGGGATATCCCGGGTGGAGATCATAATTATAGACATAATATATTCCTGGCTTAAGGCTTAATTAAGCCTGGTGTTGATACGCGTCTATTATAAGGCGACAAAAAACTCATTGGAGCACGGTTGTAACTATTTCCATAGACAGAATAAGTGCGAGGATAAATTCCATCTTACAAACCGTTCTATTCTAAGTTTTTATGTCACGATTAGAAGTTTTTAAACCAGGTTTAACAAGTTACGTCTCCTTTTTGATCCCCACCCGCACCCTTAGGCCTACGTTCAGTCGAGCTCACAGTTTTTCAATTTTATTTAAAGTCACCGCAAATGTTAGTATTGTGCACGATTGCAGTTATATGTACAAATCCTGTCTCATGTGAAATGAAAGATGTCTTTGTGCAATGATAGCTAACTATTCGCGAACTGCATACGCTAACTGTGCATAGAATTGGAATTCATCAAGAATAATAGATTTGTTATTATTTCTTCACTGTGCTTCATACTAAATGAAAGTATCCTCGAATTAAGCGATTTCGCACCAATTATAGTGCTTTGTTGGTGACATAATAGCTGTTTCAGTGTTCTGCAGGTGTTATTGCAGTATTCATTTAAGTGATTAAACACGAGCAATGTCAGAAAAATGTACCGTATCGTAGCCTTTTGTAATACCAGCACCACTGGTCAGTCTGTGAATTATCGTACTCGTTTACTGCAGGCCTGGTGGCATATCGTTGATTTGAATTGTATTCGTCTGTTTTACAGGTTGCTCTCGTGCAGTTACCTATTGTCGGATCGACCTATGACCCCTAAGAAATCAGCTCCAACGCCAGCTGCCCGTCCGTCCCCTCCCGCACGACGTACCTTACCCGTTAAATCTCAAGAGCAAATAATTCCTACTGTTACGGTATCACCAACCCAGATAGACCCGACGCCAACGAACAATCTACCGAAACCAGTCCCGGCTGTTCGGAGGTCAAAGTTCGCGAAGGCAAAAACAGAACCGATCTATGACGTCGTCGCAGATGATCTTCCATCTCCGAATGGATTTAGAAATACGCTGAACTCTGAACTTTTAGACACGACGACTTCTCCGTTTACGTCGCCAGCTGCGACCTATGAACTTGATTTAAAATCGTTGAACCATGACGATCTATCCTCTTCACGATCGAAATCTTTGGATTCGAGTGAAATACCTGAGTTGGTTTTCGATGAAGACGGATCGATGGATGACTCACTCAACAGCTCAGGCAATATCACAAGGTGAGATAGTAGTAGATTTTGAACAACAGGCGGACCGATTATGTTCTCCAAAACATTCCCCGGACTGGTCATGAATTTTATTAACAGGTATTCGTGCAGACCTCGTATGTAATTGCGTATCGCCAATTCAGCGCGCGTTATTTCGTCATTTTGGTACATGATGATTATAATGATGATGTCAGGAGAGCCGAAATTAATTTTCGTCGCCAGCATGTACACAATAGGCGTAGGCCCAAAGGAGGGCCACCGAAATATATTAATTCAGATATTCTTACGTCCAAATACTAAGAGAGGCAGATTGAGGCCTGTTCAGTAACCGGGGTGGAAATCAAAAAGATATCATAAGATATACCTGGATTAAGGCTACAACCTGGTGATCATTCGCGTCTATTATAAGGTGACAAAAGACAATTCGGAGCATGGTTGTAATTGTAACTATTTCCATTGATAAAACAAGTGTGATGAAAAATTCCATCTTGCAAACCGTCTATTCTTAGTTTTTACGGCACGGTTAAAAGCTTTTAAACACAGCATAAAATTCAAACCATGTTTAACAAGTTACGCCATCTTTTTGATCACCACCCTTAGGCCACAGTACCACTACCAGTATGTCAAATATTACTGGTAGGCCTACGGTACATTAAATAAACGATCGGCTGAGTTTCTCCTGATCATCGGCACTGTTGCAATTGGATATTTTCGACGCCAGACGGTTTCATGATGGATGACTAGTGTATTATGATGTAATGCTATAGTGATAATTCATGCATTGTGACATCTGTTGCTCATTTCATGATACCATTATGACGATATTGATCAGCTGTTCGTGCAACTAAATTAGGCAATGTTCTTAATAGTTATTACACTAAGCCTCACATCTCGATATGGACACGTATAATCAAAAATTCGGAATCAATTCAAATAACAAAAGGTTTAAATCGATACGAAGGCAATTTCGAATCCGGACTCATGGCGCCACCTAGTGTTTGACAATTTTTTAAGCTATAAGCCCAATTCTTGACTCTGCAATTGCCTGGTACACATTAGACCCGCAATGACGGGAACACCATAAACCAACTTAGACGTTCACCTCTGTGGATGTTTTTTCATAATTGTTACAAATACTGGCAACGTGTGCAGCGATAACTTTATGCTTATGGTGAAATCTCTCTCTCTCTCTCTCTCTCACTCTCTTAGTCATCAAGTTCTTGTAAAACTGCATAGTCATGATTTCGTTTTCTGTTTTGACAGGGACCTGAAATTCGCCGACGACAATACCGCTATTCTTGAAGATAGTATTCGAGCGATCGTTCGGACTCGACTTTTCAATAGCACCGAGTCATCGTCTGTGAGCGATGATGCGGAACGTTCCGGTCTCTTGTCATCAACCGCTGCGAATCGTGACCGTGGCCCAAAAAATCGACGGAAACCAACACGTGCTAACAGACTTGGTCTATTGAATAATGTTCATTTTGATGACAGCGATGGTGATGAGACAATTGCCACACCAACTAATAGTGACATCACAACTGCTCGATCAGCGGCAATGGATAGTGTAATTACTGTTTTAACACCAAAAGTCATCGACGACAACCATACATCAAATAGTATCTCAAAATCAATGACATCACCGGCCCATACGGGTATGACTTCATCGGTTACCGTAGTAACGACCCCCGACTCTGGCTGCGTCGTGGATGAATTCTCAGCAATCAAAACAGAGTTATCGGCAAGCAATGCGAATCGTGGCCCGGTCGTCGTGCCAAAGTTGAATCTACGAAGCTCACTGGATGAAGACGATTTAATGCAGGTAACAGTGAATTCATTCAAACCTTCCGATCAGATGACCCGCAATTCTTATCTCTTCACCACACTTCTTCAATCAATTGACTTTCTTTCTTTCTTTGTACTAGACGTCGCGCATCCACGTATATTACCTTAGTAGGGTTGAGGAGTGTAGTGGAGCCGATGGTGGATGATCAATAAATAAATAATTGTACTGTACTGTTTGGATTTAAAGGAAATTTCAACCCTTCTAAGATATTGTAGAGAAAATCACCACAGATTTAACGCCAACCCTCAGTTTTTTAAGAATTATAAATGAGTGGCGAATCTTCCGAAAGCTTGTGAATGTTCTAATTCTCAATAAACTAACTAAGGCTGGACGTTAAATCTGTGGTGATCTTCTTTACAATGTCTTAGTAGGGTTGAAATTTCCTTTAAATCCAAACAGTAGAACTACACCGGAAATCGATCCGTTTACTTCAAGATTTGAGTCATACCGTCCTTGTTTCAGGAAAACGAGGCCACTCCTCTGAACGGCGACAGTGTTCCGCAACTTGACCTTTCTTCGGTCACAGAGTCGGTGGACCGTGAAGTAGTTAAACCTCAAAAACAAACAAGCCATACGGTTGCGTCGTCTCCACAAATCACCAAACCAGTTGCCGAGAAAAAGAAAAAGAAAAGGGGTCAGGTGATTAAGGTACACAATTATTTGTTTCATATGTTGATATGATGCGGTATATCACAGTCACCGTAAATGTTAGTAAATGTAGTAAGGCCGAGCCTGGTCCCAGAATCCGTTGATGCGGTATATTACAGTCACCGTAAATGTTAGTAAATGTAGGAATACCCAATCCTGGTCTGACCATCAGTTGGTGTTGTATATTGATCTCACAGAAGCCAAAGTATATTTAGCAATGACTGCCCACAAAGATTTTCTATTTATATTATTGTTATGGACATTATTGCTATTGCCTTTCTGAGATTCTAGTGTTACATCATAATGTATTCATAAGCGATTGTGATGACACAATTCCCACTGGTATCATGTGATTTGTATGGCACCCGTGGTGGGGTGTCAGATTACAGACGCCAGTTGTGCGATATTTTCCCATACCTGTAACTCGAACATTGAAGGCTTTGATAGCTTATTAAAACACGTCATATCTGATGCGTGGTTATGGTGATAGAGTGTCTCTGCATCTATATTTCTTAACCTGATGAAGGAGCTGAGCTCCGAAAGCTTGTAAATAATGTTCCAATAAACTGGACTGGACTTTAAATCTGTGGTGACTTAATATATCTGCATCTATGTTTGAAACAGTTGCAGTAAATTAAACTTCCCATAAATTTGGCTGGACTTTGAAACAGTTGCAGTAAATTAAACTTCCGATAAATTTGGCTGGACTTTGAAACAGTTGCAGTAAATTAAACTTCGATAAATTTGGCTTGACTTTATCGACATTATCGTAAATGATTTTATTGTTCTTTCTGGCATCTCACAAGCTTTCGGAATTCAAATATATTTTGCTGGACATTAAAACTGTGGTGACATTCTCTATCTCTATATCTAAATGATCCCTCCATCACAAAGCAAAATTAATCTGAAACTAAAATGTCAGAGCTCTGCTCTTAAGGCTAGCTTGATGCCTATTGTTTTTTTGTAGTGCCACAGCGGCGCTTCTTGCAAAAGTTACAAAATGCAAAAATTATTCTATGATTAGCTCTGGTTCCCAACCGAGGAGGAATTCCGATAACTACCTGCTTTGGAACTGGGTGTTCACTTCAAAAATATTGGCCTGCTTGAAATTGCTTTTGATCTTGTCGAAAATGTGTTGATAAAAAAAAAGGTCGACCGCGGGCAGAGCCGCCATTTAATTTTTACTCGTATGGGTTTAGTGGGGCATATTCAGATTAGGGTAGAAAATTGAAAAAAAAAATTTTAAATCGGTAAAGGAGGAATGAAGCAAAAAAGGTTGGGGAAACAAACACTGCAGTAGCAGAACCGCACATTATTTTGAGTTTTAGAAAAAAATTAGACAATTTTAGTATGCAAAGCAGGAAGGAAAATCCAATTTAGTTGATCCATGTTTGAGATCTCTTGGCTTGATCTGTAAATAAATATATTTAAATGGGTCAGGAACCTGAAAACCTTGGGGAAACGGTAGTAACGCCAAAGGCTCCATAATGATATTTCAGTGTAATAAATTCTACTCATATGAGATCATCGCTCCCAAGATGATAAAATTATTTGTGTTGAATTAGATAGGTTGTTTGGATTCCAATAAGTCCCGTGAGATCTTCCTTAGCGACTAGACTGCTGTCAAGAATAGACAAAGTGGAACAGAATACTTTATATTCCCATGGCGATCATAAATAGAATGCCATGCACAACTGTCAGATTGGTAGCTTACTAAATTCAACGACTTCATTTCGTCTTAGCAATCAAGTTGAAGATTCATACATTCATCTAGGACTATCTAACATCCTAGAGCACTGGTCTGTTGGCCGAGTAATTTGACTGTTAGCCTACTGATCGTGAGGTTCCGGGTTCGATTCCCGACCGAGTCAAAACCAAAGACTTTAAAATTAGTGTCGGCGCAGACAGTATTGTGTAGTGCAGAGAATTGTGATTCGGGCTAGGAACCGTAAGCATTTACCTCACATACATGACCTTAGTAGGGTGAAAATGCCATAAATTCAAGCACAACTACAACCCCACTAGAACAATGCAATTAAGCAATTGAAACAGACCCCAACTCCAGTCATATCAGCGTTTCCTTTGCACTCTGTGTACAAATGTCGAACACGTGTATTGTATATCCTTCTGGAGCCTCATAAACTGTGGGCCCGAGACGCAGAGGGTCGTGGTTTCGAATTTTGGTGTAAAATGATCAGGATTCGAAGCTTTGGCAATTTATTACATTTTATCAAAGAAAAGGTTGTGGTTCTTATGGGTTATAAATTGTGGCTTCTAGATTATAGTGATACCTGCATTTTCACATTTGATAGCCCTTCAGTTCTCTATCGCCACCATCTTTTGTTTATCGAATCAGCGACGGTGTTGAATTACCATCGTCTTAATACTGATGTGATGTGTGATGTAACAATCATGTTTCATAGAAGTAGTCTTTTGTATTTGTCTTGTCAGTTAGTGGTTTGAAAAGAAGCCGAGTTTTGGAAACAAGTTTGTGATTTTTACAGCGCTTTCAACAAAGTGTTTATGGTGTAGATAAGTCTATTGTTTGGTGATAGATGAAAGTGCGGTACCCTGATTTAAGCGATCCTTGTCTGCCTTTGGTTGAGATAATGCGATAGTTGTTTTCTTGGCGTATTGTCTGTGCTGCCACTGTTTACCTGATGAAGGAGCGGAGCTCGGAATTCTTGTGTTTTAATTCTCAATAAACCATGGCTGGACGTTAAATCTGTAGGGAATTTCAACAAGGGCTCTCGGCCTTGTTTTACCCTTGAAGAATATAGTGGAGCTGATGGTGGACTATCAATAGATATCGTGTAGAATAATTCACCACAGATTTTACAGCCAGCGTATTCCATCTTCGCCTAACGAAGGAGCAGAGCTCTAAAAGCATATGAATATTTTATTCTCAATATTCTCTCACTGCCTTGGCACTCAATTAAGCATTCATTGATACTATTCATGTCTTCAAATTAATCTACAGAAGCTAATGTAATAGAGACCTTACACTTGTTTGACACTTTCTATTAACTGCTTCGTTATTATTTAATTCCATTCATTGTCAAGATTACTGAAGCGCGGGCGTTCCATTAGCTCTCTTTGTGCTGTACTGATTAAAGCGAGTTGCGCAAGACGCTAGCATAGGATTAAACTAATGCTTTTACGACGAATTAGGTTAATTGAAACAACACCCTTTGGTAGGGATGGGCAGATCGAATCATTTTTGATTTTGAATATGAATCAAATCATTTTTTTGAATTGAATCATCGAATCAGCCCCTTTTGATAAACCAAAAAATAGGAAATAAAATCAGCCCCTTTTCATAAACCCCAAAAATAGGTGAATAGGTGAAAAAATATGTGGAGAGCATTGCGAAGAGGTCGAGCGAGGAGTATGAGAGAGAATTAGGAAGTGAGCGTCGCAGAAGAGTTTTTACCTAAAAGATTTGATGTCCATTAGGTGGTGGTAGTAAGCCTCATATTATGACATCAAAATGATCAAAAGTTCATCTTCCTAGATTTAGATTATAGCGGTAATAATTTAGTTGTTACCACGGCAATGAAAAACTTACCGTTAAAACTTGCTTGTAAGTTTTCTCAAGATCCAATAACGAAGGTCATTTTCTCAAAATTTTTAACAATTTCACAAAATGTTTGATTTCCGTGGAAATTTCCAAAAGCTATTGTGCGAATGCAAATGTAAATGCATCGAAAAAAAAAAAAAATTTATTTCTCCCAACGGAGCTCCCCCTGCCTTCCTTGTAGTTTTGTCAACCCTGGTTTTCCAAGGAAATTCGCTATTTTGTTGTTGTCGATTTGAACTTTTGCTAAAAATTGGACTTATTTTTTCCAGAAAACGAATAAAGTATCGTCAGAATCGAGCCCGCAACCGCAACGACGAAGTGACAACGTTTATGAAGAAACTTTAGAAGATGTGAGAGAGAAAATTGCTCAAGCGTTACGAGATAATCGAAGAATCGCAGGTACGATGTAGATTCCAGTGAGCTCAGTAAAACCACCCATTGAAAAACGATGTTCACGAAAATTGATTAGCGGAATTTTTTAAGCCCAACGCCACGAATTGGAACACCCCACTTTTTTCAAGGCTGGCTGTGTCCCTGTCCTGACCTTCCTTCATCGGGAATTTTTAATAACCCATAGACGAACCTCTTAAAGACGATATTACTATCAATAGTTGTGTTCGGTGTAGGTCGACCATACGATATCATAAAAATGGCGTTCGAAGATTTAAAAGAAGAGAAACTGTCGATGCAGAGAGAACTACTCAAATACGAAGCTCGTTACGGTCGACCGAGCACTAAGGAAGAGAAACAAATCATGCGTGAAATCTATGATCGATATCGAGCTGTGAAACGGCTTCTGGTGGCGAATGATAAGAAGGAATTTGACGAGGTATACTCGTACTGATGTTACGTAGGAATAGATCTATTCAAAAGGGTGGGGTCAACGCTTCCGGCTTGTGTACGACCAGATGTCATGATATTCTCGTCGTGATTTGGAAACATGGTCGAAAATTCTGCTGATACACCCACTTCTGTTGGCCCTATTTTGTTTGTCGGTGATCAACTGACCATTGGGTTGGCTTCTCTGTTGATGTGCTCGGGTCAAAGCTGGTGGCTTGTATGCGGCCAGAAATAGGCAACCCTTTCCGATGGAGGACGGTCTAAGCTTTAGCCCAGCAGGAAAGCTAGGATTGTTTAGCTTAATGCAGCTGCTGAGAGTTGAACCACTAGTCCCGCAAGCCATCACAGAGTACTAACTAGAGGTCGACCGATTTTTATCACCCTGGCCGATTGTCGAGGCCAATATTTGTATTTTTGCGATTATCAGTATGGGCCTCAACAATTCGATGATAATTTGCCTAATATCGACTTTTGGCCGATTATCGAGGCCAATATTTGTATTTTTGCGATTATCAGTATGGGCCTCAACAATTCGATGATAATTTGCCTAATATCGACTTTTGGCCGATTATCGATAACGATATTCATGATTTTGATAGTAATTATGGTGGTTTGCTTCTTGTTTAGAATGAAAATACTTTCAAGTCGGAACTAAACGGCTCCTTTCTCCTAACGCGACCTTTGGGGAATGACCTCACTTCCTGTGATGAAAGTGACGTCACTCATGACGAGTAAGTCATATTAGATAACGTTGTTATTTGGGTTATTTGTGGTAATATTTCATGGGTTAGTAAGATATACTCAACTTATAACGCCTGGATGATTTTACGGCACGTAACAGGGAACCTTTAATATCCTGTTCCCCTGTCCCTATTACGCTGTCTATCCCCATCAATAGCGGTTGTTATGACAACGATAAGTATAAATGTATAATGAAGAGTGGAGTCGATGGCAGACAGATGTAGACAAAAGCATCGTATCACCGCAAATTTTACGTCGAAGCTGTAGGCTTATTTGGAAGTTTTTCTGAATGCTTCTCCTCCATCAGGTGATAAAACATGTTTTAATTTTCCTAGGATCTTGAATACTCCAACGGCCGACCTTTTGTCAAGATTGCGAGAATTGCAAGGAAAACGGAAACGTCTTCGTAGAATTTTGAGAGAATTTGAAAGTAAGAGAGCGGAAGAAAAATTAGAACGAAGGATTATGAGGTCAGAATACGACGAATATAAACATGTCAAGTCAAAAATTCGAGATCTGGAAAGTACGTTAACGAAAAAGGGAATTCAAATTTTTTGAAACGAGACTATGATGTAACAATACAATGATGGATGCTCGGGCAGAGGTACAAACTGCTAGACGAAAAAAGGCGGGATTTTATGAAAATTTTTGAAAGTGTGATGGAACAATGATTGAATTAATGAGTTATAATAGTATGCACTTACGTCATCACCGTCCATTTCATAGCTCTCAGTTCTCATACTTTACCGTTATTTTTTTAAGATTCATTTTGTCACCAGAAAGCAAATATATCAAAATTTCTATTGTTTCGTCACACTAGATTACTTAATGACAACACAACGTGTCACTTGTTAATATTGTATCGTTACTCCCGGAACTGAATCTTTGAAGTTCGCTAATTGGGTGGGATTTTCTCTGCCGGTGTTTCCATTCGGACTCAATCTTGGCAGAATATAGTTTAGCCAAAAAACAATGTTCCGCATGAATTATTTTTATACTCATATCGCCTCTGTGGTTCAAGTGTATTGCATTCAACACACAATTAAGGAACAGGGTTCTGAAAGTTCCTGAACAAGTTTTACTGATGATTAATGTATAATGTCCAGTCGGAGTCTATCCGAACTTGATTTTTCAAGCTTTCAGACCTTTTCTCCTTCATCAGTTCGTCAGTTTAGCTGAGTGGATTGGATGTTCGCCTTCTGATTGGGATGTTCTAGGTTCGATTCTCGACGGAATCAAGCCAACGGCTTCGAAATTGGCCCGTACCCCTTCCTTCCATTGGGTTGTTAATATCGAGAGTGTACGGAGGTTTGAACTTGGGTCTTTCAATTACGTTGACGATACTATACATTTATCAATGTCTAATCGCTTGTTGTCTTTTGTTACACATACTTTTGTTACTATTTTCTTTGCAACCGGTTGAGATGCTCTTTTGCTGTGGTGTTACATCGCCGTATTCAAAATTGGTACCCATTTAAAGTCCCACGAGAGGTCAACTTTCTCATAAATTGAAAGGGTTTTGAGCGAGACTGGCATCTCCGTATTCCCCACCATGTATTATGCAGAAGAGACCCTCACGCCCCGAGCACACCTCCAAGTCTACGACGTATTATCTATTCACCCTTGCAATTATGTCGCCATATTTGTACATGACGTCATATATGTGACAATAACATGTCTGACGTCATTGTGCATTCTCCAAAATCCAAAGCCGGTTACAACCTTGACCGACAGACAGATATAATCTATTTCATCTCACCACGAATATTAGATATTCCACTATGGATTAGGTGACGACGGGAGGGGATAATGAGGTTGTATATGCGTGGCACGTGATACTAGATATTGACTGAATCATATATTATTCAATTTTGCGTCGCCGCACGGTGATGCAAGGTCCCTAAAGCCAAATTTTGACAATGTGCAGAATTTACACACAATTTAGATTCTGTTTTGCTTGTCACCCTTGCCATCTGTATGTTATATATTATGGTGGCACTTTTAAATAGTTGTATAGCGCATGGTCTACATTCAGTGACCCGTTGCTGCTCTTTCACTGTGAAAATTTTTTAATAAATTACTTTGTCATTCATTACATCGCAATTGGGGATTTTGAGAAAATAAGTAGGCCTACTGTCTTTCGGGGGAATTGGGCACTGCATCGCCTACAAATATGCTGTATATTACTGCACTCAAAAAGGACAACGAACATTGTTAGATGCAAATATAGGTAATAAAAGACAAAATATATTCGTATCCGGTAAAGGTCCACGAATTGCGACGACGTCATTTAGTGAAGATGAGTCTTTGTTCTACTCTGTGAGAGTAGAGTTATTTGAACTGCTTGGGCACTGCATCGCCTGCAAAGTAAGGCGGGGAACACTGAGCGCGGTTTTGCGCGCAAAGCCTTGTAGCTAGAGCCATAACCCCGACGCCTATTTACAACCAGTAATTTGAACCTAATCAGGTCTTCCGACTAGTTCATACAGTCAAGTTGAACCATAACCATTAGTGCATATGTATAAACCGTTTGTACATAATAATGTGAATATGCAGACTGTACAAGGTGCCGAGTTAGCTGATACGTATAGGGTATGCAAAAGATGTTCACTGTGGCCTAGAAATTGCGGTGTCACGGTCGAAATAAATTTTTATTTATCAAGCATGGCCTTTCGAGGTCAATAGTAGGCCATGTATCAAGATTGCTGTAAAAATAATTGTATTTGCAAATTTGTGTTTATTCCCCCTTTCTTCCACCGAATCCATTGTGAGTTATCAACTGGGGATTTTAAAATTGATGAAATATTTAGACCATTTGCGATCGACTTCGAGTTGAGAGATATCCTTCGAGAATGTGTTCACGAGAGTCTGCTGGGAGTCCGTCCATCCAGGTAGAACGAATGTGAGGCGCCGGAATTCGGAGGCAAAATCATCTATTAAGCGAGGCAGGCTGTGCCGCGACGCGTCCAAATGAATATGCAATCGTCAAACACTTCGATCATACTTTAAGCAGTTCAAATAACTCTACTCTCACAGAGTAGAACAAAGAATCATCTTCACTAAATGACGTCGTCGCAATTTGTTGGTCTATACCGGATACGAGGATATTTAGGCTTTATTCCCTACATTTATCCTTTTGTGAGTGCAGTAATACACAGCATCTTCTGAGCTGTACCAAAATTTATGTTAGATATGCAGTAAAGCGCATAGAAGAAATTTCGGAACCAGAACCAAATTTTTATATAAAGCGAAGTTGCATATTTACTCAATTTTGTCATGTGTTACTAGCAATATTGATAAATTCGTGTATTAAATATCGAATCAATATGCCACAAGACAAAGATATCCTTTACGAAGAAACAGGAATTTCCGGCGGCGGTGAGCCATCTACAGGATGCGCCCAAAGTAATACTGGCGATTCCATCGTACTTGACAAATCTTCTGGAAAAGAACGAAGTCGCACTAATCTATTGACGAAGGCGGCGGTAATTCTGGCTTGCTTTACGTCGTTGCATTGGCTACCATGATTGAGTTGCTCGTCCAAGAAATAGCCGAAAGGAAAAAAGTAAGACGGGAATGGATGAGACGACTAAAGATAAATTTAAGAATAGTTTTGTTTAAGACGGGACAACTTTCATTTATTATAAAGTGCAAAGAAATAAAAACCAACCTTTCAGTCTTACAAATTTGAAGGGTCGGTACTCATATCACCCTTTCTAATGATAACCACGCCAAATACCGCTTTGCAGTGAGAATTTCGTCATGGTATTGCATAAATTTATACCATTTATGGTGAATATAATACAGTAAGCGGTATGTCATAGTTTAGTTGGTGACTTTTGTGGACAGCGATCTAAAGTCTAGGCCTACCTATTAGATTGGACATCATGTAGACTTTAGAAGAAAGAACATAGGAACACTGTAACCGGATGCCAGTTCTCGTTCCCTGCATGCTACAGCCTATACCCATTTATTTCTGGGAACTTCCACCCGTTGGATTGTCGTACATAGAAAGAATTTGCCAGTAGCTATTCTCGCCATAGTTTTTCGATCATTGCTGGGGGTAAGGCCGTATTTTAGTAGGCCAAGCACGCCAAACACACGCGGTCCTACCTCGAGTTCTCTCTATCGAAACCCAGTCATGCATGCAGTGCACTCTATGGTCAATGCCAATACTACCCTTCCCTTTAAAGTTCGAGAGGTAAAATTTTAGTAGGCCATGCCTATACCTATTAATTTCTGGGGAAGAATTTGCAAAGAATACAAAGAATTTGCCAAAGCTACTCTCGCCATGAGATCCGACGACGTTAACACAATTCATTCTTTTTTAGCTGAACAGAAACAATCACAAAGTTGACCGACTTGTCAAATGCGTTGGATGTCCAGATGGAAATCAAGGAGCTTAGAAACGAAAGTGATGGTAAGCTTTTTCAATATGTTCCTATCAATAAGAAACTGCGCAATGCAATCATAATGACTTGTAGTCGCTTCAACTTTAATTGTGCGATTGATCGTGATGTTCGTTCCTCCGCTTCTGCCACACAAAACTAAATGTCTTAAAAATAATTGGTCGGTTTCACATAAAATAAAGACCTTTTTCTGCACCAGTTTCAACTACAAAAATCGGGGCTAATTTTTGATAAAATATCTTGGTGATTGTCTTTCTGTAATGCCGAAATTTCAACCTTTTAGGTTACTGTCCTGTCAAATACAACGGGAAGTGTTTCTGGTTCGCTCGTCAATTAAAACCACAAGTAACCTTCGCTGACGGAACAGAGATCTGTGCGGATCTAGGAGGCAAACCAGCCAACATTTACTCTGAAGAACATTACAACATGATGATGGAATATATGAGAACTTTTACGACCAAGGACGACTGGATCGACGCATGGCTTGGAATGACCTACGTTGAACAGGTAAGATGTATCTTCTAACTACATGACCACAATGCAAGAGCTCATTGGTGGCCGAACTATCCACGATTTCAAATTCAAAGAAAGATGACATTATCCTCACTAGGGAAAGCAAACCGATTTCTCTAATGTAGGTTACAACCCAAATTACGTCAACGATTTAGATCTACTTCAATTGCTCTGCTTGTGGTCGGTAGCGCTACACGTGTACCATGATCGAAACAACACGAGTGACTTTGTTGTGTTGGAACAATTATTGATTCCGTGGTTGAAATAGAAGTTACTTAATTACGTCTCGTTTAGCATGACCATGCTTCTAAATCAATCATCGATCATTTGTTTGATTGACAGACGGACACGACGTTACTCTCTGACGGATCAACAGCTCCGTTCGTGAAGTGGGATACTGGAAATCCTAGCAGCTATTATTGCTGCAACATGGGTCTGTGGGTTGAAATGGATCGCAAAAGAACAGACCAACACATGTTTACGTACCGTCCGTTATCGGCACTTAAAGGAGTAATCTGTGAGAAATGAACATTCTATCGATGCTGACCAATCATTTCCTCCAGATTGTTGTAAATATTATTCCTGTTTGTGTTCATACCTTCCTGCAAATTTCCTAACCTTTGGGAGAGTCGCAAGTCAACATATGTTTACATATACTCAGACCTGGACGTTAAAAGGAGTAATCTGATTGAAATGAACGGAGCAGAACAATCATTCCACGACCCTTTACCACGATATCCCCAATCGATGTAGCCACGGTTGATGGTAACACTCGCGTAGAGATTTAGTTCAAATTTATACCGCTAGGTGTCGCCATTTATTTCCTTTGTGAAATAGAGAAGTTGTGAACTCGACAACTTTCGTGTCCGGTCCAAACCTGTTTCAAGATTAGATCCGGAACCGGTACGAAATCTGTGTGCCAGTATATCTACCAACCAAATCGTATGTGCCATCTCTGGCAGCCAGCTTCAATGAGATAACATGAAATAAAAGCCTAGAAGACAAGTATCCGTGTTAGCACGGTACACGCCTATATATTTACTGAAACAAAAACCAGAATTCGATACTTGCATATATTGTAAATGATTGTCTGCCATCAGCTACTATAAATGCATTGCTACAAATTTGGCTTGATTTTAAACGCGTGGTCTCACTCTATAACTATTGCAAGAGATCGTCCGACATCGGCTACAACAAGTTAGGCATGACGTTAAAACTGGACTGTACGATAACCAGTATTGCTATAAATATGGTTTGATTTTGAACGTGTGGTGACTCTCTATATGTCTTTCCACTCAGATTAACCAATCTGATCGATGTATAAATAGCGAAATTGTGCACGAGTATCGTTATTGTATTGTATATTTATTCACCAGTCGAACGGCTCGCACATTTCAGCCCAAGAGTGGCAGACAGACAGAGAAAAGATCAAAAAGGCCAGTAAGAAGGAGATGGACCGAATGCGGCCGCTAATACCCCTCACTTTAATAAAATTCGACAGGCCGGTATGTAAAAGTCGGCAATTAAAGGTCGAGAGAGTGGTCGAGTCAACAACACTCGTCTAATCGTCTACAACTCATCGTTAATTTGCTGGACGCCATTTTCGCTCGTATAGCTTGGCATAACAGTCATATCATGTGTAATGGCATTCAGTTATTACAGCAATTACGCAGACTCGCATAGCCTACCGGTCAAGGTTGTTAGTGCTGTTGTTTCGATCAGATTCAGCCACAAGCCAAGTTAGCATGTAATGTTTCTACCATAATAGGCTATTCTGTCCTGGCCATTAGCAGGCAAGGAGGGAAATTATCGTGTCGGCGATAAAAATTTAATCTCCACAACCATAATCCTCAGGAATCCGCCCCTGATACTGATTGGCCGAGAGGTTTAGACTGTCCGCCTTCTGATCGGGAGGTTCCGGGTTCGATTCCCGACCGAGTAAAATCGAAGACTTTAAAATTGGTATCTGTTCCTTCCCTGCTTGGCAATCGGTTTCGGGCAAGTTTGGAGAGTCGTGGTTGTAATAGTGATCCGGGCTATGAGACAGAAGTATCGACTGGCGTAAGCCTAATAAGCATTCCATTCTGGCGTACACGACCTTAGGAGAGAGAGAGAGAGAGAGAGAGAGAGAGAGAGAGAGAGAGAGAGAGAGAGTGCAAGAGAGAGATAAAAAGAGAGAGAGTGAGTAAGAGTGCAAGAGAGAGATAAAGAGATACTTAGAGGGAACTTTATTTTGTCAACCAAAAAAGTATTAAGTACAAGGAATATGAAATCATGGTAATCATGGTGACCCGATATGACTTTCCAGTCTGTAGGGTGGAAAACCTCATCAATTCATGGAAAATAAGCCTGCTTAGGCCGTGTAGGCCAGGTCAATGGTTAGAGTGCAAGATAAGCCTATCTCTTCGTCTGTCAACTCGCACTCATGTTGCCCTGAATTTCAACAACCCTGAGGCTTCAGAATAAATTTTTCATACACATTCCTACGTGACTAAGAAAAAAAGCAGTGACAATTCGTGATCGCCGCCAAAAATCGAGATTGTTAACTCAGTTACGAAGGGGATCCACCTAAGTTGAAACTTTTGCAACACATTGCCTGATGTCAGAAAAGCAAAACAGATAAAAGAACTTTTCTCAGCCATTAATAACCTGCTATATTTTATTTAATGGAAAAATGTAACCGCTCATCATTAGCTGATATCATGAATCAATCTGCCATCGTCAACAACATTAAAACGTCACTTATTCCATTTGTCTTTAAAACAAAGCACTTATAGCAGCTCAGTATGCAGAGAAATTTTCAATTTTTTTCAGAGACATTTTCAATTTTTGTTCGCCCGGATCACTATCATACAAGGCGAACTTAATCACAGACAACGCGCCCCACCGCCGTAGACGAGCGAAACGAATGGACCCCATTTTGAGAGAAGTCACGGTCGGTTTCCAGTCCTGTGATTAAGACCGCCTTGCTATCATAACATCACAACCTTGCACACTTCTTCGATACTGACTGCCAGTATGAGACAGAACGGATACCGATTTTATTGTCTTTTGATTGACTCAGTTATGAGAATCGAGCCCGAACTTTCCGATCAGATTAGGTTAAGGATGATGCAGGGATATCTAGATATCCCTGGGATGATCGAGCTCCGATCATTAGGTCTGTTATGAC
Organism: Botrylloides violaceus; assembly: GCA_030412335.1. NCBI lineage: Eukaryota > Metazoa > Chordata > Ascidiacea > Stolidobranchia > Styelidae > Botrylloides > Botrylloides violaceus. The sequence continues at coordinate 33,149 of JASFYC010000675.1, read as the reverse complement.
TATTATGGTTCAACTTGACTGTATGAACTAGTCGGAAGACCTGATTAGGGTCAGAATTACTGATTGTAAATAGGTGTCGGGGTTATGGCTCTTAGCTACAAGGCCTTGCGCGCAAAACCGCCAAACTGTAATCGTAATGCGTGGCGATGTTAATTACCTGATAATTATAATTACCGTTGATTACGCGTAGCGATTCGAGTATTGGGGTTGAGCTTGACACCATCAGCTGAACGTCCAATAATTAGTTCGACAAGACTATATTTCCATGATGTATTATAATCATAATAATAATTATTGATCAGTAATACGAAACGAGGTACTTGTAAGTTATACAGCAACCAGTGTGCGTTTCTAGTGACCAGCTTCGAAATCTTGTGAATTATATTCCAATAAACGTTAAATCTGTGGTGACTTACTAAATATATTACTATTTGAATCGTCCGCCATCGGCTCCACTATTTTTCCTAATACAGTAGATATTGACTTCGTTTCAATGATGTATTATTATTGATCAGTAATACAACAACCAGCTGCGGCTTTTATCAGCAGAATAAATATGTTTTGATCGGCTTAAACGCAGCGCATGTTCTATTAGGAAGGTGCGCAATACAATGGGCAATGCTGTGACTCTACGAGGGAACGGTCAATTGCCGTGAATACCACCACATTGACAAGCTTTCGGAATTCTACAGCAACTTGTTTGTGACTTGTTTTGCGCAGCCACTTAACAACTAAGATTCGACTCTCAAATAACAGAACGTGACAGCAGTCTCGATTAGAATGGAAAATTACCAAGCCAGCAACTCCAGTAAGATTTAACCAGTTTGCAAAATAACACATAATGACATTTTGCGAAAAAGTAAGAAAAAAAAAAACGTTTGTTTTGGAGATAAATCGTATAAAACCTCACTGCGATGTGCGATTTTTCAAAGAAGTTTCAAGACGACTGCAAAAGATTAGAGATTGATTTTCAACCTGTCAAATTCTGTGTGGGTGAAAACGTGTTTTTGCGGTTATTAGTTTAAGCCTTGAGTTGCCGTTCGCATTTATGGCGTTTTCAACAACTAAGGTCATGTACGTCAGAAAAGAATGACTTCTTATGCTTACGGGTGTCAATACGTCTGGCTTATATAGACTGGATCACTATCACAACCGTCACCGTTCTTTCCCCGCCGTAAATTAATTTGGCCATTTTAGAGGTGAATTTATACGGACGGTTTCAGCCGTGCTGAGAACATTTACGCGTAAGTTTGCAGAGAGAACGATAATTTGTTTCTCGAGAGTTATGCCTATCTCACAAATTTGTTGCGCTCGCGTAAAATCAGCGACGATGAACTGACGAAATTCAGTAGTTCCTCAGTTTGATTCCCGACTGAGTCAAACCAAAGACATTGATAGGAATGTCGTAGCCTAACGAAACATAACAGTAAATCAACAAGCCTGGTTTAGTTCAATATCGGGTATAGCAAGAAATATCAGAACCCGTATCGATATAACAAAGGCCTGCATGACCTTAGTTATGTTAAAAATGCCGTAAAGTCAAAACAAAAACAACATTAACCACCTGCTGTGGTAACCCCGATGGCGGACTTGAGTTTTAAAAACGTGCCTTCATTATTACCAGATCATTATTTGAAGTGACTTCTCTCGTAGTATAAAATTTGCGATGAAACTCATTTTGATGCTGTCGCTTCTTGTGGTTGCCACGCAAGAAAGCAATGCGCTGGAAGACACAGCGGGTTGCCCAATGATCAAGAGCGCTTACGAAGCGATGTGCCCGCTCTCGGCGGCAAATTGTAATAATCCTCCTTCGCCGATCCCGATGACAACAGAATCAACTACTACGACAACTACAACAGAATATACAACAACGATGGGAAGTCCCATGCCGATGATACGTAAGGAACTTTACAGTTATAAGTATAAACTAGACTCGTAGCAAAAAGATTGCAAGACTTCCCGTGTGACTGAAATCTATCTATATACATGTAGTGTATCGCATGAACTATTGTTATATCGTAGGCTTACTTCACGCAAGCTGCAGTAAATTTCATAACACGAACCCATACGCTGCTAATGTAAGGACCATTGCATAGTTGCCGTCGGCTTATATAGCCTACAACTTCCAGTTATGCAAATAAATCAATGGGGTAGTTCAATGCAAACCTGTGCTCCCATCCGCGTACATTATGAGGCGAAAAAAGTCTAATAAAAGCGTGTTCCACCTATCCAAAACTCTAATTGCTCTAGTTAAAACTACCTGCAGATACGCAAATAAGTCCGAGGATAATTCGTTCTCACAAAGGCGGATTTGTCGTTTATTCTAAGGTTCTAACGAATGGCTAGAAGCTTATAAAGCCGGTTAACATACGTACCAAGTTTAGCGACGAGTTGGAGAATTTGCCCCCAGCCTATACCCAGTAACTTGACTCAAGTCTGTGGCGCTTGATTGAGTCTCCGTTGCTGCTCAAGTCAGCACCCAAGAAACATGGCAACTAACGTTTTGTTCATTTTATTTTGTATGTATGGCGTTTTTCAACCCTACTATGGTAATGTACGCCAGGTCAATGTCTGACGGTATACCTGTCAATATATCCGGCTTTATAGTCCAGATTATTATTGCAACCACGACTGGAATTAAGTCAGAGAATTGGCCTTCACACTAACCATCGAAACCAATTGAGTGAAGTTTTTATTGTTCAGAGTACTGTCCGCTGAAATACAAGAAATGGTGTAACTGGCTCGTCCTCAGATCGGCTGGTATCACGTATGCTGAAGCTGTGAAAGTGTGCGCAGATCATGGAGGTTATCCTGCCAACATTTATTCGCGTGATCACTTCTATATGTTAATGGGTTACTCGACAATGTTCGCATTCAAAAACGGATGGATGGAAACATGGCTTGGAATGACTTACGATAAAGATGTAAGTACCTTCAGGGCATTTCCTTTACCACACAGTAAATCTACTTTGATCAATAAACTGAGATGTTTGCTTATTGCCTACCGAACAACACTGCCTTTCTCAAAATAATTAATTAAAAAGATCTCCACAGATTTACCATCCAGCCTTAGTTTATTGTGAATGTAATTGTAATTCTCAATAAACTAAGGCTGGACGTTAAATCTGTGGTGATCTTCTTTACAATATCTATTGATCGTCCGCCGCTACACTCTTCTAATGCAATAGTAATAGATATGGTTTGTCAAGATAGAATTAACGTCCAGCCCAGTTTATTGGATTATAATAACAATTAAGTCTGTTGTGACTTTATTACTATTTGGATCGTCCGCCTTCGGATTCACTGTTTTTCTAATGCAATAACAATATTGTTTTCAGAGCAAGACTGTCTATTTAACCGATGGTACGAAGGCTCCGTACGTAAAATGGCATCCGAATTTCCCTCAAGCTAGTAGATGTTGCCAAATGGCTCTAGACGCTGATGTCGATATGGATGATGTGAAAGAGGACATGTTTGTTATTGAACCGACGACTAAGTTGCGAGGTGTTCTCTGTGAGAGATGAACACAATTTTACCGATATTGACGCGCATTTTTTTGTGAGGCGTTATGGAAAAAATAAAAACCTGGTTTGGTTATCATTTTGTGTGGGGTTTGTAGTAGTTCTACGGGGAGAGTACTTTTAAAATTTTCGAATGACTTTTCTTTGAACTAGACCTCAAGACGGCCACACAGCTGTCACTGTTTGGTGGCCTCTTCGAGGTTTTTGAGACCAGTCACTCCAGTCAGAAATTCAGACTTTTCACAAAATATAACGTTTGCGACGTCACGGTTCACAAATTTCGTCAGGATATTAGACTTCCAAAAAGTAATGTCTGTGACGTCACGGTTCAAAGATATTTTCAGAATTTTGGAATTTTCGAAAAAGGAACGTTTGTGACGTCACGGTTAACAAATATTGTCAGAATTTTAGACTTTTTTCCTCAATTTCATCTCGACAAACTTCATGTACAACCAGTCATTTTTGGTGTGCCAAAAAATACCAGCCCATACGCCTTTAGGAGTATAAACATCAAACCGACCATTGAGATTTGTACTGGCACACCATTTGTACCACCCTCCTCCCTTGAACGATGTCGCACAATTGCAACCACCGCTGCAGTCGTCGTTATCCGAGTCAAGCGTGCTGAACTGCTGACCATTCTGTTCTCGGTTATCGCCTGGAGTTTCAGCGAACGAGTCCGTGACATTACCAGAGTGGCCACTGACGCTAAGCCGGTATTTGTCGGTAGATGGGCCGACGCTAAATGAACTGTAAAATGAGACATAGTAAGCAGGAACAAAACAAGACTATAGGCCTATACAGATATTGCAAAGTATACGGCAGATCGGGAAAGAGAAAGAAAGAAGAGAAAGAGAGAAAGAGAGAAAGAGAGAAAGAGAGAAAGAGAGAAAGAGAGAAAGAGAGAAAGAGAGAAAGAGAGAAAGAGGAGGGAAAGAGAGAAAGAGGGAAAGAGAGAAAGAAGGAAAGAGAGAAAGAGAGAAAGGGACGGAGAGAATAAGAGAAAATGCGAAAACGAAAAAGAGAGAGAGAATTTGATTTTGTCAACTAGGAAAGTATCAAGTACGTGGAATATGAAATCACGGTAATTGTTTCCGGCATTGACAGGGTGGCCCGATATGACTTTCAAGCCGCCTGCTTTCGAGTCGCAGCTACCCTGGAGTTTATCATGAGGTATTAATACACAGTTTGGTAGGTAGGCTACTGCATACGACCAAAAAGTTGTCATTAGAAGCAAATGAAAGAAGTAAAAATATAATAATATTAATACATAATTAATAATAAATAATAATAATAATAATAATAAATATTAATAAAAAATAATCAACAAGTGAAAACCAACAGGAAGATACATATTTAATTGAATCTTTGGCCGAGAATAGAGGGGGAGAGAGAAATGAATATTACTGTGAAGCTCAAACCTCGCTTTCGACAGGTTTTCCCCCAAACATCCACATACTGCTAGGATACTGCTAACTTCACAGTTGTCTTAAAAGGTATATGGGTATCTAGAGCATAGAGAGATATCGTACCTGTATTTAGCCAAGTGATGAACTCCGTTCCTGTCAATCATATCAATCCGAATCTCGTGCGAACCGTTCTTTGTCAGCTGATGGAGCGCTTCAAGGCCTGGAAAGCAGGTTGATGTCAGAGTTTGTACGGATGACAGATTATGGAGAGTTATAATGGTAATAGTGATAAGGTCTGTAGTAGCGAGATCACGCACTAGAAGAATGGCGTACATGGTCTTAGCACAGTAGTTGAAAAGGCCAAAGATTTAAAAAACAAACTAAATAAACTACTCTCTAACGTCATCAAGTGGTCAAATACGTACCGAGCCAGTGTTCTCCTCGTACATTCCCAAACCCGTTGACGTAATCAGCCCATTTTCGATTAAAATCAACACTCCCATCCATTCTCCTTTGGAAAACCTACAAAAAGAGATATTACGTCACGCGGATCTCGTCACGCTATGTTCGCAGACGATGACATCACTTACGACCCAATTCCCGCCGTCGGTTGTGACGTCACAGTACATTTTCGTCGGTCCTATTTCGGGTACGTTTCCAGAGATCTCTCCTCCAGTTACGTTCCGTAAGACGCTAGGAATCTGGTCGAGTTGGACTCCGTGGCATGGCGGCAAAACGACATCAGGTTCTAAAATTGTGCATTACCGAATTATTATTCACTGGCTATTCGATCGTGAAAGTCACGTGACCGTTGCCATGGCTGCGAGACGCGGTGGATCCACCGAGATTGTCAACAAACCGCCAGATTCGTTTAGTGATTCGCGATTTGTCCGGTCTGTCAGCAAAACCAAGGTGGGCGGCGGACGATTTTCAGTGTTACAAGCACCTTTTTCAATTTCCGTGATCCAGAAAGTAAGGTTGAAGCAATCAGCCGATGAATTCATGCATAGGTAAACTGGTCTGTGATGAACCTGTCTATCCATACTTCGAAGTAACCCCTTCTCACACTAAGATTACAAGAGATTTCTCCGGAGAAAGCCGTGTACATCCACTCATACCTCACCACCGACGCTACCCGAAAACTGCGAAACCGCGCCGTACGGTACCGGTACTCAATGAAGCGTCCGATAATCACCAGCGATGAAGCACGGACGATCGGCCGCGTTTCGACTTAAACAGCGTTGTCCGTTTGTAAAATCACGTAAGACAAGATCTAATGTATCGAAATAACGCTCCCCCGACTAGGGTCACAAGAGACTTTCCTTGAGAACATCGCACTTTAACCTCGCCACCCGAAAGCCTAATGCAAAACTCCATAGCACCCCGTGTGAATTCAAGCGTTTGGACCCACTTGGTGCCGCAGAGCTAAAAACGAGCTCAGAATTTCAGTCCGAATTGCGCGCAGTCGACAAATTGTCTCTAAAGGAAATTAATACGTCATAAATGCAAGTACACACACCAATTGCGTAAACACTGCAGAGTACAAGTTGAGTAAAACAATTGAACTGGAACACAATACACCATACGACGGATGTTCACTGACTATGCCCGTTGGCAAACTTGCTGATCGCTATAATTTTACACCAGCTCCGACTACTTTACCCCGGACAAGTCTGGTGAGCTATCGAAAAGTCTTTCGTAAATTTTTTCGCGTATCGTAACGTTTTCCTTTGGCCTCCGAGTGACTTCCTACTGGGAACACTCAAACATCACTTCCGGTTACGTCCCGGATACGTTTACGCAACCGGATTTCAACATCCAGTGGCTCCATGTCATCTATTCCTGTACAATATACGAGCCATCCGATGAAATGACTGGTCTGAAGAACGTTGACGAGGCCTCCAAGCAGTGGCTGCTCTGACGTCCAATCCGAAGAAATACCAACAATGCCAAAGGAAAAAATTGGAAATACGAATATTGGCTACAATACAGATGGCCAGGACTAATTGATCAATCACTATTAAAAACACTGCGTCGAACTACAATGACGCTTAACTTCCAACAACAGACCGGAGATTCCTAGAAGCCCCCGCAACTGGCATGAAACTGTTATGAAATCCGCCTCAGGATATCCCCATCAAGTTCGTAACTAGAATGAAACTGTCATAACGCCTAGTAGATGAAAGTATATGAAGCCAGCTCACCTACAACAACTTCGACCCAACCTTAACCCGCTTCACTAAAATCTCCTGAACGGACTGAGGAAATGAACCGCCATGCTCTGCGCATGACTAATTCCTCGTGCGCAATCAATCAACAGTAATCATATTATAAGATAATCAGTGAGAGTGATCCGCATGTGCATTAAAACAGAGCAGTGTTCCCCATAAGCATCTTACCATTAGTTGCTTCTGTCAAATCAGATGTCGTCGTTGATACGGTAGAAACTGCAGCCCTGCCTAATAAACAGGAGATAGCCTTATTATTGGAAAATATCAGTAGGGTTTAATCAGCTGACGAGGAGCAGTGGCCGGCAGAGTGACACGGAAACTTAGCAGAATGAAATAAAAGTTAGCGAGCAAAAATATTGAAGAGTGTAGTGGGGCCGATGGCGGACGATCCAAAAATCACCACAGATTTAGCGTCCAGCCCTAGTTTATTGAGAATTAAAACATTCACAATAATTCTCAATAAACAAAGGCTGGACGCTAAATCTGTGGTGACTTATTATATTTACAATTACAATGCGTGCCAGACGGACTATATATAGCTCGTCTTTCATGATCGTCGGATAACTACTTCTCGGTCGAATTTTTACATCCCTAAGGTGTCATACGAGAGCTATTAACAAGCTCTTTTCATGCAGTACGTTAAGTAGGGTGATACTTGAATTAGCAAGGAAGGTTGCACACATTGTCTTCGTAAAGAAGATTGTCCACAGATTTAGCGTTCAGCTTTAGTTTATTGAGAATTAAAACATTCACTAGCTTTCGGAGCTCCGTTCCTTCATCAGGTGTGTGATAATAATAACGAACCTTCGTCCGCGGCGATTTCTTCAGATAGGTGTTGTATGATGTCATTGAAGATCGCTTGTGCTTCGTTCCTGTACTGTAACAACATTTCTTCATCAAAAAATGACTTCACTCAGTTACTTACAACACCGTCAAAGCCCTTCAACTAATAAATAGTCGCAGGACCGGAAGGTTACTGGTTCGATTCCCGACTGAGTCAAACTGCAAAATTGGTATCTATCATTCCTTCTCTTCTTGGCAGACAACATCGGAAGAGTACGGATATTTGTGGTTGTGATTAGTTGTGGTTTTTATCATCACTGATTAAAACCAGGCGGTTTAAACCGGTTTTTCCTTGGTTTTTATCAAACCCCTGTTTTTTCGGTTTATGGTTTTTTCATTTTTGAATATATAATGCCGTCCGTTTGCTCAAGTAGCTAGAGGCTAAATGCGACAAAAAGCACAAATTCACATATAAATTGTATAAGGAGTATCTGGGGACGCATTGGTTGTGATAAGCGGTCTAGAAAGCGAAAATATCGGCACGCGTAGCAAATTAATATCGATCTGGCGTGGGCCTATATACATGACCTTAGTAGGGTCCTCTCTGCTTAGCAGTCGCTATCGACGGGGCGTGTAAGGTTGCGCCTGTGATCTGGGATATAATCCGAAGTATCGATACGTTAAAATAAGCATTGAGATGGCGTATATTACATTATTAGGATTGAAAATCAAAAACAGAAAAACGGTCGGAACTCGCGATGCAGACTACCTATCTTTTGACTTTGGACACCGCCACGATCAACCTATACATATATCCATCGTACGGGCTGCCATGTGTGCTTACTGTACTGTACAAATGTATTTACTTACCAAGCAGTCTCCGTTAGATATCCATTCCTGGTTTTCGTATCGTTTAATGCAGATTTGCCCTGTTGAAATAAAGGATTGATTCATTTGAAATTTGCCACTTACGATTGCTGGACATATTCCTTCGTCGTCATCAGGGTGGACCTATAAATATATAGGCCTATTGGGTATCTCTCTCTCTCTCTCTCTCTCGCAGTGTCGCTATATAATGCTGTAGCTTGCATGTAGGCAACATTATTATCATTAAGAGACACATTACTCTCTCGAGTACTTCGACGTAGGCTGTGCGGGGTCTTGTGTTTTAGGCTTAGTTAATACATCATCTCTCTGCAACTCGTCTGTGTTGAAGCTCTATCATCCAGAAGATATAGAATCACTATTAAGGCGCTACCTATTGAGTTATCAGGCGACCGTGGACGATAACGTACCGAAATTTAAGTATTCGGGCTGGATGGAAATTGACACGAACCCTTACGTCCCTACACTGATATCTCCTGCTTGCCAGTCTGTGTTATTTTGTGTAATGCGTGGGAATAGTTTCTGGCTTTGATTGTCTGTTCTCTTCGACTGGTGGAGAAATACAGATACACAGATACATCCAACGGGCGGGAGATGACTCTCCGCTGTTATAAACGTCACTAAACTCACCTACTGTAAAAGCTCGAAGAAGTGCCAGAAAGAAAACGCCTTTCTTGTTACAACTAAAGCGAACCGCCATTAGATATACAGGACAGCCGAATATAATGCCAAATATGATAACGGATCAGATATTTCAGTATATAAATATGTGGTCATCATAAAAAATTTTAATAGGTTATTTAAGTTCATGATAATAAAATTACGGGTTACAAGGAGTCATGATTTAAAATGAAGTAGGCTTACTACTTTTCAAATCAACAGCAAAGGAGGAAATCAGTTTCATGAAAAGTTGTGTCGGCCTATAGCCTAATTTAGGCAGTGTTTTGAACGTGATTTGACGCATTAGGCGTGAAATGAGGAAGGAGGAAGTCCTTTTGTTATTGAACGTGGCATCACGAATTGCCGTCGCTCATTGAGTCGCAACCGCAGCATAGGCCTACGTCTAAAATGGAAGTATAAAGTGCAAGCTCGTGACAAATCGAAGAGGAAATTTCTGAATTGCTAATCAATCAATCAAGCAAACAGCGTTCCCCGTAAGCGCCAGTAAACAACCAATCAATCGCCCAAGCCAGTATTGTTTCTAATAACACCCTTAATCGATCAACCGATCAATTAATCAATCAATCAATCAAGTAATTAATCAATCAACCAAGCAGTAAATCAATCAAGTAATCAACCAATCAATCAAGTAATCAGTCTATCAACCAATCAATCAAGTAATTAATCAATCAATAAAGTATTTAATCAATCAGTCAATCAATCAATCAATCAATGTGGCAAGCCCATTGTATCTCTCTCGGCAGGCAGAGGCATACGCCTATCAGCTTCATCACGAAGGCATGCCATGAAATATGACTTTTAGTCAAAGCCGTGTCTCGCATCGAAAAAAGGCAATTAAAAATAGCGATCAATAAGCTAATCTAAAATAAATCGGACTTGGGTTGGTGCTCGCGCATGAAGAGACGTTCCAGCAGTTAAAAATTCTTACGCCAACAGGCCTTAAATGGTGTGGTTCCGGTTCGGAGATAAGCAAAATCTTGTTCAGGATAGGGACGGACTATTCGAATCGGGACAACTACCACCACCTAACGGATGTCAAATCTTTTAGGTAAACACTCTTTACTGCGACGCTCACTTCCTCATTTCCTCTCACACACTCCTTGCTCGACTTATTTTTTTTTTTAAGAAAAGGGGCATTGCCCATCTTATGGTTTTTGGTCACGTGATGGCGTAAATCTAATTCTCTCTCCCAGAGCGGAAAACGGCGGTTCACTACGTCACAAAAGCACTCGTGTGTGACGTCAGACATATATTTTGGTGATATATAACGACGAATAAATTTGAGATTATCGGTTCACGTATAAGGAGGATAGTAGGCGACATATAAAAAAATACAGTAACTGTTTCCATGGAAACCGAATCTCTAGTAACAATGTGTGTAATATACGTAACAATAAAGCGTGTAAAGTTTTCACCTGATGAAGGAGAGAAAATCCGGAAGGCTACGAACTGAATGGGCGTTGAACTGTCTCAACATTGCCCAAGTGTCTATATATCTCCCAATTAGGATTAATGGCAGTTCCACAGGGAGAAGAGAGGGGGTTGTTGCCTGGAATGTTACCCCCCCTCATCTGTGTCTTAATTTACGTATAACCTCTCTCTCTCTCTCTGAACCACTGATACGATAATCATGGAGGCGAAGCAGGACGATAAGGATGTAGGAGCAGAGCTCCAAAAGCTTGTGAATTCCGATAAACTGTGAACTCCGATAAATCTGTGGTGACTTATTCTATCATTTACTATAGTAGGGCAGTGTTCCAGAAGCTTGTGAATTATACTTCAATAAACTGAAGTGTATGTTTAATCTGTGGTGACTTATTCTATATATCAATATAATAGGTTAGTGTTCCGGAAGCTTGTAAGTTATACACAGTACTTCAATAACACGGACTGGACGTTAAATCTGGGGTGACATATTTCATCTCTCAACCACTGGAAGACATGCAATGTAACAAAATTTGATCAAGGCTGGATACAGCTTGTTATAACAAAGAGTTCCCACTAACGGACTGAGGAGAAGTGGCAATATAATTTGGTCTATCACAAAAAAAAATTTAACTGCAAATGGCTAACATAAAAGCTAATACACACATGAAGAGTGGACATCAAGTAGTCAACTGCAACTTCTTTGAGGAAAGTTCCAAAAAATGGCAAAGAGGGAAGGGTGGAGGGAGAGGGGTCTTGATTTCATTTGGCACTGACATTCTTATGTGGCCACAACGGATTAATAGGCATGCGATTTGGCAGTGTATTCAAAGGCATATTTCTTTCTACTGCAGCTTTCCATTTATTGAGAGTTTGCAGTGGGTAGGGAATTCCATAAGGGCTCCCAACCTGTTGGCATGACAAATACGTGAGCTCAACAAATCAACAGGTTCAGCCTAATTCAGTGAAAACGGCAATGCCAACTCCAGCCTTCAAGCTTGCCGAGCTACATTTCTACTGACTACTCACACCTTCTAGCATGGAAGCCAGTTCAAGTAAAAAATCTTAGATTAAGTCAATCAACAACCAAGCAGGATCTCGAAGCAACTTGAAAACGACACAAAAATTGCGGAGCTTTAAAATAAACTCGCGAAAACGCATGGCTACAATTCATACACTTGATCAGCTGTATCTAATCTGAGATCAAGTACTTAATCTAAGATTTAACTTAATCACAGATTAATGCCCAGAAACTAAGTAAGGATAGATGTTTTAGCAACTTATCACAGCTGCGTATAATCCAAGATCAAGTACTTAATCTGAGATTAAACTTAATCAGAGGTTAAGGCATGGAAGCTAAGTACGGATAAATGTTTCAGCGACTCGAATGCGACAAAAAATAAAATGAAAAGCGAAGGGCCAAAATAAACTCACTAAGATTTCATTAACAGCAATTTGTATAAAGTACACTTGACTACTTTGAAGCTCTTGATATAATATGCAAATATACAGTAAAGAAATAGATCGTGTGGAACATGATTATTTAAATGAACTTATGACGTGAGAGAACGGAACTATGGTTACAGTAGGTCTACGACAGGGGTTGCCGAAGGAAAGGACTCTGTTTACATTAGTCGGCGATTTGATTTTTGTCGAATTTCAGACACCACTAGTGCATATTCATATCATGCGAGCAACCACGGTTGTGAGGGGGGAATTGACACCCCTCCGGCCCTCATCTTGTCATGTGAGGTGTCAAAGCCTGGAAAAATTTCATAGAGATTATATGTCAGTGTCCTAAATCTGTTGAATGACAAGGGTCGTTACGTCACCAAGTCTTGTGTTGCCGGTTATCATTATGCAGGCGACACCTGAAGGAGAAACTTAGCTTTCCTTCATTTCCAATTACTCACAGCCTAGTCCATCCAGCCCAAACTGTCTACAGTGGATAAAATTTTCCTTCTATGTTCTTTGCTTGTTATCCCGCAATCGACAAGGTCTTGCTCTAACATATCTCTGGAAAATTTTAAAAAGTGTTGAAGACATTCGACCTTACGGTCAGGACTTGTGTTCAGTTGGCCGAGTGATTTGACAGTCCGCTCTCTGATCGGGAGGTTCCGGGCTCGATTCCCGACCGAGTCAAACCAAAGATTTTAAAATTAACCCCTTCTCGGCTCGGCAGTGAGGGAGTGCGATCAGAGATATAACCGGGAAGTATCGACACGCGTACTAATCATTGACATGACGTATCTGACCTTGGTAGGGTTGAAAACAGCAACAATTTAAATTGAAGAGTGTAATGGAGCCGATGGCGGTTATCAATTGATCAATCAATAGAAAATAGATTTAAATCTGTGGCGATCTTCTTTACAACACAGAATTTAAAACAACAGCAAAACAGGATTCTTACCCGAGAAATTCCAGTGTATCCCATCCGTTGCTGATCAATGAATCTGTGTACTGAGATAATCCTATTCTCATCATGAAATCTTCAACGGTCGTCACTGCGACCATCACTCCACAAACTCTGACGCTACGTCGCCTAGACTTCGGACTCGGCATACTTGCAGTTGCTGCACGATTCTGATTGGGTGGAGATTGGCCAATCACTGTTCTAGGATTCGGTCGCAGTTGGGTTGACGAGTAGTTTTGTAAAACTGGTGCCGCACCACTAGGTGGAGGTTTACGAGTCTCTGGGTAATCGACAAGTTCGTACGCTTGCGAGATTGGTTTGTTAGACGGAGTGTCGTATACCAAACTTGGGTTTTCAGACTCCATAGATTCAAACATATTCCCAGTAGCTTCAAACTCCGCAATAACTGCATCAAGTGTAGATGACGGAGAGGAGCTTGACGGCGGGAGATCGAACACAACTGAGCCAGTCGACAAGCGCGGAGGGCCAGGATTTCGTGTTGTAAACACCGGACTGGTTTGGCTTGTAACCCCAGGGCTTGATGAGCCACTAGGTGCTGATCTTTGTTGGTTTGTTTCGACAGTCGGAACGGTACTTGAAGATGGAATAGCCATCGGAGGTCGTGAATCCATATCTGACCTTTGAACCTGAGTGTTTCGTTGTTCTTTTTGGTCTTTTTTTGGAAATAATAAGGCGCCAGATAATTTACTCGCCATGTTTGTGAACACAGATGATTTTAAATGATTTTTGCCTTCGACAGAAATTTCAGTTGAATCTGAGTACAAGACTGGCTCGACTTCCTCGCGTTTTCCAAACTGTATGAAATCGTATGTCTTTTCTTTACGTTTATTGACGCTGTCTCGTGTTTTTACAAGCATACTGCCTTGAATCTGTCCAGCTTCTTCGCCTTTTCTGGACAGAAACTCTTGGAATTTTTGCGGCGAGGTTCCGATCATCGATCGTAACGCTAGAACGAATTCGGCATGTGTGTCGTTATCATCGTCTCCTTTTACGAGAACTAAAAGATGTTGATCGACGAGAAATTCTCGGTCGGAAATTATCGGCTCGAGTTTCGGAATGTTATCCCAGACAACACGGAGCATATTTGACCCGAACTCTGTCGTGTCGTACTTTACATTCGGTGGCGTCCGCACGGGCTTTGCGAGACACGCCGAATGAAACTGCAAATAAAAATTTGTTTTGCCCGGAGCTTTCATTATCGCTTCGATCCTATCGAATGAGATTGTAGCGCCACCGTGTGTTGAAGCTCCACGTGAATTAAATCCACTTTTTGATGCGTATTGACCTCTGACACCGATTTGCATGTTGCAGAACACAGGGGAGTGGTCGGACGTCATGACGTCATCAGAACAACCGTATGCGTTACAGACATTGTGGGTCTCAGGGTATGATTTCCAGAGTACCCGATCGCACCATGATGGAACATTGATGCGGATTCCGGTACGTTTGATCTTGAGGTGCGCGTACGTTTCGCGATTTCCTCGTTCGTAACGATACGTCGGAGGGAATAAAATTTCCTCCTCTTCAAAACGATAGAAGACTTTGTGCAACTCTTTCTCCCGTCGCAGTTGATCGACTTTATACAAATCACCGTAATCTTGCTTTTTGATCAACGGAAGTATGCCTTGAATATCCATCTCAAGCCGATAATTTAGATCTCCAAGAAAAAACAAATGATCAAAACGGTTCGTTAAATCGAACACAGAAAATCGATCATGTCCTAAATTTAACGCCTTTATGATGTCATGATAGTTTTGATTTCGGCGGGAACATTTTTCGTTCCCTGACGTCAGATGTGCGTTGATAAAACAAAGGGATGTGCCACCAAATTGAAAAGCAACAGCAACGGCCCCCTTATTTCCAAGAGTGTTTGCGATCCCGGTTTTTACAGTTGAAGTTTGAATGTGACTGATTCGATTTCTGTGTTCCGCTTTCACCAGAATTATAATCTTAATATGCCAGAGCGCATCCATAGCCACCAAGTGGAATTTTTGTTGCGTAACCTCAGTGATAGTTTCCGTAACCTTTTGCAACCATTCTTTTTCCGGAAGTCCCGTTTCTTGAGTGCCGATGACATAGATGTCATGCGGAATGTTGCAAACGGAAGGGTCTAATACGCGTCCTGTCCCGCCGCATCGAAACCACGACCGAATATCCACAGGAGGCATGGCGTCACCCATATTCCAAGTCCCAATGAAAACGGAAACGGAATCGGGTTCCGTGTTACCGGAATGCATGTTTCGGACAAGTTGCATGACTTGACAAAACGCCTCTCGTTGCGAACTGCTGTCAAACGAGTATTCTCTCTTTTTCCCGTTCAAGAGAACGATAGAAAGCTTTCCGCGAGATTTATTGTTCTTTATGATTTGAAGAACTAGAGAGTAGAGAGAGATATGGTAAGTAAACTTCAACTGATGAAAAAGCATCGCGTCGAAAGTTTGTGAATTAAGTTTCCAAAACTGTGGTGACATTCAATATATCTATCGGTATAAGTGATCTTCCGCCATCGATAGATCGAATAGAAGAAACTGTCATAAATTAAATCATACCCATGGATTTCTGATCAGTACGCGACATTTCAAAGGCTAGAAATTTTCCACAGTTTCAATTACATGTGTCTATTGTAAGTGACCATTAGCAATCAGTAACTGCAATCAATTTATTGTTATAAATCAGAAAACTGTGGTAACACTCACTCTACCTATCTTAACCACTATTGATATGATAACATATAGCTGGGTGTCCTTCAAAGCTTTCTATATCTTTCGTAAGTGACCATCCGCAAAAATATCATTAGGAAGCTCACCTTCGTCATGTTTGTATTGAGCTGCGTCTTCGCCTTTCATGATGACAAGCCGACCGAGATCGACGTTGACCTGAAGTCTTGCTCGAGAGAGTTTAATGCCAGCGATACCTCCGTCGGTTTTAACTTCAAAGTTATATTCTGGTATACTGTGACTGCTTCGTCCCGATGTCGAACGCAGAGCCGTGCCATACATACTCTCTACTTCCATTCCGGCGTGTTCCTGTGGTTAGAAATGTCAAAGTCTAAGTAAGATCCATTGAATAGGCTAACATAGACTTGGTCCATAAATGTACCTAAAGCAGTTGTATACGGTGAAAATGTAGGCTAATCAGCCTCCACACTAAGGGTGGGGTTAAAAAAGACATCATAAGAAATGCATGGCTTAAGCCTTAAGCCTTGTTCCCATCGGCATTTTTCTTCATAAGTCTCGGATTGTGTTTCTCCTGTCCAAAACGTGTGCTGACGACACACTCACTCTAGTTAAAATTATCTCCATTTATGGAATAAGTCTGAGAATGAATTCATTCTCACAAATCTAAGTTTTTGTCGTTACAACAGAGAGAGTGAGAGAGAGAGAGAGAGAGAGAGAGAGAGAGAGAGAGAGAGCATATGCTCCGCATTACAATATATATAATATATATTGTGTAGCTTGATTTACAGTACGAAAAATAGTGGAGCCGATGGCAGACGATTCAAATAGTAATAAATATAATAAGTCACCACAGATTTAACATCCAGTCCAGTTTATTGAAATATAATGCACAAGCTTTCGGAGCTCTGCTCCTTCATCAGGTGAAGATGGAGTAGGATACATATAGAGCCGGTAGTTATGTGCCACAGTATGACGAGTTTTTCTTATCACTGCCTTGTAATACTGGAATATGTTTTATAGACCTCGTTCTACAGACCAAACCATGCAACATAAAAAATAATTCTACCCACCTTAATAGTTATCATTACTCTCTTGTTCAAGTTCTTGACGGCGTCCTTACAATCAGCAAGTCGAGTCAAAAATGAGTCAAGATCCACATCTCTGTCGCCATGGTGATCTGGTGTTGTCGGGGTTACGGTGCTTTGAAGATCATAAAGTTGACGGAAAACGTTGATTTTCATTAAAAATGTTTCAAGTTGTCTGAAAGGAAATGGAATCAGCCTCAAAAAGGTGGGTATTTCATTTCGTGATGTCACAATACAAACAAAATATTTGCATAAACACTGACAGGAAATTCCTAAAATAGTGGAGCCGATGGCGGACGATTAATAGATTTCGTAATGACGATCACCGCAGATTTAACGTCTATCATCAGATGAACGGAGAACGGAGCCGCGGAAAGCTTGTGAATGTTTTAATTGTCAATAAACCAAGGCCGGACGTTAATTAAATCTACGGTGACCTTCTTTACGAGACTAGAAAATGTGACCTGTGAGCATCAAAACAAACCCATCTGCTCCCCAAAACTTACAATTTAAGTTCCCTAATATGAAAAAGACACATACCAAAAATCACCCTTCTTGGGTTACTTTCCTAAATCTTGAAGTCTCTGCACTTAGCAATTAACGAACCAAACGGGCTAAAATTTGGTGCAGGTATTTTTTTTACTCATATAACCTGACATTTTTAGATCGTGTTCGCAAAAATATGAGAGAAATACACTAGTTTTGTATAGTCTACAAATTTGTGGTAAAACTCATTGACTTACTCTTCAAATTGTCCAGCTTCTTTGGCAAGTATCTTCTGCATTTCTGCGCACTGTCTGCTTCCGTTCAGTATGTCGCTGACGTCGCGTTCAGCTCCCTCGTAGCAATATTGATTCAAGTGCTCAAGGAAACCTTTTCCAGCAGAAGAACTGAAAAGAGAGATGTCCTTGATTAATGTGGTGCCGATTAATTAATAACATTTGGATTGTACAATAATCCAAGTCAAGATCATCCATTCACAAGTGGCGTCTCACGACCAGTGCATCATGAGAGTGTAGGGCAGAGGAGCAAACCGCAGACCATTTCAGCCATTTATGTACAATGATACACCAACCGCTCAATGAATCGGTCCGAAGAACCTGGATGAGGCCACGAACCAGTGGTTGCCGTGAAGTCTAGTCCGAAGAAAACAAAACGAAAGAACGAAGACACAATCAATGATTCAATGTAAGTAGTTTCTGCCATCAACCAAGTAGAAGGTCGATATTCACCCTTTTCAACTGGTATCAGTGTCGGCTAGCAGTTCGTCAAGAAAACCAACTTCAGTACGGTTCGGCCACGAATCATA
Source organism: Botrylloides violaceus (assembly GCA_030412335.1). NCBI lineage: Eukaryota > Metazoa > Chordata > Ascidiacea > Stolidobranchia > Styelidae > Botrylloides > Botrylloides violaceus. Next base: position 14,708 of record JASFYC010000675.1, on the reverse strand, counting down.
GCATGATGTGGGCACTGCAATTTTTAAGCTAACCTACATAGGTCAACACACCGTTAGAATCAGGATGATGCATGAGGGGGCGTGAAATAAGCAATATAGTAAGTTAGACTGCATAGTTAGTTAGTTACACAACGTATGTGTTAAATTCTGATAGGTCAACTTCCTCGACAAGGCATGTGTTTTAAGACACCAATGCTTCCTTTACGTATGGCAAGTATAGGGAAGAAGATTGGCATACAACTGAGGGAACTGATGAAGGAACTGGCATTCTAACTCAAGCCCAAGTCCTACTGACCCAAGCTACAAGCTCTACTGACTAAAGCCCAATTCCTACTGACCAAAGTATCAAGTCAAATCTAACTTACGCAAGACCAGGTCTTACTGACTCAAGTCAAACCCTGCTTAGTACTTACTCAGGACAAAGTCTTACTGACCCATGGTCAAGTCTCAAGTCAAACTGTACTTACTCAAGACTAAGTCTTAATGACCCATGCCGAAGTCCTACAGCCCTCCAGGTCCAAGTTCTATCTTCAGGTTGGGGTACATCTTGATGAACATAAACATGCCTGATTTGTAACATGGACAAACCCGGGAGGCCGGAATGAAGGCCTCGCAGACCAGAGGTTGCCGACCACAAAATAATAGCGAGTAGCCAAAAATAACTAACCACGTATTTGCAACAAGCTTCACTCTTCCTTTAAGACTGCTCACAATTTCATCCGTAGAAGAACTCTTTAGACCACTAGGTGGCGATGGAGTTGTCTTTAGTCCACTAGGTGGTGTCAAAGCTGTTTTCGTCATGCTTTGGGGTCCAGAGAGCAAAACTGGTGGGGATATCCCACCGGATTCACGCGGCGTTGGAATTGGGATTATGGTGTTTGAGGATGCCCGGGCCTGCGGGACTGGAAGGCTTCCCGGTGCTTGGGCTGGAGCAATTGTTGAACGGTGTGGTGGCTCTCTGAAAATAAACCAAATATTTGAAAAGTACGGCACAGTCGGACCAGTTTCATCGCATTGAAGCCAAAACAAATCCCTGACAGTCTTGAGAGCAGAGTAACAACAGCTCGGTTCGCCTAGTATTTCACGAGCAGAGTCTGATAACTAATAATTCGAAGCGACTTAATCGCAGAGTGTGAAAATAATCATCACACGCACACAGTTCATTACTGGTAAACCAGTCAGTCAAGACCATGAAGCGCGCGTGCTTCCCGGGCGAGTCAAACTGACGACTTTAATAAAATTGCTCCTCGGAGTAGCGGTACGGAATGTTGTAATTGTGATAGTGATCAGGGTTATACAACCAAAGTATTGACACATGTATACCGTAAGCATTGACCTGGCGTAAATGTCTTTAGTGGAGTGAAATCACTGAAGGTTCATTAGACAGATCTGCTTAAACAATAAACGATTTTAACCTGGACGGCGGAGGAGGTGGCGGTAATTCCCTTTGCATTTGTAACTTCATATCTTCTGGCAGAACACGTGAACCTCTCGGTGGTGGTCCTGGGGCAGGAAAACTTGGCGGTGGCAAAACCAGCCGTGGGGAATCTGAGAAGAAAAAACGTGATACTGTATATTATACAAAAATATCAAACAATATAGCCTGGTGATATAGGTGATGTGATTCAAACAATCAGCGGTCAAGGGGAGCCGCTTTGGTGTTAGTAAAATGGACTGTGAGAACTCACCATTGTGCGAGAATCTTGATTGGTCATTGCATCTTGTCGGTATCGGCGTGGCAACAGGCGGAGGAGGAGATAGAATTTGTTTCTCAGTTGCAGGACCAACAGGATTCGTCAGACGGCAGATTAAACCGTTGTTTGGGTGTCGATAAGCTTTTATTAATTCAGTTATTGATAAAAATTTTCGTTGTTGCACTCCATTGATCGTCTAGAATCAATTATATGTTTATGGACAGCAGGGATGCGGAAGCAGAAGCTGAGGCGTGAAAATTCCACGGACGACCAATAGATATCGTAAAGAAGATGACCTCAGATTTAGTGTACGGTCTTGCCTTATTGAGATTTATAACATTCACAAGTTTTGGACCTTCATCAGATGAAGGTAATCGACTGATGATTGTTCGAATATTGACGTAGCTCACGAGTTACGCTAAAGCTTGCAATTCAGCAGAAACAGAGGCGCAAATATTTCACCGATTAAGTCGATGTTGATATTCACGAATTTTCAATTATCGGCATTGGCCATCAATCTTGCGAAAGGGCCTATAGCTTGTGATGACTAACCTGAACAGCAAGTAATCCACTTTCCGTTGGAAGAACTCTGTAAGTATGGATTGATCCGGTGGATCTAAATTTCAAAAAGGCAACAAAATAGATTTACCCCTGCAGGGTATCTCAGAAAGTGTAGGCCTACTCAACTTCCATCAAGATCAAGGAAAGCGTTTTCCCAAAAACTTCAGGAGAGTCTAGAGCAGCCCCATTGACCCACCCAAAATTTGAAACACTGCGTTCCTTCATCTAGACGAACAATTCCACCAAGTTACGTTTAAACCCGTCACTTGGTAATGAATATCCCAGGAAAGAACATCGATAAATTTTTTCCTTATTTGATCTTTGCTCGATTTACACAGACTCATATATTACATATCAATGCGACCATAATGTACATATCCAGGCTGGACAAAGAGGCACCGAAGGAGTCGGAAGGCTATCGAAGTCACCACCTAGTGCTCATAAATCACGCACTGCATACTGGCCATTAACTGCAGACAAACAATTGCGTATTTGTGGAACGCATTCCGTGCGACAGGCTACAAATTGGTGCGGAGAAATTGGCATTTGTATGTCTTTGCCGGGCTAAATTCGACTTCTGGTGCGCAAAATTTGGCCTAAAAAGCCAATTCAGATTACAAAGTGGTCACAGCATCGCTGACCAACATGGTAGCATCGCAACTAACACGGAACGCGACGTATTTTCACGGGCAGTACTTCCGGTTACGAGAGCGTTCCTTACCTTTTGTGCGGAATTTTGAGGATCTCGTGCGGAGTTCAGTACGGCCATGACACACTTTTAATCGTCGCTCACCACTACATCATGATCAATAGTGTACTTACAGAACGCTGATGGCGTATGCTCCTGGGATACTTTCGCTGGCTCGTACAACGAAGCTTCCATCGATAGCAGCTTTAACCAACAACTCTTCAGCTTTCTGTCTGCTCAGTCGTCCGTGATACCAAACTTCTCCGGACATTATATTCTCGCTTATTGCTATGCTTGATCATTAAACCCTATCGTTACTAAAAGCATAGGAAGTTTGATAAACTCTATTAAAAAAGTGAGGAGAAAAGAAGACGCTACCACCGCCTTTCGTGACCAGTGAGCGCGAGATATTCTTGACTAAACGTTGCGCGCGGGGTCCCGTATGTTAGGCGATGGAAATGTGAAAAATACATGTTTAAAGCTATCTATCTAAGCACATTGGGATTAAATAGGGCATAAAATAGGTGCCGACAATGTGAAATGTGTGTGTGAGTGTGCACAGAAGATATTGTAAAGACGATCACCACAGATTTAGCGTCCAGCCTAAGGTGAAGGAGCGGAGCTCCGAAAGCTAGTGAATGTTTTAATTCTCAATAAACTAAGGCTGGACGCTAAATCTGTGGTGATCTTCTTAACAATATCTATTGATCGTCCGCCATCGGCTCCACTACACTCTTCAATGTGCACAGAAGGGACGACTTGTGTGCACAGGTTTTAATAGAGATCTGCCATGAAAGAAAACTGTTTCATTTTTGTCCATATTTTTATTTTTGCTGCATTTACAATGACTCACATGATACAAACACACACTATGGTGCATATGCTGGCCGGACAAGGAGGCTCTGAAGGAGCCGGGAGACTATCGAAGTCAACTGCTCTCCCTCCGTACTATCCTCAACGTGCTGGCTGTCTAGCGAGGAAGATATGAATAGCATTTTTAACATCTTTGGTGTGATTCAGTCTCGGGATTCGAACCCGAGACCTACCGGTTTCGTAGTCGACGACCTACCACTACACCACGAAGCCGAGTGAAATACAGTCTAGACAAGAACACCTACAGGGTATCACCCATATTTTGTCCTACAAATAAGTTCACACTGCATGTATCTACTCGTAAAGCTCCTAACAACCATACAGGAAAGCCTACCAAAATGTCTTCAAACATTCTAACCACCTTAACTAAAATGCATTAAATATTGGTTTTACGGCTTACGACGAAACTAAACGGTTTACCATCAAACACGTCCAACGCCGAAAACAACTCCAATTTCTTTAGCTCCATAAAAACGAAATAAAATGAAGAGAGTAATTAATCAGTACGTTATTTGAACACTCCATAATCAATCCAGTTTCGTAAACATACGCGGTCGGATATTTGCTCATAAAATTGCACTATGTGAGTCTCTAGGTCTGCGTGGCAACACACAACATGCTCTATATTCATATCGTGAGTAATTTCCTTACATATTGATTCTGTGAATGTCAAATTTTTGATTTGCGGAAGTGTAATAAGCTCAAAACTTAAACAACTGTCTCCGAGCGCAACCCAAAACCCACCCTACTAACCTAATTTCCTTGTTTATCGGTCACGGACCATTGATAATGACGTCAATTTTCACCGGAGACGAAAACATTTACTGAAGTCCGAATAGAAGTCTTGACTGTGAAAATGGATATATTTAAGTGGATACCACAGTTTTAAACTAACCTGTATAACTAATTTTTTTGAATTGCTTTTTCTGCGATAATAGCAAAATCTTTACTGGGCTCTCCTAAAAACGGACCGGAGATACAAATACCCAAATATCCGTTAGGTATCGCTATATGTCAAGCAAATTGGATTCTATCTTTTCAGGTCAGTTGTAGTTTAAGCTTGAGGTGGGCTACCGGTACCGTCGACGCTGGTTAATTCAGCCTCGTTGTAGTCGGTCGTTGTATCTCAATTAGAATCGTAGGGGAATAGATCATATTCTTTGTGCGTATGTGTAGCAACTGTCTGTATGTCCATAACATTCTCCAGAAAGTCGCGCAAAGGCTCGATTGACGGTTCTACCGGCAGGCCTAACCCCTCAGATTTGTTCGACTTTCGATTCGCAGCACAAAAATTATGGCTTAGCTAAAATTAGGAACTCTAACTTTTCACTTGTTGCTTGGATAACATTGAGTCCGAAGAAATACGGTAAGTGTTGATGTATTCTTTTCAAGATTTTAAGATTTAAAAGTAGTGTTTCGAAAAATGTGGCATGCACAAAATCAGTTGCTTTTTCCTATCGTTTTTCGCATAGAACTCCTCTGAGCAGTGTCGTTGGATTCACCGTAAACATATCTTGACTATCATCCGCCTGGTCAACGTCTGCATTCAGACCCAACTGACAGCATTTGGTGGTTTTAGGGTATCCCGGATGCCATCGGGTGAATGGCGCTTCATTCCCGTCAGATAATGTGACAGAATTGTTCTGTGGATAGAAACAGAAAGTATATGTTAAGTGCTAACAAATCCCCAAAACCCTGTTCAGACTGAGCTGAAAACTTGGCACACGTAAAAGCTTTGTTCACATTGCGCGTAAAAGTTAGCGCGAGGAACCCACACTGAGCGTGAACGCACGTTAAGGCTTATATTTACACTAATTGCAAATCTTTGTTCATTCAATCAGCGCTCAGCGCAGTTGAGCGTCTCTCGTAAGCTCGGCGGTTGTTCCTTCGAGCCAATCTCTTCTTCATCAGGCAGGCGCTTTCAGTTAGGTCATAAAGAGGGTCGATGCTGGAGTATTTGTTCGTTTTCGCATCTATTGTCTGCACCCTCTACCCTACCCATGCGTCTACTGTATAGAGATCGACCATCGAATTTTTCAAGGCTGATTCGATATAGTCACATGACTGATGGCCAATATCGATAATTCCAAAATCATGAATATCGGCATCGATATTAGGCCGATTATCGTCCGATTATTGAGGCCGATATCCAATATTGACTTCCTTACTTGACTAACTGCCGATACCGATAAACGCAAAAACACAAATATCGGCCTCGATACTAATAGGTCGACCCCTAGTCTACTGTACCTGTATATTATAAGACATCCCAAGCCATGCCTCCATCCATCCTTTTCGGAATGCGAACATCGTCGTGTAACCCATCAACATATAGAAGTGATCACGAGAGTATATATTAGCAGGCACGCCTCCTTGTTCAGCACAGAGTTCTGTGGCCTCTTTAAATCTGATGCCTGAAGAGCGAAGCTCAAGCCACGTACACGTCCCATTGTACTTTAACGGACAGTAGTCTGAGAACCAATGGAGTTTAGATGAGATTAGCTTAGACTGTTCGGAGTATCAAGGTAGGCTTGTTAGGCAGAGGTGAGGTGTCTTCGAGGCAACACACAACACGCTATAGATTACTATAGTAGGGTATAACCCGTGGCGACTGGTTCTGGTTAACAGAGGTGTTTCTGTGTGTCTGCGAGTCAACACACTATAGATTACTATAGTTGGGTATTTCCCGTGGCGACCTGTTCGTTAACAGATGAGTACTCTGTGTACGCGAGGTAACACACAACACTATAGATTACTATAGTAGGGTATTTCCGTGGCGACCTGTTCTCGTTAACAGAGGAGTACTCTGTGTCCGCGAGGTAACACACAACACGCTATAGATTACTATAGTAGGGTATTTCCCTGGCGACTGGTTCTCGTTAACAGAGGAGTACTCTGTGTCCGCGGGTAACACAACACGCTATAGATTACTATAGTAGGGTTTTTCCCGTGGCGACTGGTTCTCGTTAACAGAGGAGTACTCTGTGTGTACGCGAGGTAACACACAACACGCTATAGTTACTATAGTAGGGTTTTTCCGTGGCGGGTTCTCGTTAACAGAGGAGTACTCTCTGTGTCTCGAGTCAACACACTATAGATTACTATAGTAGGTATTTCCGTGGCGACTGGTTCTCGTTAACAGAGGAGTACTCTCTGTGTCCGCTAAAGGTCACAAACACGCTATAGGATTACTATAGTAGGGTTTTTCCCGTGGCGACTGGTTCTCGTTAACAGAGGGTACTCTCTGTGTCCGCGAGGTAACACACAACACGCTATAGATTACTATAGTAGGGTTTTTCCCTGGCGACTGGTTCTCGTTAACGAGGAGTCCTCTGTGTCCGCGAGGTAACACACAACACGCTATATTTATGGTAGGGTTTTTCCGCGGCGACTGGTTCTCGTTAACAGAGGAGTACTTCTGTGTCCGTGAGGTAACACAACACGCTATAGACACTATAGTAGGGTTTTTCCGTGGCGACTGGTTCCGCTAACAGAGGAGTATTCTGTGTCCGTGAGGTAACACAACACGCTATAGATTACTATAGTAGGGTATAACCCGTGGCGACTGGTTCTGGTTAACAGAGGTGATACTCTGTGTGTCTGCGAGTCAACACACTATAGATTACTATAGTTGGGTATTTCCGTCGCATATTGCTGTATTAATTTTATTAGGCATAGGCGGTACTCTATTTATCTTCGTGATAACGTTCAGAAGATTCCTCTCTCATGTTGATTCAGTGGATGCTACGTTTTGATCAATTTGATTTACCTGACTGCTTACTATACGCAGTATTATTTCCAAGTGATCCAAGTCTTACACGCATTTTATCCAGAGCTTGCAAGAGCTTCGCCTTCTTGGAGGCCTGGTCAGTCTCATCTAGATATATTCGAAAATTATATGCCTTTGTTGTTGAAAATTCTCGGAAATTTATAAAATCGGTCTAGGTCGGCACCCACGAATTCTGTGAAAATTAGTACAATGGAGCCGATGGCGGACGACCAACGTCGTTATTTTATTTCTCCGCAGATTAAGCGCACAGCCTTGGTTTAGCCTATTGATAATTATAACTTGCAACTTTCCTAATAAACCAAGGCTGGACGTTAAATTGTGGTAAATCTACATTAGTCGTACAATATGGTAAAGCCGATGGCCGACAACCGTGAGCTCGTGGGGTGACCAAGACAAAGCCTTACAATTATAGCATTTATGGTGACCAGAATTTATACAATTTATAACAAACGGTGACCAGGACGAGGCCTTATTCCCCGCGACAATGTGGTTCTCCGTGAGCTTGGTGTTCGTCACGACCTCGTGGTTCCCTGTGAGTAGTGTTCCCCATGACGTGACGATCAATAGATATTGTAAAGAAGGTCCACCACAGATTTAACGTCCAGTCTTAGTTTATTGAGGCTGGGCGACAGATCTAAAAACCTTCCTGCGATGCGCTCCTCTATCAAGTTGTTACATTTGATATAAGGCGGTCGATATTTTCTTACCTACGCTGCTCCTGTTTTCAAGACTTTTGATTTGATGTTCGAGCTTAGTGAGTGCTTTCAACAGCTGTGATTTCCTTTGGACTTGAGCCTTCAGATCTAAATGGGTGGTCCGTGATTTCATCAATGATCGCACGGAAGTTAGCTTACCTACCACACACTCCTGAATTAGTGACTGGGCCACGCCCCCAAGACTAATGTTTAGGCTACACGCCCACGATCGGTGTATAGACCACACCCACACACCCCGTGCTTAGAATGCACACCCACGTATTTAGTGCACACCCATGAATGGCGCTTAGGTCGCACACCTACGTCTGGTGCTTCTGCTGTAACTCACACCCACAATTACATCTGGTAATTAAGGAGGCGTCTTCCCGACAAATCGCTCTTGTCGGCGGGAAATTAATCTACTACATTTATTGCGGTGCCGCTGTGTACGAAACTGAGTTTCGCACGTCTCGGGGGACTTGATCGTGAGGTTCCCGTAAAGTTAATGAACAGCTTTTCCAGCTTTGTAATGATCATGAATAGGACATCCCGTTGCTCACTTACACTCTATCCCCGCAAGAGGCGGTCGTGAGGTTCCCGGGAAGTTATTTAATATCTTTACCAGCTTTGCTTGGAACGCGAATCAAGGCCAAGCGGGCACCCAGTTACTCACTTACAACAGCCTACCCCTATTTTATAAGCACCGGTACCTGTCGTTCGTTCATATTGCTGTTTCAAACCCAGCACTATCGTAGCGATGAACAGCGCCAGGACGACCAGTCCTAGACCAGCGACAATCTTTTCAAGCAGACCGAAGCGACTTTGTCTACGTCCAACCGATCCATTGACATGAAATCCGTCAGAGCGTTCGGACATCTTCTCGTATGATGGGTACAGTTCTTCCGTGTCTCTATTCATCGTCATCTTTATACGTTACGTCATAGACGTAAAATTAAAGGAATATGAGATATACTAAGGACTACACAGACTCGCTGTATCTGCTGAAAAATCGTGAGTCATTTTAAAGAATTCCCTGATATATTTAGCCAATAGCCTTTTTCATTCCGCACCTTTTAATATACAATGTATATGTGAAATGTCTAACCGGGCTATAGGACCATCAATGTTTGCACGAACTTCTTTGAGGTGCCACCGAACAACTGTCTGCAGATTTAGGACCACCCCGACTGCAAATAATGCCGTTGAGTCGCCCAATTTTAGCCAGGACTACGTTCACCCTTTCCGTCGCTCACTTCGCGTTAAGTATACTATTATCTCACAACAAAACGTGCCATAACCTTTGAAATATTTGCGATGTCCGAACGTCTTCGGCCCGCCCTATAGGCTTAGTATCGGTAATTCCAAAGTGATTCGTTTGGTCCGCCGTTTAGTAAACCATTCAATTTGCTAAGACATTCCCGTAGCACGTTCACGCCAGTAACACAGCAAATATAACGCGTTACAATATTGCGCTGGCTGCCGTTTAGTATTGCAAAGTCCGCTTGGTCCAACCTACTATTGGCGAATCCTAATTCGGAATCTGATTTGGTTCATGACCAGAATTTGTGCTGAACCTGTTTGTACTTCAAACGCAAGCCTGTTTCCTTAGCTGACTAATACAAAAGTTGCTACCAGTTCCTCACTGCTCAATTCTCAAATCTTGTAGGATATATACTTGTTGCTGTATGGTAGACTTTCAAATATCTCTGCCTTACTGGCAGATCATCTCAAAGACAGGAAACGATTTTGTTTCTATGGTTTCCTCATTCGCTCCGTTCTTTGTGATGTAGGAACCGAAGTAAACAGTCGACGGTCAAATTTTGGCGTCGAAGTTGTGTTGAAGCATGCATGTTCTATGGTGACTAATCTATCGAGTCATGCAGACCATCTTAAAGACAGTTGTCTTGGCAGCCTTGATTCATGCTGCAACAAAATTGTGCTGTGTTATAGAATGTATGTTCTACCGCAGTGGTTCCTAAATTTTTAAAAGTTAATTGAAAACCTCGCGACCCAAACCTCAATATTGTACTTTTAATGTCAGCGCTACTACCTTTTTACATGAAACAATGATTTATTACAAACCAGTCAGTGATTCAGTGCGACACTGATGGAACTGTCATAATATCTGCAATGCATTGCTCTATTTTGCTGAACGTGCAACGCGCAGGTCATGGCCGGGATCGAGGTGATTGCGCCACACCCCATTTTCAGACCTTTCGCGACCTATACTTTGGGAGTCCGCTGTTCTACTGTGACTAATCCATATAAAGGCTTGCATCAGACCTTCTTAAAGACTGCCGTCCTGGCAACGCTGATTCACCTTGCATGAGTTTTGTCTTATGTTGTAGCCTATAGGATATGCGTTTTACATTCACCAGTATATAAATGTGCATAGATCGGTCCGTCTTGATAAAGGCAGTTGCCTTGCCACCCCCGATTCTACTAGCTTCAAAATCGCCACCAAAATTGTCGTATTGTAAGATATACTGTATGTATGGTGGCTAATCTATAAGGCATGTATCGGTCTGTCTTCATAAAGTCAGTTACCTTCGCAACCCCGACGCAACTAGTCACAAAATATGAATCGAAATTGTGCTGCATTGAAGGATGTTGTTGTACGAAGTTGACGCCCCGTTCTTGTGAAACTCCGTATGATCAAACTCTCGCTCGTCAGTCGCCTGTCACCTCGCGGTGCTGGAATCCGGTTCTGCAAGCAGTGTTGTAGATTGCGCGTTCCCGCCAAAGTCAGAAGTAGAAGCGGATGTTCGGACTCGTCAAAAGTGGGATGGAAGTACAGTATGCACGGATATTGGAATTCGGTATGGAGACAACAGGTTATAGGGAAAACTCCTAGACACAGAGTCACGATTTTGCGTTGCTAGAAGAAATAGAAGCGGATGTTCGGACTTGTCAAAAGGGGATGGAAGTAAAGTGTGCACGGATATTGGAATTCGGTATGCAGACAACAGGTTATAGGGTCACGATTTTGCGTTGCGACGACCACACAGTGTTTGTTTAGTGATCAGATGCATAGAGTCCGCGACGGAGGCAGGTTATTGATCGTTTGTAAAGCAAAGCATATAGTAGATACAGGGATGAGAGTTCAAGAAATATATATATACATTGCAAAAGAATATAGAGTGTTGGTTGCCGATGGCGGGCGATCAATAGACATCGTAAAGAGGATTCACCACATATTTAACTTCCAGCCTTAGTTTATTGAGAATAACATTCACAAGCTTTCGTAACTCTGCCAATGCTAATTTAAGTTATCCACCCTACTTAAGTAAGAATACAGTGGAGCCGATGGCGGGCGATCAATAGATATCTTGAAGAGCATTCACCACATATTTAACATCCAGGCTTGGTTTATCGAGAATTATAACATTCGCAAGTTTTCCGAGCTCCGCTTTTGAATATTTTAACTCTCACTAAACCAAGGCTGGTCGTTAAATCTGTGGTGATTTTCTTTACGAATGCATTTCATGAAATATCGAACTCAACAGTCATACACAATGTAAGAAAATCATCGAAGATTCACTGTCGCATTATTTAATGTTTGAGAAGTTGTTCATTTCTCGCATATCACTCCTTTGGTTGTGGAGGTCGGACGCCATGTGAGCATATGTTGGTATTTATTTCTCCAATTCATTTCAACCAACAGAACAATGTTGCAGATATCATAACAGGTAGGATCTCCAAATGACCACTTCACGAACGGAGCTCTTGATCCGTCAGACAGAAATGTCGTGTTCGCCTGTCAATCAAACAAATGATCGATGATTGATTTAGAAGCGTGGTCATACCAAACGAGACGTAATTAAGTAACTTTTATTTCAACCACGGAATCAATAATTGTTCCAACGCAACGCGCACTCGTGTTGTTTCGATCATGGTACACGTGTAGCGCTACCAACCAAAAGCAGAGCAATTGAAATAGATAACTCGTCGAGGCAATTTAATGAAAGGCATTTTTGTCCGAAAGTTGGAAAATTTTCGATCTGGTTACTTTCTTACCACTAGTTTAAGCAGCGATTAGGGGCGTCGTCTGCCGTGAGTGCAATGATGTTATATTGCTTACGCTAACGTCGTGTCGGGCATTCAACACAAATCTTACCCATGTATCGTAGGTCATTCCAAGCCAGGCGTTCATCCAGTCGTCCTCGGTCGTAAAAGTTCTCAAATATTCCACCATCATGTTGTAATGTTCTTCAGAGTAAATGTTTGCTGGTTTGCCTCCTAGGCCCGCACAGATCTCTGTTCCTGCAGTGAAGTTTATTCCAGGGTATTTCAATCGAGGAGCGACCCAGAAACACTTTCCGTTGTATTTGACAGGACAGTAACCTGACGAAAGAAAGGTTTCGTTTGCCAACATTTCCCTTAGGACTAGCCGAAAAGCGGTATAGGCTTAGTTATAAGCGGCAGGTCTGTACGGAACGGCTACGCTGAATGAGTGAATCATCACACGGTTCTCAATAAACCAAGGCTGGACGTTAAATCTGTGGTTATCTTCTTTACGATATGTATTGATTGCCCGCCATCGGCTCCACCATATTCTTTGCTATATCGTAAGACGATTCACCACTAATATTATAATTCTCAATCAACGAAGGCTGGACGTTAAATCTGGGGTGATCTTCCTTATGATATCTATTTGTTGAACGCCGCCATCTGCTCGACTTTACCGTTTATGTAGAGATTGAAGTTGAGATACTGTACAACGATGCCTCTATTTCGACGCTGGTAATTCAATGGTAGGACGTCCTAGCCCTATTCAGTGTCCTACGTTTTGTAATCATCAGATTCATGACTGATAGAATACTCCTCTTTCAGAGCCGTGCCACCCTATGTATATTAGCTAATTCGGCACCTTATCCAGTCTGCATATTCACATTATTTACGAACGGTTTATACATATGCACTAATGCATTAGTAGTGCGTATATTGAGCTAAAACTAATTAGGGCCGCGTAAATATAGTCTAGGGTTGATGAGACGCGCTGGCGCATACGTACGGCAATCTGTACCTTCAGACTCATTTTGCAGTTGTACAATCTGATTTTCCGCCTTCGCCAAACTTTTTGAAAATTCAGAATCATTCTGAGCCTGGTGTTTTTGAGTCACGAGGAGCTCTGAAAATAATGGTAATGAAATGATGATAATGCTGTAGAGTGTAGACTGTACTATAAGGTTTCGGCGTGGTGGTCGCCATTTCGAACGGACCGTTACGGCGTACACTTACAGTACTAACGTTTACGGTGATTTCAATACCCTGTTCGCCGAAAGTTGGTTGCTGAAGCTGTACATTATTTTTTGATCTAATGCAATAATTACTGATATACTACACCCTTATTTAGCTTTTAGATGTCAAGATAAACATGCTAGTTTACCAAAACTTTCATGATGAAGGAGCAGAGCTCCGAAAGCTTGTGTGTTATATACCAATAAACTGGACTGGACGTTAAATCTGTGGTGACTTATTATATTTATAAGTATTAGTATGTTATACATAGGCTACTTCACCTTCACTTTTGGTTTCAAGTTGTAGGATTCTGCGTTCCGCGTTTCCTTTATCATCTGAGAAAAGTTGAGTTTAGTTGCGGTTAGTTGGAGAACATCGAGATATTCCTTCTTCATTTCCATCATTTTTTCTCTCATTTTGATGTACCCTACCTTCGTATGCCTTCTTCATTTCCATCATTTGCTCTTTCATTTCGACTATTGTGAGTGACAGGTTGAAATTCTCTTCTGTCAAGTCATCCGTGACTAAACAACAACAAAAAACGGGCCTCAGTTGATGACATTCTCATTGAAGTACAACGGGTTTACTACCAGAGATCGACCCGGTGGCCTGTTGTCATGACAATAGTAAAAAAAACTGTCGCTATCCATTTTAAAGGTGGTTGTCATGACAACAAAGCAACCTCCGCAGATACGCCTTTCGCATGACTGATGACCAATATTGATGATAGAAAATTCATGAATATTAGTCGAGATAATCGCCAGGGCGGAGTAAACGTACCACGGCCACTCGGAATTACCGATACCACGCGGTTGACTGCGGATTTGCGGATCTCGTAACGTTGAGTGAACGAAACCCTGACCTTGCTCGGGCGACTCTCCGATAATGTTTGTAATCCGTGAGTCCGCTAGGTCAGTCGTTTAGTATCGTAATCCCCGCTCGATCCGCAGTGACATAGAACGGCATGCGGTCCGCTGGGTGCGCCTTTTAGTATCGCAAAGCCCGCTCGATCCGAAGTGACATAGAACGGCATGCGGTCCGCTGGTTCCGCCATTTAGTATCGCAAAGCCTGCTCGATCCGCAGTAACATAGAACGGCATGCGGTCCGCCCTTTAGTATTGCAAAGCCCGCTCGATCCGCAGTGATATAGAACGGTATGCGGTCCG